>CM076091.1:12671789-13905051 GCA_038088585.1 Chrysina gloriosa | reverse complement strand
TTTAATGATCCTCTCACCGCTCGGAGTTCCCACGCCGCTGAAGCATTGCGATCTGGTACGACTTGTTTACACTTACGCGTATTTTATGGTCCTTCTCTATTACACTTGATGTCGACGACGACAATGACAACTTCCCTAGCATGTATATGCACATAATACATACATTCATACATACCACGCTTTAACCTTCCGTCACGGCCTACCGTATTTATTTCGCGTATGTACACATTTAATTGCCGATTAAATCATGAATATGTGCGCTTTTCGTAATGTGTATCTGTACGCAAAATCTGGCACATGTCTCGTGTCAGCAAACTCGAATTATATGGTTGAGTTTAGTGGAGCATACATAACACCAGCTATGTCTAAACAGTGATAGAAAGTGTGTTAATGCAATTGAAAATAATTAATTTTTCCTACACATCCTCTATTCCTCCTTGGCTTTTAAATCTTTAACTGGATTCTTGCCTTGATCTTGCAACGACGATGACCTTGAGTGCATCTATGATGATCGCTAAAAATATTTTAACTTTTTATACATTCTATTTAAAAAGATCCTTTTATTGTTCACTCATGTGCTTTTTTATGAAATTTTATTTAAACATCGATATTGGTCATTTCAGTAATACATGTTTCTAATAGTTAAACGACGACGATTTCTAACGATTAACCATTTTCGATATTTGCGTCCTTAGTCAAGGTACTTACATATTAGCCTTCCCGATCTTCTTTAAATTTCCTGTTCAATTCAGGAAACTTTAGAAATCACAATGAAATTCCTGAACTACTTAGTTAGCTACTATGACCAATTGGCGGATGTTGATAAACAATAGAATTACTGACTCTTCTTCTAAATAAAACTTTTGAAGAATGAAAGTAATATGTTCCTTTTGTGTTTAAGGCGAACTGAATGAGTCACCTTTCGGCGTATTAGAATTCTTTAGCCCGATCACCTTAATAAATCCAAAAGTACCAGTACCAACTTTACCATACATCACGTGCAAATTCCAGATTGCGTACTTTAAAACGAAATGTAATAGGCACAGCCGTAGGTTTCAATTGAGTCACGTCGACAAAGAATTTCAACGTCATATCGTCAATGTGTTAGAACAACGCGTACAACATCCACGTAGCATGTGTGGTACGATATATACATACACATACATATACAAGTTTCACTGTATGAATCATTTCTTCAGAACGTTTGAACAGATAACGCGGGAATTTTTATTAAACGTATGTTGCCGTAACGAGAACGAAGTTGCCCAATCCTTTATCGTAAATGAGAACTAAAGAACTGAGACTAAATGCCGACTCGTTTCTACCGGAAGCAGATTTAATGGGGGATTAATCGATTAGTGTGGTTTATGTGTAATGAAGTAGAAGAACCAAAGCAAAAACTGGATGAAATGGAAAAGGATCATAAACGAAAATTTTCTTCTTCGGTGTTTGTGAGGGTAAATAGGAAGAGAGAAAAAGATGAAGAAAAAGTAAAATAAAATTAGGAGAATATAAAACGGAGTTAGGTTCTATTCGTACTTTCACATTTAAAAATTCTTAACCATATTCCTTGCATTCATCGTAGTCCTTACTTCTTCGTTTGTGCCTTTCTGAATGTGGATATTATGACAGTCCTTCTGAAGCAGTATAACTTTAACTAATCTACACATTCTTTTACTCATATTACATATACAGTCTGTCCTCGCTTCGACGCATGAATAAGTAAGTTTTTCTAAACTTATGACTTGAAACTCCCGCTTGTGGTCTTCAGCCCTGTCTGGATAGAAAGTAATGTGTGCCATGTTTTATTGAAATAATAACAAAGTACCTCCTGGAAATTAGAAAAGATAATTAATTGTTAGTGCTAATAAAGTACATTTTCTGTAGTAGATACGAAAACTATTATTAAGAGAAGTTGTTCGTACAGGAAAACGGTAATAATTTAATAAATAATTTCTTCTCTTCCCAGTTCGTACTTAATTTCTAATGACGTATGTAAGTACCTTCCGTGTTGAAGATATTGAAAAATTTTGCTACTAATTGTTTGGAATCATCAATTATGCAAGTGAGCAAAATGCTAACAAGATCGGTTTACTTTCATTCGATTACTAGACAAATAATTATTAAAAAAAAAGTAAATTAACAAAATATCAAAGTCAATATAGTGCTTTTAAATTTTGTATCCTTATTTTTACTTATATATAACTTTTCTTAATAATATTGTTTGGTATCTACTACACTGTAGTACCGTTTATATGTTTTTTTTTTTTAATTCTAAGATAAGGCTTGTTTTTTGTAATATAAAATATAACAAAAATTAGTTTCTATTCAAGTAGGGCTGAGCGTCACAGGATGAGATTTTAACTCAAAAATTTTGTTATACACACTGTATATTTTGGAATATGTATCAACAGGAATTGGCTGATGTAAATGTAAGATTTAAACAAATGAATTCTACTTATTACTGTTTCTATTGTTATCATTACCACAATATATGTATATGAAACGGTAAGCAACACTGTTCAGAAGTATTTAATTAGAAAGCATCTTGGCATGACATTTAGATCCAAACCAGAAAATAAAAGCCACTTTAAACGATCTGCATTGCTTTAATAGTTACCACTTAACATAAACGGTAAAGTATATACATACATAAAACGGGAAATTGCATCTAGTTCAGATACATGCGTAGGAAATATTTTCGAAATTTCTTACATACCGTGCTCGTTGCTGCCGTAATTTCTCGTAAGGTACGCCGAGATGCTCTGAATCTAATCGTACGGCGAGTGAAATCCGAGCTTTCATAATAAATACTTCTAATCCCGACTGGAAGTACCACCATTATCGCTTACAAGTGGACGCCGAGTGGCGCGCCTGAAATGAGGATTCTTAATCGCGTACGAGAATCTTGAGAATGCCTTGAGAATAGTGAAGTACATATATGTGTGTGTAGTAGATGTGATTTCGGTTTCAGGGAAGCGCCTTTAAACTAATCCGCCATGCGACTGAAGTTCAACTAGACAATGAACCGTTTATAAGACGGGAGTACTCATTGGACCAACAATAAGTTATTCAATACCTCACAAAAGATCCGCTTCGTAAAAGAGATATTCATTACGATATTTCGAGATAATAGGATAATATAGTCGTGGAGTTTGTGTATTAGGAGCGCTTCTAACGGCACACCTGTGTCCAACAATCTATGAACCATCTTTTCTTACATACCAGTACTAGAGATTTCATTCATATTTATTCGGTTTTGACTGAATATGGAGACTGGATGCTCATTTCTGACCGACAAACAAGAGAAACAACACATGGAGATGATAATTTTTTAATAACAAACTTAGTGGTAGTAGTCGTAGTATGTTTATTTGTAATATAAAAATTACAACTGCCAATAAAACGGTGTCTACGATGGTAATTCGTAAAGTAAATTCCGTTTCCGCCTAGTTCGTAGAGGAGTAGGAATATCAGCGCGATCGCAGCGCTGCGGTGTAGTCTGGTTCAATGTGGGTCTGGCAGTGTTAATGAGGGAATCGTTCGGACATTCTTTCGTGCTATTTTGCGTGGCTAAAAATGGCTGCTGCAATTGAAAATCCCGCCGACTGTAAACTGCGTGCTGTTATCCGATTTCTGTGGATAAAGAACATGAAGCCTGCTGAGATTCATCGTGAACTTCGTTCCGTTTATGGTGAGAATGTCATGAGTGATAGTACGGTTAGAAGATGGTAAGCTGTTTGAAAGACGAACTAATGTCCACGATGAAGAACGGAGTGGAAAATCATCTGTTATGACGGACGAACGTTTGGGTAATGTCGAAGAGTAAATTCGTGAAAATCGGCGACTCACAATCACAAAACTGCCTTTTCCACTCAAATATCACGTTAAGTTAACAACTATGTAAAGAAATAGCTGAAAATAGTAGCTTTAGATTGTATGTAATTTAGTTTTAAATCCCTTCATGTTTTGGTCTCTTTTTGTAACCAAAGTGAACTTACTTTACGAATCGCCCTCATATAAAAAATATATGAAATAAATAAACTTTAGTGTTTAAATAAGAGCAGTGTAAATGGGGCAAGGCGAACACAAGAAAAATAAATAAACAATTAAGCTAATGCAGATCTCAATTCGTGCGTTGCCCTGATTAGACTTCATCGCAAATAGTTAACAAAATTATTTTCTTCTTTAAAGCAAATACGTATCTGAGATTTTAAAATTATCTTCTTCACGTTGTCTCTACATTATCTACATTATTCTTAATAGAGTTGGCCAAAATCTGTTCAATTTCATCTGCGACTTGTCCGTAAGGACTTCGCGTGGTGGCGCGAAACATATATGTATGCTGTCGGTACGTCACCTTTATCTTATTGTTAGTTGCAACACAGAGAATTCCTATTGTGCATTTTCCCGTATCATCTATTCTGCAGTCGCATATTGAGGTTTCGCTTGTCCTTATTCTATAAACTCGGATAAACTTCGAAGTTTTCGTGTCCGGTGATCAATTGTACCACTTGGTATGGACACACAAGTTCCGAAATTGCAGCACACATTATATGATTTTTTTCGTTCACGTGCCTTTTTCCAGATTTACCCATCGTTCCTGCCATTCTTCTCTAAAAATATCCGTTATTGCATTTCTTACGATCTTTCCGCCAGGTAGTTGGGCTAAGATTAATTTCAATCCGCGTGAAGCATATAATGTTCGAAATACGATTTATTTTTCTATCTGTTGCGACTTATGTGGGCCATTTGATATCGTAGAAGTTGAAGAGGATGCAGAAGAGTTAATACAACTATAATTGTTGACAATAAAGAAAACTTTATAGACTGTTTTATATAACGGTCAAGAACTAGCTTATTTTAAATGTTGACTCACAAAATACGATCTATCTAAAGTTTAGACTAGCCAATAATGATTTTACATTAACTTACTAAAACCGTTTAAATATTTCTGCTATAATTTCGGACGTTAATGACTCAATCGCTTTCCAAATTAAGGCCATGGGAAGTGATACGTATTGTTATGTATCCTAAATTAACCTTCAAATGTAAGGTCAAATTTTCGGGAAGCATTGTTACAGGATGTACGCGATAATTGGTGACATCTATAATATGTTAAAAAATCTAATGCGGGCTCATTGCAAATTGGGAATGGATCCAAATTATGTCTAATTTTGTCCAATATAAAGAATATAGAAAATTAAGGACGACCTTGGTATATTTATGGGAATATACCAAGTATGTTTTCGTCTTTTCCAGGAAATGCCATTATCTCAGCTTGTAAACGATTTTTTAGACTGAAAAATTAATTAAATCGTAAATAGTTTGCGAAGGTCTTAAAACGTTTCTCAAGATGATGATCATATAATTCATTGAAAATTTACTCAAAATTCATAGAATATCGGATTTGTTTTTTCCAAAGATCACTAGACACCATGAAAATAGCTGAAGAAAATAAAGTCGTAGTATTCTTTTGTTTTATTTTTTGGTTAATACTAACACCAGAACTCGAATTCATCTTCTTTAAATCAAAAGAAAATAATGGCTTTTTGTGATTTAGTCTCGTGTTCTATGATTGCACAATCGGCGGTATGGAAATACGTGTGGGTTAGCCAAGTAGCTGAAGTATACTAAAGAATATTGCGCGGAATGGCTGCCTAAATGTGCCAAGATTTGTCTGTGATCAATAGCATGATCTATAGGATTCACGCAATTAAACTGGCGCCGAATTTCTACCACATTCGAAGCATCCCTCGTAATTTTAGTAATGAACAAGAACTGCAGTAGGTACCTAGATACTTAGTCCTAAGCACGCAATTGCTGATTAATTCTTGGACACGTGTTTCGTCGGGGATATGGCTAGTATCTTCAGGTGGGAGCGATCTCCCAGCTTCAAAACGAATCGATATATGTTACTGTATAGTTGGATTCTACAAACTCTCGAAATACACCTTGCGGACGTTGAACGATTTCTGAAGGTTTCACACCCTCTTTAAATAGAAAGAAAGTGATAAGTTCTTTGTGACGTAATCGCGTTTTCCATGATTACAAAGCCAAGGATACGAAAATGCGTTCGTATCAGTTAAGTAGCTTAAGTATACTAAACAATATTGCACGGCATAGCTACATAAACGTATCAAAACTTGTTTCTGACCGTGGCCTATAAAATTTACGTGATTGAACTAGGACCAAATTTCTAGTACGTTCGAAACATCTCCCGTGTTATTATTATAGTACAATAAAAAAATGTCTATAAGCGTATTTGTTAATATTTAGAATACGTTTCTACACGCTTCGCGGTAAGTGGTAAATTACTGACAGCAACAATTAGATGATAGCAACAATTTCAAACCTATTCGACTATTATTCACATTCTTTTCGCCATTCCCACCCGCATGTGAAACGAACGGAAACACACTTCCAATTGTATATGGAATGGTTTTTTTCTGGTCAAGTGGTGTAATTTACTGTGCTGCTTTCATTTTTCTCGTGTCAGTAATATGAGTAGAGAGGTGTTGGGCGGATGCTGCAATCCCAGCATCCTGTACGTGTCTGGCAAATATCTGCGGCCCGAACCTGTATCGGATTACGTACGGATTTGCATTGAGAGAAGAATTTTGCTACTTTCGTTTTGTACAAGTGCACAAACCGACGGTTATTACCCGCATATTGCGAACACGTGACGTAATTGAATAAAGTGGCCGTCACGAGCTTTTGAAACGTGCCACGTTGTATGCGAGCTAGGTATAAAACTGTCTTTTCTAGTGCAGTACAGCCGTCTCTACTCCATTATCAAGGTTGAGATGTATGCCCTTAATTAAGGACGTGCCTAGTTTTCATAAAATTTTCAGGTATCATTGTTGAAAATGTCATGAAAATTCAAGACGCGTGTCTGTATATATTTCACAAACAAAGAATGCATTATTGATTATTTTGTAAGTAAAAGGAGGCTAATTACATATTTCGAACGTATAATTAGGGATAATTACTTTGAAAGGTTCAAAAATATTGACAATCACCGTACTGATTTCGAAATTTCTCTGTTAGCCAATTTGATCATTTCTGGTACATTTTCCTCGAAATAAGAACTACTTGTGCCTATTATTTAACATTTATTGTATATATCTCGCGTCTTTGTTATATTGTCAATAAATCCAGATTTCCTGCACTTTTCATCGGCCACCCCATCTCCATTCCAAAGAATTTATTGACCCGAAACATTCGTAAATATCGAAACCACAGTGATACATTTCGCAACGGTATGTCCAAATAGACGTATTTTATTTGATATTTCAATCGTGCAGATACGAAATCTAAAGCAAAATATACCGGTTGCTTATTTTATCTCATAATGTTTAGGCTATCAACAAAGTTGGAGATATAGATAGACATAAAATAGACTTGGACACCTTCGTGATCGAACCTGAAATACGTATACGTTCTCGGTAAGCTTTGTTTATTTGATTTTGCAGATAAGTTCGTATCAACGCAGACTCGAACTTTCTAAACAAGAAAATCCATGAAAATATAGTTTATTTTGTGGTGATTCATTGCGCAAACGATTAAAAGATGTACTTAGTTATCGTGATATGGCTAAAAACAGAACAATGGTACAAGAGAATAATCTATAATCTTCGTGTGCTGATAATTAAATACTGTAAATGCAAATATATATTTTGTATTGAAATATTATTTTAATACAACGTAAATTAAAATCCTTTTACTCAAAAATTTTCATTTATTTTTTATTGATTTTGGAGAAGTGTTTCAGGTTTCTTTTACTGTTACCATTTGCAGATAAGATGCAATTGAAATTTTTAAGAGAATGATATAATCAAAGTGCGAGTGTTTGATCAATTCGCTGCCAACCTAAAGCACCTCGATCTTTGTGAGGTCATTTACCACCAGGTACCACCATTTCATTTCGTTCACAATTTGTCTAAGGAACTCACATTGTTTCTTTTTCGCTGTTTTGTCATCTTGCATTCATGTAAATATCATTCGAAGAAGTGTTCGGTCATTTGACTTTTTAAGCCCTGATTTCGCCGGCTAAGTTGCTGTCGTAAAATTCCTTCTTTCTTTTCAGTAGCAAATCATGTTCAAACATGTGTAAAATGACCATTTCCATCCATAAAGACCGTTTAGAAGGACAACATTACATTAATTAATTAAATCATACAAAATAGAGTAAAATAAGTTTAGAAAATGTGGTTTGGACATCAGAAACATGGAATTTTGGCGAGTCTGTAAAAATAATTTAATTGTGGGATCAGGTGATTGGCAGCTGTCGCCTAAAAAGCGAAAAATAAATTACGTTTTGTCATCTAGATTCTTCTTCGAATTCATTGTTTGGTTCTCGTAAGTAGCTATCTATTCCTCCATTCATCGGAAGAATGCAACTTCACCAGGAATGCCAATATCTTTCCAGTTCATTAGATGGAGCCACCATCATTGGCTAAATCTACTCCCACAAATAAACGCCACATCATATTTAACAACAGCTCTCGATGGCCTAGGGCGTGTTTTCCACTTTGACTTTTATTCTCTTTCTGGTGATCGGTATACTCTTTCCCTCCATTCTTATCCTACCTCTTATTCCCATCTTTCTCAGGTCTTCCTCCACATTTTTACTCACACATTTTTTTCTCGACGTCCTTCTTCTTCTTGTGCCAATTGGTTTCCTCTTTGTTACCAGCTTCGTTTATTTGACAATCTTTCTATATGGCCCAACCATCTATGTCTTTATATCTTTATGCCTCTTATCATACTTGGTTTCTTGTACGGTCTTTTCAATTCCACGTTCGTCCTTCTTTTCCAGCCCTGTTCTGTTTTAGATAGATAGTTCTTAGTATTTTTCTTTCCCGTTTGATTAGAATATCCTCTTCCATCTTGTTCAGTATCCACGTCTCTGCTGCATATGTTATTCTTTGTCTTATTACAATTTTATATTTTCTGGTTTTCGCCTTTCTGAATACCTACTTGGAGCTCATCAGTGACTTCAAGCCGGCAAATGTTTCTTTTCATTATTCCCGCTCTGATTTCCTGCTCTTTGTGGCCTTTCCTTTCTATCAGTATCCCCAAGTATATAAACTGATTCACTCTCTCGAAGTTATATTCTTCTTCTCCCTGTACTCTCACTGTTGGACTTTCGGCTTTCTCTTCTGTACTTCCCATTACCATGTATTTTGTTTTTTCCTGGTTAGTTTCCACTCCGTAGCCTTTTGCTTCTTTTATCACTGGCCCCGCGATTTCTCTCAACTCTTTTATCGACTTTGCTATCATGGTTAGATTATCTGGCCGCTACCTGATGTTCGTTGCCAAGAAGAGCGCTAAATACGTGTTCCAAATAGCCAATGTTGTGGAGCATAACGTAAAGATACACTGTAATGAGTTAAATAGTAAAATCTCCGTTGAGTAGACATCACCGGGACCTTCAAGTAGTTTCCGTTTAAGAGAAATGAAGTTGTATGCAATTCCGGTGAAGTAAATCCGAACCTGCAAAATACATATGTCTGCTCAAGGAAATTTGCCGTTTATGGAAGATGTCCGTTACGGGAGATCTCATTGTATATACATATGTATATAGTTCGCTTTAAGGTTATTCGTTCAAGGTGTAAATGTTAAAAGCAATTAATTCTTTTTCGTCTTCCTGCATCTTCTTCCCTGCTTTCACATTATCCTTTAACTCCATTGTACTGTTAAGCATCGAAGAAGGTGGTAAACTGAACCCATAATGATGGTTGTTACCCATCCGACTATTCGTCCAGGAAATCGCTGTATCTGGAAAGAATTCTAACTCAGCTTATTGTTCGTCCATCACCGTGCACACGGCGAATTTCAAATCTGAGGAACTTTCTGCTATGCTTGGTATTGAGTTCGATATTTCGTCAACCCGATACCTGATTTTACCAAAACTGAAAGATATTATTCCAGTAAGTTCAGGAATAGTTCGAAGTTTATGGCCTTTCAAAAATTGACAATATGAGAAGAAAGGCAGGAATGAAGCATCCGCTACAAGCAAGCGAACAACAAACGACTACTCAAACTTACGAAGAAAGCTACAAGTGAGACGACCTCCAAGAAGATGAGTTTAAGGTTGAATGTCATCTTTAACAGAGTAATCAGCCATCATGTGCCATCTGCCCTGGTACCTTTCTTCCATTATTTTGATATCCTGGTGGAATCGCTCGCCCTACTTCTCACTAAAGTCGCCAAGACTTGCAGGAAATTTCTTTAAATGACTGTGGAGGTAATGGACCTAAATGCTGATATGGCAACCCAAAATTTGAAAGATATTAAGCATATCTTCCACTATTTGTTCGTAATTTTCAAACTTACTGTTACGAAGAAAATTTTGCACAACTTTAGCAAAAGAAGACCATGCTTGGGACTCAATTTCAGCTACTGAGTGTGGGTCTTCTATAAGTTGCCTTATCTGAGGACCATCAAATATTCCTGCTTTTAATTTTTTGATTTGCCAAGTATTGAAAACAAAGACCATTTTGATCTAAGGCTTTCACAAATTGTTTCATTAGCCCTAGTTTAATGTACAAAGAACGTAAAATTATTTTTCTCGTTCTACTAATGCTTCATTAATAACATTGGCTTTTCCCTCTACTAGAGCGTCTCTGTTGAGCCAATTTATTTTTATCCAATGTTGATCTTTCACTCTGCTATCCCAAGGATACAAAAAAGGAAGAAATTGAATTGAAAAGAAGGTCTGTTCAGAAGATTTATTGTAGCAATATGAATGGAAATATATAAAATATTTGTTTTTTTCTATCTCAAAAATTAGAGCTGATACAAGAAACAGAATGGTATTTTTGGAATCAGATATCTTGAAATCTTTAAAATCAGCTTTCTTTTGTCGGGCTGTCTTATCATTGCTTTGGTTTTAACTTGATTGATCATGTTTGATTCACTGTATCTCTTTACAATTTCCAAGTTTATATTCAATATATCTTCATATTTTGATATGATTGCGATATCAGCACAGCATATTTCCATTGTCCCCATTGTTTCCGTCTTTCAGTAACGAACTTGGGTAGTTTATGATTTTCCTTTTGGTTTGTTTTATTACTTGGTTTAGTATAAGTGAGAACATAAGTTACGTTTGTGGTATATGAAAAATTATCTGCTCTAATTTTACAGCAGCTCTCTATCTTTTTGCCAAAAAAATATCCAAGGGAAATGCATTAACAATTTTTAGCAAATTCTGTATGGCTGAAAACCTATTTTTGAAATGTTGTTTTTAAAGACACAAATATATAATAATATTGTTGTAAATATTTAAGCCAAGAGGAAGATCATCCAAATGTTTATTTCCAAAATCAACCTGACTTACCACAAGTAATATCTTTAAATTTCCGCATGGGTTTATATGAATAATATTGTAATGTACTACAACACGCGTCCTATTAATCTACATCATCTCCGGAACATCTGCCTGCGACCGTTACGCGTGCCTCGCACCTACCACCCATTTTATTCTCTCCCCCAATACGTACTATACCTAGCCACATAACATTTGATTAAACGGACGCTACATATGTCGCGATCGAAACGTCACGTGTCGCTGAAAAAGCAAACGAGGATATTGTACACCCCGAAACAAAAGTTATAAATCCTTCTAAAATTTGCGAACAACTTCCACATCGGTGCTTAATCATCGTAATACAAGGAAAATGTTTTAAAAGGTCGCGACTGCATCAGGTTTTCGAGTGGTGCTTTAAATCTTACGCGACCGCCTCGTTCTTTTAGACAAAACACCACAGCACCGAAATGGTCAAAATCGAAGCGATTACGACGAGGAGACACACCTACACCCGAAAATTCCGAGTAAACGGCGTATTGTTTGGTACTTTGCCCCGGCGGGAGATCGAGTTTCAGAACTCTGTAGGATGCCAACTCGAGCATACCGTGCCAAAGTTCACGGTCAGATTCTTGCGTTCTCAGCGAAAATGGCGCGTATGTGTATGCATACATGTGCGATACTTTCTAACTAACCTCGTGCACTTTGAACGTGTAGATACAGCAGTTTATAGAATGTAGTGCAAAAGATAGCAGTTGATAGCGATGAATTGGTTTTAAATTAGTACCGGTAAGATTTATTGATTGTAATACAAATCATACCAAATCTTTTCGGTAGCAACACATCATTGAATTTAATTATCGATATTCGTATGTGTATTTTAGTAACTATTACCCAGTAAACATTTTTTAAATTTCGCGGACAGTTTAAGTTGGTAGTTGCGGCAATAATGGACGTACTCGCCAATTTTTAAGCACAATGCATGCGAATATATTCACTATTGCCGGAACTATCAACTTAAACTTTCCGCGAAATTTAAAAATGTTTCACTTGACGTTTCAATTGTATTTCCTTGAGTTTTTATGAAAAGGTACTACATGTATAACGAAATGCTGGATATTCCAAAAATAATTTAACTGGTAAAATTGTATCCACTATACAAAGCAGCTCTTCATATTCCCACAATCACCTTATCGAAAACGTAGTCTCGACTTCCAACAGACCAGAAAGAACTATACCGTTCTCATGTAATGCCATCGCTGAAAATTGTACCTTTGTTTTCTAAGAATATTCTAATAAGTCGACTCTTATTGGATTTACAACGTGAGTCACTTTAACGTGAAGAGGTTGTAGACAAACATGTCATTTTGTAGAACTTCGTTGCCTGATAAAGGGAGGAGATACGCAGGTAGACTTCGGGAGGAAGCAGGTGCACGTCATGGGAAGTTGTATACGACGGTCATGCTTTGCTGGCTTAGAAAATTAAACAACCCCCATTTATGTGCGCCTAATTGTCGTAGAAAAAGGTCTGATGAACGAAGTAATCTGAAGGTATACTAAATAATATGCGCGTTTTACATCGTTCAATATCCCTTTTTTAAATAAAGTAATGAAGATTTAATGAAAACTAATTAGAGGTTCAAATATTTCCAATACCTTTTCTATAGTTTTTTTTTCTTAGTTCTGTGTGCGGAAAATTAGAGTTGCATTTTTAGCATACTCTTCCCCAGTTTTCTCTATCTTATACATCTTTCTTTCTATTTCTCCATAGTACGCTTGTTCGTTCTTTTTGGGTTTATATTGTGTTCTTCTCCAATCATCTAGATCTCGGTCTCTCCTTTTTATTATACAGTTGTCATCATATGTTTCAACAAATAGCCAAACTTATATGGTGAAACGAAACAAATGAATAAAAGGTTGAACATCTACATAACTCTCCATAGACTACAATCGTAGACTAGTTTCGTTCTTATTAGGACTCTTCAGTACGGCATAGCATTCTGCGATTAACAAAGCAATTCCCCACAGCTAGGTGTTACGAGAGCTTGTAATTTTGACCTTCTCAAGCATCTTTTTGAAACTAGTTTTTATTTATTACTCGTCGTCGTTACGATATATCCTGAGTATGCTAATAATTATCTCTGTTCATCAGATGGAGCCACTAGTTTGCTGAAATCCTTCGTTGTGATGAATTCTTGTCATTGCTTTGCTAATCTTTAATCCCGATAAAGACGAAACTAGTCTACTGTAGCAGTCTACGATTAATAAACTACCATTCTGTCCGTGACAATTTTTGGCGTATGCAATGTAGTCTGCAGTGTGGCCATTGCACAACTTTCTGTGAGAGTTCCCTAACAAACGGGCCTCAGTGTAGGTCATTCATTGGCGAGAGTTATGTAGATGTTCTACTTTTTATTCATTTGCAGTTTTGACTCCTTCAAGTATCTTTTTGAAGCTAGTTTTCTATTTGATATGGTAAAGGTAAAATCCATAACTATACCTTTGTCGATTTGGCTTTCATATACTTTCGTCTTAACATTAGCAATCGTGGAACGAGTATGATTTTAACATTCCATTCCTGATTAGAAAACTAACGAACTTCACTCATTTTTGTTGAGAAAGCAACGCCAATATTATAAGGAGAAAAGCAATTTCGCTGTATTTAATTATGATATTGTGAAATAAATCTTTGATTAAATGCTGCCAAATTTGGTAGCTTCTATGTCTAATAATGGAATGATATGTAAATCCGCTTTTGGAGTTTCATTATAGTAAAATCTTCTAATTAAGTACTTTCTCCAGAATAACTAGAATTGCTTCGAACAATGTTGGGGTCAAATTCAATATTTGAAATCATTTCAAATGGAAGTCATAATTCCTATTGGAGAACTTGTAGGCTTTGTAAAAAGACCGAAACATTCATTGACTTCCTCTGATTGCATGTTCGAAAACAATTAAATATTCTGGTAGTAGTATAATTTGTGGTAATTACTTTAGTTGACGTCGATCACCAAAGAATGTATCACTGGACAAACACGCAATTGTATTGCGTTTCCATAACATTAATGGCTCTTCGAATATACTCCTGTATTATACATACACGGCTAAAGATGCGCAGTCATACGTGTCCAGACAACGAAATTATCGCTACATTTACAGCGAGTTACGCGGTTTAATCTTTTAAGGATAAATATTTAAATCGCTTAATTTTCATAAGTAACCGCCGTGCGCCATGTCAATGGCGAGAGTAGATATAAATTGTGTTTTGAAATATGCGCATGTACCTACCTATGTCGTATGTGATTGTCCAGGTTGCACCCATATGGCGAGGTTGCGATGACACATTTCCTTTTCTGACGAAAACCTTCGAAGTTCCGATGAATATGTAAAATGGAAATGATGTGGGTGTTGATGTCGATACGGCAAGGTACATACTTTCTTTACGAGTTGAATGATTGCCATTTAATGTCAACAGTCCAGAATACAAAAAGAAGATATGCAAAATTTTAGATGTATCATACATTTATTTCCTGGTAAGAAGTAAACTGTGTCTAGATAGGTAGTCTCCTAACCCCTACGAGCATGGAAGTGACAAACAGCATGTAAAATATCACAAAATATCATCGACTACCAAACTTACTTAGATATCATCGAAATAGGAAAACAAGATTAGGAAGAATATGGTTCTAGTGGTAAGGCATTCCTGTTTTGAAGAAAAGGAAATTAGTGCATATTTTCTGCAAAACGTGGGATTAATTAGGCGCTGGCTTATGTAATTTACACAGATTAAAACTTTATAATCGGCCAAGATATTAGAATCAAGCCCAAGGAAGAGGCTTTTTGAGTTTCATTGCGTTCTATTTGTTAATCGCTGCCTTAGCAAAATTCTAGTATACTAATATACGTACCACCTTCATATGCATGATGATGATGTGTAGGATATGGAGTTATTTCCATCGTTCATTGAATTTAAATAATCCCACGTTTCTTCAGTTGTTCAACTATCATTTTCAAGAAGGTCCTGATAAAGATTGTTGATTGCAAAACTTATTTTCGTGGGTGACTCCGTCTTAATAGTCGATAGAAGTACTCCGAAGAGCCCGGAAATTTATAAGATGCACGTATTCAGGTAGTTCTACTCTTTGTCGGTAAAAAATAGAATAATTGATTTTTTATTATCTATGGGTTGATGAGTGGTCTGTAGAAACTTCACGTTTAAAATGAAGTACATTGCTTAAAGAATACAAAATAAGTTAGTTGTTGGTATAAACTCCTTTCGAGGTCTTTCAGTGTGCCACTGAACTGCTGATGCCAATGTTTATCTATACGGAAGCTTCGCTATTCCTGAGGAAACAAGTAGTGCATATGGCGGAATGTTAGCATCTACAAGCTTTACGTGGCAAAATCCGAGAAAGTTTGAGATCTATTACATACTGATGCTAACTTAAGAAACTTACGCCATTTTTTTGTAAATCAAATCAGTATCCCATTGAAGATAACTAAAGTCTAATATATACTTTAAGAAATCAAGTTTGTAGGCACTCTAATTAACCTCTTATAGCCTTTTTCGTAAAAGTCAGAAAAGAATTCTTCAAGATTTAGTTAAAATATTCTCAATACTCTTGTCACATTTTCTCAGAATTTCTCCAAAATCCTACGAAAACATGGTCAAATTTTGGTTTTTAGAGACTTCACGATTGCTTTCTTAAGTCTTCCTATACTCACGCATACGGTCTGTGAGACCGATTTATATAGTATAGTATACGTCTTTCATTTTGACGTGAGTATAGGAAGGTTAAGCGCTTCCCAAGAATTTATCGGTGTTCTATCAACACATTTATAATACTTCCACGAGGACCTTCGAACTCTTTTAATTAACGATTCTTCAACTTCAGGGTATATTTCTGTCAAAGTCCTCTAGAAATATTACTGAAATAATTGTAACAACTCCATTATTGCTTTCTTTTGGCTCTCCTCAATAATTCCTCACCATTTTACCTAAAAATTGTCAATACATTGGGGATGATGTTCTTGCTCAACACCCCTTCCATATTTCGCCAGGATTTTTTCAAAATCCACCCTATTCCTTATGAAAACATAATGAAAACTTTGTTCCTTTTTCCGAGTTTTCAACTTTGCGAAGATTTTATGAGAAGGTTTTCAATGTCTCTGCCAACACTTTGATACTACCTCAACAATTTGCAAAGATTTTGTAAAGAAGTTATTGGATTAGGTTATTCAATTTTTAATTTTGGTGTTAAAACTGATAGTCAACTTTTGTGGAAGCTGCCATAGGCAACATTTATTCAATTTAAAAGCGTTGCTCTCCAGAAAGACGAGATTGATTTTGAAATTTTTAGGGTAAGGAGATGATTTGATTTATAGTATTTGATCGAAATCCTTTCAATTAATTTTGGCCAAGACCGTTAATTAGAAGCATGTGATTCGAATTTTGCCAAATTACGTGGAACGGCGTTGCCACACACGGTCAGTACCATTAAAAATATACTATAACTAGCTTGAAGCATAGTTTCTATAACTTTTACAACAATTTTTGTAAAATTGAACACTGCATTCTCAACAAATTTCTGTAAAATTGAACAATGCATTCTCAACAATTTTTTGTAAAATTGAACAATGCCTTATCAACAAATTGTTATGTAACATCTTTAAAATTTTAACTCTACCAACGTTTGTTCCTGTACCGGTCAAGTATGAAACCTAGACTTTGCTAGGGTTTTTGATAAACGGAATAATTTCTGTTTCTGAATGAATTCCATTAACTTAAGCAATAAAATGGTGACATATAAACCAGAATGCCGAAATCGTAAGTTTGAACGATGAACAAATAAATGATAGTAGGGATAGTCAACTACGAAAAGCTTCAGATCACAGTTGGTAGCACGTCTTGATCTTTAAGTTCCATTTCTGCCAGATTTAACCGCTTGAACTTTAAGCTTTTCATCTTATTAGAGCCGTCAGCCCTTGGCTGCTGAAAAAAATGTGATGAGTTATCAAAATCGTTTATTTTATTTATTTATTAGAAAAAAATATCATCATTATATTTACAATTGTCATCCTGTGTAGGATGCCTCCTCAACGTCGATGTTTACAACTCAACATCTATTGAGGATGTTTGCCAGAACTTACCCTATTGGCCAGAGGTATTGGCGAGTGGTTAGAATATGGGGAGTTGGTTTGTAAAAGGAAACACGAAGGAGAGGACATTAAGTCTATCAGATAAGTGAGTTTGGGAAGAAATTGAAACTTGTGTCCCTGTAGGCCTGTCTATACCAAAACTGTAAAAAATCTTAAAAGTGAATATTTTGAAAGACAATGAAAAGAGTGTATTCTCAAACAATTTTTGTCTTGTTTATGTAACAAGTTAAAGGACGCCCGTCGTATGCGTTACTTCTTTAGGGCGGTTTACCGGTCTATGGAGTTCGAAGGGTTGAGGGGCTACAATTTTGACAAATAATAGTGATGCAGGAAAATAATAATCTAATAGATTTCATTCATTTATTTACGATGGTGACTTGATCTTGGATTGTCGATTATTTGCAAAGATTGTCAAATGAAAATTAGAAGTCGATGAAATCTTTGTATTAACATAAAATCCTCATTTACATGCAGCTATGTCTTGCAATTTGATCTTATTTATAACAAAAGTAATCCCATCAAACGTTAACAACGGTTAGAACATTACGTAGGTTATTTCATTGCGTATGCACGATCAAATGCACATTTAACTTTCACAACTGTTCAGGTGCGTAAAAGACATTATGTAGAACGTTTCAAATCGAATTATTGCGTAAAGCCTACGTACTGATTATGTTTAATGATTATGATAACATTGAGGCTTTTGAAGTGAGTGCAAAGAACGTTGGATTATTAAATACCTTTGAGTCGCAGTCATAAAATAGGAAAAGGATAAAAGAAAAAAAAAATTACTGAATTGGATTTGATTAGATTAACATACAGATTAGAAAAAGAAAACGAGGAAAGAAGCAAAGAAATCATCCGATTGGAAAAATTCTGGTTAGGAACATACTTTGCTCATAACATAAATAACTGGTAAACTAATCCTGCAACAACAGAAATCGGCGTTTCTTTCATGTCAATGTGCGCGTTCTAACAGTAAAAGTTTCCTTCTATCCTTACATATATTATGCTTCATTATCGCGAGATAACTCTTATTCATACATGCGAAGAAAAACACACGTTCATAATGATCGGATATACCCACACTCTCAGCTTGGAATGTGCGCACTTTTAAACAAAAGCCAGGTTCTTTAACAATGGTTCGCCATAGTTAGACAAGGCCGGGTATAACGATAGATACGGTTACTCATGCAATGGCGGTTGACACTGGATTATGGAATTCGAAACGATCCCGTGTATGGACTAATCGATTATTACGCAACTAGCACTGCGGTGAACCTATTATTGTTTATTTATAGCCGGTATTGATTATTTCTCGAATGAAATTGTAGTAGTTTTTCGCGACATCGCAAATAACCACTCTGTAGGTACTACACACCTATAAGAATAGAGTTTGGAATTACGTATGTATTTATCATGTGAAGTAAGTTTGCCATATTACTACTGAACAGTGTGAAAAATTAAAGGATAATAATTGTAAACCTTAAGCTCCGTAACTGATGTTCTGGCGCCCGACTTTTTGTGAAACAAATGTCAGAAAATTACTTTTCTTTTTTGGTATCAGGCCGTGAGGTTCCATAAAAGAAGTTTCGAGGAACATCGTGTTCGACACTCATTCGCAGCTAATTACCATATGATGATGTGTAGATCCATCCAACGATGATAGATCGAAACGATTTTCTTCATATTTTTATAGCATCCTCACACAGTAGTAAAACGTTAAATGCTGTTCGATTTTTCAAAGAAAAGTATCAATTACTTCTTCCAACTAGATGATCTCAAAGCAGTATGTCTAAACTAACTTTATAGCCTTCTAAAGAATAACATCCTTTCTTTTCAAATTACAGCAAATGCTTAAAGATAACTCTTATTTATTTTCCCGTTTCAACGAACCTTCAGATTAATGTTCTTTGATTTCTCCTCGCGTCGTATATACCAGTTCTTAGATATCTCATAAAATACAACTACGACCCGACAATCTAAAACTTCCTTTCACGAAGTACCTTATCGTAAAATAGAGGAAGTGAAACAAAGAATGAGGGATACAATAAAAGAAAACGTAAATATTTCTGTCATGCAAACGGTAGATGGATAACGGGTCGCATAGCAAGTAAGGCCTTACATCCTCTCTATATTATGCGCATTAAAGTCGTAAATAAATTCTCTCTCGTTTACTTCTGATATGATGTATTTTCTTAAAACTTTCCACTTGTATCCAAGTAAAAGATTAGACGGATTTTTAAAAATTACAAAAGAGTGCTCAAAAAATAATTGAATTATGCTTCTATATTTGATACCGTAAATTGGCTCCATTGCCATATTTCGTTAGCTACTTAGACGCTCATGCTCCTACCACATTTTAGGTCAAACTATATATAAAAGATTCAATTTATCAGAGCGAAAAACGGTTTAAAATGCCGTTATGAAATATGCTAAGTTAAAATTTGTGTTTTATTTAACCTAAAAAGTGGTAGAGGCAATCCGAAAGATTTGTATTTGATTGAAATGAAAATTCTGCTACGAGCAGCAATACCTTGTCATGTAATATTGGATATATCCTGCTGGTTGTGTTGTTTCTGCTGCGTGACAATTCAAAGAATTCATCTTCATTTCTTTATTTACATTTCAAATTACTCTACTACCGCAATTGTGCTCATATCGTCCTGCAACTACGCTTTTTGCATCAGTAATATTTAGAAATTATTGTGTGCCTTGTCAATACTTTCGTTTGCATTGGCTACGGATAATATTGCTGATCTTGATAAATGTTGGAAGTCGCGAAGACAGCTCTATTGAACCAGGAGTGCACGGTACACATACTGCTATTTTACTCAATACCCTGTTATTATTTCAAAGCTTTTGTAAGAAAGTGCGTTTACGAATCAGGAAGAAAAGACAGCGAAGGACTAAGATAAAAGGCAATAATATCAGGATAGCAAGAATTCATTTTTTTACATCTTCGTAAGTTACATAATTCTCTCTGGGAAACACTGCAATCCATCAAATTATGAGAGCTTCTATACAATATTCTTATACTGAGCCTTCTAACGATGCTAAATGATAGCATCGCTAAGTATGGTGGTCATCGAGCCCAGTTAGCAATAAGTCGATTGGAAGGAGTTACTTCTGCAATATCTTTGATAAGTTATGTAGTATCGTTTTTTTTTCTGCTAAGTTATAGAACAGCAACATTTGTATTGAAGATGTTAATTTAACAGATTGCATTCTAACCTATGATATAAACAATGATTTTATATTTTCACTTCAATGCTGTTGCATTACTCTAACAAGGGGAACGTCAAGGTTGTGAATAACGGATTTTGATGGGTCTTGAATATGTTATAGAGGGACTTCCCCGAGTACCTTGCTACCAGCTTTTGTAGCCATTCGTCCTAGTTCTCGAGAAAATTGGAAAAGTTTTCCTGACGTAATTTATATAACGTTGATGTTAATAATTTTCTGTAGAAGTGAGTATAGTTCAGGGGGTAAGTTCTAGGCGTACTACGCTGGCAATTCGTGTTCAAGTCTTGCTCTTGTAGTTTTTTTCTAAAAAATATTTGTTAATATCATGTGCAATGAGATTGAGAAAAAAACTACAAGAGCATGACTTGAACACGAATCATCAGCGTAGTGCGCCTAGAGCTAACCCGCTGCACTATACTTATTTCTACAGAAAGTTATTAACATTAACGGTATATAAATTACATCAAGAAAACTTTTGCAATTTTTTCGAGAGCTAGGGCGAATGGCTACAAAAGCTGGTAACAAGGTACTCAGAGGAAGTCCATCTATAACATATTCAAGACCCATCAAAATCCGTTATTCACAACCTTGACGTTCCCCTTGTAAGCTTTTGTAAGCTATAATGATGCTCACAACCTTATGCCACGCAGAAGAATTTTTAACAAAATAAATATTAACTGAAACTTGAAAGATTGCATAAAATATGATTTTCAGCATTCTCTAGACTTTTTAGTACTATTATCTACAATTATACTTTTCTTATATGATAGTTCTCTGCCATAATTAGATCAATTAAATTTAATTTAAATTATTATTTCAATCACTTGTTTAATTGACCTAATTGTGGTAGAGAACTACCACATAAGATAATTCATCGATTTAAAAATTCATTTTTGTGTCGTTCACTCGACGATTTGAAATAAACTTTAGCAAAATCGTTCTTACCCTCATCACGTCAAATATTTATTTTTCCAAACCACAATTAAGTTGTTATCCTCAGAAGTGGATGGGGAATTTTAGACGATTAAGGGTAGATGCCCAACAAGGCAGTATATTGGACTCCTTACTACTGCCGTTATATATTTACCGTGTATGTATTGCAAGAAGAAAATGTTAATGATATGACAGTAACGTAAATAAGTTTACGAAGAAATGCTGAATAAACCTAAATGAAAGGAAAGCAGCGCACGTTAAACCAAAAAAGAAGACAACGATCTACCTCTGGGCCTCTACAATAACCTGACTCATCATGCGAATTCAGTAAAACATCGAATCACGAATTGTAATGCTAAATTTCTTGGAGATAGTGCATCAAGAAGTGAATTGTCTGTGTCTAGTCTTTCAATATACTATAAACTACTGATTGGCAAACAGATTTGAAAGCTAGTTTAGATATTTAGAATATAATTATGGGGTTAACGATTTCAATCTAAAGTGTTGAGGAACATCGTTGACAGTTTTTGTTACATCCGAAACAGAAACATCTACAAAAGCCTCCAAAACGCCGCTATAGTTCAAGAAACACAAAATTTTACACAAAGGCATGAATATAAGCTTCATCGACAAGCTAACGTCGAGGTCCCTCAACTCTGGGATAACCTAACGAGAAGATTCGCAAGTTCAAACGGTTTAAAGTTTTCTAAGTTAGTTTAAAATTACCAGTAAAAACTGCGCTAGTGGCTACACAACATACGAATTATTTGGACCTGTTAGTCCCCAATTAATGATAATCTTGGTTGGAAATTTTGATTACACTCTATAAAACGAACCTCGCTTGTAGGTCGTTTTACCAAAAGACCCTTTTATTGAAACGAGTTCTCTCGAGTCCCTCGTTGAAACTAGTTTTCTATTTACCAAGCATTTGGTGTTTGAGTTGAGAAGCAAATTCTCCTTCACAAGCTATTTTCGTTTCTCCAGTACTTCAAAGTAGACAGCACATTAAAGATAATTGAGATAACTAGGAAGATCCATGTTTTAGGAGTTTAGATAAATAAATTTATCATACCAATTTGCATAGTTTCAAATACGTATATCGATGACTAAGATGCATCATTCCGAATGGAAACACGAAGAAGAAATAAAGCGTCACACATGGACTACTTCAGAACGAAGTTAAAAACATTGTATTTCTTTATATTTTCAACTGAAGATGACAACTTAGTTTTCAAAATGTCTTCGAAAATATGCATATTCCTCTGTAAGTAAAGCTAAAGGTAAGAAGCATTTCGTTTGAATTCATTCCAACTTTTCCTGCTTCCTTAAACTCAAACTCGGAGCCAGGTTACAAATTTTGCGTTTTCCAGATTCTAAGCACACTTCTTTGTGGAAATCTTTGAATTCGAATTACTCAATTCACTTAATTAGTACAGGCGGAAGAGAAGGAGTTCGACCCAACCTTTCAAATCTAAGAATTCCGTGAGTTCAGACAATATTTACAATCACTTATTCTCTAGATAAAATCGAAAATTTCGATGAATTAGCTCACGTATGCTGGGTTATATGCATTTTCATCCATTGATAATTTAATAATAGTAATAAAATTTAATTACTTCATTACAATTTTACTAGTTTAGTAACTTCAACTTCCAAGTTTAATATCCTCTAATCAATTTCCATGTCATCGTAATATTTACGTAAATATTTGTTTCCTTGCAACACGGAAACGTTTTCACCATTTTGAGGCTATCAATATTGAACTATCACACGATTCCTTTTATACTGAAAACTCGATCAAATTTTACAAAAAACGCGTTTTATTATCTTCCGCATACATGCAGTTTCGCCTTTCGTTGCATAATCTCCAGATAAGATATCCTTTGATTTCTAGCGTAATAGTTTTAAGATTTTGATTGAGTTAGGACTACGAATCATCAGTGAAAGTATCCTTTATCCTTCATAAAAATCCAAATTTACGATCCAGTTCTGTTTCCACCTGAAACTGAACTGCACGTACCTGTTTCATTTCCCCTACGCGTTCGCGATTAAATAAAACGCCACTTAATATTCAACAAAAGCGAAATCGTCTTATACGTGATGCTATCCCCAATCTACTATTTTCCTTTCAAATACTCTACTATGTACATTATATAAAAAGAATGGGCGTGAAGGTGTAGCCGGGATCATTTGTAAACGTAAATCAATTGGAATGCATACTGTACGGTTTTAAGCATTCGCGTCTCGCCTAGAATTTAAATCTCCTAAGAATGCTCGCTAGAGGTGCATGTATTCAAGTTAAATTATATAAAAGGCGTTTACAGTTTGAGTCCCTCCAGATTTTTTAGACTAGTTCACACAGTGATTGATGAAAAACGTGCGGAGTAGCATTTAAATGTCTAACGTGGGATTTAAAATAAGTTGAATAGGATACAATATAATTTTTTATGTTTGTGGTTTTTATATCTTGAAATTAAATAGGACCATTCTTATTCTGAAAGAAGAAATTGTCTTTCTAGATTATACAAAAAAACGGAATTCAATGTCGTAAATTTTTATTCCAAAACTAATAACGTGGTTATGAAGTTTAGAAGTTGCAGACTTCACATATTGAGAATTCTTAACGTTAGTGTATGCAATTCGTTATGCAGCTACCTGCTATGTTGGTTTTATAAACTGAAGTCTTCAACTTAGTAGGTATTGTTGGTCACATATAAGCCAGTAATATCCGAGACTGAAATTCTAACTTTCAAGTGGGGATTACCTGCACATAATAGAATAGGGATTATGCGATGCACAGAATAACTAGGCACGGGATATGTTTGCGAATTCATTCGGCTACATAGGTTTATCGAAACTTGTCTCAAAGCTTTTTAGTTTTCGTTTTTGTTTTACACTTTTCAAGGGCAATTTTAAATTACAGATGATCTGCAGTTCATGGGTCGATTTAAAGGTATCGCCAACGCTACCCTTACCAATTTTGTCTATCATGCTGAATTTGTAAACGCCCGTGTTAGACATAATTTTTTTATTTTATCCTAGGAAAATTTGGACTTGAAAGACAATTTGGAAATCAAATCTAAATTAAATTGAAATGCATACTTCCTTTTTCCAATAAGTTTGTGAAAAATACTGACTTTACCACTCACACAACAGATATCTAACATATAACTAAATTGCAACAACTACCTTTGACTGACAGTCGCTGGAGATATTTAAATGTAATCTAAAAGTTATTGATGAAAAATTGTGATAGTTGCTTTTATTCCATTTTAATTCTTTGGTATCTAAAATTTGGAGTTATTTTGTAATAGCTATTCTATGTAAATTTTTGGTATCATTGATCAATAAACCTCTTCGATAGAGCTGATATTACCTCGTTCTCTTTTGGAAGAAAATTTGGTAACAGTGAGCACATAATCGATTGATCAATAATGAAGAAGTAAATCACCCGTGATAACACAAATGGAAGCAAGACAAGGCAAACCTTAAGATATTAAATTTAAGTAAAATTATAGGTACATATTTAAACAATTACGTTACAATCCTTTCGATAAAAAGAGATATCAATTCACACTAAGGAAAAAAACCAGGGACCAAATATAATTGTTATTTTCTTTATTTCAGATAAAAAGGTTACAAGAAAATTCATTTTATTTAATATTGGGAATTTTTAACCATTATCATTGCAAATATATTATTTTGGTTATCGTAACCAATTAAAGTGAGAAATATTTTTTTGGTTATAAGTAACAATTATATCAATCAAAATAATTTTTTGGTTTCAGATAACCATTATATCAACCAAAAAGATTTTTGGTTAGAAATAACCATTACAAAAAAATTGTTTTTTTGGTTATCGGGGATGAAAAAGAAACCAAAAAAATTTTAAGTGAATGAACATAAAAAAGCTATGAAAAAAACAAAATATATCAAACAATATCAAAAATCCTCACAAAATAAAAAAACATAATTTTAACAAACAGAACAACAAATGAGCAATAAATTTAATGCAACAACAACACATGAACAAGATAACACAACAAATCTGTGGCGGTAGTAGCAAAACTAAGCACAGCTGAAGGCGGTGTATGTTTTTTATATTTTAAAATCATTACATAAAGCCTAATAAAGGTTACATACAGTCAATTGCAATTTTAATAACGATTTTAATGGATTTATAAATCCCTATTCAACAGTTTAAATGAGAGAAATATTCCCACTAAAACTTTATGAACAAATTTTTTATTATTATTAAAAGAAATTTTTTTTTTTGTAATGGTTATTTCTAACCAAAAAATCTTTTTGGTTGATATAATGGTTATCTGAAACCAACAAATTTTTTTGGTTTATATAATTGTTACTTATAACCAAAAAAAAAAATTGACACTAATTGGTTACGATAACCAAAATAATATATATCTTATAAAAATGGTTAATTATAACAATTTTATAAATTCATCAATATAAATGGTTAAACATGACTTTTTTGTCGTTTATCTTATAATTGTTACGTGCCTGAAAAAACATTAAGAAAAAGGAAGATTACGATGGAATATTTAGTCACTGCATTAATTCATATCCGCACCTAGAGAACGTTCAAAATTGTAATTCTTATCACACCGAATCACATCACCAGCTTATGGAGGAATTCAAGATTTCTTGAATGCCGTTTAAAAGAAATCCGGATAACAACAGGACACGTTTACAAAAACTTTATCTAAAGAGCTTGTCTACTATTTTTCTTCCAAATGCAGTTATGAATTAATGATTAAGGACATATTTTCCAGGACATGGGAATCGATGAAATCCAACTAAACACATTATCATACGTACTTCAAAAATACTTTAGGTTAAAAGAAAAGAAACTTAGTATTGATTAAGCATTTTATTCTATCTGTAAATAATAGTTGAATAATAGTTCAACATCTAAAACTTCTAATGAACCAGTTGCAGGAAATATCCTGTATAGCATTTATGGTTGTTTATGATCAGTAGCAGAAATAGAAGCTTCTATGTGGTTGTGTGGTTGTGTGCTGTAAAGGTTATCGATGATATTTTATCAAGTAATACTATTTGCTTAATCATTTCATTCGCTCTACTCTTAAGCCTGCAAAATAAATTTCTTCTTTGTTTCAGGTAAGAAAACATCCCACAAATGTTGTTTAGCATTCGAGTGTCTAAATTCCAAACCTCGTGGGACTCCAGGAAGATGCAATTACGAAATATTGGGCGGATAACGAACGTAAAACGAAACTTCTTTAGCACTTTCTCGATAATTTATTTTATTTAAGTTATCTAATAAGCTATAGTTCGAGAAAGATGCAATAGAATTAGGCGCCCTTATAAGATACAATTAAGCTTATTACTAATTTTAACTTTTTAACCTTAGAGTCTGGGAGAGGCTAGAATGTTAAATAGACTAAAATAATAAATTCGTAATTATCTTTAATTGGAATTAGCTTCAAGGAAATGCATCTGTATATGGCGCACAATTCGCAATTTTAATTAAATATTTGTAGCTGCATTAATATACTGAAATCAATGTTTTCCATAATAGCAGTGTCAACGACCGTGATGTGTAATGCTAAAATCCTAATTATATCGTCGTTTTCGCAACTTGCGAATCAAATTAAAACAGAAGAAAGTTGAAACATAATAAAACAAGAGAAGATATTTTCCTACTATCACAGGAAAGTCCTAATTAATTTTCTTAACCTTCCTATACTCACGTCAAAATGAAAGACGTATACTATACTATATAAGTCGGTCTCACAGACCGTATGCGTGAGTATAGGAAGGTTAATATTAAAGTTTCGTATGGAAGAATGGAACCCCTGATGTCAAATGCGATGGCGCTATTCGGGTCATATCTGGAGTAAAGTCAAGTGGCTCGTGTTCGTTTTAGCATACAAGCTGTAAATCATATTTGTTGATACCTAGAACATGTGATTGGAAAGTAAAGGCGAGTGTTTACAATTTAGAGGAACAAAATATATAAGCGCTAGTAAAATCGTGCACTCATTGACTTACTTCTGCTTCATATCATCTTGTAAATACATTTGTCGCATTATATATGACAGATCCTGGATATTGTAGGTTCGAGAATGGAAACATTAAATGTGGAACGTAATTTGACGATCAAGATCTACAAGGGGTTGAAACAATTTTAAGATTCTGTCAACGATTCGGCACTACATATAATGCGCATCAGAGGAGAACAGTTTTCCCCAATCTAAACCGAACTAAAGTCTAATTTGAAGCTATTCAGATCAGTCCTGTTGAAAAATGTTTGCAATGCTTTTAAGTGAATAAACTATTGTTCATCTTTCATTTTTACATTTTGATTTCATTGAATCCATATCGATTCGATCGAGCTTTGTTTGAAAAACATCCTGCAACACTTAAATATTCTAGACAGCCGAAGCTCCAATTAACTGGGAGCAAAGTCGCACGTACGAGTACAATATTACGTAATGTCCGAACTTCCTGTAATATCCTGGTCTAAAAATGGATTAAGGAAGGACACAGAGCAAACACGATTCCTTAAGTATTGCACGTATTAAAAAAGATTATGAAAATTAATTATGCTTGATTCAGGGTCTAAAACAATTACGTGACAGAGTTAAGCCGGGAACACATTTCTGGTTGTCAGGTAAATGTGCACCCATCACGTGGTAAATCACCTAGCGGCGACAGCTGTTGATATTATAATTGATTGATTTCATTTTTTTACAATAGATTTATTAATGTTCGCGTCACGATTTTCTATTGAGATTTATTTCGTCTGTTCAACATTTTCTTTTCTTAGACTATGATGAACAGCAAACGACTGCTTTAGCATATTCCCCATTTCTTCTTCAAATTCGTCTGATGAACTTCAATTAGCATTACAAAAACAAATAAAACAAATTAAAAGTATTACAAATTAACCATCATATTACATCATACCACAACACAGTAATGTGCTCAGAACGCGTCACACATTGCAACAGAGAAATGTGTTTCGGGCTTTACTCGATATTTTGCATCTTGTTTGTGAACCTCGCTTATAATTACGGTCATTCGTTTAAAATATCGCTTCCATGAAATTTTACGAACCAGCTGTTAAAGAAAAGCTAAAAGGTGGATATACGGGGGTAGATTGAAAAGTTGCCGTAATGACAATGAAAACAAAATAATACAAATTCAAATTATATTTTATTTTTTAATATAATCCCTTCGAAGCTCAAGATGCTTGGTCTAACATTTCTCTAGAATCCCGATTCCCTCTCGGAAGTGACTTTTTCGAGGTTCCCAAAATAATCATTGACAGCCTCTTGTCAGTTCTTCATTCGACCAAAATCTTTTTCCACCCAGAAATGTTTCAAGTTTCAGGAACAGGAGGAAGACAGACGGAGCAAAATCAGGCGAATACAACGGATTTGGAAGGATTTTGAACTTCAATTCTGTCAATTTTTACTGAACAATTGTACTTGAATGCGCGTGCGGATTCTCGTGGTGGGACAACACTTTTCTTTCCCGGCCGTTTTTCCCGAATTGCTGTTTCAATTTGCTCACAAGTATTGAGTAATATTGGCCAGTAACGGTTTTGCCTTTTCAAGATAACCAATTAGCAAGATTCCTTTTGCGTCCAAACGAAGAACGATGCCATCAACCTTCCAGCCAAGTGAATGGTCTTTCCCTGCTTCAGAACCGATTAACGACGTGTAATCCACCACTTGGATTTCATTTTTCTTTCTGTTGTGTAGTGGTGAATCCAGGTCTCATCCACTGTCACGAATCTTCTCTTGAAATCCGTCGTAAATACTTCCAAACCATCGGCTGAGGTTTAAGTTTAAATGCTTTTTTGCTCCGAATTGAGCAAGTGCGGCACGCGCCTTGCAGAAAGCTTGTTTTAACTCAATTCATTATGTAAAATGCGAACTATTCGTTTATAATAGACGCATATGGCTCCCTCAATTTCATGAACATTTATTCTTCGATCTGCCGAAACTTTGTCACGAATTTCTCCACAATTTCTAACGTGGTAACCGTTTTCGGACGTCCCGAACGTGGTTCATGCGTGCGACCATGCTTGAATTCCGAAACCCAAAAACTCACGGTGGAAAATGAAGAAGATGAATCCTCGAGAACGGCATTTAACCTTGATTTGATTTCCATTGCGGTTTTCCCTTCGAAATAGAAAAATTTGATGATTGCTCGGACGCTTCTTTAAACGTAGTTCAAAACGCAGAAAGCTACTTGACTTAAATGCTTGTCAAAACCAGACTATTTGACAGATCGATTTAGCATTTGCACTCAAATGATATGAAAGAGTTGCAAATACAACGACATAAAGTATTTGGAAAAATTTGGGAACCCTTAGCAGCGGTTCTGGAAACTTATCAATCTACCCTCGTAAGTTCTTACGATTAACAATTTCCTATGAGCTAGTAGGTATTATTACACCATCTCAAATCGCATTGCTAGCGTTTGTTTAATATACCATTTTTTAATATAAAATATAAATCATTTCCGCAAAATTACTCTTTTTTTCCCTTCTTCGCGATGCAGTCTGGTCATATTAAATCAACGCTCGCTTAAAGAACGCAATAAGGAACTAATTAAGTCGATGACACGGAATTGCGGAAGCGTTACCAGAAATTTTTGACCGGAAAATAAATTCATAACGTTCGTTACCATAATCCACAATTTTCTAGATGTTATTATGGAAATAATGTAAAAAACGAAGAGGAAAAAAATTACTTTTTAGTGTCTGCTTAATCACGGTAACGGTAATATCAGCTTGATATTACGAGGTTTAAGAGGCAAGCGAAATTATTTTGCGCAATTCTTTAAGGTAATCTGCAGATAATTAAAACGTATATGTATACAAACACTTTTATCTCTAAATGCGTCATTTTCCATACGCATACCTAGAACAAATTTAATAATACCATAAGGTTGGAAAACATATGGAATCCTTTAAGCAAGAGATAACTAATCTATACATATCGTTTTGTATATTCATTTATTTCTGAGGTAATTTGAGAACTATCGTAAATTAACAAGAAGGAAAGCACGTAAACCTAAGCAATGTCATAAGATGTATAAAGAAGTTTATATATAAGTTTAATGAACAATCAAAAATCTTCTGCATCGATTAATGAATGGAAATAACTTCAGCGTCATAGTTGTCGATCCCAAGAAAATTGGGAGTAAGTTTTTATCCGGGATACAATTATTCAAACAGATTCCCACGTTACTTTACTTATTGCATTTAACCATTATTACCAGTATATTCCCAATATTTATATGAGAGCTGTTTTTTATCCGTCGTGCCTAGTAAAGTACTACAGAATATATTGACAAAACACATTTATTTATAATTTTTCGAAGTATTCCCGCGCACATTCAATGTATTTTTGTATTCGTGAAAACCAATCAAAACCAAAATCTCCCAAACATTTTCCCAATCTTTTCCAGTTATGTCCCATTTTTAAATGCGTTCACCGTTTCTTCGGCCGATGTAAAACGTAAACTCCGTGTAACTTATCTTTTACACGCGAAAACAAAAAGAAATCATTAACTGCCTGGTCAAGATTGTATGACGATTGGGCCATTGTGTCATGTTTTGGGAATTCAAGTACCCGATCGTTCAAACACCAGTGTTAGTCCGAACTTTATCAAAATGCAAAATGTGAATTCTTGGACGTATTTCGCGGACATTTTGGAAATACTGAAATAAACAAATTTTAGTGAACTCCAGTTCTATAGTAGACTATAAACATGTCCAGTAGTTTTAGAAAATGCAGTGGCAATCTTCTTGTTGTTTTGGTTTTTTCATCAATAACCTTTGTTGGAGCCGATTTCATTCTGCTGATTATTGTCCTTTTCTTGGAGCCATAATATTACTATGCCAACGTTTCATCACTTGCAATGGTGTGCACTAAATGAGTCAACCCATTGTCAAAGCGATGTAGTGGAGAATTTTTGGTTTGAACTGGGGTCAAATTGTGAGAAATCCAGCGGAAACAAGCTCTTCGTACCTTAAAATTCCATACAGAAATCTTCAGAATTAGCTGAGTTCTCCTTACAGAAAGATGTCGGTCTTTTTCAATCATGTTCGCAGTAAGACTAATATCCTTTTTGGTAATGGCTGTATTTAGCTTGGGAGTTCAAAAACTATCGTCTAAGGAAAATCAGTCACATTGAATTTCCTGTACCATTTCTATATAGTAGCTAAGCGACAAGACTTGTCACCAAACACTCGATTAATTTCCTCAAACATTATTGCCGCTTGAGCCATGTTTGAAATTGTATAACATCACAGCCTGATAATGATTTCATTTTATGATTTCTCGTGCAAAAGATCATTTTGAACTTATCTATTTTAAGAATGACACTATACTAAATCGGTAAGCTTAACACCACACAATTATTGAATTAAATCCGGTGACTATTACCGAATTACCTTTTCGAATTATGTAAGATTTGAAGATACGAGAGCTTTAAAAGTCGATCGCAAAAATATGTCCATATTCCCTCAAGAAATTAAAGTAACGGCTTTTCGTTGTTGACTCGTACGGCAACATTGTAATAATAATAAAAAATAATGAAATTACTCTTTCTTTTAAATCCAGTGTGCATTGGGACCTAATTATTGCGCCAAGAAAGTTCATATTATTTTATTGCAATTATGATTCAGCGTCCTTGAATGTATGTGTTAATTGAATTACAGTTCAGGTTTAGTTATCTACCGTACTTATTTATGAGTGAATTTTTGCTTGTTTGTTACCACAATTATGTCGAATTTTCTCACTTTAGGCACGCACTGTAAACATACATAACACATAACTCAATAACATTGTAGGATGACATATAGATGGCGTTACTAATGACAAATCCATGATTTTCAGAAAGTACCAACCTTCAAACGATACGTATCAATCCGACGTTTAGATCACAAGTTACAGTGGTTTTAGTGACGCCCCTTTTGTAATTTTCAAAACAATGGAAAATGCTTTTTAATGCCAAAAAAATAAGGTTCAAACAAAGCAATGCGTTGACAAATGTGTTTTGGAGTTAACTCCATCGAGACAGATGGTAAAGAAGTGGTTTGCTGATTTTAAGCGGGCCGCACAAACGCCGATGAACCGCTGAACGCGTTGGTCCCCCAAGGCTGGTAGTTGTCTCAGAAAACATAAAAAGAGGTCCACAAGATGGTCTTGTCCGATCGTAAATTGAAGTTGCGTGAGATAGCTAACATCTTAATACATCATACCAGAAGGCAGTGTATTCACCATTTTGCATGAACATTTGAGCACGGGAAAGCTCTGCTCGGAATGGGTGCCGCGTTTGCTCACAGTCGATCAAACACAACAACGCGTAGACGATTAAGAACGCTGTTTGGTGGTGTTTCAGCGCAATAACAAGAATTTTTTCATGCGATATGTGACAATGGATGAAACATGGATCCATTACTATACTTCCGAGTCAAATCGACAGTCAGCTCAGTTGACAGCAAAGGATGAAAACTGCCCAAAGCGACCAAAAACGCAAACGTTAGCTGGTAAGGTTTTGGGCTCTTTGAGAAAGGAAGAACCATCAATAGTGAATATTATATAGCATTATTGGTGCTTTTAAAGAAAGAAATTGCGAAAGAAACGACCCCAAGAGAAGGAAAAGAAAGTGCTCTTTCACGAAGACAATGCAGCGCATCACAAGTCCATCGCAACAATGGCAAACTTGCACGAATTACATTTTGAATTGCTGCTCCATCCACCGTACTCTCCGGATCTGGCTCCCAGCGACTACTATGTGTTTGCAGACCTAAAAAATGCCCCAGGAAGAGATTTGGCTCCAATGAACAAGTGATTGATATAATCGTTCTACAGAAGGCATCGAAATGTTAGGGAAGCGTTGAAATGACTGTAACACTCTTTGAAGGAGACTATGTTAATGAGTGATGTCGAATTTTGCCTAAAAGTTGTGTTATTAGTCATCATCATTATCATTATTATTATGTATGTATAAATTGAATGTACAATAAAAATATATTCTTAGTTACATTGACTTTGAGTGGCCAGTAACCAAGAAAACCATTTATAGGTCGTAACAGCAACACGCTCACCACCCGTTTTTGTTAGAACTCAGTCCTACCTCCCCCTCTTTTCCCTTCTCGATCGCTTTTTGTACGGCACTGATCACTGATTACGATCACTATCCATATTTTAGAGATATTCAATTGTAGTTGCCAATTGTATTAATTCAAAAAATATTCAAATACATTGGCCAAGTATCGTAGTAATTCAATACGTAAACGACTATGCCAAACAAAATTTCTTGATAAATATCGCGACCTGCTGGAGCCACTCAACCGAAGGAGAACGTTTTTGGTATAAAAATGCATCACTATGTATTTACGTACATACGTTAACGTACAGTAGTTTTATGGCATAACGTGAACTTCTCTAATTGTAGAAATTTGACTTTAGGCATGACTTACATTGTTGTATGTTTAAGATATACGGTAGACCTAATGTACATTTTGTCTACCTTTCCTATAATGTTAACCACATCCATTCTCTTGGAATTGTTCAATACAGATAAGTACCGGTAATTATATAGGATATGCATTCGTTTTTAACAGCTGTAAACTCGCTCCAACGAAGAATCTATCACATTCTTAACCAATTAGTCGTCGCGTTTACAGTGACGTTTCAAGTTTTAAACCGATATCTATACATACACATAGAATTGTAGAGTAGTTATTGCAAACGAATAGTCTTACATATATCCGATATTTTATTTCTTTGAATGAACATTATTCGCGTTCATCCATGCTTCGATATCCAATTTAATTCGAATAACCTGTTAGATATGGTAAATTACACTAATAGGCTTTTAGCGCAGACTAAGAAATCGTAAATAACCTCGGAATAGCTGGAACGTTGCCCAGAGATATTTCGTAGTTGTGCAAAAGAAATTATATAAATATAGTAATAAGCGGACGATTCATGCAACGGAGGAACGAAGCCAATAAAAAAGGAGAAACAGCTTGTTAACAATACCAGAGGTGTGTCTAATGATTATACCATTCGAAAAAGCACAGACCAGTATACGAACGTAAGCGTACATACAAACGAATAGCTAGTATTCATGTAAGTGCATACATTCAAACAATTCAACATAATGATAGTGGCGTTCCCGTATATGTGGGCATTGTATGCAGAACGTGCTACATTGTCCACGCGAAACTAATCACTCATAAATAATCGAGATGAAAATATAGGTTCTGGTATAGGCGATGCATCTGTGTCATTTCGAACTTCGACTTCCAAGCACTTTCGGTGGGCGAACACCTAATTATCGCGCCCGCTAAATTAAAATTCGCCTTTACGAGGTACGGACCCATACTTGAGATGCAGGAATTTGTCTTTATTCTTCTTCCCATTGTTATGTTGGGCTGTTTATCTTGACATTTCAAAACGAGAGAAATTCTGGTATCATTACCGTACCAGAATGTATACCTAAAGCTTTCATGGCGTTACCTATTGCATCTTTGGAGATTCTTGAGTACAAAGTTTTAAAGAACATTTAGGCATTGCATGGTTATGTCACAAAGTTTTGTGTATTTTCTCCAAGTTTTGCATTTCTAGTTACGAATAAGAACAAAGAGGGTGTGTGGTTAAATTAATATACAAAATAAATAAAATGGCCCTTTCCAAATACGTATTTCGACAACTAAGTTCCCATCCTCAGTGGAAAAACTGGGGGATTAAGTATTATCAGCGATATCCGGCTAACGCCCAGGACCAACACCACGCAACGAGCACTATACAACTCTAAAGCACTGCACAATGAACATCACACACTGAACCTCCGCGCAAAACACACCAGCGTCCATTTTTCCATTATTGCGTGTGTTGTGTGTATAAGATAGGAACAATTAAAGTGTTAAATTCCGTAAATTCATGAAATATACATGTCTGACGAATATGTTATTATTATTGTGGTTAACACCCCATGATGGCCAAAACCGCTCAGGAGTGCTCTGTGGATCTACACTACAGGGAAGATCGGTGCCTATTTTTTCTGCTTCAAATTCTTTTACGTATATCGTTCCATTTGTTCTTATCTCTAGCTTTCCACCTGCAGTTGTGGTTTGCTCTGGTTGTTGGTCTACCTCTTTTAGTTTTACATTTTTCTGTCGTCGACTATATTGTCGTTCTCTCTCCTGCCCATGCTCGTTCTGTATTCGTCATTGTTGTTGTTTAATTTTTGTAACTACAACCTCAGGAACTTCTTGCAAAAATTTAAAGCTCATGCTCGTTCTGTACTCGTCATCAGTTATTTTGATTGGACCTAGTATGGTTCTTAATATGCCCCGTTCTAAAATACTTAATTCATCTTCTAGTTTTTTGGTTACGGTCATGGTTTCTGCACAATATAACATAACTGGTTTTATAATAGTGTTGTGCATCTTCCTTTTTGTATTCTCTCAATATTATTATTCTTTAATAGCTTCTTGTTAGGCTTTTTTGTTACCTATCTCCATCTCCATTGTTTACTAATCATACGCCTCAATATTGGTTTTCTGTTTTCAGTTGTTTATCAAATCTAATTATTTTAGCTATTCTCCACTAATTTTTTGTCCTATTTTTTCTCCCTCCAAAACAATTTCTTCGAGCATTTTTTCTCATGACTTTCTTGTTTTTCGTTATAATCACTATGTTATCTCCGTATGTAATTATTTCATTTCCCTTTTTTCTAAATGTCTCCTTATTAATTCTTCCCGATATGTATCCCAGTGCAAGATTGAACAGTGCTGCGGATAGAGCGTCATTTTGCCTTATGCTTTATTGACTTCAATTTCCTCTGTTTCCTCCTTCTCCGTCTTTATCCCAACTGTTGTTTCTTTCATCATCATTTGCACCAATTGTCTTAATTTAGCACTTACTCCGAATTCCTTCAAGACACCCATAAGTTTCTTTCTTTCAATGGTATCAAAGACTTGCCGGAAATCTATAAACAAAAACTCAATTTTTATTTGATATTTATGCTTTATTATTTGCTTCGTAACGTGCATACCATCCGTAGTCGGTCCTCTTTATACAATTCCACGTTGGCGCTGCTTTATCAATTTTTTCGTCATCGTTCCTAGTTTTTTCTATATTACAGTTGATATTATCTCTTATAGGTGCTATTTAATAGTGTAATGTTTTTTTCTTTCGGTATGCTTTTTGATCCAATATTTTTTATGAATAAATATAGTTTCTCCTTCAGCTCTTTCCCACCATGGAACCTCTTCGTGGTTGCAATAACGTGTTTTCTTCCTCTATCCCTCCGTCATCATTGTTCTCTTTCTTATTATCTTCAAGCATTACCACCTCTGTGAGCAATTATTTAAACTGATTTATCCATACTTCTTTATATAGCTCGTCACTTGATACCATTCCTTTATCTTTATTTATTTTTCAAGCAACTTGTTCCTTCATTATCCTATTATCCTCACTGATTTTCACATAGAACAATTTAGTATTTCTATTTCAACCTTCATTCTCGATCTGTAACATTTTCGTCTCCCACCTATTTTCTCTTGGTTTGTCTTAGTTTTCTGAGCTTCTTTCCTCAAGTTTCCGTATTCTGTTTCATCTTGCTCGTTGTTATTACTTATCCATTTTAATCTCGCACCGACTTTTACGTTATATTTCAACAAGTTTCCTCAAAGCATTCCTTATTATTCTTCCTCTCTCCTCTTCCTGTTTACTCTTCGACTGCTTTATTTTCTTAGGCTGGTCCATTATTCCTTTTTATTATATTTATATTCCTTTTTCACTTTGGGGTTGCTTAATCTACTGGTGTTCCATTTACTCTGGGTATTTTTTGTCTAGATTTTTCTTACTTCTTGTTTAAGCGTTGCGGTTACCAGAAAGTAATTTAAATGCACACAACTGGTTTTAGATATTTCTCCATTCCGATCTGGGCGTTGAAATCTCCTAACATGAGTTCTGTATTTATCCTTGGCTATTTCTGTATTCCTTATTCAACTTTTTAAGTTCATCCTTCTCTTCTTTCTTTGTGCCCTCAGTTGGTGCGTATATATTTAAATATGGCATTTGGAAAGCATTTACTTCTATTCTAATTAGCTCGTTCTATTGGTTTCAATTCTAATGTTCGACCCATCTGTGCATCTGTAGTCCATATTGATAACCTTCATTAGATGTGTGTATAGTAGTTAAACGATTAAAGTTTTACAGAACAGACAGTAACAAATCATGAGCCACATACAAATGTAAATGCTACAGGCATCTAAAATGCATGTTGCCGTAACGTAAATAATCCAACTCGGCTAGCTTCCGATTAATACCGTTTGACACTTGAAGATCTCTTAGTTTCGACTTTCAGATATGCTTAAATGCACTTTTCTCAAGGAATAATTATTCTTCAGATTGGGAAAAAGGTGAAAAAGGTTTAGGACAAGACATTTTTAGATATTTTTACTTGTCTTAAACCACTTTTGATTCCAAAAGTTTTCTTTTCCACAATACTTAAATTTTTCGTTATTAGTAGTTTTTGTAGCTGGCCCTTTAAGTAGCCCCAATAGAAAAGCACTTTCCAAAACACGTCTCAAATCGAAGTGGGTTTAGAAACAATCCTAACTGAAAATGAAGTTGCTTGTTTTTTACTGAACGCATTATGTGTTACTTTCTTGCAATGAAGCGTGAAATACAAGCTTAAAAAATTGCTCATTCATTCTCCCTCTTCTGGCCATATTTTTGTAATTGTCCTTAAATCGCATTACAAACATTACATTGGGCATTTCGGTTACTAATTTTGGCTCTTATATTGGATAAGCAAACCAACATTTTTTCTGGCAGTTTATTTACCTTATGATACAATAATATGTTTTACAGATCATTCAATTGGTGTCACAAGAAGTTCTTCATCTCGTAACGACCACAATATATTGATAATCATGCATTCAGATAATTACGATCTGATCGTTTCATCCGTCGAAAATCCTTATCAAGTGCATCTTGGGAATCACACAAGGATTGTAATTATTCGCACATCTGTTCGGATGAAAGCATGCCTCATCGCTGAAGAGGACTTTCCATCCTCTCTTCTGCGAGACTCGAGACCAAAGAAAAGATTCTGTGCGTCATTGGACAGATTCAGTCGTGATTCCGAGAATATAAATTTGAGAATGAATGTCCCCAACACAATTGGCTATTTCACTAAAACATATTATTGCAGAAACTTTGGTCGAGCATTGTTAACTTTTTTTGTCTAGAACATTAATCTCGCTTTGTTAGTGCAGACATTAACCTTTTGACTTAAATTATCGTGTATCTTTTCGTCGGAAACTTCAGACAATCAATCAGTACCTCGACAGCTTTCCGCACTATCGCGTACGACAATGATTTGTGTATACAATGATAATAAATTTTAATAATATATTACTTATTTATGACCTCTATAGTTACTGATAGAAACTTCACAAAATATTTACTTCTTTGACGTTCAAAATTGTATCGTATCTATTAAATTGATACATCTTTCACGGAAAGATCTCTATTCGCATAATTTTTACTCGAAACCGAATCAATTAACGTGTAGACAGACTAATTAAATAGAAACTTTAAGAGTTTACCGCACTCGCCAGGAAAGGGAAATTTGAATTGATATACGCTCCGTTCTAGACCCCACCATTGTCGTCCAGATGCGAAACTCAACAGTTTGTGTTTACCTGTGTATCGCGTCAGGTGTACGTATTACGCGTATATTCGTGTCCGTTTAGGAAAAAACCGCATACTTTTACACGTCGAATAATTAAACAGCGCTATTCGAAGCTGCCGGACTCGTCTTTTCTTCGGACCGTGGCGGTATTAGTGTTGTGTTACCCTTTCAGAATGGCACTGACGGTGTATGGACGCGCACTTGCATCACGACTATTGTGTATGTTTATCCAATGAATCTGTCGAGCTTTCGATCACATTCAATTCTTGCTTCGTGAGTTATTGTCGAACTGTTTCAGTCCCTCGTTCAGAGGAAATCGCGTGACTTAGCTAGATACTACCCAATGAAATAAAATGTATTTATTAAGCGGTAATGGCAAATATGAGCTCAGTTTTTGGACAGTAAATCTCCTAACCAGTTCAAATTATACAAAAGAAAAGATTCAAAATTCAAATTAAGCACAAAAGGATGAAATACAGAAATAGTTTTGTCTCGGAGTATAACATTCGAGTCATCATTCATATTAGCTTACTACGACTTTTAATTCACGCAGATCATTTAAGAAAATTACGATCACAACAAGATGTTGCACCGAAACATGTTCAAAATAGAAAAAGTTTAGCCAATTTTCAGATAACAAGGAAATGTTGCTGCAAAACATGTTTCGAAATGTACTTTTATAACTAGTCCAAAATTTCTTCAGCAAAGTCAACACCCCCTAGGTTTAAAAGATCCAGTTTTTCTAACCAAACATATTTGAAAGTATAATTAGCAAGAATTGTACTTTCGAACAGAATCCAAAGGGAACACATTCTATTACTACGTCCAAAAAATAAGATACTCTTGCTTTTAGATCATGAACACATATGAGACGTATTCCATCAAATTTATCGGAATTAACTTTGATGATCCTCGACCATGCTTAGAATGACGTTGGGATGAAAGTCTAATTCGACTTTTGCAAAAATTATAGATCTTGGTGCGATTTCTTGAAAACTTTCCCTAATCACAAATTCCTTGGTAGTTCTAAAATTACCGTTGAATCCCTATAGCACGTACGGTAACGTTACCCGAATTTGGATATCAAAATTCAATTCTAAGTCCCCGATAACGTACGAAGTTTTAATCTAATCTAAGCTTTTTGCTTTTTAAAGAAACCTGGCCTATCTTTCGAATTTTTCGAAAAGATCGTATGACTAATAGGTTGGCGTCAGAATTACGTCAAATTAAAACTTTCGGTTTGTAGATTACTTGAAAATTTCTTTTAGTCGCAAATCGTTAGCTGATAACGTTGTGTTGATTTTGACTTTAGAGTCGGATTTTACGTCCTCAATAATGCTGTAGGGCGAAATCTAAGTCAAATGCGAGCACGTTTGCTTTTTGACGAAACAAATCTTCAAATTTTTGCGAAAAATCAATGTGTCTAGAAAGGCGGCATGTTGTGTGACGTCGAGTTAAAGCTTTCGGTGTGTAAATCACTTGAAAACACTCTTTCAGCCACAAACCCATAGTTTTTATCAAAGTGGGTTCAAATTCTTGTGAAACTCATAACTTTATGTTAATTTAGATTTTAATGTCGCGTTTTATGCGCTCGATACCTTCCAATGGTGAAGACGGAATCGAATCTGAACACCTCCACTCTTTGAGGAATTATTTTCCAAAAATATAACTATATTCGAAGTTTTTCCGAAAAATCCACATGTCTAAAAGAACAGCATGTTGTATTATATCGAATTAGAACTCTCGGTGTGTAGATCGCTTGAAAACTTTCTTTCAGCCACAAATCCGTATTTTTATGATAGTAGGTTCAAATTCCGGTAAAACTCAACGTTGTGTTAAATTGGATATTAGAATTTGGTTTTACGCCCTCGTTAATGCCCAAGGGTGAAGATTGGGTTGAATCCGAATACTTTTGCTTTTTGAGAAAATATTTTCCAAAAACCATGAACTATTTTCCAAGTTTTTGCGAAAAATCCACATGTCTGGAAGAACAGCATGTTGCATTATGTCGAATTGGAACTTTCGGTGTGTAGATCGCTTGAACGTTTTCCTTCATCTACATAACTATAATGTTTATAAAAGAGAACCTTCGAATTCCGATGAAACCCATAAAGCTATGTATGTTAATTTGGACTTTAGAGTTGGACGTTAGCCTCCTCGATAATACCAGAGGGTGAATATTCGAACATTTCGACGTTTTGATGAAACACTTTCCAAAAACTTAAGCACTTTCAACTTTCGCTAAAAAACAACTTCTCTCTCAGTGTCGTATTCATATCAAATTGTGATTTTCACTGTATAGATTACTTGAGAAACTAGTCATGACCATAAATCCTTGATGCTTCCAGAATTACATACCAATTTGTATCCAATTGGTAACTTGCATATCAAAATCGGATTCTACATCCCCGATAATCATAACATAAATCCGGCGTTTGGATCAAATTCGACAATTGTTTGATTTTGAAAGAAAAGTTTCCAAATGTCTAAATCTTTTCATAAAAGTCTGTGAACGTTTGGAGAAAATCCATAAATTTAAAATTGACTTCGGAATTAAAGCTATGATTAGTGTGTAAGCTACTCAAAGAATTTCTTTCACCCACGAAACTTTGGTTGTTATGAAAGTATGGGCCGTGTGCCCTAGTGAAGAATTCCTTGCCAATTCTAAAATTGGGAGTCTATTATAATCGAATCGATGAGTTGTATTTGCTCGAAAATCTTTAGAAGAGCCTAGTATTATAGAGATTACAGATCTAATTACGACAGTAATCGACAGTAAAACAAGCATAAATACTCAAGAAAGCGACCTTAAACGCATTAACTTAGCATTAAATTCTAAACGCTGACATAGAAGGTCGAAAATAAATTTGTTAACGGTAATGTGGCATTGAATCTAATGTGTTGAATTATGCGATTTTCAAAGGAAAAAAAGTTAATGTTAGCACAGCATTCATTCTGTATTAACTGCTACATCTTCGAGCATTCGTTCGAAAGTATGTTCAAAGGTACTCTTTTCTAGTCATTTTTCTCTAACAAGGTGATGTAAGCTTTCTAGTTACCGGCTTCTATATAAAATCTTTCACGCAATAACATTATTTTCTAGCACGAACTATCTCTTATGTACTTCCTTAATTTTACACCAATACAAGGTAAACTACAGTACCAAAACGAAACCATAAGGTATCAAGAGATTATACAATAAAAGAGAGAGAAATGCAGCAATGAATAAATTCATCATGTTGTAAATTAGAAAGTGCTATAAAAGCCCATAAGAAAAGAAACGACAACTACATTTTCTAACAATCCCGAAGAATGATAATTAATTATAGTACGGGGAAGTTGATTACCAGTTAAATTGGTAAAAGGGTTAATGAAATGCTATTAATATGCATCGCCTGCAGTAATTAGCAATTTGCAAAAGTTATTAATAACAAAAGCTATTAATTCTTTCACCGGTGGGTCCCACTGTAGTTACTTTAAGCTTAAAACACTTGCTCTGTGTGTTTCCTTAGCACTTATAATTACTAGATTTTCTACTAACAATTTTTTTTTCAAATTGTTTACTGTCATCTACAAAACATACTTTTTATAGAAGCACTCCAATTCTTCAGCAATACATTTTTCATCCCCGGTGATCAATAATTTTTCTTACGTTTCATAAGAAAATCGTAGGTGCTAGAATTTTGTTGTATTAAGTGAATTTCTTTGAACTAATTTAGAGAGAATCGCTATGACTGTTTGTAAAGAAATAAAACACTCGTCCAATGAGATGAAACGAAGAAACATGCTAGATCCTTTCTTCAGGAATGTATTTACTAGCACCATTCCTCGCTTCATTCAATCCATTGCAATGGAACGAAGACGGAACATAACATAATCACCAAGACGGAACTGACCACTATTATTCCTACCTCAAATAAATTCATATGCATAATGCACAAACCTGCGTTAATTATTAGCGCAACTGTACTGTTAGCCTGGGGATATTTCACTTCGTATTCATATACAGTTAAGTTAGCTAGGAATTATAGGAAGACATATCGTAAGTAGGTATGTATTTCTTTCGCGTAACAAGTAAACTTTTACGCCGTTAATGGATTGTTGTGTACTAAAGGTAAACCATAATTACTGTAATTTTCTATTTTTGCATTTTTACCTCCGCGAAGTTTTTCACGTTATTGGTTTGCGTCTATGGTTTCTGATTACTGGTTGCGACCGTTTTTACCCTGTTTAGAACGCCTTTTCTGCAATTTTATTACCTGTTATGTCTTAAGTTAATTAATTGTAATTATTTCAAATGTTTTGCATCTGAGCAAATATGTATCAAAACTAATTTATTTCTTACTAATTTAATGGTAGTCGAATGAATAATTGGATTATTTCCTAGGTAACCCATAGATTAAAATTAGAACGAAAACTCGAACAAGCTTTGTTTAATAAACGCTAACAATTCGCAAATATTTACTTTTCTTCGTAACCTGATAATTTTCCAGAGATTTTGGCATGGAAACTATCAAAATATGCTTCAGGTATAAATAGCGAATGTTTGTATATTGGGTTAAGTGAAGTGTTAATAAACTAGATGTGGTCTAATTTAGCGAAGGTGTTGTGAACAGGAAGTTTAATTTCCAGTACGAATTGGAATTTATGAAGTAATATCCATTTTCTAAATATATTTCGCCTAGTTCTTGTAGGTTGCGCGTATTTCGCCCTGTTTTATTGCCTCAAATTGAATTTATATGAAATTCCAAGTTTTAATATGCTTGTTTCCTTAGACAAAAGCCGTAGAGAATAACGATTTGGCGTTCTGCTCATTTTGATTTATGATTTCTGGCTGAAAATCTCTTGGCAACGGCAATTTGTGGTGGACAGTTTACTAATTATCCTAAGAATTCGTAGTTTTCTTCCGAATTCTTTGATGGATGTGTGGATAAATAACAAATTTGTAAGGCGTGTCCACACACACACAAATTTTCTGCTTAAATTTTGCTAGCTAGTGGCGCTAGCAGTGTAATACATTACGTTCTAGTAGGTTACGATACCAAAACAATAAGAAACTAGTGTAAGGTGACATAAAACTGTCAGAAATTGTGTATTGGAACAAACCTAATGGGTATACAAATTTGCAATAAGCATGGGAAGATGCGGGATATATTTAGACTAAAATGAAAGCATTCTTTTATTCTAGTTATAATGAAGGTTCGTGGATTGTGCGTTTAATGCTGACTTTTAATGATCAACAACACAATCCGACAAATTTGAACTTTTATTTTGTATCCCTAACCAAAATCATTGTTCTCTATTCTCTTGGATCTAAGTAGGTCTGCAAGATGCTTTAAAAGAAACAATACATAAAATAACTACAAACATCTTACTAACCTAACTTTCGCAGGTATCTTCTCTCTATATTGAAAACATCTTAATCGAATCTTTCACCGTGTTCATCGCTTACTTCACCATAGTTATCAGAAGAATAGTCTAGCTACGAATCTAGAAAATGCACCTTTAGTGATATGCCATATATGCATCCTAACCTCTGATAGAAAAAAGAGATTCGTAGCAAAATTTCTGTACTTTTCGGCTCTTCTGCGCAGAAAATACGCGGACATTAGCTTAAAAGATTTCCAACTATCTTTCTGATCACGTCCTGAATGGCATCAAATTCGTAATCTTAGAAGAGGTTTCTGATGTGAGCTCGCACAGAAATTTTCTCCTCAAGCTCAGCGTTGCTGATTCCGGGAAGCCTTTGCCTTAAATAGCTGAATGCAAGTCCTTCTTTGCCCAGAAGCATTTGTAAAGTTGTTCATAGGCCCCAATTTTATATGTAGCCGCGGTAATTTACTCTATCTTGAGCAATTAATGGCATATTAGTAATACTTTCTGTTCCTGACATTAAGAACTGCCTTGACGGCGATATTTTCCTTACTTAATGTTCTGATCATACACTACTGTACCACTCACAAAGAAAACAGAATTATTTGGTATATCCCTGCTGCATACACAGTATGGTATGTATCAAGAAAGTCACAACCAACTGAAACTTTTAAATACCATATTGTTGCTTAGCACTATGAAATCATTAAGAATTGCTTACTTCTACCTCAGATACGTTTTGGCTGTAGGACAGTGTTATCTGTAATACACAGATAAATTGATAAATTCACTTTGCAAAATTACTAAAACACTTGACTTCCAATTTAATAAGTCATTTGCTTTATTAACTAATTATGCCATTTTTGTTTAAAATTTTTGTGCACTTTTGAAAAACCCTTTTATTGTCTTAGCCCTAGAATTTTACAATCACAGAGCTGATTAACAAGGCCAAAGTGAACTTACTAAAAAGAGATGTGTAAATTGCTTTTATCACAAATTTCGTTTACCGTTCATCCAATCCATAAAATTGAGTTTCGCTGACAGTAGTGATATTGGCTTCAGCTGCGCTTGTTTATCTGCTATTTTACGAGGTTTGGTCAATTTTTCATGGATTTTGGGGCGTTGGTTCGGTCTCATTCGTTGTCGTCTTTATTAATATGTAATTCCCTTGTAGAGCAAAGGGTATCCCTCTCGTTCCACTAGTTTGATCAGGTTGTTACAGTATAAGAATGCAAGTTTCACGTCACCAAGAAAATAATGAAAGGCTGTTGCTTTAGAACGAAGTCAAATACAATAATTTTGGCCCTTACCAGTTTCCAAATATTTATCGCGCAACTGAATTACTATCTGAACTAAATGTGGTAGAAATAATCGCAGATTAGTATGAATTCAAAATAATTTCATTCATGTCTTTGATTGTCATCGTTAGTGGAGGAAACAAATAAGAGAAAGTATTTACTAGTGAATTCTTAAAAGAGTGCAATTCATTATCTCAGGCCTACTCCATGTCTTTCGCGCTTACCAACCTGCACAAGCATCGCTTTATTTTTTGTTTTCTTATAATCAAAATGACAATTTATGGTTTTGTTAAAATACATATTAGGTGGAATCGAGACCGGTGTAGTATAAAAGTGGAAACTATTTTTGTTTAATACCTTGATTGTGAGCATCTACAACGAAAAGGCGTAACAACCAAACTTTAGCCAGGCGGAGGAAATACAAATTTCAACTAATGTAATTTAAATAATTTATCAAATATAGGCGCGAATATTGGAAAAAAAGCGGTAAGAGTATGAGAAAACAGATTAAACCGCAAGAAGATCAGCAAGGGGAAGAACACAAAGCTGATAATTCGCATCATCAGTAGAAATTCAGTGAAGTCGAAGTAAAACAGGCGAAGCCTAAGTAACAAGGAAAACGAAGTTATGTAATATTAAACAAATTTATTACTCTGAACTGTTGGTCCATCCAACCGTTAAGAAATTTTGTTTCTTTTTGTGAATGGCAGGCTAGCTATACCGTACTGATGAGCCCTATAAGGACGAAACTGGTTTACGATTGGGATCTACGATTAACAAACCACAATTCATTTCGGGATAATATTGGTATATGCAATGTATACCTAATTTGCAGGCTAATAAATACATGTACATCACTAAAGTTGCTTACAAGCGCCAACAAGCAGTATCGGGCTTCGATACAACCTTTAGTATAACTGCGAGTCTGATTGAGATCTGTTGTGCATACATCTACGCTGCCGTAAATACTATTTCGCAGGTTTCTAGGTTTGCTTTAAAAGTGTTGCCTACGTCGCGAAAACGACCACTGTTTTATTTAATGTGTTAGCTTGTATGTGCCCGCCACTGGCTATTGGCGCAAAGTGAGCAACGCTAGTCATCACATGAAATGTAACATGCACGATGAAGAAGAAATCGAGTACCGTGTATCTTACACTACTGTATCATTCCGCCATTCTCCTTTACATCACAAACTTACACTTGCCAGGTTGTACTGTGATAAAAGCAATGGAGACCCTGTATTAACTTGATAGAAGATATTCTAACAAGAATTCCAAATATACGTTTGTTATAATGTTATAAATGCAGAATGATGATCACCTTCCTTTTATAATTTATAGACAATTTCGATACAGATAATGAAATTAATTTGAATAAATCGACGTGAATTTCTGTTCCTCGATCATCAACTCCGGTCTATTCCAGTAATCGCAAAACAACTTGAATAATACAATTGACACAACAAACAGCATCTCTCCTGTATCAAATACATATTCCACATTATCGGGAATGTCGCTTCGCAAACCCAACAACGTGAAATCATCAACCGACAAGAACAAAACGACGAATACCTTAACAAACCGATCAGGCGACGTTCTAAACGATTTTGCCGTAATTTCCGTATCTAACGAACGAACAACAATACACCTCGTCGTTTCGTAATTTCTAAAAGGTTCTACGCGTCGGAGAACGTAATCGTAATCGTTGGATCCTATGTCTGGAGGAATGCGCATGATGTGGAATAATCACCAAATCGATTTCGAGCTAATGTTTATTTACCTGCGCCATATGGGAATGTTCATTTAGCGAAGTATATGTATGTACGTAAGTACATTAACCTGACCGTTTGAGTGAGTTTCTGAGAAGGTGAAGAAGTATCACGTTGACATCAATTTTCTTTTGTCATTTACGAGATGGACTCGAAGTTCTTCGTTTATGAATAATCATAATATGGGTTCTTCAAATCGATTGGGAAAATAATGATGCTCCATCTTGAATATATATATATATATATACATTTACGTCAGCGCTACAGGCCACGAAGGCCCCTCGCTTGTAGATTTAGAGTTATTTTTTCCACTCTTTTCGATCTTGTACTCTGTCCCTCCAGTCCTCTATTCCGATGTCTTCCAAATCTCTTTTTACCACCTCCAACCATATCCTTCTTGGGAGTCCTCTTCTCTTCTTTGCACCTTCCTTTAATACACCGTCTAAAAATGGAGGAAGGTAGGTTTCAGAGATTTACAACTAACTTAATTTTTCTTTTAATTCCTGAAACTTATCCCAAACCGGAGTGCAGCCTTTTAGCCTTTGTTTGTTTTGCATATTGTGAGGTTCACTTGACATGTTATTTATAAGGATCTTTTACGACGAAAACGGTATTTGCTAGCCGTCTCCGAAACAAATATTTTTCACGCCCCACACCCGATTACGGTAAAAGTGGGCTAAACATACATGTTTTAGAACTGGTAAAAAATATTCAATCGATTTACGATTTTGAAACACGTGTCACCATACTTATTTGTAAATAATTGTCTGGCAAGGAATTTACCAATGTTTGACAGTGTCAATTTCTATTGTGATTGGTTTCGAAATAGAACGAATCCAAAACAAAAAAAAATAATAAAAAAACAACATACACGACGAATTGATAGCCTCCTTTTTGGAAGTCGGTTAAAAAGAAGTCCTCTTTCCTATTTTTTTGTTAAAACTTATTCGGGGACTGTCTTCTTCATTCTTGATTCGTGATTCCTTGCTATGCTTCCATCTTCTTTGCTGCTGTCTGCTTCTCATTAAAACGGAGGTGATTCGTGGTCAAAATGCATTTGGGAATACACATCCCCAAGTAGGGTCAATCTGCAGAAGATAGTATACCGATTCCACATTGAACATACAGTGGAAATAATAGAAACAACCCAACCAGTTATACTTTATTATTAAGCATATGTTTCCATCGACACATGTAAAAATTTAATAGCCACTGCGAAGCATACTAAACATTTCTCGTCCAAATCCCCATATCTGCAAGACACATTGACGAAATCGTTCACACGACCTCAAACAAGCGCCCCATATAAATGTCAAACGTAGATTATCTATGCAAATTCGAAACCGTCTTCGGCGCTGAAAAGCAACATTTAATTTGCATGTCGAGCTACTTCACCTTAACGTGTTTATGCATCATTTACTACGACGTGCCCGATTCATACAAAAGCAAATGCTCGTCTTTCACGTTGGTCACCTTTTGCGCGCTCGATATTAGCATAACGAAAGATCACACAGTGCACACAGCGTCACTAGCTGAACAGTTATGCACGCCGAGTATTATTTTAACGTTATTCTAGCGGGTCGCTTAATAAATTCCTCGCATTTTTGTCATTTAACTCGGTAATTTTCTAGACAACCAACGAGATCAGTCAGCAACGCCATTACGTCGCGTAGACAAGTAGTTATCAAGCTTTTTGTTCCCCTATTACCGTTTCTATCTTTCGTTTCGTTTGTAAATTGCGCGCTGTCAGGTGGATATTTGAAGTTCTTCAGCAACGATGAAGTGGAATAATATGTTTTTATGATGTTTGTATCGTGCACTGGGTATGACAAAGTTCTGGTGCAGTTTGTGGTACATACATGAGACAAAATATCGTAGACAATAATGCTGTTGTCATATTTTTACATGTAGGCCGATGGTGTAGTGTCAAAGCAGTAATCTTTGCTTCTAAACTCGGTTCTGGCTTAACAATCGATTTGGGGGTGGTACGCGCTGATGTGATCCGCAATATGCATTACGCAGCCACCACTTTCTTCACAGTGAACGAATATATTCAATTCTTAGGCGAGTAGGTCACAAATCGGGGTGGGAAATCTGAGACTTAAACCTTAGCCTGAGATTTGAATCCCAGCCTTCAACATTGCAGTCCAGCTCCCTAACCGCTGAATCACACCGATTCAATGGCAATGATCCAGATATATTTTTAAAATTTTCTGGCAATTTGAGCCCTCCAAAGTTAGTTACGTTCGGAATACACGATCATATATTACCTGCATTTTTCAGGAATTTAGAGACAAAGTTTGAATTTAACTTTGTATTATCGCTGTGCATTTATAAATCAACTTTTACACACAATATTTCCGATTTAGGTGATTTTTTGAAGGTCATTGTCGTGCATTTGTATATGTAATATTTCATGCACTTTATATGGAAAAATCTGAACGTGTATTGCCTGCTTTATAGCTAGACTAGCTAGAAAAATCAACTAACAATGCTTGTTACCGATTCCTAAAGTTTCCTTGTGTCATAGGTGCTTAGAGAGAGTACTGTTCTTCCTTCTTAGGAGTATTGTTCATGGTTCACTGCACTGAAGCTCGTTGACTTATTGCGTTTCTTAGTCATCTACTCCATGAAACCGGTGCTCCCGATGAAACCTTGCACCTTGTTAATGGGAATCTTCTTTACCTTTCCTTTAGCTGCAGGAACCGAGATCATAGTGTTTAAGTAAACACTGCTCAGACACCGAAATTCGCAAAGACCACGATGCCAACTTTGCTCTTCCTTACGAGAAGCCCTGAAGAAAGGATATTCCACCCTGCTCTTGGTGTGAAGATATTTGTTAAGAAGGCATGCTGCTGCCAATTTGGTTCCTGTTTATTTGTACGAATTGACAACAATTGTTCTTTGAGGATACCACAAAGAACATGCAAGACTACCTTAGTCCCAATGCGCTCCTCCAGTGTTTATAATTATTAATTTAATAATATTAATATTATTTTAAAGTAACAACATGACTTTTCAAGTTCCGAATGTCAGTCCTTACGATTCAATCAAAAATTCCGCATGATTAAAATCTTAGAAACAAATAGCAGCTGGAAATTTTTAAATTCCGCATGTAGGGTAGGGCCCTACAAGCTTCCTCTTTGCCCCCTTTCCTTGCCAGGAGATTTGGTTCCAATTATTTTCATACAAATTTTTACATTGACGTGAAAGTATGAAGAAGAAAAACAGACAACTGCCTTTCTGTAAAAATCGTCTAAATGGTTTCCTCGTGCACATTTTCTGCATCACTCGCAAGATTAAAATCTTAGAAATAAATAGCAGCTGGAAATCTTTAAACAATCATTTAAAATCGTTAAATGAAAAGTATTTTCGTCGAACACAGATGTTGTTACATCCATGACGGTGCATGTTACGAAACCGACTGTACGTATGTGTGTATATGCACAATAAACGCTAAAAACTAGAAAGCTACTTAAGTTATTACCTTGTTCTATTGCTACGAGACAAAGGACTTGCACTTCGTTTAGGCCGTATTCCGACAGAACGAACTGTTTAATGCTGCAACAGACAGTTTACTTGCAATTAAGGTGTGGGAGCGACTACGCAATTAATTTGGAACGAAACCCTCGCTCGTTAAAATACTGGCATGGTTTCAATCTCGGATTTTAGAAAATTATGAAAATATAACGGGGCATGATAAGAAAAATAATACGATATGGTGAAGAATAAGCGAAATCCTTCTTGTTGCCATAGAAATGATGAATAGATCGGATAAAGTCGTGTTTAAAGGAATATTGTTCAAACAAAAGCTACACTTTTCTAACTAAAAATAAATTTTAATTAAGTACAGAAGGTCCTGAAAGTATAACGTCCTGTATTATGAAGAGTAAGCTCGAAAATTAGACGATCTAGTTTGTGCTATATAGGTTTACATACCTACCATTTTACATAATTATAGTCAGCATTGTATCTAAATTTCCTAGTTAAAGGTCATAGTCCATCGTTCCCATAATTTATTAATTACAAACGCTAACACGATCGATATTTTAAGAATATATCACCACGAAATGCCACCACACCCAATACAGTTTTGAGAATCTAGATCTACACAAGATGGAATGGATCCACAGAAGACGTAAAATTTGTATTGTGGGAAAATAAACGAGCAAAACGAAAAGAAAATACATAAGCTGCTTGTGTCGAGTACTTAGTTTATACGTTGTGGTTCCATTTACTTTCATTATAAATTCGTAGATTTTTGAAGCAACTTCTTCTTCTTTGGTACTGTCCTTGGGAAGGTCTCCAACAAATTAGTTTTTGGTTCTTACATTTTTTTACAAGTCTATGATCATCCACTCTTTTAACTTGTCCATTCCAGCGTTTTCTTCTCGTCTTTGTCCATTTCACGACTTTAAATCTGCACCTGGCCCTCTAGCCTTCACTTCAATAATTATCCTTTTCACTATGATCTCGTAGGTTTTTGAAGCTACTCATTTTTCTTTGGTATCGTTCTTTAGGAGGTCTCCTACAAATTAGTTTCTGGTTTCTACATTCTTTTACAATTCTATGCTCATCCACTCTTTCTGTTTGTCCATTCCAGCCCTTTCTTCTCGTCCTTGTTCATTTCACGACTTTAAATCCGCATCTGGCCCTCTAGCCTTCACTTAAGCTAACTATCTCTCAGCCGTTATTATGTATGTAAGTACATCTTAAAATCCCTATTTTGGTTGGTCTCATTTTAGCTTTAATTGTTTGTTTTGACTCTATTTTCGGATATTGTCAATATTGACCATATTACTATCATACATGTCCGCTTGGCTATTAGAATTCTTGGCTCCCAACTCGCCTAATCAGGGTGAAAGATTTCCAAACCAAAGGGAAGACAACAGTGGACAAACAAGCCTGGATAGTGATAATCCAGATTCGTATTTCTGTTCCTCAATATCATCGAGTTTAACAAACGAAACTTCTGATATTAGCTAGTTCGGTTTCCAAATAAGTAATTCGAGTAACCTGTTCTGGAGTGCCGTCGCTGCCCTCTGGTTTGCTAAACAAATTTAAAAGAAATTTGCCCATAATTTTCTGATTATTTTGTGTGCTCATTTTAAATCCTGTTCTATTTATCTGGTGCTTTCGCCCTTTCGAAGCAACATATGTATAAATGTACAAAATCTTTGTGAGTAAACAGTTAGTAAATTAGTACACAGTACTGTAAGTAAAAGCTCTTATACTTGTATTTACGACTAGGATATATTTCTTATATCTATATTGCAGGATAAAATTAGCAATCCCAAACAGATATCATTCACACTATTAATTTCCACCAAAAAAATTCTACACAGTAATACATAGACATACGTAAACATTTCTACACATAAAATATACGCCAGGTAGTAGCGATTATTAACTTTAATGAGACAACTACTCCTATCTCGCCTTCAAAGTACGCTCACAGGTTGATACAGCCTTGAAATACCTTCACAAACAGTAAATATACTTCAACTTACCCCCAGCCTGTTCGTACATTTTATGTAGTTCTTACATACGCACACGCTACTGAAAAACATGTTCGTGCAAAGAATTTTGTCTCGCCGTACATACACATACGTACATATTTGCAAGTATCGAGTTTCGAATCTGAGTGTACGACAAGTTTTAATTGCGATTTGGTCGGTTGTACGAACGTTGTATAATAAACCATTTCCTATGACTTTCTGATTCTGGAATGAATTGATAATTAGTATCTTAAAATACAAGTTGGTATGTGGAAGGAAATGTCCTGTAAGAAATGTTTGCAATCAGACATGAGTTATTATCGAATGCTATTAATGATAGATGACTGTTTTAAATGTGGTTTTAAGTGAGAATTATGAGAGTTCTTCTATCTAGTTTTAATCGATAAAAATGCATGGTTTCTTCCGTACATAGATTGTGATTGTTTCCCATTAAATTTCGAATCGTATAGCATTTAAAAATTACTTTTTCTTGTTATTGTAAACATAAAATATATACGGTTAGATTATTGACTTCTTATTTCCATGATTGTTTTCATTTACCAATGATGGTTATTGGATATCAGTTTAGGGAGAATGTGGTTAGAATAATATAGATATAAAATAAACAAAAATACCTCTCACAAGTGCTGCAATCCCTATTTCCTCCGATTTTCCACTGAGGATGGCCAATTAGTTGCCGAAATACCTACTGGGAATTATTTCTCAAAGGTGTTTGATTTATTTCATAAATCATAATTATTGATTATACAAATTTGATTAATTCGTACAAAACTTTTCCATTTCGATAAAACTAAGCTGTTTAGCTAACTGGTGCAAACATTTAAAGCAAAAAAGAAATATTCTTGTAACTTGATTGAGTTCTTTTCGTGTTCCATTCACATTGTAACTGTCATTCCAACTTTTCCTGTGTTGGGCTAACACATAGATACTATTCTTCCCCTCATTTTGAACATAGTAGTAGCATCTACTTAGTAATTCTTCCACAGCTTTCGCTCTACCTGTCAATGTTGTGTTTGTCCTGGAAGTAATTATTTGGCAAATAATTACGAAAATAATTTAAGAGCGTAGTAGGTGGAAAGACGAAATGCGACTGGATGATATTAATAAAATGCTTAGCGTTTTTTGTAGAAGTATTTCCGAAATTTTTCGTGTACAATTTTGGAATCAGCTGTGTATTATATGTTGAGCTTTATACACAATATTTCCAAAATCTACACTGATAAAGCTTCCATATGAAATATAACACGACCGACACCTAATTTTTCGCGTTCCCTGTTCAAATTTTGTAAGAAACTTTTGGAAACTTAACAATTTTCGGTTGTGTACATCCATAAGTTTGATATCAGCAAAAATTTTGCTTTGTGAACAATTTCCTCTAAAATCCACCGATACCAATTTTCCATTTCATATCTATGCAGTACGACTTATATTCAGACATGCCAATTTTTCACAAAATTTTAAGAAGGGGAAGTTAACATTTTGAGATTTCTGGATTTAAGCCAAGAGTTCGTGTATTTACGTCTTAGTGAGTACAGAATACGATTCTAAAGTCTAGTTTAGTATAGTACCTATGATCTAATCTGAGTTGTAGAAACTTTGTTCATAATTTTGCGATTTTCAGGATTTATTGTACTTTTCGGTAATTTTAAGGCGAGTAATTTTATAGCACAGGTACTGACACATAACATCCGATCCAATGATGCCTTAAACAGTTCACACTTTTTCTCTTGTTCGGAGTTCGTAAGAAGTGTAAGAAAATTTCCAGATTTTGGCATTTATTCATGTTCAGAACTTTGAAATCGATAGAAATTTAACTGAGCAACTAATTTCCTAAAACTTATACAGAAAAATCTTTCAAATCGATGTATAACATGACCTACATCTCGATAATTCTATTTCTCCCAAAAGTTGAAGGGGGTAGCTTTCAGAAAATTGATAAAATTTAAACATATTCAGCTTTACCTAGTCTGAAAGTGCTTTTTTAGATGTGTGCCAAAATTTGTTTTTTTAGTTTTCTTCTTGGTTTTGGCGATTATCTGAAATTTTCTTCATTCTCGACAATTTTAGGTGGAAAAAATTGACCCAATGAGCGCATATTTTTCTTTTCTTCTTCGGAGTTTATCAGAAATATAAGAAAATTTCTAGATTTTTGCATCTGTTCACGCAAGAGCTTGAAATCAATAAAAATGTTGCTTTCCCACAAGTTTTCCGAAAACGTACACACAATCTATGTATAACATGATCTTCTGTAAGATCTTTCGATTCTTCCCAAAAGTTCAAGGGAGTAACTTTCAGAACATTGTTAAACTTCGAACGTTTTACAACTTTAAAAGTTCTGGTTTTCGATTTGAACAATAATTTGCTTTTTTTGTTCTTTTTCTTGGTTTTTGTGATTACCTGAAATTTTCTTCATTCTCAACCATTTCGAATCAAATACTCCGTCCGCTTAGACACTACCGAAGTGAAATGCGCCGCAATGGTGCAACTACCTGTGCATTCTGCGGATTTTTTAAGGCATTTAAGGCAAAGTCGTACATTACTTAACTTACTAACTTATATGTATATCCGCACCAAGTGAAACGAGTTCTTTTGCGTTTGTGGTTTTAAAAGCTATACACGATGTGATATTGTTGATACTTACTGGGTCTGCATGGAGAGCAAAATACGCAGTAATTTGAAAAGCATTAATCTCCGATAAAAACATCTTTTAAGATTCTTATCGCGAATACATTATGTGCACACAATCGTATGCTCATACACCAGTAACTACGTAATTAAAAGTATAACACAATAACTCGAAACAACATTGAGAAGCCGACTTGTTTTGCTTCTAGCATCGCGTCTTATTTATACGACCAATTTTACTGTCCGAATTTATGCCAAGAGCGATATTTCCCATTACCACCGGCAAGGAGGAGTGTTGTTACGTTAGAAATTCCTGAACGCGGTTGACATAATTCGACACGAGTGCCTATCGAGATAACGCAGTTCCTCGCCTCCGTTCGCATTAAATCTCTCTTTACAGCGGAATAGGTGAAAATATGCGTGGTCGCTAAGAGTCGTGAGAGGCAATGTTCGACAATTGCCAGACGACAAACGCGAATCCCAAGTGCTCAGAAGTCGCCGAGAAAATCGTACAGATATTCGGATGGAGACATACCTATAATGTAGAAAAATTGCAGAGGAATGTGCCTGCCCGAGAGACGACGCGCATTTCCATCACAAGGCCTACGGTTGAATATATTAAAACGGATGTCGCACAGGTAAGATCTTAGTTAGTCGGGAATTTGTTATTTTTTTCTCTTCGTTCACGAAGAATACGCGAGAACACGTGTGTTATGCGCGATGTTGATTTCGAATGAATGTATAAATTATCTAACCAGATTTACAGTTAACTTTTATAGACGTATACTACACGAAATCCTTGCTACTCATTTATGTTGTTTTGCGTGTTTTATCACTAACAATAAAAGGATTTTACAACACTGGTATTCAAGTAGAGTATGTAGTATTTGATTTGGGGAAATGCCATTTAATATTTCAAAGATGGGGAATTATATTTTAGTAGCGCATCAATTGCATTGTGCTATTATTGGGAGAGCTACCAGAAACGCATCCAATGACAATGATATGCCACAATAAAACGCTCAAGACCATTAGAAGCTAATTGCCTCTGTCTTCAACTTGGAGACTTGGACATGTGTATTGCGCTAGATTATTTGTCGAAATATACGTAGAAGTGTCCGAATTGCTGTTCAATCTTTATGAAATTCCTAAATCATTGCATGATTTCATTTGAAAGCTGGTAATACATCATAAACAACTCGATTATTACCGACTATTACCTCACCAGTTACTCTACATTGCTAAACGAAACCAGAGACTACTTACCGGACACACCATTCAAGAAAACACGAACACAAAGGCATGAAATCTTTAATTTGTGGCGTGAGTCATTGTCCGTGAAAGGGCAAATGTAACTCTCACATGCGGCTGAAGGCGAACGCCGAACATATTTATCTTTTTGCTTTATCGAGTTTAAGGTCCGACTTGCATTTCGTCGACACGTTGGTAACTATAAATAACATTAATGCGAACTTAACAAAACAGCGCCCATTGTTTGGCGTGATGTATGCAAGAATAGAAGACGGCGATAATGATGCATTATCTCTAATTACAAACGTCTAATTGTGGCGAAGTACTGTGAGAAAATATACCATGAGACACATGGATATAGTGCAATTAGTTACGTTCACATGGTTTTTACCACATCGAACAAGTCGTTAAAAGTTTAGTGTTTCCAATCGGTCAGCGTCTCGCTTCAAGCGAGGAAAAGTGTAGTATTTCCTGTCCGCTTGTTGGTAGGAATAAATGCACTTTCTTAAAATCATTTTTGCATCAAAGTTATTATCGATTAATTAGAAACGTACACTACCGTTCTAAGGTATTTGCCCACCACCGTTATTACGCGCCGTCAATAAAAGAAGCGATTGCAATGGGCTAAGCAACACGAAAACTGGACACTTGAAAAATAAAAAAGTTTTATGGAGTGACTAGTCTTAATTCGAATTTTTTGGATTGAGGCGAAGGGTCTTTGTGCGTAGCTCAGCAGAAAAACGGATATCTGATCAATGTTAACTGTCTACCGTAAAACTTGATGACGGTTCTGTTATGATATTGAGCTCTTTCGGTGGAGACAGAATGGAGAATATTTGCGGAATGCAAATAATAACGAGGAAAGAGCAGTAACGGGATATGTTCTCATCTGCGTATTTTTCGACACAGGTTGACATTACAGCACAACAATGACCCGAATCACTCTTTGAAGCTATGCAGAGAATACTTAGACAGATTATCACTTATCAGTTAGTGGTATAGTTTGGCCACCACAGTACCTTGATCTTAATCCCATAGACCGAAATGTTAGAAAACTTTGCCCTTCTTCTGCTGAACCATTCTGGAATATTTTGCAGGCAGAATGTAACATGTTACCAGAATGTTACCAGAAACTTTAATAAAATTGCTTAAGATGATGCCGAAACTTTGTGAACCGGTTATTAAAAATAGGCAGGACACATTGATCAGTCAATGATTTAATAGTAATATTGTTATTTGTCCAATCCAACCCCGCCTCTTGCTCTTTCTATCTCTTTAACTCCAGACCAGAACATCCAGTATCCCTTGTGAATTCTCTTCATGCCACTCCCTTTCTTTTTCGTTTCCGTAATTCCCATTATTTCTATCTTATGCTTCTCCATTTCCATCACTAACTCCTCCTCCTTCCCATTCACACTTCTCACATTCCACGTACCCACTCTCAGTGTGCTATACTGCCTTCCTTCTTCTTTTATCTTGTTCTTCTTGCCGTTTTCCTTGAACCCCTTGTTTTCCCCTCCTCGCGTTTTGTTAAAGTTTTGAGTTGCCTTCTTGGGTCGAGTTACCTCCAGTGCGAATGTATTTTCGCTTTCCCTTTTCCAGCGCTGCTCCCAAGATTCTTCCCTTTTTGGGGCCCTTCCCTTCTACCATCCTCACCCCACTTCCGCTTTGCACGTCCCTCGATCGTATCCTTCTTCTTTGCCATGGTTGTCGTCGTCAGTCCCTTCTTTCCTAATATTATCAGTTTTTTTAATTTCTGTTCGGGGGCTCTCTCTCGTATCTTTCCAACCTCGCTCTTTCCCTGTCCCATTTATAATCTCTTCCATCAATTATGATCTTTTGATAACCTAGCTTAACTCTTTTTCCTTCTTTACGTTCTTTCTCTCCTATCTGCTTCAGTTTCTTCTGTATATCTATTTCTTCTAGCGTCATTTCGTTATTTATGTAAACTCTTTCTTTTAACTGCCTTAACTTATTCTTATTCAGCATCACTACCTCTTTATCTCTTGCCTTCTCTAGAACCACTTTAAACACTGACTCTCCCATTTTTATCACCTCCCTTATCTCTATTCCGACATCCATGTTACTCTTCATAAAATTCTCCATTCCTATTTTCAAATTGTATTTGTCTTCTTCTTATGCTCATTTCTTCCATTCTATTCATTCTCCTCTCCATGGATTTCATTTGTCTCTTAATTTCTTCTTTTTCCTCCTTTAATATTTCATTTTCCCTTCTTATCTCCTTCAGTTCTTCTTGGTATTCTTTCTGGTTCTGTTTCATCTCCTTTACATCTCTCATTATTTCTCTCATCATAGCGACTAGATTGCCTTCCTCTTCTTTCCCTTTCTGCGGTGTTCTTATTAGTTTTTACTACCCTTGAATATTTCACTTGAGTCTTCTCTTCCTCTTCCCCTCTTTCTACCGGAATCCTCAGACGTATTGTCATCACTCTCCATATTCTCCCGTCAATGCACCAACTTTTCGTCCGATCCCTGTATCTCTTTCCTTAGTACTATTTTGTTCTCTGTAGCCTTACACCGAAAGGTAGATAGAGGAATATGATTAAGAAGAAGAAGAAGAAGATTGTTATTTGTAATCTCAAAAGTACTCAATTTTCGTCGTGGAGCAATTTTTTTTAAACGGTAGTGCATGTCTATATACAGGTATTTTCACTATGTATATAGTCGGCGCGGAGAAAATTTCTAGCCGAAGTAGATACAGAAGACATTGGAGCCTATTTGTGCGAAGTCCCGCCTCTTCTAGGAATACTTTCGATGTAAGGATTGCATAACCCTGTGTACCAAAATATTATCGTAAAATTCTTAACATATCTACACAATATCACTCGGATTGTACCGAAGTTCTAAAAACATTAAAATACAAATTTATCTCACCAAGCCAAACCTTAACAAATATATTGGCAGGTGGTGCTGTATCAGAAATAGGTTTCTATTCTAATACTTCAATATCATCATAATCAAATATAGTTGCAAAAACAAATAAATTAGCTACCACTGGGGAGATCTTCGTTCTAAAAATCAAACATGCTGATACGTTTGCATACCGAATATGTGTATGCACATGCTCTTTTTAAGTTTTTATCACATATGTAAAGCTTGAAGTAAACTATAGACACTGTCATTTTATAAATATGTAGCCTTGGAACGGCAAGCCGAGCAAAATGTTTGCGATGATATGGAGGAGATTCTTTTGCAAATATTTCGAAGTATAAAAACATAAAGTTCAAGTATTTCTTACACTAGTAGACGGGTAAATTAATAACACGTAGTAGTAACGAGGTTTCTAAACTCTCCAATGATGAGCAATAACACAGGTCGATTTCTGTAAGATCAAGGAAAATGCTCTTTTTTTCATTTAGGTAAATTAAAACATCTTTTCACAGAAATAATCTACAAAGTCCCCTTTTTGGAATACCTGCTTGTCCCTTATATCATGGGATTATTGAAGTTATTGTACGTGGCTTTAGACACCGCTTCAAATACCTAAGAAAATATTTCCTCGGTTAAGTAATTAAGAGTTGAAAGAGTTGAAAGGCATCTTTATTGGACCACAAATAAGACAACTGTCAAGTAATTTCTATTTTCAAGGAAAATTCAATGACAAGGAAATAGCAGCTTGTATAATATCTTCATGTAATATTTTATATTTTCTATTGTATTGATTTAACATGTCTTACATGTTTACATTAAACAACTCTTGTTCCTTCGCCCCGTCCATTCTGGTCCCTGGTGTAGGTATGCATCAACTTTTTGGACTGCTGTGTCGTTTCCGGATTGTCGAAGCATATCCACATTTTACCTTTCCTGTCACAATTTTTCTAAAAATTCTCACTCCTTGCTCGTCGAATTATGATAGAAACGCCAAGACTGAACCCATTCGGGCCTTGTGATTCTCGGTCGGCATCTTCGGTACTCGATGAGCACAAAAGTTGCTGGAAATTGCAGCTTTTCAGTCACAATTCTGCAAATAGTTGATCTTCAAATGTCAGCAGATTAGTCGGATAACTGTTATATTGTAAACTTACACCCTTTCCCAACCACTTGGTCAACTCGCTGTTCCAGATCTTCGAGCAGCATTAATTTTCTTTCCCGACCACCTTCATTATGAACACCTGTTCGTCTTTCTTTACGTTCTTTATACCACTCTTGTACGACAGAATCACTCACAAAGTTTAGACCGTAAGTATCGCTCATTTCTAGTGAATTTCAGCGGTATTAGAATAATGAAATGATACACATAACGAGCGCAGAATAAGCGTGAAGCGTGAGTGATGATGGCACGAGAAGTGAGTGTGTCACGAGTGGGCAGACGCGGAAAGACATTGATAAACAAATATTTTGTTTCTTGGACGCTGAGTACTGTCTCGTATGAATTTTTCATTACTGATTTTGAATCGGTCGCCAAAAATCGTCCATGAGGCACCAGCTTTCCGCAATTGAATTATCCATTGTTGCAGACTAGTTTTTGCTCCTCCTATAAAAGACATGCCTGGTCCTGGTACCTTTGTTGAGACTTGAAAGTTATCTTCATGTTCAGAATCAGTGGGAAAAATCCTATAATAGTTACCTTAGACAAATCGTGAAATTTTGTATCCCAGCATAATTTACCCATTTTTACGAAAAAAGATACTGCATAAACCCGTACATTCAAATTTGGAGGGGAAGCGAAAATTTTCCAGAAATTTTATCCGACAACATGAGGATAAGTTCTACACGCCTAATGTCCATCAACTCTTTCGTTGAGCTACTGACAATCAGCGATGGAAATATCAATTGGGCGCATCACTTGAAGAAGAAATTTTTGTCGACAGATGACCTGCCGAATCATATTCGACAGAGAAGGGACAGATTGCAGAACTGAATCAACTTTGCTACGTTTGTCACTGTAAATCGGCTATATGTGTTAGGTCACATCCGTATATATTGATTTCCTCAGTCCATCGACTCGCTTGATCCCAGCTTTTCCCGCAATAGATTCTCTACTAGAGCGGATGGTAAAAGCGCTACGCCCTTCACTCGCTGTATGTGCCACGTTCTGTTTCAGTACACACATGTCTTACATTTTTCTTCAACTGTCGATATGATTGGTGGAGGTAATGGGGGATGAACTGTTAATCAAGCTGTACGTATCCCTGGTTCTGCAAATTAAATAGCTCTCGTACTTAAATTCCATACCATAAATGACATCAGATGTAATCATAATTGTTTTAATTATTCCTTATTCCTTAAAACGATACATCTTGGAAATTAATTAGAAAGAATCTACACAACAATATTTTATAGACACATATTATTTTGTTTTTCCTGTGCGTTCTACGCTTTCTCGAACAATGACTTATCAGAAGGAATGTGGATTATAATTACCTATACGTATCTTACATGTTCAGTGGCACAGCATATAATCATTCTTTACGTAAATTATCAATTATGATCGATATTCATGTCGACGATATTTATTTTTCAATTAGGCATGCTCCACCATCGCTTTGTTTTGCCGCGAGGTATTACAAGCATACGATATAACTATTACGCCGGTATGGTTTTCAATATTAATGTTAATGTTATATAAGACAAGCACGATGTAATTTACGGTGCGCTTATTGCGACTTCGTAGATATAATTAGATATTACTCGTAATGACAAGTAGAAAATAAAGTTGCAACTGATATATAATTATCTACATAGAAACAAATTTAGAACCAGAAGCCACGGTGTGATAGAGGTAAAACACATTATGAAATTTGTTTGAACGTGGTATTATTTTATAAATACTGACAGAAGTCTCAAGTTCTAATTATATGCGTCGCATTCTAATGGAGTTATGAACTATCTTCGAAATGATGGTGTCTTCGGGAAGGCAAGACGTTTAGATTATTTGTGCCAAATAATGCCGAAACGTATTACTAGATACGCTCGGCAAAAATGTCTTCAGTTATTTATTTTTCACAATTTGCCCAGAAAAAGAAACGTAATCAATGAAAACATTGGTACAGTCTCTTCGATTAATTCTGTATTCAATTAACTACAACCTTTCCCTTTTATGGGTGCTAGCTAATACCAGTTCACTTGACCAAATCGGCAGAAGTCCCTCCCAAATTTGGTTGCTAAAGATATGTAACGGTACTCGTACGCTCAAGTAACTTTTCTTACTTTACAGTTTTAAATTTCTAAATAAATTGCCGAAATTACGGGAACTTAAAACTTGAGGTCTCTTTCGTCTTTTCTTTTATCACCAACTTCCTAGTAATTTGATATCTTTAGTCTTTTGTTACAAGTAACAGATTTTATTTAAAAAAAATTAAGTTGTATTTTTCAATAATGCATTTGATTTCAGCAATGGAAAATCCATAATTTTCAAATTAAATCTATCTATTAAAGAAATTCTGCGTGAAACTCAATTTTTATCGACAGTTCGACATTTATAGAAGATTATACGTACAGTTTGTACTTTAATCACGGATCGTGTAAGTTAAATACTAAATAAACCGTTTACAGGTATCATCAGAATTGAACGTAAAATGCAAAACAAATGGTAATATAAAATAAAATGAAACTAAAACTAGAAACCCCCAAAATAATAAACAGTCACAGAGTCACAGAAAGATGAATTCAACAATATAAAAGGCTAATTTTTAACGGATTACGGCGCTAAGACGTCGAAAAGGTACGACTACCATGCGGTAAAACATCGGTTAGATTCCTCGGAAGGTTATGGAGTACAGCAACCAACAATAACCAGACAAAATCAAAACGACAGCCTCCGCTTTTTCTAACAGGGCAAAAATCCGTTTCCAAAACGATGTTTGAATCAAATACTGCGCCTGCCAGTCGATGTAGTTCGCCGAAAGCGGAGAAACTCCATTCACGTCCTATGGACGTAAATCCCGGAAATGGATACCGATCCAACTGTTAAGGAGAAGTGAGGCAACTGTAACAAACCAAAATTCCCCAAAATTTTTGACGAACCTGTGGTCTTGAAAATAACTCAACGGCACCGAAACGTAACAAGGGTTTCAACTGAAAAAGGCAAAACAGGATTATGGTATGGGATAGAAGGAAGTTGGAGTAAAGTAAACACTGAATAGTGCATATAAATGGACACGTGATAGCTTTCAATATCTTGAAATTATACAATTTTCAAAAAGACAGGAACAGGGGAAGAAAGTTAAGCAAAATTGGTAGTGGGAAATAAATACATATGCGCGCTAAGGAATGTGATTAACAGCCAAGTCATCTGGAGATGCAAAGTGCACATTTATAAAACTTATAATAAGACCAATAAAGAGATAGGGTCCCCTAGAATTGGAGGGAGGATAGTATGAAAAAAAGATGAAACAATGCTAAAAATATAGGAGAGAAAAATATTACGGAAAATATATGGAGCATAAGGAACATGGGAAAAACGGGTAAACAGTGAGTTAATAGAGCTATGCGGAGAATTAAACATTACGGGAGTAGCAAAAGCACAAAGAATAAAGTTTTTGGGGTACATATGGAGGATGGACGCTCAAAAGCTCCCAAAAATAATAGCGACAAAAACAATAGGAGAAAGGAAGAGGAAGGAAAACAAGATAGCGAGATGGAAAAAAGAAGTGCAAAGGGGCATGAACAGGCTACTATACAAAACAGGTCTTGGGCCTTCCATGGCTGCAGATTAAATATGTACAGTACAGCCTCGAATAATGTGAACACAAGAAAATAGCGGTTGTTCAAATTACTTATCTGTATATATAAAAATGGATCGTGGTTTATTCGGATGCTTAAAACTTGAAAACGACTGGGCCAAATTGGATACATCCTTCGGCGGGTTTGTTCGTAATTGCTACGCGAATGTTTAGAAAAAGAAAAGTCGCAAAGAATTTTGGGCAAAATAAAGTTTGCCGGGTCACCTAGTCTGTATATACAGAAATGGATCGTGGTTTGTTCGGATGCTTAAAACTTGAAAATGGCTGGACCAAATTGGATACTTCCTTCTGCGGGTTTGTTCGTAATTGCTACGCGAAGGTTTAGGAATACTAATACATACGAATGAGGTCAACGTTGGGATGACTTTTTAAGAGAAATGATATGTATAAAACGAATGTTGATGATTAATTTACATGTTTGAAATACACAGCAAATAAAATACGAATAGGTTAACATTTATTATTAAGTCTATGTTTATAAAATTGTTAACATTACTGTATAATACATTTTATATACATATATACTCATCGATTGATTGCTTGGCCCATAAAGAAAGGAATCTACCGTAGAAATATAAAAATTTACATTATTTTGGCATGGATTATCCTACGTTTAACAGATACCCTAACGGTGCGTTGTAGGATTTTCTTTTGGTAGAGAGGCAAACCTTCTGTCCCTACAAGTTTTGTTTCGAGTACAATTTTCGAGATACTTACAGAAGGAACTTTATGTTTAAAATGGAAATGTACTGGAAATGTAAACACGTTTTAAAAATATTGATGCAAACGCGACACACGACCTTCAGTGACTAAACATTAAAAGGAATTAACTATACTGGAGCTACTTTATCAATATTTACACATGTCTACGTCAACTTATACTAATCCGTAGTATATACTCACCTTAATTTCTATTTATTTTTCGACACAGCTTGATAATGTTTGCAAGGATTGATATACGCTAATTTATATAAAATAAAAAAGAAGAAAAAGACTCGCAAAGGATTCACTAGTTTCAACGAAATTTTTACAAAATGTGTATCAATTGGATTTGAATAAACGGCTGCATGTTCAGTCCAAAATAATAACAATCAAAAGCAAAAACACTATGTCATATAATAATAGGTCGGCCGTGATTTCTTGTACAATCATATACTCTACCAATTATCAAATGAAATGATTATGGTTGGATGATGTTATGGTATCTTGAGGGATGTTATCTCAGACTCCTTCAATTGATGCTTATTGCTCATTACCTAAATTTCCTAGTTGAGTACCTATCAAATCTCACACATGTCTGATAGGTGACAAACCTAAGGACCATGTACATCATGGAATATGGAATGCAATTAATTACAAGAAGTACATGACCTATATTAAATGAGATGACTCGTTCTCACACTGTAAAAACGATTCAACCCTCGCAGGTAAGGAAGTACAACAGACTGCAATACTATCCCTATAAAAAAATGTGTTCAAACTTCTTATATACGTTTTCCTTAACCACGTGAGACTCGTAAGCCATTGTATGCGCCTTCGTTATGCTCGAAATCATCCACGCCCAAAGCTAACACGAATATCTTTCTAAGAGTACAACTCCAATCCACTGATAATTCCAGTTTGATTTCGTGTTATACCACTCTAGACAATGAACTCGATTAAAGTGGAAGGCATAAAAATCAGAAGTTCGCAAACTTCGATTGTGCAAATACAAAACTAATTACGATAGCCAAAACATTAATTCAAACCGGGATAACTTAGATTAGTCTCTAGAAAACTACTTTATAAAATACGCTTATTGAGCAGCTCACAAAGTATCTGTGCAATGGCTTACTAAGCAAACCCAATTTCCATGTGCCAGTTGTTATCACGATATTAAGGTCGTCTTGTAGAGAGTTATCTGGGTGATGGCTCCCTACAAAATTAATATTTTTATTATATAGATAATATAATAAAATAATTCATATTTGGCTCTTGTAAATCGTTTTCTATGTATCCATTGGTTACAAGTTGCGATTTAACCGGGAATCCAATATCTCTTCAGTTTATAAGATGGAGCCACCATTTTGGTCACATCTATCACCAGGAATAATTCACATCCAACGAGCTACGATGCTTTATCAATCGCGGACTAACTATACCGTACTGACGAGTTACAACCAAGACGAAACTATAGTCCATGGCACAGAATAGGCAGAATCGACAAAGCTAGAAAATCTTGTGGTAAATTCTGTATGCGCATGGCCGGGAACCATGTTCTAAATACGACGACACTGTTATATTTGGCTAACTTCATTAATGTTATTATTCTGGGATGGTGTGTGCATATTAAAATTAAAATATACGATTATTGTTGTGTATCACTGATTTAACTTTTTAGCGAATACTATTCTTTTAACATATCCAAAACTGTAATATTTTTCAATTAATACGAACAAATGTGTACCTTTTGTATTTTCAAAATGGCGTTAGCTAACTTCTGACGTATTTCGAGGACATTCAAATCGACCACATGAACATCAAAGCTGCCGACACGCTTTGCCGCTTCTGTCTATTCTGTGTCCATGGTTACAACCTATAATTAATAAAGCATAGTTCTCTCCTTGATAATTATTGGCTAATGCAATTTGTGCTTGCTTAATAAGCCATTGCGCAGCTACTTTGTGAGGTGTCCAATAAATGCACCGTTTAAGACCATTTTATAGGGAGTCATGTAGGCTATCCTTTGAATCCCATTGTGCAAAAACCGATTGCATGTAGACTATTTGTTGTAAAATTTTTAACCGATTATAACCAAATAACTGTACATTGAAGGTTCTATCTTGTAAAGCTGCAATTCTCAGATGACAAGTTTTTGGTAGATATTTCAGATCGCAATTACAACTATAGAGCCATCTTACCATCATTTGGACCAACACCATTATAATTGGTTGGTTTATTGCGACCTATATGATCCGAAATTCGTCTAATCAAGGAAGGAATCTTCCACAAATTAGTATATAAAATTATTGAAGGAAGTTTCTTGGTTGTGCCTTTACTAGTCACTTTCTACTGAATATAAACATATAATGCCAATGGCAATCCTTGCCATTTCCTGTACATATGTCAATAAAACAAACACCAGGTAATCAAACGAGTTCATTCCTTAATATTTTGCATTCGACATTCATCCTTCCCATTAAAAGCACGCGCAGAGAAGTCAGTTAGCTTCTATATATTCTCGTTCATTGATTACCAATAAATTAAATACACATTATTCACAGATATAAAAATTAAAATTACACATTCCTTAATTCACTTCTCCTGCTCATACACGCATGCAACACGCAACAACATCTTGTGCATAACAATTCAACGCTACGGGCATTCTCGAACTATCATTTATTATCGCACACATCTACGCGTTCGCCATTTGCATTAATCACTCGTTATTGGGCAGTCGCTCGCGATCGATTATGATTGCCCGGCCGCAATTATCTTAAAGGTAATTAATCAGTCTCTAACTACATATTTGCGATTTCCTAAAGAAATCAATCATCGCGCTAGACGCGAGAGAAAATCGAATGCCGATTGCACCAAAAGGAGAAAAATGCTCGCACCTGAATTTTACACAGAGCGAACGCGGTCCGTGGTCGAACACAGGAGAAGATGGAAAAAGTTCGAGGACACCACTAGCAATGGTGAAAGGTAGTAACGCGGTGGATTTTGTTATCGGTTAGCACTTCTATCGCGTTGAAGTATGAGTATATGAAAGTATCCACGAGGAACGGTGGAAATATACGAGCATATCACGAATGTAATGCTCTAAATAAAACGGGCAATTTTTCCTGTAGGAGTGGAATTTTCTGTTTACTCAATTGAGATGAACAGAAAATGTAAGATAGATTTTTAATGTAATCAATATCAAAAGCATATACAACAATTAGAAAAAGAGGAGCGTTTGGACGTAAAACAGCTGGACAAAAGGAATCAGAAATATTCGAAAAGTAATAAGGAAGAAGCCACCTAATAACATTAAACGAGGAAGAATTCCTTCATATCTCTACCGAAAATTACCCTTGGGTTAGAACTTCCTAAAGGTTAAAGTAGGGCGTAAAAAGCTTTTTCATCTTTCATGACTGCAGAAATCAAAAACCCAAAGTTTGTGTGGCTTATACAGTTTTTCCTGGATGAGGACAAAACTGTTCCTGCCATCCAACCATGTGCGCTAAAAGTTGAAATATTTGTAGTTGCTTTTGTTTGAAGCATATTCTAATCTTTCGAATTTGCTCAATTGGGATAGTTCCTCCTATTACCTCACCGATTTGAGTGGCCCCATATTTCGACAACTAATTGATTATCTTCAATGTGAAGATGAGGGGTTTGCATTCATGAAAATATTTGGGACTGAGACATTGCGCACAACGTTTTTCCCGTCCATAAAGACTCCTTAGCCTTCCCCACGAACCCCGTACACACTAAATTCGGTGCCTACAAGTGCTTACATACTTCCACAAATAAATCGTCATCCACAATTGATAGGATCGTGAAGTTTGAGGTCTCTCTTTCTGTCCTTTCCACTATGGACGACAATACTTAAAATATTTGATATTGATTGTATAGTACTTCAACAGGTAAGTTATCGTCTAAATGGTGAAGAGAAAGGACCAAAGTGACTTTTCATTATATTTTCTCCATTGAGGATGCGAAATTATTTGTGAGAATACTTATCTGAAGGCATCGATGTAATAAGTATAGAAATTTATTTATTTGAGTTCATTCCAAAACAACTTTCTTCAATTTGTGTTAAGTCTGGGCTAATTCGAGCTAATTTCTGAATCATAAAAGTTGTATATATAGTTTGATATCGGTTTCGAATTTATAAACTTTCAATTCTGTCATGTGTGATACTTGCCTCTCTAACACAATACCTCCAGGTGTGAGAAAATAAAATTATCTTTATAATTTACTTTAATAGCGCAAGTTAATAAAGGAAAGACACGTTTGCACCGTAGAATTAACAGCAATTATAATAGATTGTAAAATGCTCATATCCACTTGTATTAGTAGTAGCAGGAAGGTTTTTAACTAGGCTCGGTGAAAGTACAGGGAGTCCTAATTCTCACATCTTTTCAGCGCGTATTTTCACTGTAACTACATACAGAGTTATAGAGGTCGTTATCGTTAATCACATTTTCTTTTAAAATACGAGGAAATCCTTGTGGGATAGTCGAATATCCATAGTTATTTTATAAATCGCACCCATAGATTGCTTTTATCTTTAGAAAAATATGAAATTCTAGTTGAGTACGTCTGATAATAACTTGTTTACAGCTCTCGCAATGTTTCCTGGAAAATTTCCTAGCAGGCGATAGTGGCAAGCTAGTTGTTTACATTATCCCACACACGATTGTAACACTTTTATGCATACAAAGAGAAACATAAACGGAAGAGGTACGATTATATCACGAATTCCAGCGTGAAATTGAAAAACGCTATTAAATACTGCGCGTGTAGGTAACGCACGAATTTCTCGACAACTTCTTCTTGAGTTCGATTTTGAGTAGTAAAATATTTTTGTGAGTATTGATTCGGTCCAGAAGTTGGTTCATGTCAAAGTAGAATCCTGGATCACCTGGAAAAGATGAACCGCGCCCATCAAAGTCAAATGCTGATTTTCATAATAGTATTCGAATATTGTAATTATAATAGAAATTGTCTCTAGCATTGGGCAACAAAAAAAAAAGTAAAATCATCGTGAAAGAAAGGTGTTTCCCGTCGAAGGAAGAATTTTAGCCGAGAGCTGGACCCGCGAACTTCTCCATTAACAAAATTAAAAGTATACCTTCCGGCCCCAATAACAAGTTCAGTGTGAAAGTCAAACGATGAGAATACGAGAATAATCTATTAAATTAAAAACTTTCTTCAAGGTCTTTCACTTGTCCGAGAAAGACCTGAACGCGCGAGAAGTCGCTTCTCCCGGTCCGCCTTTAATTATGCGTTAAATCATTACGCTCGGGAAAGAATACACGTGGAAGCTAAACGCTCGATTTCTTCTAATAATTGCGAGAATACAGTTAACGCTAATTGGGACCGGTACATTTAATTTATCGCGCAAATCAATTCGATGTTTGTTTTGCTTTTGCGTCAGGTAAAATTATTGGCAATCAACCACGTTCTTCATTGATTACCGTATTTCCAAGGTCTTATAAACATTAAGCGTGCATCACACGCACATGCATATAGACGTAAATGCGTGTATCTACATATGTTCATTATACATTTGCATTCGATTTCTTCAAAGTAACTTCAATCCATGATTTTGTAATTTCGGCTTTTTCTCCCTTTTTTAAAATGTGTCAGCTGTTTCTTTTACTGAAGTTTGATAGCCACTCAAAGCTTCAAAAATCACAACTAAAATAGTCCACAGTCGAGTCTAGAACAGCTGAAAGAACAGACGCAGGAATGTATGTATCTCGGACCAAATACTCCGACCCTATAGGAAATTACGTCAATGTATTCCAGTCGCGAGTTTACCCTAAAAGATATGCACCGACCTCAGAAGAAACTACAGGAACGAGAAGATTGCCACTCCAAACAGCTCGGGATTACCAAATTCGCTCTCAAATTAACCAGGTAGAATTTTGAGATGGTTAAATTTGCTCCCGAAGAGGCAGGTATAGAATTATATTAATTCCATGTCGTTAGTCGCTAATGGGAATCCGAGTCAGAATAAAAACACATTTATTTACACGATGCTATCATTTTTGTTTATTTTTAAATTCATATGAAACAGCTTTTGCCAATTCGAATTTATATATATTATTAGACCTTAGGTCATTTATTTGATCTTCAACAAATTCAATCTTTTTAACAACTCTTGAGTCTTATACCGGCCTAGCGACATTACAACGACGTTGTTTGAAATATGTAGGTGTCTCTGGCAGTTCCTTAAAATATTTATAAAAGTATAAAAATTAGGGTGCGCAACATAAAAGAAGAGAGTTATGAAGAGAGTAAAGTGATTCACAGGCATTGGTGGCACAAAGAATGGAAGAAGATTGTTGAGTCCACAAATTCGGTGGAAACAATGCTTCGTCGTCGATATAATTTTCCAATACCATATATAGTCCCTAAATTTGCTAACCAAGTCAACCTGGGGTTAGTTTTTCATTACACATCAAAAGCGAAGCAATATCCCACCTCTTGAGGGTGTAAGAATGGAAGTGCGATATGTGTAAAAGTATGGCCGCTTGTAAGTCCTGTTTTCTGAATTGTTTGGCCAATTCAAGTTCTTCAATTTTACGCTACCTGTAAGAGTTATATATAGATTTCTAATAAAACTGAATTATTTATTATGTAACGAGTTGATGGTAACAGTTTTTTGCTTATACATATTTATGTATATGTACAGGTTGGTTGGAGAAGTTTTGAAAGCAAAACATGAAAGAATGTGAATTTGTTTATGAAATTAGTTTTCTTTTATTCAATATGATCTCCCTCAAATTCAACACACTGATTCCAACGATCCTCCAATAATTTTATACCATCTCTGTAATGATTCCCTGGAAGCTCGCAAATTACTGTTCCACGCCTGGAATAGCTTTTCCATTCGACGAAAAACGCTTTCCACGAAGAGATTGTTTCCAATTTTTGAAGAGGTAAGAATCAGAGGGAATCAAACCTGGCGAATACGGAGGGTGTTCAAGCAATTTGTACTTTAATTCGTTCAATTTAGCCATCGTCAAAACACTTGTGTGAACACGTGCCTTGTCTTGATGAAACACCCGAATCTTTTTATTCAATTAGTCCGAAAGATTGCAAAAATACCTTCTTGAAGATAATCAATCAACAAAACACCTTTTTTCACCATAAAAAAACTGATGTCATACCCTTTTTGTCGACCTCTCTGACTTGGCTTGTTTTGGAGCCGAACAACCAGCTTCCATCCACTGTAAACGTTCTTGTTTCAGTTTAGAATCATGGTGGTAGATCAAAATCTTATCCATAGTTATAAAACGACGCATAAGCTCGGTTTTATCTTGCTTAAAACCCTCCAAATTACGCTGAGAAATTTGTTTTCGATTCAGTTTTTGTTAAATTATTAACGAATTTGGCACTAACTAACTAACTTTCCGAATAGGTTCTTCGTGTAAAATATGAAGTACCCATTCGGCCGAGACGCGTATGGTATCAGCAATTTTACGTTTAGTCAAACTTGGATCCTTACAAACAATATTAGAGACTTAGTCAATGATTTCTGGTATTGTTGCACTTTTTGGACGTCCACTACGCGGTTCATCTTGAACGCTTCTACGACCACGTTTAAGCTCTAAAATCGATCCTTGCACAGTTGAAATGAAGGAGCAGATTCCTTTAACACTTTTACCATTTTTATATGAATTTCTGTTACAGATAAAACTTCCAAAACAAAGAATTTGGTTTTCGGTTTTTTTCATTCTAACAGAATACGCTGACACGTCAACTTCAAATGGCTTGTCAAAGAATGAATGGGTAAGCCTCTCGGGGGTGGAGGGGCTAACCAACCTCTCGGTAATTGTGACCGAAAGAGATCTAAAATACCATCCGTCCAGAAACTTCAAAACTAATCTAAATTTTGTATGGATGCGCTCTAGTGGCAGATGATTACACATGTACAAAGAATACCTCGCCAAAAGTATGTATTCCAATCTGCTAAGAACAAATGCATAGTATAGCACCTTGAGCAAGTCCGGATCCTCGATATACCCCGACACTCACAGCAGAAAACCCATGGCTCTACTTGCATCTGAACAGATCGAAAATATGTGAGACTTGAAAGTAAAGTTAGTATCAAACACAATCCCCAAGTCCCTGATATCCGCCTTTTTCTCGATCACAGCGCTGCTGACGGTGTAATTGGTGGAAAAGAATGATGTATAACAGCAGAATGAAAGTGCATAACACTTTCGCTCACACCCAAAAGATACACAGCCTGGTAATAGCATAACTATACGTCAATCAAATGACTGCATTTAGAATGAGGTAAAAAGATCGAAATGAAGCAATATTTCCCATAACAACTTACCAGGAGCAGTTTGACAAAAATCCCAAAGAGCATATGTTCGTTATGTCGTTGAAGTGCACCTTTTTCTGGATTATCTTCTGCTTCGTCACTTTTTTAACACAAATCTACGTTCCATAGACGGTATTATCTCTCTAGAATAAGAAAAAGCGGAACTAAAATCGAATATTAATTCATCCGCTAACGATCTCCGAGTACTAGAAACTTTGATTTCCACTTAATTACATCGCGGCATGTACTCATTTATTTCGCTTAAACGATTCATTATTCTGCGCATTCACGTAACTATGTAGCACACGGGTACGATTTTATTTAGTATCGCAGGAAATCCTGGTTTTTGTTCGTATTACCGACCGGTCGCTTCGCCTGTGCGATGAATAAGTTTTATTTCATTAAATAGCGAATACTAAGTAAAACTGTCATCTTGAAATCGTAAACATCGCGGTTACCTCGAATCCCATTTATGCAGCAAAATACAACTTTGTTCCACTTTCTAAGCTAGAATTCGCGCCTTGATAGCTAGGCACCTGCTTAATTACGGAGCATTTCTCGCGTGTACATTGTTATCGTGATTGGTACAAAAAAAGAGAGTACGTAGTGAAGTTTGGGTGCACCTGTAAGATTTTAGGATGGTTAGTACTTATAACAACGCCTCTAATTTCCGCAAAGGCATAAACAAATGCTACCAGATATGATCAAAAAGTAAGGTTTGTGGTAGTTGTCAGACACTTTCCATAAACTTATTGCAATTCCGAATAAGAATATAAACAACTATCGTTCATGACCTATTTGGGAAACTTATTGAGCAGCTACGTACAGAAGCTGTACAACGACTTACTATACATATTGTACTGAGAATTTAGATAATTATATTAACAAGATTGCACCGGCTTAGCTCTTAATTAACGATATCATAAAGAACATGAATTATAACAAATTGTATTTACAAGAAATATTTGACATAAATTGAAAATAATTACCTATTTCTTCTATTCGATGAATTTCTTGCTATGGATCCCCTCTTAAATTCTTTCTTCAGTGCAGCTCTATTTTCTATGGATTCCCTCTCTTAAATTCTTTCTTCGGTGTGGTGAAGCTCTGTTTATTTAATAGTTACTTCTTTTAAAACCCTTTGGTGTTTAAATTCAATCCACCTTGAACATAGTAAAATCGTACTTCGATGATTTTTCGTGTCATTTCCGGTTGTCAACCAAAAACATACCTTCAATTTTTCCGAAACCAGGACGTTTCCCCATCGAAAGTTTACTACATTATCTCTCCGTTTTCCAAATAACTAGATGCTTATTATTTACCATGGATAGCACTTCATCATGGCGTGACGTTGTTGCAGAGATATATATTGATTGATGCCCAGGTATCCTTGATTTCTTATATCCAGTGGTAATTAGGAATTCTTGCGAAAGTGTTGAATGTATGTGTTTAAATGGTTACATTGCTTTCTATCTTTTAATCGATACTTTTTATGAAGATTAATAATTTTATTTTTAGTTACATTTTTGCTCCCATTAAACGTCTCTGGGTGGACTTAAAAAAGAAGCTAACACCCGCAGGGTAATGAAATGCGTGGTATCGGAAAAGTATAAATAGAACTCAAAACTAAACCAAATGTCATTTGAACATGAACATGCAAAATCCTAACATTTAGTGTGAATTTTAATATATTAAATTGTAATTGATGATATATTATTTAATGGCAATTAACCATGTGATTATTAATATACTAGAATATACTTGCAAAGGAGTGTGAGGCGGTGGAATCTAATAACGTGTCAATAACTAAATTGTTGTAAAACTAAAATACAACATAAAACCAAAACTAAACAAAAATATAAAACTCGTCGCCTCGCCACCCACTCTCTTCTTCGGGTTTATCTATACTTTGGGTTTGCCGTTGTTTTCTTCCATAGCTCCCTATCATTTCAGTCTCCATCGTGTAGATTCATATCTTCCACCGTTTTATTTACGTATTTCTCCCACGTTAAAGGTGGTGCTGTTCTTTTAAGTGGCTTCCTTAGGAGTAAAACTAGAACAGATGACTTACCAGCGAATCCGAAAGTTCAGCAGCTGTTCATGGCGCAGCACTACAATGTAACTAATGCACTCCAAGTCACTTGTCACACTTCAACACAGCGCAACTTAAAAAACAAACATGTATAGAGTTACAGTGGAAAAAGAATGGAAATGATCGCATACTCTATTCTGGGCTTTGGACAAAAATGCTCAAACTATCAGATGTTGTTATCAAATAATTCTCTTGTTCTGCCCCTCAATCCTCCCAGAAAGCATTTTCCCTAAGATTTTAGCTTATCAGGCAACACTCTCCCATCTCCACTGACGGGTCCGACTGTTAGTTGTGAGACGATATACCGAAAAACATTGAGATTGTTGTATCATAACAACCAATATATCTTCCCACATTTGACCATCGTTATAGATTGAAATAGTGATGCAAAGTTCGGCTATAAACAACGAATGGTGACAACTCAAGAACCATAAACGAGGAAATAGGAGTTAGACAAGGAACATAATTATCAAGAACACACTGTAGATGGGTGAGGTAATGAAGGGGAGTTATGAAAGCAATCGCACAAAGCTCAACTCAAACTAGTAGTTGTGTTGATTACTTGACATTGGCGACTACTGTGCAAAAGAAAACGAGGCAGAACAATTAAAAATCGACCAAAACAAAACAAAATTCTCAATGAATTGATACAGAGAAACACCGCAACCACAAACATTGAAGACTTCAGGTACCTCATAGTACTACTTCATTAGCAATCTTAGACTACTAATAAATGACGAAAGAAAACAATTGTTTGGTGGCGATGACATTGTTCGCTTCCTAAAGGGACGGGAAGGGCTGAGATGATAAAAACAATTCAATGAAAAGAGGGCAATATGAGAGAGCATCACCCACAATGACATTGGGGACTTTGTGTAAACTTTTGGTTGTAACTAAATAGTGATGTCAAACCTTGGAAATGGAAAAGGAAATGACTCGCAATTCCGTAAATTGAAAATGATAAAGGCAGGAACAAGCAAATATGGCAAAAGATATTTGAGTGATGCAAGTTCATTTAGATCCGCACAAAATATGATAACTTATTCTTTAAAATAGCGTTCTCTTTAGACCTACCATAAACGTGTATTTTCATCCTAACGTATATCAAATCTAAGACATCTTTGACAACACATATGGTGTAACAAAGAGAAAGTTAAAGTTTGTCTTGAAGACTTCGAAATAAAGCACAAACATAATCATTGTCGTTTGTAACGTTCGCGGCAGATTCATCGTCCATGACAAATTCAGCTGTTTTTGTGTAATCTATGTTAAGACCGACATTTCCAAGGTCTTACTCACCAGACTGTATAGTGCTATCTTGTAGTTTAGCATTAATAGAACGAGTTAAATATTTGCTTTGTTATACAGATTTGAATCTGTGCCCGAACAGTAGAAACATGTTTTATGTCTACTTGGATTCATAAAGTTTAGAAAAGATATATCAGCGTTGCTTACCTTTTCTAAAAAAATAATCTACCGTACATTATGGAAGTGCTAATTTATGTATTTTTAGAAGACAGTCCTATTGTTTGGTCAAACCCACATGTTCAAATAAGACGAATCACTTGTAAGAAGCTTAAGAATCAACTTCTAAAATTCTCCCTTTCTTTACAGAGCCCCGATTCATGGGTTTCCGTACACAATCTACAATCGCAAGGTGGCGGTATTTTAGATCTAGATGACCGCCTAAACGACGTAGCCGACGACAGAGAACAAATCCTAGCCAGTTTCGAGGATGGAGATGGCGCTCATCATCATGGAGGCGGTGATGGTGCCAGCGGTAGCTCTGTCGGAACAGGAAGCCCTGATATCTTCCATGTAAGTACGCATTTTAATCTTTACGATTTTTCGAAACCAGGAAACCGTGACGAAAGGAAATTCTTGACATTGAGAAATTGGCGATCTCAAGTAATTAGTAATAATAACACTTAATTTGCATTCCTCTAAGAAAAATCCTTGCTGACCAATCGAGAGAATTTAGAAATGTAAATGGGATACCGTTGAGACCCACTTATTTACTGAAGATCATCACCTCGATATTATCATTATTACATCCTGTTTGTTTGCACTTCATTTGGTTCTATTTTCTTCTGATGAGTTCTATCCAATCTTTTTGCATTATCGATAAAGCCATTAGCATATGTATCGTAATCAGTTAAATAGGCGTCGGACGTGTTGAATGCTAAAAGGTTTACCAGTTACTTTTGCATTGCTATCCGTCCATCTGCCGTTTCCTTTAGATTATGATTGCTTATTATGTAATATTTGCGCAAATTGCGCTAAGCTATTACCGTTTTGTTGCAGTAGACACGACTAATTGAGAACATAAATTGTGCGAAATATTTATAATGGTTTCATAACTAGTTTAGTTACAGAAATGAACGTTCTAATATACTTTTAATTTAAACAAGATACTACGAAAGATCCTTGCAATATTAGAAGGTAAATGCATCGTTGTGCAAGATGAGGAGTCACCCATTATTACTGCAGATATTTTAGTATTTTGGAAAACAGGAAAGAAATTTATTTATATAGTGTTTCTTACAATAAAATGATTTAAAATTCCTTTCTTTATCTCTCTTCCTATATAGTATTTGCGTTTACGTGCTTTCTTATTCCGTTCGTAATCTCACTTCTGGAGGATTTACCTTTCTTCATTTCTTTGCAACCCCGATCTTCTAGGTTTTCTTTGTTCTCACAACGCAATAAGAATGCCGATAATAACCGCGGGTATAAGGAAGTGGAACGGAGTAAGAGACGAAGCAAAACAAAACTGTTGTAAGAGCAAGCGATAACATCATTAAACAGAAAAAACTGAGATAAAATATTGTCAAAATGAATCGCGACAAAATTACAAAGAGAATATCGGAACAAGGAACGTAGTTGAAGAAGAGAAGAGGAAAGCCGCAGAGAAAGTAGATAGATCAAATATAGAATATAGGAAAGGAAAGACAGAAGAACATGGAAGGACTGCAATCAATGACAAAGAACAGAGAGAGGAAAAAATTGTAAAACGAGAACTGGGAGTCCCAATCTGACGCCTGATAAGGCAAATGGATAAGAATAAGAAGTCTCACTTCTATGCTGCTTTCACTATGTTTTGAATTCCCTGCTTATTACTAGTGTCGGTAAACAGCGGTAACAGCGTACAATTACGAAATAAGTTACGACAGCATCGCCATAGTAGCAGTAGTTCTGTGGATATGTAGACGTATGTCTTAACTTATTTCGTAATTACCGCTGTTTGCTCAGACTATTTAGTACATATTCTTACTATCCTAAATACATCGAAAATATGTTAAGGTACATACAGGAAAGAGGGAAGAATTCGAAAAGTATAGAACAAGAGTGGTCGCGTGGACCGAAAACTAGTTTGATAAACTCGAAGAGCATTCAGCCACAGCACTAAAGACTGTGTCTGTATAAACGAGTTTAACATTAGCAGTAGAAGGATTGAAGATGAATAGGGTGTTCGGAATGTCCGGATATCCAGTTAAAGTGATCCTAACGGATGTCAATGAATAATTTATGGTGCCACAACCTTTGGTACTGCCGTTAAAAAATACCTTGTGAATAATGACTTACAAGGTGCACGCTTCTCTGTTTTTTTATATCGCTTCTGTCCACCCGCCAAACGCTGCAGATGACATCTTCGAAAAATTCAGATTTCACAAAGATACACTATCTTTCACCCAACACCACTCATATCTTAACGTCTCTTAAACCGACGGGTGATCTTCAGTTTTAACAAACCTTTTACCAAACACATGTTTCCATGCTACTTTGAAATTATGGAGAGCACAAACCAAATCTTTCAAACATGTAGGAACTTATGCTTCAAAATTTTTGATTTGGATTGGCAGGGTGTTACCAAAAGGACCTTCACCTTTAAATGAAAATAGCTGTGGCGTGTAACTGAAGCTGAAAGCAACTTTGAAAGATGTAAACTTGAACAGGAAGCCGTGGACCAGATTGAATTCCTCGGAAAGAGTATGGGGCTGGAAGTGAATAAGAAAGATCTCGAAGAGCTTGTCCCCGCAGTTTCCGAGAAACTGACGACGGAAGAGTTGACGGAATTACAGACGGAGCAACACGTACAAGTTTTGCAGTGGATTAGTACCGCAGAGGAGCTGGAGGTGAATGAGTTTATTCCCTTCAAACGTGATAAGTGAGGTTTTCAACGAGGGAGAAAATTTCCGATTTTATTGAATAGAAACGCCTTGGAAAAGTTGGAAGTGGTACTGACACTAACCTAACTAATTTCAGAAACATTCTGTAGGGAAGAAAGAAATCTTTTTAGACAAGTTTCTATTGGAACGTCTTGCAGATGAAAGATAGAAATTAATGTGTTCAAGAGTTAAAAGTTGTCTTCAATATAATTTTTATTACAAATACGATTTCCTTAAGTTGAGAACACTTTACAAAAGAATCGGGGTGGAATAATGAGGGCTGGAGCAGATGTATATCATTCCATAAAATTTCAATGAAGAGAAGTGGTTTGAGATACGAATACTTTGACTTAACAGGAAGGAATTAAACTCGTTTCTCAGAGTTATACTGTTTATCCATTTTTTATTAGCGTCCCTTAGTTCCTCATTGTACCCTATTGCATAATTTTGCCTTCAATATTGCAACTTCTTCCTTATCTACATCCCAAAAAGCACGCGCTTGTCAAACAACTCTCATTCTGAACAGAATCTTCTCTCAAACGTTACATAAGCTCGTATTTTCTAATCAATTGTGTCATCATTACTACAGATACCCTGTCATTTCTTAATTAATCTGAATATCGTCTTGTGATCTGGTATTTGTCAACTTACTTTTCTCGAGATTTGTGCAGATTTTCAGTCTCCAATTCCTTCTGAAACGGTGATTTTTATTCATGGATTAGATAGCGTGTCCGTTTCAATAGAAACCCAAAGAGAAAAACTAAAAGGAAACTAACATTTAGTTCTATAATTTAAATGTTGCAGGGAAATACCATCATTCATTAGTTTGTTTTGACTTGCGACTAATCTAAAGAGATTAAATTCCTACCTGTGGCCATCTTGCGCCCGTTTTTTCCGTAAAAATAAAACACACAAACCAAGATTGTAACACAGCACGTTTTTTATATTATGTTTATACGTACATACTACGTATATTATTAATTTATTTGTTTCGATAATACCTCCATAATTAATTCGCTAGCATATAAATAACTCGCAAACATTGCATGAATTTATGGATATGTATACATGAAAAAGGTAGCTCCTTGAGAATGTACATACGTTCCTTATTAATTCTTTTCTATACAGGAAATGATTTCATATTCAACTTTACGTATGAATTATTAACGGGTTAAAATCAAAATCAAATCGATTTGATATATTTTCAAAACAAAATGAATGTTATGTACAACATACATATTTCTATGAGACATACATAAAGTTGACCGTCGCAAGCTACTGGGGTTACATTCTATTCGAATGTATTCAAACATTATGTATATGTTTGATTAGTTTGTGTCGTTGTGATTCAATAGTTTTATGTAAATATATATGTATTTCTTCAATAAAAGTGAATGTAGATCGAGCTTATAAATAGAGACTAAGAATACATAGATATTGCCAGAAAGAAGGAAAAGAATCTGCCATTACTGGAATGGTAAATCGAAGAATGAATTTCGAGAATAATAAATGAAATATTTTGTAATTTAAACGAGCCTTTTGAATTATCAAAAATATAGGTCTACAAAAAATAAGCGCGACGTTTCGCCACTATTGTATGTAATTCTTCAAGAGTTGAAGGAAACTGATTAACTTTTTGTAGTTTTTTACATATTGAATGACTAGAGTTGCTCCGTTTTCGCCAAACGCGGTCTCGGTTTCAGAGTCTGATATGAAGCTATTTCGTTCTACATGTATCTGTATTCGTATAACGGCTATGTTATTTTATTCTAGTACAGTCGTTTCCGATAGTGGTAATACAGTTGGCACAAAGTGAGCAGCTCTAAATGAAACTGTCCAATCCGGAAACAGTTTCGTTGAGAAGTATATAATTTTTGACCAAGTCATCTAATATAAAGGGATTTCTCTCTCCTTGTGGATTTGTGTAATTATATTGCATTACACTGGAATCTATTTTCGATGTCCATGTTTCATGCTCTAGGCATCCACCATGGTTCAGTCTGGACTGACTAGGATGCTAAAAGAAAAAGCACATTTGCACAAGTACGCTAAAAAATACAAATGTGCCTACGATTGCAATAAATTTCGTCGCCTCTGGCAAAGAGCGCATCAACTGATCTTTAAAGTCAAAATTGAAACGAATCTATTGTACATTAATTAAGTTACGCTAATATATTTAGCGAAATCACAAGAATTCCTGATAGGATGTTGAGGATCATCACTGCTGCAACAAATGCACCAATCAGCTCAAGACCTATGTATAAGGCAAAGACTGATTGATATAAATTTGAATGCCAGAACTCCTAGAAAAGTTCCCTTGTTGAGCAGAAGGCAGAAGGATCAAGGCTCGCTTATCATTCGCACAAACGCATTTAAACGTAGAGCGTGATCGGAAAGAAAAACAATGGCAGAACGTCCTCTGGAGCGATGAAACTAAGATTAATTTATTCGGATCTGATGGCAAAAGGTCCGCCAGGAGACCTCCAAATGAAGCATTTAACCTCAAATACAAAAAAGACCGCTAAATTTGGTGGTGGTAGTATAATGATCTGGGGATGTTTTTCCCACCATGTTGTTGGTCTGTTGTTTTGGATTAAAGATATCATGACCAATGAAACTTACCGAGATATTTTGAATGACGTTATGTTACTTTACTCGGATCTGATGGTAAAACGTCCGTTAGGAGACCTCCAAATGAAGCATTTAACCTCAAATACAAAAAAGACCGCTAAATTTGGTGGTGGTAGTATAATGATCTGGGGATATTTTTCCCACCATGTTGTTGGTCCGTTGTTTTGGATTAAAGATATCATGACCAAGGAAATTTACCGAGATATTCTGAATGACGTTATGTTACTTTACGCGAAGGAATATATGCCTTTAGAATGGATTTTTCAGCAAGACAACGATCCGAAGCAAACGTCTAAAGTAGTGAAAAAATGGTTTGAGAATAATAAGGTGTCTATTATGACTTGGCCAACACAGTCACCTGATCGAAATCCAATCGAAAGCCTTCGGTACGAACTAGAAAGACCCTGCCAAAGGAAAAAATCACCAACAAAAATCAATTATGGGAGGATGTGCAAAAAGCGTGGTATAGTATTCCAGAATCAAATTGCGAGTGTTTGGTGGCTTCTATGAATAAAAGGTGCAATGAAGTTATCAAAAATAAGGGTCGTGGCACCAAGTACTGATGAACACACACCAAAAAGAATCGTTTTAGTTTTCTTTTGTTGGCTATTACTCGCCTCCATTGCAGCGTTCTCAGTTTTTCTGCCATGACATGAATTTATTCTTCTATTATTTTGTATTAGGCTTAAAATGAACTTCCCTTTTATAAACTTTTGTTATGACTTGGCCAACGCAGTCACCTGATCTAAATCCAATCGAAAGCCTTCGGTACGAACTAAAAAGACCCTGTCAAAGGAAAAAATCACCAAAACAAAAATCAATTATGCGTGGTATAGTATTCCAGAATCAAATTGCGGGTGTTGATTAATGAAGTTATCAAAAATAGGGGTCGTGCCACCAAGTACTGATGAACACACACCAAAAGGAATCGTTTTACTTTTATTTTGTTGGCTATTCCTCGCCTCCATTCCAGCGTTCTTAGTTTTCCTGCCATGACATGAATTAAGTCTTCTATTATTTTGTATTAGGCTTAAAATGAACTTCCCTTTGATAAACTTTGTTGACAAGAGTACAGTGTCAAACATTCACCTGCCTTTTTAGTTCACGTATCAACTCGTAATTTAACGATAAGACATCTTTCTGCAGCATTCTTATCCTTTCTGTATATTTTCGTATCAGATCCTCCATTTATATCCATCATCACAAATCTCCTAAACTTTGCCAACTATGCAGCGTTTGCGATTGAAAACGGAAATCAGGTCAATGTCCTTTAAACAGACTTTGCTAAGGTATTTGATCCACTCCCTCATAAGCTGCTTCGACGTGAACTTGATGGGTATAGTTTCAGTGGCTCACTTGTTGCTTGATTCGGATTTAACATCAATTACGTCCAGCTGATAAACCTTTCTCTTCTTCTTCGTCACCGGTATTAAATGTTTACTTCCATTAGTGGGTTTTCAAAAGGGTCGAATTTGGGTCCACTTATATTTCTTGCTATTCATAAATGATAGAAGAATTAAAATCAACTCAAATTACTTATTTTATGCCGAAGGTATGAAGATATTATAGACGAATTGCCTCGATAACCACCTGCGTTATCTTCAAAGCTTATCTGTTGAAACTGCATCAACAGTGCGCGAAAATCTTATTAGATCCCACCTTGGAGAAGTGCCATGTAACGACTTACACCACTCAGCAGCAGGTGGTTCGATTTGGGCATACCCTGAACGACATTGTTCTCAGTAGAATAAACTCCATTACAGATTTATAAAGGATTGTCATTTAATCTGCACCTAGAAGAAACCGTCTGTGTTGCACTGAACCTCTTGGGTTGTTTTCTAAAAAATTTTAAACAATTCTCAACACCCTAAAAAGCACTATCTAACATCGTAGTGCGGTTATTACTTTCTGGTTTAGAGCCCATATTATAACGTTCGTTCTCAATCTGTTGTGTCTGCAACGAGAATTTCTGAAGTATCTATATTTTTAGGGGCATGGACATATATATTATAAGAGCGCATTATCTGAATTTCATTATTCTTCGCTGGCTACTCGCAGAAAGCAAGTAACAGTAATCTTCTACGAGTTAATTCATTGAACTATGGACAACCCAGATTTTCTATCAGCAGTGCGGTTCGTTGTTTGGCGCTTGTGAACGAGATTTATACCATTCACAAGTACATTGCAATGCAATACAATCCTTGATATCTAATCAATCGTATTTCGACTGTTGTGAACTCTTTACCAGATCGCAGTGATGGTTCCGTTCGTTACAATAACATAATAGCTTTAATCTTTCTTTCAATGATTAACTTGTCTTGTTATTATATGCCTTTTGCTTTACTCCGTAATAATTTAACATGTACAATAAAATATGATAAAAAAATATTCAATAGAAGATTTGCACTATATTCTAATGAAAAATCGTCACTACGTTCGTGTAGTTCTTTCCCCAATTAAATCTTACTAAAAATCTGGAAATTCAATCAGAATAAATAGCGGTTGCATCTAAAAAGAATCAAATTGGTACACGATGTATCGTTAAAACTCAATCTATTTCCTTCAGGATGGAGATCTCAAATACTGTCCGTCCTATCCAAGAACTGACATCGAGGTAACGGGCGAGCAACTCGCTTCCGGTTGTCCGGGCTCTTTACAAGTTAGGCGAGGTAGTGAACCGGCGCTTAACCAGCTTCCAATAGGTCCTCCACCCCCAAACGACCACAATAAGCGTTGGAGTGCAGCCCCCATCATTTTAGAACCGCCTAACATTAGCTTTCGCGCCAACGAATGGTCAGAAGATTCTCGGGAGGAGGACGAAGAACCTGGTTTTAAAAGGATAACTAGAGATGGAAGCAATAGGTTATCGATGCAGTTTCTGGGGGACGGTATTGGGTAAGTTATATTTCTTCGATTTGATAGGTATTTTTCTCGAGTATGATACCAACTGCTATATTAAGCTGTAAAGGTTCCTCCAGTTTAAAAGTTCGGTTTGCCAAGGTTTTTTTCATTTTAAGCTTTTACTATATGATTACATAAATAAAGTTAAACACATACAGAGACTTGATTGTAAGCTCCGTTTAAGAAGATTTTTGTGGTTCTGAAGTTTAATTGTTGACTCCGAAAATAAAATTACCGTAGATTTTCGCACCACAAGAATTGGTTATGTCCTAGTTCCATTCAGGAAAAATATTTGACTTTGAAGCTTTGAAAATTTGGAAAACCATTTAGTTTTATGATCCCATACAAAACTTAATTTTATGCACAAATCCATCACTTTAGATCCTCCAATTTAATATCCATCACATTTTATTCACGTTATACTTACTGACCAGGTATAGATGGGCAGAAGCAGCCGAAAGAGCTAACGCTAGATCACACACGTCTTTACCAAGAGAAAATAAACGTAAAGAACCTCTAGGTCAAGCAAATTCAACTAGTCCTGTATACGGTTTAGATAATAGGTGAGAACTTCACAATTCTTATGAGTGACTTCCTTTGCTAAACTTCCCTGTCAATTGAAATATCCAACGTCCTCCGCATCGATGCTAAAATCCGCTTGCTTAAGATAAAGACCTCGCATTCCTTTTTAATCTTTACGATCCATAACCACTGCTTTTTATTTTACTACACTTTACTGATAAGTGTGCATTCCAGGAGCGAATTAATAGTAATAAGAAACGAACTGGGGCCATTGGGCATCCACGTTGTACCCGATTATGATACGTCAGGTAAAGACAAAGGACTCCTAGTTCAAGGGATTGAACCAGGCGGTCGCATCGATCGAGATGGCAGACTGGCGGTTTTCGACCGCATTATCGAAATCAACGGACAAAATTTACTTAATATGCCATTTCAGAGGTATATACACTACTTATAAGATTTTGATTTTTATTGAGATTTGATAAGGTGAATCTCTATTTTATTACTTAGCGCTTTCCTCGATGAAACAATATTAAACGTAATTTGGTTTCTTCTTGAAAGATGAACTGGTAAGTACGTAGCAACCTAAGAAAGTTTTGAGATTTAGGTTTCAATTCATTATAAGATTTTGTCAAAATAAATTTTATTATGCACAAAGCCTTGATAATCACGTTTCGTATGCTAGAGACAATTTAAATATTTTCTTAATTTCTCGAACGTATTAAGAGCTTCCTCCTACTCGCCTTGCCTACTCATCATAATCTTTTGTCTCTTGTCAAGACAGTAAGTACGATACTATTGCCATTATCTTCGATGATTTCTGACCATGACTTCAGTTTAAGTTTAGCGAATGGAATATCCTGCTTCCCTTTCTAAATTCTTGGTATCCTTTTGGTTTACAAAATGCATTTCTCCACTCTGGTCCATTACACCTTCGAAAGCAATAATTGCCTTGGAATGCTCAAATAAAGAACCCCACCTCCAAGATATCCATATTAACCACACTTAATGTCCTGACTAGGAATTCCGTTCCTAAATTTTTAAATTAATAAAAGACAAAAACATAGACTTTAACTTCTACTCGTTCTTCACAAATAAAATTAGATTCAAACTTGGGAAATACCTAAGGCTCGTATTTTGATGAATTTAGCATTTTGTATGTATGCGTTATCTTGATGCAACTTCCATTTGTTTACGCTGTAGTTCAATCCATGTACGTAATTTTTCATAATTCCACACAAATTGTATCAGACCCAGCTCGGTATGATAGTCAACGTGACTTTTTCTTGTAATACCTCGGGCTTTGCGAACAGTGATTTTTATTTATTTCTTAGTAGTCGTGGAGTACATTTACAGATTTCGTTTTGTGATTTGATGGGCAAGGTACAATAATATAACCAACTTTTATTAATAGTAGCTGCACCCATTTCCATAATTCTAAAACTATTCTAATGTACTTTAAACTACGATTCTCAAAGCCTGGTGTAATTTGCTAGGAAACCATGCTTCTACCGCGCCATCAGTTTACGTCAGATATTCAAAATAGCTACAGATGGTGTAAATTAAACTTCGTTGTTCATGAGTTAGACAACGTCTAAATGGTAACGAATGGTGATTTGAAAGTCGTAATTTGATGATCTCAACATTGTACCTACAGGGACATTTTGGTATGGAAGATTTTCTCGTCGATGATCATTGAGTAACTGATCGATCGTACAAATCCAAATTTTGTTCAAAATTTAATTTTGACTCTAAACGATGTGCTGGTATATTATTTTGATATAACCTCCAAAACTTAAACGACAGTTCGATCCTGAGAGTTCCTCACGAATCCACAAATACATCTCAATGTACCAGATAAAAGTAAGCGTTGGTTTTCCTTGTAATATCCCAGGCTGTACAAAGGACATCACAATCATTTCCTTCTTCACTATTCGTGATATTTTGATGCTTGTTGGAATCCCTTCAGTTCAAAATAGCCACACTTCATTTTGGGATTTGATGGATATATTATACAGTATAGTCGAGCCTCGTCACCAAATTGGCACGAATGCACTTTTTCTATAGGTTTGGGCCATTTTCCTGTGTCGCTTCGTTTGAAAATTCGCATTTCTCGCGTATAAGACGATGGAATATCCTTCTTCTTCAATTGTAGACATCTACAAAGTGGAGACCTTTATAGCTCGCAGGTAATCGTGAATAATGTGCTTGTTGTTCCTGCATGGAGTCCTAAAATCTGTCGTTTCGAAGGCACATATGCTTCTTCTTCTCTATCATGTTGCAGTTACACTTTCAACATTAACAAGTGTTTTGAGATATCCAACCCTTTGAGGGTCTTTGAAATGATTGATTGCACGTCTGAGCTATCCATACTCGCAGTGTACGGCATTCTAAGTAGAATCTTTATCCTCCAAGATTGCCCGATTTTTCCTTTATGTTTCTCACGACTTCCAGATTGTATTTTGATAAAGCAGCATCTCGCACAAAAGAAATTTGAGTTTACCTTTTCCAAAACTATAGTGTGGCTGACCAAGCATAGGCAATCCAACTTGATTCAGAAATTTGTATGATGCTGAGTAAGAAGAAGATGCATGATCCTAATGCAATATTCAGTCAATTAAACGAAACCTTGACCGCAAAACTTCCTCAAAAACAACGAGAAACATTGGTGCTGCGTTTGACAATCAACGTAATTTTCTCTTGCGGCTTTATGAAGGGAGCTGCAATCATGTTGTCCACACGTTGCGTTTAAATATTGTATTATCTTTCATCTTTTAGTGCAACAGATCTACCACTTTTATAATCCCAGAGCGTTTTGCAACTTCTGTTGTTCGTTGGTAATACAATAAAATAGCCATCCTCTTCCTGGTCTGAAATCCTTATGCCTCTTGCAATATCCATATAGTATGAACCTTTCTCGTTTACGTTCGTGATGAATGGTGCAGTGTCCTTGTGTTTACATACAACCCCCTTGGGGCAACCAGCCCTACGTTTAGACTAGTTGTACAAAATTCTCTGATTAAGAGCTTCATCCCCAAACATAGACCAAATTCTTAATTTTCGCAATAATGGCCATGTTTAAAGCTGTAGAGCATAGCGGTTGGGGGATGCTGTTTTCATGATTTGCTATTATGAAATTGAAATATTTGTGTCGTCCAGGAAAAGTATTTATTTACAATTCAATTTATTTCGCCACAGGTAACAGGTAGGTCAGACTAAAACCATGAGTGGTGTACAGCTTTGACGCATACGCCCTGGAAGAATGGAGAAAGCGTGAGAAGTAGAATTAACACCTCCAATATGAGCTCGTTTCTGAACAAATTAAGCTAGATGGGCTAAATATATATCTCACAATTTTATTTGGTGCTTACGTACTTATCATCATTTGGAAAATTTGATAAATTCACTTTTAGGCCAACAAAAACTTATTCAAGTTAGACAGAAAGAAATAAGTTTCACCAGAAATATCATATACCACGAGTTTCTTTACCACGACATAACTAACAAATTTTCTCTTATAGAGTACAAGAACTATTTAAGCTCTCCCTAACTTCACCAGAACTCAGGTTGAGAGTTATCAGAAACAGCAACAGTACTGAAAATTTCCGCAAGCCACCGGCGCCAGTTTATCCAAAATTTCCCGAGGACAAAGAAAACGTATCGGTGATTGAAAACGAACAAAAACGTAAATCTTAACATTTTAATCACCACAAACGTTCCAACTAAAGTTAACTTCTTCATTTAGAGAGTACAAACGCGAAAATAGCGGCCGTTTCGCCAACGAAAAAGTCCCTGGTGTGTCTAGAAATCTAAAATCCTTACTTCAAACGAACACTCGAAAAATCGGTCGAAAAATCGAAATCGACCTGACGAAAGGTCCTCACGGTTTGGGTTTTAGCATCACGACCAGGGATAATCCAGCTGGCGGTAATTGTCCGATCTATATCAAGAATATCATCCCAAAGGTATATAATTTTATATAATAATTGTAAGAATTTCGCTTTCATAATGGGTGAGTTTTCTAGGGTGCTGCAGTTGAAGACGGTAGGTTGAGAATCGGCGATCGATTGCTGGAAGTAAACGGCGTCGAGATGACCGGCAAAAGTCAATCAGAAGCGGTAGCGGTTCTTAGGAATGCTCCGGCTGGAAGCAGAGTAAAGATAGTCGTCTCGCGACAAGAAGACGTGAATGATATGAATTTGCCGAGGATGATTGTAAGTAGCTGTTTCGTTCTTGTAGCGATCGGGCTTGCTTGATTTGAATTGAATCGAAGTGAATGTATAGATATCAGCTGCGATTTGCCGTATTTACGGAAATCTTTTTGCTAAATGTATCTGTGGAAGGAGTTGATCTTTTGTATGCATTTTAGATTATTTTATGATTGCGCAAGCATAATTTGTAGTGTTGACGTGTATTAAATATTTAGAGAATTTTTAAAATAATTTAGGGCCAAGTGTGTGTCCTTTTCCTCTAAACAAACTTTTCTATAATTATTAGTTAAATTTCGAATTATTGATTACAGATATATTTTTTTCTTTTGATGATTTGCTTTTTGAATTACATTAATAGCAAGTAAACGAATAGTTTGTGGGGAGACTGAAGGTTGGCTCTGCCGCTCAGATTAAGGGTTTGATCAACACGTAGTAATTAGTAAACTGGGCAAATATGCGGTAAGCCAATGGCGTAGCGAGCGTACACATAAAATAAAAAGTAAGACACTGTTACCGCTTTTGCCCAGACTAGTAATTATACACATCCTGCAAACGATCAGGTGCTTTATCTGAACGGCAATATTAGACTTGTGTCATCCCATAAACGATCCACTGACTACTGATAGTCCAAAATGTAACTATAGAATTGAGAAATTTGTTGCTCTCAAAAGATTTCCATTTCGAGAAAAGTTACTACAATTTTCAAAACAACATCTTTTGTTGCATTTTTGACATTGTTGTTGATTTACCAATTTCATTCAGATGTGACAATGCACAGAAAATTTTGAAATTAACTTTCAATGAAAACATTTCAAAGTAAGCAATACAATCAGTAAATTGCTGATTATTTCTGGAATATGATCCAGAACAACTTCCCCAGCAATTTGCCACGTAAACCGAAATTCCTTTTTATGTGAAACAGAAGCTTCTATATTTAAAAGAAATACATCCATTTTATTATAATTTGCAATAAATATCCCGCAATGGCCTAGATACCAAGGTCAAAAATACAAAAAATAATAATAAATAAATATCCCGCCGTTATCCATAGAAGTAGTACTTATGTCAACCTCGTGATCACACAATCTTACTTAGCATCATGTACATATGGCGATCTACATTGAACATACCTCTATAGATTTAGGAATGCTTATGCAAGTAGTTATACAGTACGTTACACAATTGTTATCGTAGATTAGTGCCTACCTCTATTATATCGTATTTGTATTTTACGAATGTATAAATCGATATTGTCATACAGGGTGTTGATGAAAGCGTTGAGAAAGAAGAGGAGGTGAGCGAGGCGACAAGGGACGAAAATACGCCGCCCACTATACCTCCCTTGCCTCAAAGTCACCTGCAGTCTCGAACTACGGATAAAAATTCTGTTGCGAAAATTATATCGCAATTCCAAGAAGCTGCCAACACCAGTAATGTAATTGTCACCTTTAGCATACTATTGCACTCTCATTATTCTAACTAATCCCTTCGATATAAAAATTTTCCATTACTAACACTGTTAGTCACAAAAAATTATAGTATATGCATGTCTCGTGTCTTGGATACGTCGTTTTGAAATTCATATCTTCCCGTTTTTCTATGGAAATTCGCGCACATAACCCGCTTATATTTTAGCCTCCAGAAAAAGTCGACGAAAATTCGCAATTTCCTTGGAAACACAAGGAGATCTTAACGTTCAATATCCCCGTACACGATTCGGAGAAAGCGGGACTCGGGATCAGCGTCAAAGGGAAGACGAGCAGCTCGCAAGATCTTGGAATTTTTATAAAAAGCGTAATTCACGGTGGTGCCGCTTCGCGGGATAGAAGGCTGAAAACTAACGACCAACTTCTCAACGTAAACGGGATTTCCTTGCTGCAACAATCGAATAGCGACGCGATGGAGACTTTGCGTAAAGCCATGTGTCACACTGAAGGACCGATACCCGGTAACATCACTTTGACGATAGCTAGAAGAGCGTCATCGCCTGGACCTAATCGAAATTTCAATCACAGACCGTCGGATTCTATCAACAATACTTCAGGTACTGTACCTACTTATTTGAGGGAGGAAATGGAGAATGAAAATGGTGATCTTGATTTCAGCTTCCGAACTATGCCAAAGCAACGATTCCGAGCCATCGATGACTGACAATTCCGGAATGAGCGCGGGATCTACGAATACTGTAATATTCAACCCTAATAAATCTACTTCATCTTCCAAAAACGTACCGAATCCGGCGAGTAGTACGATGAATACGTGGAATCCAGTTTTGGATAGACTGATGGGAAATAAAAACCAGCAACTGCGTAATGAAAGCTATTACAGAGTGAGTAAATTTTGTCGATTTCTTACCCATTCGTTTAGAAGTTACCATGTTCAGATCTTTTTGATCACGAAGATCATCATTATTCTCTTCTGTCCTCCAACAGTAATAATCCAAAAATCGTAAAGTGGGTGTAAAGTCTTTATTCCAAAAATTTGTCCAAAGAGGATGAGTAAAGTAATAAATTTCCAAGAATTTTGCCACCACTGACCCTCATTCACAGCAGACTTTAGTGCGCTTAAAGCAAATAGATTTACCCTAACATTCTACATTGGTTATCAGTGGACTTTTACCAATTACAGTCGCAGAATATAGCTTGATCTACCTCTGACTATTTTTATCGATTTTTCATAAATTAAAGCAATTTATATCCGATTATGATGGTTTAAGGTCCTTGAACATGTTTCTGAGCAGCTTAACTGTAACCTATTACAGTCGAACCTTTCTAAGCTTACCCTTCTGCAACGTGAATTATTCCGAGTGATAGAATGTAATTTAAGTAAATCTCTCGAACGCTTTGAAATGGTAGGTGGAAGTTCGACTCGAAAGATTCGAGTATATTGTGAAAACATGAATAAATCTGGTTCACATTATTTGCCTTATTAAAAATTATCTTTTGGCTTACCTCTACTACTTTACAACTTTTAAAATGTCTCTTTCATGAGACCTACAAAGTGGTGGTGGGTACCCAAAAGATAAGTGGTAATAATATAATGTAAATCCTTCACGTCGAAGCGGTTCGAGAACACTGCCCCGCGATTCATAGCAGATTAGACCATACCGCCCTTTAAATGTAAATTAACACGATTTTTTTGGTACTTTCCAAACCATTAGAATGCCACGCCTCTACCATTATATAGTTTTTTTTCCTCCCTAATTTTCTTTTAGCCCAGTCTATTTTGTTTAAACTATCAGCTTATCAGGCTTACACAATACTCGTTACGACCCCCTCCCCCTCTCCCGCACAAAATAAATTGAGGTCTGTCGAGAATCAGTATCAAGAATCTCATTCAAATCTTGTAACAGAAAGACATTTGATTTTTGGAAATTAACAGAAATCGACCACTGACCGTTGTGTCGGTCAACTAGCCGATATAAATTGCAAACGATATTTGTTTTCTTTTATCATTATTGTAAATAGATGTTGGATGTCGTACAATTCATCATTATCGTCACCTTTGGTACCACTAATTCCTGATGGATATTATTTTGTTCCAGAACTCATTTCAATTTGACCTTATTTCTAATACATAAGTCATAGCTACCCTCCATCCTATAATCTATAAGATTTGAAGACCTTATTCACATCAGTCCATTAATCGTACACTTAGTCGACGTCAACTACTCATAGCGAATTGTTTCGTTGATAACACATTGTAATCTCTCACGTTTTCATTGTGAAATAACTAGCCTAAAGTGCAAATTTCTCTCTTCTTTAACTTTTCGATAAAGATGTACATCTAACACTCAACGGTAAAAGGATAAGCCAAGAAGACAGGGATGTTGGAAGTAGTGGAGAGCATCACTTTACATCTCGATAAATCATCAATAATTCTCATTCTTTCTGCTTCTAGAAATTAATCTTCATCATGTAACCTTTAAGATTCCACGGTCTTTGTCTCCATCCATCCATCCATCCATCAGACACGTGGTCAATGACTGGTACCTTTCGGAGTACTCACAGTGAATTGCTTCGTAGAATCCTTATTTGAAATTCTGGCTAAGTGTCTTAATCTTTCGATTTTTATGAACGTGATGAGTGTCTATGGATAGTTTATAGTTCAGAATTGTCTTCAACACCACAATTCTCGTTAATTTATCTTATTTCCATAGAACTCTCCTCTCAATAAAATTCAAAAGCCTTTTATTACTTTTGCATTTTTACTTTTATCTTTAGATCATACCGTAGAACACTAGACAGTGCTCTAACCTTCATTGAAATCAAACAGTAGTTGCTCCCGTCAGCATTTTGACCGACAACAATGATCATTACAGCTAAATATGGCCATCTTTATCGACATTTATTGGTGTAAAATCGTAAAAAAAAAAAAGAAAATTTTGCTTTTAACCAAACATTTTTGATTCGATATAGGAAGGAAAGGAATGAAATTCTGGACAGTTCTTTTAAGCTAAACATGCACTTATTTTCTCATTCTGTATTTCAATTTTTTTCTGGTGCTTTTGGAAAATATAAAGCACGGCATTGAAACGAGATGATATTTTTCTCAGGCAACACACGACACGTGGAACGCGACCATGTTTGCAGACCAGAATTCACCTAATGTAACCAGTACAACAGTAAACCTACCGTCGGGTGAGCCAATATTAATTGAGGATGAGTATGGTTCTAGAGTCTTGCCACAGCAGATTTCAAGGTAATTCTATAGATGTTATTTTATTTTTTTATTTTATTAAGAAGAGCTGTGCTGTGAAAATTTTATCCATTAAAGTCTCAAAACTTTATAACAATTATAAAATAATATCCCGTCTTCCGACTAGATCTCAAAATTATATCTTAACACGTCCTCCTCAAAGGCAAAATAAAACCTTAACATTCGTTGGCGAGATGTACCTTGGATGTAGTTCTGAAGCGCAGTTTCAAGGCAACATTTAGTTAACGTCCATATTTGATAAACAACAATATTTTCCAATTGGGAATGACAACTAGGTACTCAAAATACGTTGTAATTATAGTTGAACCAGTTTCCTACAAATCAATATAAAATCAAATTTAATCATCGATACTATCCAAAATATTTTTGTAATCAACGTCTTCGAATTTCAATTTTTCAAATATTGTATGAACAATATGTGAACTCATCACATCCACCACTTCCAAAAACATATCCCATAGGAACCAACCTACTTATTACACTTGTTTTCTCATTCAGGGTGAAAATACCACCCAAAATATTTTTGTAATCAACGTCTTTGGATTTCAATTTTTCAAATATTGTATGAACAATGTATTAACTCATCACATCCAATACCAAAAACATTTCCCATGCGATCGAATCGACTTATTTCATCTGCTTTCTCATTCAGGATGAAAATAACCCTAAATCCCATGCCTAGCAGCGTCAACGGAGCTAATAACGCAATCGAGAATCGTAACGAACACGAACCGGACGGAAAAGCCAGCTTGTCAGGGAGCACTTGTGATAAAAGCACGGAATCATCGCAGATAACCAGCAACGATGCTACTTACGCCAGTCAGTTGTCCCTGGAAAACCCTGCCGGGTTTTCGAGGGACGCTTTCGGACGGCAAAGCATGTCTGAGAAGAGGCACGCTACGTTAGACGCAAAGAATACCGACACTTATCAAAGAACGAAGAAACTTAGGGAAGAACGAGATAAGAATAAGAATTTGGAAGGTAAGAAAGTGGTTGGATGAGTATCTGTGAAAAAGAACTCGAAATATCAGGCAACAATTAAAACTTTACGAGTGTTTTATTTTTCGAACATTTTTTAATATCGCATAATTAATACTAGCTAGTTTATAGTTTGAACACAAAACTTGATAAATTTGAAAACTCAACAAAAATAAGACATTTTCATATCTCTTTTAACACGTTCAGTGCCATGTCCACCCATATGGGTAGACGTGGCGCAAGTAACCAATGGTCTATTTATGCCTGGCACTGAACATGTTAACGTCGATCCACACAAGTTTTGTCTGGTGATTAGTACGGAATGTGTGACGCAAATCGGCATAGTTAACCAAATAAAGCACCTGATCATCGGCGAATCGCCAATGAAGCGTTGAGTTATTGATCATAGACGTCGCACAAAGAATCAGATGTCTGGGTGACTGTGCAGGCTTGCGTCATCCGATAAACTATCCACCCGCTAGTGATTATACCCACATCATTGTGAATAACGTTCTGTGGTATACAGTATGAATATTTTCATCTCATTGTGTTGTGTTCGCTCATTTTCTATTCGTTTTCAACAGCTAACCTGGTACGAGTTGGATCCGTTGAATCAGTAATTAGTGTGAACAGATCTAGCGAACATCCTGAATGTAAGCATGTTATAACTTTGTCTCTTTACTTCCTAAACCAAACTTTCACCATCCTCCACAATTGAACCGCCTCCTCCTATTCCAAGTTGGAACTGCATTCTGGTTTTTGTTTACGACTACGTTTTGGACGAAAATCGTTTAGAACATCTTCATTGTTTATTGTTTTCACGAAACCACAAACAAAAATAAAAGCTTGGAAATGTTCCCAAGAAGTGTGGATGAAATCATCAGTTCCAACTTGGAATGATCGAAAATTCTTTTTATGTTTCTTTTATGTTATCTTGCATGCTTTGTGTTTCTTATTGTATAACATGGTCTATCCCTAAATTGTTGGTATTCTATCGTAATCTAGATGCGGATAAATTAGGCCAATTGGGACCTTCTTTAGGTATGAAAAAATCATCCAGCTTGGAATCGTTGCAAACCATGGTCCAGGAGGTATTCTACCATTTTTTTTTATTCTCGTCTCCTTCCTTACTTTAGCATCGTTTTAGATTCAAATGCAAGAAGAAGGTGATCCTGCTTATAGTTATCGAGGACCGTCAGGTGCGTTGAAAGTGATCAGGGGGAAAGGTTGCGAAGAGAGTTTCCGAGCAGCGGTTGTGGATCCAAATCATCGAAGCGAAATAAGTAAGATGGTCAAAAAAGTTTCCTTTTATTTTAAATTACTGAACAAGATGGTTTTCTAATACTAGTTGAGTGATTTTGGGGATTATACACAATTCGAAATCTATAGTTGATGGATTTGGATACCTCTGCAGATAATCCCCAAAAGATCATCAACATCCAATAGTTATTTTTTATCCTTCTGTTTTGACATACATATTTGCACGTCCCGTTGCGTAAACGTGTTCGGTTAAAAATTCAACAATAAAGCAACGAAATATATCACCTGAAGAGGGCTAACATATTTCATTTTTTAGCCGCTAAGAAACATTGGCTATTAGATCCCCCAGTGGACGAGAGAGAAATAGATGGTTTCTCCAACGTCCGTGGTGGACCAAGACAATCATCTCTAAACGCGGCTATCGACGGTAAACACAAAGTTCCGAAGAAAAACCTGGAATTTTCAAAGGGATTGGATCAATGTTTCGGTAAATTATACAAATACTGTTTCCTCAATTTGTCTGTGTTTTACCGAAATTAATTTCACAAAAATTACTGGGTGATGGTGGTTACTTCGAAATTACTCTAAAAGCAGCATCGTTTCCTTTTATAGATTTGGGAAACATAGGAAGACGGAGATGGAAATCCCTCAACATTACCAACAAACCATGGAATTTGATTCAGATCAAGTGCAAGTTAAACCTCAAGAAAGTAGCGAGCTACCTCATTCGTCCAAACAGGTCGATCAGCTGAATCAAAATATACCAAACGAAAAGGTACGGGAATACGAACATCGGGAACCGTTATATCAAAGACACGGATTTGTGCATCATCATGCTGAACAGGTGCAGGTAAAACATGTTTAGTTTTATAAATAGGAACGAATCAAACTTTTTGTCTCTGAAACCAATTCAACAAATCTAAAACGCGTTCGTCAAACAAGTACTACTCGTACACTGAATTACACCTAAACAAACAGCAGCTACTACTTACTAATTACGAGGGATGTTTCCAAAGGGCCAGCAATTTGGGTATAATTTTGATCAAAATTACATTCTGTTTTCCAAAATAATCTTTTTAATTGAATACACTTCTCCTAACGCAAAACTATTTTTTCTAATAAAAGAAAGAACTGTTTCGTGGCTTCTGCAATCCACGTGCTCATGGCAAGTTTTCCCTCATTCGTTTTTTCGAATTTAAGAACAGATGAAAATCACTAAAAGCAATTTCGAGTGCAATCCGTTTGAAACATGTTTATGGGTGCTTATGCAACTTTCTAGGCTGTTTCTTGCAAAGCGCCTGATGCAATAGGACATATAAAAGATTAAAACAATATTTTTAATTGCAGTAGCGCCCCAGAACATAATATACGTTACAGGATATTGAAAGTGAGCATAGTAATATGTAAATATATCGAACCTGATGCAATACTAGAGTCTGTAAAGGGCGTAGCATACAGACGAGAGTTGCAATCGCAGTTTCCCAGTGTGTCACTTTCAACCCACACTACTGTCTAAACTTACTCCTAAATTTTTATGTTTGTTACTTGACGTTTACCAGGTAGGCAACATATATTCTCGGCCTGACAGGGCTATACAGGTTCAAGCGTGTTTAAACCTCCGTTGCGTCATAGTTGCGCATGTGTGAGGCGTATACTATATATTACTGCTCGCAGAGTAGTATTTTTAGTAGCCAGCCAGATAACGTGACTAGTGCATGAAAATGTCGCAGCTAACGAAAGGAGAGTACCGTGAGATCATTAAATTTTTTACCAAAGAACACATACGTCTAATCACATTAAACAGCGTTTAAACGGCGTTTATGGTGGGAAAATTGGGCAAAATGTTTAGTTTTGGGGCAAGAATCACTTGAAAATGATGAGCAGAACGGTGGGCTAACTGAAATGATAACGCCTCAAAAGATTGCGATGATTTAAGAAATAGTATTAGAAGACCGCTGTGTGAGAGTGAAGGAAGTAGCAGTAATGTCTAACATTCCTGAAACAAATAATTGCGGAAATCTCCATGATCATTTGGGTATGAATAAGATTAGTGCAAGAAGTGCGTTGCAAGCAGCTGTAACAAAATATTTTGAGGAAAAAGCTGTGGATTATTTGCACGTGCCCCTCCCCCATCGCGGGGTATAAACTTATTAATTGATCGTTGTAGGAAATGTATTGAAATTAGGTGAGATTGTCTTGAAAAATAAAAATTACCAAGCTCATTTTTTCTATATCAGACCGAGAATTCATGGCGCCTACCTCGCAGATTTTGAATGGATGCGAAGTAAACAAGCTTCATGCGTCTTAACCATATTGAAGATGTAGTCTACATAAATATTGCCTTATCGTTGTTAACATGCAACCCATTGATGTGAAACCATCCCAAACATTTATTAACGGTGCTTAGGGCTAAGATCGTATTATCTGCATGCATTACATTGTTTGTGTTGCCGACAAAGTCAAGCAAATCATTTATTAAACGTCACAAACGGCACGGAACCAATAATTGATCCCTACGGAACTCCACGTCTAGTCACCATTGTATCTGAAGCAGTATGACCCTATCCAGTCCAAGATTTTACCTCGAATTTCAAAAAGCTTGCAAGTTACAAAGTAGTATTTTATGGTCGCCTAGATCGAAAGCTTTATTAAGATCCACGAAGACCTCGACGCACATCCGGTCAACATTATCATATGCTAAAATTGAAATACCGCGGTCTTAGTAGATCGATTCTTGATGAAACCGTACTGACAGAAATTTATTATACTGCAATATTTCAGGAAAATTACTATTTTTTCGCAATAGTTATCCTCGCCATAGCGTGCTAAAAACTTTGAATTAGGCGGTATATGTCAGACTGGTTGAGTTTTTGTTTCGGTTTCAACACTCTTGCTATTTAACTGGTTGAAATTTTGTTCACGCCCAAAACTTTCATGTAAAATTTCATAAACGTGTCGTTGCATTAACACTAAATTCACGAATAAGTACTCTCCAATCATCTTTCAATAGGTTCTTCGCGGAAAGAACGTTTCTTTCATTTACAGAGGTGCTCAGCGGTGCACTGCGCGGTTCTACACATACATCGACTGTACTTTTAAATTCTGCAGACTTTTCAAATACATCTTGCAGATGTTACACGAATGTTTTCTAAAGGTTCTGCATCCTCTAAGAAGAAAATTATAGCACGAAATGACTGCATAAGCGTGTCAAGACTTGTCTATGACGAATACTGTGACCTATAAATTTTACGCAATTGAACTAGAGCCAAATTCCTAGAACATTCGAAGCGTACCTCGCACGTTAATATAAATCTAAGGTGACCATGTTAAATATATAGCAGTTGGCTTCAGGAGATTGTTTCATTGGTAACTTCTTTGCTTTTCTAAATTTTTGTAATTACTTTTTCAATAGCGGGTCAACCCCCTAGAATATTCGAAACATCGCCCATATTTCGTACAGTTTTCATTGTATCTGTACCACAATGATCGGCACATTTATGTACGGGTAGTAGTTGTTTAGTAAGCGAAACGTCCGCTTATTTCACAAAAGATTAGAAAGGATAAATTTGTTTTTGAAATTTTTGGGGATATTTTTACACAAATTAATCTACGCATTGTTACAGGTAATACCAGAAGGAACCGCTGTTACATCGAGCAGATACAGTAATAGCAGTCAGTCAGTCGAGCACAGTCAAAGTCGCGGCGAAAGGGTAAAATCACACAATCAAAGGCATACAAATCGACACGTTTATTATCCTCCGGAGGATAGAGAGGGTCATTACGAACAGGTATTTCGAAGAGTACGTCCAGTTTTTAAATAATCTTATTTTATTTTTTATCGTTATGTATGTAACTGCCTAAATAAGACTGAAGAATATTGTGTCCAAATTTTATATAAATGTGACTTGCTTCGATTATTTTCTTTTAAATAAATTATATTTGCATTTTCGAAATCTTTTATAATTTAAATAAATATTTGCTGTGTGTGTTCCAATAAAGAGTAATTTATTATTGTATAGAGAAACGAACAAACACCAAATAAATACGGTGAATACGGCAGACCAGGAAGTCGGTCTGGGATAACGGATTCTGTACCATTTACGCATTATGTCAACTACAATGAGCTACAAAATCATATTAGGTAAGTACTGGGAAAATTTAATTTTTGGTTTAAAACTAAAGAGAAATTCGTGGAATATGAAAATATTTATATAATACGTTTCGCACGTTCCAAACCTAGAAATCCTCTTCTCAGCTTAGCATAAGGTCCATCCTTGCTTCCTTGTTACTTTATGGAATTTTACATATACCGAGCAAAAAAAGTGAGCACTCACCTATGTACACTGAAATTTCCCAGTTTTCTTGCACATTTACTACTACTTTTGTGTATTGTGAAAATACCTAATAATTGTGTATGTTGTGACTAATAGGTTTCCTAAGATAAACAAGAAAAATCAATGTTACCGAGAATTGAAATAGGTTTTAAAGATCCAGTATCGATTCAAGCTGAATAATTGATTTTTTAAATTAGATGTTTCCATAATTTTAGATATGTTGGAAATAACTAATGTATTTTGTGTTTATTGTGACTAATACAGGAAGTGCTAAGTAAATTACAAAAAGTCCTCCAAAGTCGGGGAAAGTGATCTCCAAGCGATTCTTGGCCATGACTTTCGTCTAAAAAAGTTAAATTGCGATCTAGTCTACAGCTAAACCGTGGGAACGATTTAAATTCTTTCTCGCGATAGAAATCACGATTTTGGACAAGAAGCTATTCACTTGGAGATATAAGATTATATGCGAATTCGTATTAGTTATTAGTTTTACAGATTTCAAAACGCAATAAATAGCAGATTGACACGTTTGCGAGAATACTTTTCGTCAATACGTGCCTAAAAGCGGGTGATCTTTATTTAAAAATTTCAATTTTTTTCAAAATTGTTTAGACTTTGGTCCCCCTTGCCACTCTGCTTCACCTAACCGTCAGTTACTTACAAAACACAATATCTAACAATAATAATGGTGAGGTGCGAACACCTCATAAATGGACAAAGCCTACAAAACGGGGTGTGTATCTAACAATGGATGATGCATAATTTTGCAGAAACCGTTTTTGTAGCTTCCACTCTCTAGTGACAGTATGTGAAACGGGTGTTTACTTTTTTTTTCCGCAAACCATGTGTTAATAATAATGGCGAGATATTAACGCCTCATGGAGGAGCATGGCCTGCAAAGCGAGGCGTCAAGGATTGCGTATCTTCACTCTCACACCCCGGTTGTCATGTACCAATCCATTCCGAAACGTTCTTCTTCGCATATATTGAGTTGCCTTACAACGTGACTTTTTTATCAAGTTAACCAACACTCGCCGTGACTTGATCCATCTCAGGCAATTGTTTGGTGACGAGCACTGCGCTCTGTTGTAAAATAGGACCTGAATATGGCACCCCTTTCCATCCTCGCTGCATAAACCTCGTTAATAACGCATTATCAATTTGCTCTGCCTTGTGACGGCTCGAAACAAGACCCTGAGGACGGTAGCAGGAACCCCCTCATTTGTCCGAAACTTAAGCTAAATATCCCTACTGTCGGGATTTCGCAAAGTGACTCCCGAGAGCAGCGTTTGGGAGGGTGAGTTCTTCGGAAAATTAGGTCGTGAGATAACTATCTAAGATAAGTGAATTGATCCATCTCAGGCACTGCCTTCTGTTGTAAAATAGGACCTGAATGTGGGACCATTTTCCATCTTTGCTGAGTAAACCACGTTAATAACACATTATCAATTTTCTCTGCTTTTCATCGATTTTCTGCCAGTAGACACAGGAGCTTGGTTAGTACACCACTTCCATTACCAAGTTTTGTACGATTTCTTCGCCAATCACCGATTAGTACTTCATCCACGCCATAATGTAACTGGCTTCAATATTTTGCGCGCGTCTTCGCTTTTAATGGCATTTAATTTCTATTCGATAGATGCAACAACTTTTTTCGCTTGTTTTGGACCATGGGGAAAGAAATATATACGAGTATAACCAATTTATAAAATTTATAACTTAAACCTCGGACAAAACGGATAAACCTCGAATAAATAATCCGAATTTCGTTTTATTAGAACCGGTTAAGGAACTCGGGTAATTCCGATATTTGGGACTGTACTTTACCAATATTGCATTAAATACAACAAAATAAATTTTGTAAAAGCAACTCATTGAAGCATACGATTCAACATGAAAATGTTAAGCGAAATGGGTCTAACCTGTTCCAAACTTTCTCCTCGATGTGACTTATTAACTAAAACTTGATGTATAAAGCTCACTTAACCATTTAACAATTGATTTAGTCCTATTTGAAAATATCCATAGTGGATGTGGGATGGATTAAAACCATTTCGGTTGAATTTCTCCACAAAAATAGTACAAAAAGAAGATCCTGGAAGAAAAGTTGTCTTTTGACTGACTTAAATATCGATATGATATAGCCGATTCATTAACATATCCTTAACTTTGCTAAAAGAACTTCACTCATTATACTAAAATTATTCTTAAACTAGCGCTGATGAGTAGATGTGCAATTTACATTTTTGTTAAGAAACTGTTTTTATAAAATATTTAGTTTTACATAAATAAATACAATAAATTAGGAGATGTATTCCGTATCCTGCTTTTATCATACAAAAATCGCTAATGTGTCGTTCTTGTTTTTATACTTATGTGTTCGTTTTTGTCTTTGTGTATTAATGTCCAAATGTTCTGTTCCCGCAGCCGCAAAGAGCAGCTGTCTGACAGTCAGATAGTGCAGATGCGTCTGCAGGTTCAACAGCAGAGATTAAAGGTGGAGGAAGAAAGGTATGCACCCTTCTTTCAGTTTCATACACCCCCTGTAGATATTTGATGCTTGTTGGCTTGCATGCGTTTTCTTCGATTTAGTGTTAAAACTTTCTGCGCTTATTGGCTTTCATTGTTTGCTTTACATATAGGAAGAAGCTCATAAGTGTGATCAGGGCGAAAATCGCCCGTATATACATATGTACATATCAATATTCTAACATTTAATTCCGTTTGAAAGCATTTACAAAAATATTTTGTAGATGGATTGATGAAAAACATTGACTTTTAGGTAAATATATTTTTGAAAATTTTGTAGATAGAAGATGCATTGCTATTGTAGGAATAAATAGAAAGAATATTTTTATTGGTTGAAGGTAATGATTCCGTACTTATCAAAAGTATGACATGAACTTGCTGCTTTTCCTTCTTTTATAAAAATGTCTTAAGTTCTGTTTTCATAATTACATTTTTGATGTTTCAATTCCGAAAAGAAACTAGAATACGGGAGAAAACCTAATAGTTACGTTTAAGTACAATAAAATATTTTGGGATAACAACTTTTGGTCGTCGAACTTGAGTTAAAAGGCGGATCCACAGATTCCTGTATCAACAATATCATCAAATGGCAGTTAAGAACTGGCGAATCGTAGAGTTCTTGAGCCCTGAGATGAAAATTGAAAAAATTCCAAGAACAAGACGATCACGATGGAAATATTAAAAATGGACACCACCACTACAAAACACACCATTCTAAATCGCATATATACAGGCACTCTTTATCACACAGTTTCAGCATCTATTATATTTTATTACCCGTCAGAGGATAATGAGTCTTATTGTTATTACCATAACTGTGTTTAAAAATTTTTTTGGATTTGAGCACTACGCTCTGACAGCTCAAAATCTGTATACGAAAATAAAAATGTTATTTCGAAAAATTTATTTAAAAAACAAAACTGAAATTACAAAAATTTAGAAAACCAAGAAAGTTATGAAATGAAACGAAATGATCTGAAACCAACTGTTGTAAATTAAGTGACTTTAAGTTTATACTAACATACGAGGGACGCTTCGAATATTTTAGGAATTTGGGTCTATCGGTTCAATTGCGTAAAACTTATAGGTCACGCTATTGCCATATCTGGTACTTACCATTTCATCGCGCTTGAACAAATAATCACCTCTATCAATATGAGACTTCTATAATTTTCCTTAACATATGAACATATTCTCATAGTTCAACAAATATAAGTTAATGGTTCAAATAGTTCATAGAACTAAAATAGGAAGTGGATAGGTACAGTCTTAAACACAAATTGACGAATAAATTGATCTGATAAGCTCCTCCAAATAAACTGGAAAAAGCCCACTTCTACTTATGCATGTTTGCACTAGTACTGAACGCTGAAATGCACGCTAAAACTGAGCTTCGTGGCACTTACAAAATCGAAACGTTAACTTATATTTAACTAGCTATACTTCTTCTTCTTCTAAAAATCACATATCCTAATCAAAGACGATTGGATCCATTTTCTGTTTCTTTACTAACAGAGTTTTTATCGCATTAATTGCAGAATAAGGTTTGTAATAGTAAGAGAACTCGAATACTTATCATTTTGTAAATATCTTAGACTTTAGAAAAAGTATTTCTGTACCTAATAAATAGTTTCTTAAAATAAAGTAAGTACTTGTATGGGATCGTGGAGTAGTAAAACTTAGATCTGTCTTAGAATGCTCCACACTTTATAGAATAGGTGATAAGTTAAAAATACGAATTTCGATTAATCAAACGAAAATGACAGCGATGATGATTATCGAAATATTGTGAGAACGAATTTAACATACCAGTAGTTCAGTGACGGCCATCCATATGAAACAGGCAAAGAAGTGCTGATTCACCTAAATTTCCGCAAAAATAAATAATTCACTCATTCAATTTTCATAAACCAATCAAAACTTGAAAAATCTTTCAAATTGTATTATTGGCTTAATACGAGGGTAGATTGCACTTGGTCCAACGTTTCTCTAGCTTCTCTATTTCCTCCCGGAAGTGACTTTCTTCAAAGTTCCCTAAATAATCGTTTACAGCCTCTATCAGTTCTTCATTCGACCAAAATCTCTTTCCACCTAGAAATGTTTTGAGTTTCTGGAACAGGTGGAAGTCTGACGAAGCCAAATCAAGCGCATACGACGGATGCGGAAGGATTTAGAACTTTAATTCTGTTAATTCTTGCTGAACGATTGTACTTGAATGAGTGGGAGCATTGTCCTGGTGAAACAATACTCTTTTCTTTGCTATTTCCGGGCGCTTTTCCTGAATTGCTGCTTTCAGTTTGTCCAAAGGCGTTGTGTAATATTGGCCAGCAACAGTTTTTCCTTTACCAACATAACCGATTAGTAAAATTCCCTTTGCGTCCCAAGAAACCGATGACATCACCTTCCTCGCCGAATTAATGATCTTTGCCTTCTTCGAAAACCGATTCACCGCGTGCAATCTACTGTTTCCATTGCATATTTGTTTCTGTTGTGTAGTGATTAATCCAGGTTTCATTCGTGGTCACAAATCGTGGCTTGAAATCCGTTGGATTCCTCGTAAACACTTCCAAACAATCGGGTGTGGTTCGAGCTCGAATGCGTTTTTGGTCCGAATTGAGCAAATGTGGCACCCATCTTGCAGAAAGCTTTTTTAAATCCAATTCATTATGTAAAATACGAACTACTCGTCCATAAGAGCTTTCGGACGTCCTGAACGTGGTTCATCACTTGTATGCGTGGAGCCACGCTTGAATTTCGAAACCCAAGAACTCAGGATGGAAAATGAAGGTGATGAACAAACTGTGCAAATATGCGGAATGATGTCCTGATAAAGATCAGATGACTTATAATACCGCATATTTGCACAGTTTGTTGATAAATCCTCAAGAACGGCATCTAACCTTGATTTGATTTCCGTTGCGGTTTCTCCCTTCCAAACACTTGATGAACGCTCGAACTTCATTTTTATCCATGATTGAGAACACAAAAGGTACTTGACTTAAATGCTTGTCAAAACCAGATTGCTTGACAGGTCGATTTAACATTTGCAGTCAATTGATATGAAAGAGCGGCCAACACAACGACATAAAGTATTTGGAAAAATAGCAACTCCCTAGCAGCGATTCCAGAAACTTGTCGATCTATCTTCATAATTGAACGAAAAGTTACAAATTCAAAGATCTTTAGCGTTTTGATTGGTTTATGAGAACTGAATGCGTGGATTATTGTCCTTGTAGAAATTTAGGTGAACCAGGCCGCCATCTGATTAATATGGCGGGCCGACACTGCAGCAGCATGAATACGTATGTAGAGTGCTAATAGATATAAATTATTTTAACAACAGCCACTACGTCGTCAAAAATCTACGCAAGTAAAAGAAGAAAGATTTTCAATTCAAGTTGGCGACGTAATGACTAGTCTAGAAAATTATTTCACTCTACTTATTTACTTTCTCCTATTATATCCAGTAAACTCAAGTTTTTTTGGTTCTAGTCGAAAACAACATCAATACCATTCCCAAAGACACTCGAGGCAAGACAACCAACTCAGGCCCGTATCCAATTATTACGAATACGAAACGATTCAATCGGTCCTGAATTCACGAGGAGTCCGACCTGGGATGCAACCACCGCTTCAACCACCCCCTATCAAGATCCAAATTCTAATTCATTAACGAGGCAGCAAGTACAAGGACGAAGTAGTGCTTCCAGAAGTCTTCACGGTCCACACACACAACACCGAGGTCCGTTTATAACTCACGTAACGATCGGAGATCACTCGCAACAAAACGGTACTAAAGTTTAATTCGTGCTATACGTCCTTTTTTTCAATTCTTCTTAATATACATACCTGTGCTCATATGTAATTGTATCAATAATAATATACGTATGTACGTGTTAAGCGATTATGTGTAATATGTAATTGACTTTTTTATCCATTTGTGTATATACAATTTTAGATATTTTATAATATGCATTGTAAATATAATGTTAAGTAAATTTGAGATATATTTAGTTTGGTATTTGTTATTTCGAACCTATATTAAATTTTTCCGTTGTAGTAAAAAAATATATTTGGCGATATATGGCGCTGTTCACTACTGAAGTTGTGTGGGCTAGGTTTCCCTTTGTAATTAATTAATAATTAAAATGAAAAGAAAAACAGACAAAACGTAAATACTTTATACGAAGCTGCTAAAATATCATTACACTCGAGTACTGAGTTTTACGCTTGGGACCTTGGTCCACGAGCAATGGGGCTGAGAACGGACTAAACTGCTGAGTATGCACTACATCACACGAGAAGCGCTTAACGGGATACATTAGAGTATTCGCAACGAATTCGCGTTCTGGCACTGACTGATCGCATCGAAAAGGGTCGATCGAACGAGTCGCAAGAACGAAGTCGAATATAAATGTTAAAGTACCATGCTACTTCCTTGCATTAAAAATATAATTTTGTTCGAGTGTTCGTCTGACCTTTAAGATTGATAGCGAGGGAGAGGTACTAAACCGATTTGGAGTAAATTTGAATTAATTATAATAATGTCCATATTGAAGGTGGTTAAAGATAGTCGAAGTCGGGCCTAACGTGGCTCAGTGAAGACGGTTGTGCGGTCAATTGAGTTTTGGTCAGACGCTGATAAAATGTTCAAAATAAGACGTTAAATGCTCAACTAGAGTTTAAATTCTTAATATTCGAAGATCTTATTCGGCAATTAATGTGCATCCCTCTGGAAGATATAATCTATTAAAAAGTTAATATCAACACTACAAGGGATTACATTACAAAATAAAAATATCAACAATGAAAAGGATTTCATATAAAAATAGTGAGTCTTAGACTATACAGAAAAAACAATTAAAGACTATCGGCGATCATATGATATCTTGGAAGGTATTGACAACATCAATGCAGCTTGGAACGAAGTGTCAGCAAAGTATTTAAATGAAGTGTGACGTAAACTTCTCCCAAAATTTATGCCAGATTTCGAAGAATTAGAGCACGTGGAGAATATTGTTGAAGACGTTAGCAGGCTTGCGCGAGAGGTAGGATTAGACAATGTGACAGCTGAAGATGTGATAGAAGTTTTAGAAGGCCACGATCAGCCGCTCTCTAACGAAGAATTAGCCAACGAGTTAAGTCGTCAGCATTCAGACGAGAAGAAAGAAAACGAAGAGACGTGGGCGAGGCAGATTATTGTCAAACGTTAAAACCACAATATCGAAACTTTTACTACTAGAACTACCTACGTCGAGATAATCTTTTCTCAATATTCAGGTTAAATAGTAAAAATGCGAAAGTGTACCTTTCTTTTATTATACATCATTACAAAAGACGAACACATTCATTGTTTCCTATAAACAATCAGGGGGCGGAAAGGGAACATCTCAAATTAGGAATATAAGACACTACCCTAAAAATGACGTTCGTAAATTCAAAATAATTTATTTTGTCAACATTGAAAATGATAAAAATAGTGAAATAGGATATAATGTCCACATTAAACTTAAAACACAAACATTAAAGACAACTTGCGTTAAAATGGTAAAAATTACGCTTCATTCAAAACAATTTCGTTCTAGTCAGTCTTCTTCTCGATGACCTCCTAGAAGTATCTGCACAAGCAAAGAAAAAATTAGTTTTTTAAACAGCAATCGGTCATCCTTATTGGATTTGTACTTAGAAAATTCGCGTAGTAAAGGTTAGAGCCACTTTATCTCGATAATTTATGCAAGAACGGTGTGTACATATTTTTTTACCTTCTTCAGGGGTGAGTGAAATCAATTTCCCCACAGGAACATCGCAATTTTCTTCGTCTTTAAACAAAACGGATTTAGATCGTTTCTTAACACTAGATTTAGAACGCCTCGTCTTCAATATGCTTCGTGCCGGCGTATCCTTTGTTTCCTAAAGAAAATAAGATATTCTTATTATCATTGAAGGTCTAAAACTGTTTTGAAAAATACCTTCTCTACTGACTTCGCCGTTTGAACTACCTTCCACATTATTAAACCGGGAGAGCTTTCGCGTCTTATCGTCTCGTTTTTTAAAACATCCACTAATAGGCTTTTTCGTGTCTTATTCGATTTACGTTTGCTACTACTGCTGCTACGTTTTGCCGGTGATACATTCGATTTTTCTGGAGATTGTATGGAAAAGAAACCACCGTCGAAGGTATTTGCTGCGGTTACGTTGTCATTTTCAGTTTCTGACGTTGCCTTTGCCTTATTCCTGGCGGCTGTGAAGAAGTGTTTATGGATATAAATTCGCTGCATAACAACGAAAAGTAAGGATATAAATCAAGTCATGCTTCAAACTAAAAGAAAAAGAAATAAAAAGCGTACCTTTAATGGCATCCTTTAAACGAGATGAAGCTACGGCTTTTGGTTTGGGTTTCTTGGCCTTTTTACGACCTTCAACCTTTTTTCAGGTATAATTTCCTCCCAATTATTTGACCTCAACTTTACTAAGTTATCGAATCGTCGATTCAAATTCTCCACCTTCAATAATAAAGAAACTTAAAGAAAACATCGAGTGTTAGTTAAGTGTTTTCTTTCCGCTGAGCCTCATCTATTCGCTCCGTGTTAGCCAACTCTAGTAATTACTTCTATTGTATTTGAATGCTATCCAGAAAACATTCGATCGTTCATCACAGCTGTGTAGGCACGAAGATCCCCGTGCTGACTACATTAAAGACTTAAGTATTTCATCCATATCTATCTGAATATATTTCGTATTTCTTTCAAACTTATCGAAATATGTAATCAGTAATTCAAAATATTTTATATTTAGGGCGACAGTTATCTAGGTACACCAATCAATGACAACTGAAACTTTATTATCGTTTTTTAATGTCTTTACTATTAGCAGTCTAAATTTGTTACTCAGCTCCGTTGTCTACGTAAAACCGACTTTATTTGTGATAAATTAAAAAAAAAAAAAAAAACCTACTAAAAATGGGGTAGGGGGTCGCCCGTTCTTTAATTTTTCTAAAAATAATTTGCGCCATTCTTGAGACTATGTAATATTCTTGAAATTATATTCAAAAAAAAAGAAAGACATCTGTGATACTTTCCGGAATATTTACAAAAATCGTGCAAATTTTTGGAGGGAGCTGTACCCCGAAATCGGCCTTTAAAAAAGTGGCGGTGTTCTTATACCAAGTCAGTCTGTACAGTTTCATGGAAATCCGAATTTCCCTTGTAAGTGAGGCAAGGCAGCGTTGAAGAGAGGAATGTACATGTAAAAGTCCGGGTGATAAACATTGGGCCGAATAAACTGACTAACTTGACCTAACATAAAGAGGCAAATAAAATTATTAAACACAATATAAGCGAACGAATGACACGTTTATTTTTATTTTATATGACCTTAACGCAGGAACTTCGTCAAACGCGGAGAGATTGAAAAAAGATGTTTTAGAGAATAGTTTACACGAATGCAAAAATGCATAGACTGTAAATGGCAATAATTTGCAAAATTATAAACGAAGACGTTTTATCAATATTATGGGTATCAATTTAATACGTTCAACGGAAAGAAAACTGCCCTCGTATCATGTTAATTGTCATACTTGTATGTAAGCCGTGTCCCAGTATCCGTGGAGATCTTCGCACGTTATCGGCATGTCAGAATCGCCGCTTTCGCACGACCTGATTAGATTCCTAAACTGATTAAATTTCTTGCCTAATAGTAATTGAGATTGGCCTGTTGCAACGTTTATCATATCACAGGCTTCTTCGGGCGGTTTTTGTTCTTCCTAAAGTGATTTCAACTTTTCTTCTGTTTTATTATTATTATTTTTATACTGACCTTATATACATTCCATTCATCACATAAACCCTGTATCCTCGAAATTTCTCCGTCTAAAAGTTTATGGAAGTACGCAGCCCCGGCTTTCGGTCCCGTACTTGCTTTCATATCGGGCGAACTATCGAATAAACCTAAATTTTAACTTAGGGTTAAAAATCCGCATAGGTACGAGAAGTAGTGTTTTTACCTCCTTTCGATTTGCGAGAATGAAATTCTTTCCTTGCGCTCGTCTTACCCCTACTTACAGTTACAAATGGACTTATATATACAGGAGTGCCCATTTTAGAATTCGGGGTTTTCTCTGTGGTGGGGTTCTTTCCAGTACTGGTTGGTTGATCGTCGCGAAGCGACGAATTCGAGTAATTTGCGATAGAATATTCCGTTGATAACTCAGAAACAGAACGGGCGTTTTCCTGTTTTTCTCTAAATAGAAATTAATTAAGTGGCTGTGATGGGAACAAAAATGCAAAAACAAAATTCAACATTAGATTGCAAACAATTGTTCCCCGTACAGAAATCATGGTGCGTATCGACTTGGAAGTTGAAAGAAAAGTGTGCAAGAACTCTATTAAATTGTTGCTCACCGCAAAACAACGTTTTTTTAAAACACATCCCCATACATCAAGACCACTTTTTCCCCTTTCGCATTAGTAGGAAAAAATAATTCCTGATACTTATTGGACAAACCCTGTAGAATGCGTAAAACGATGAAGTGGTATAGTTATAAGATAAGGAATTTTTGTGGTTTGAAATGCACTCAAAATGTTTAAGTATCCAATTAAGAGATGCCATTTCACAATGATTGCAACAACTATAAAGTGCAACCACATAATTGTCAAATTAATCGGAACACGAGTTTCGCCAGAATTGAAACTAGCCTCCTCAACTGTAAGAGTAAGATATGGTTGACGACGGCAGCTACGTGTGTGACAAACTGTGTCTCGATGAAATAAATAATTAAATAATAAATGTATAAAAATTGTGTCAAACAGTAAATTTCACTTACTGCAATATCCTACTGACATCAGCCTCTCTTGTACTATTCCTGGATTTCCTAGATCTTCTTCTTGCCTTCGTAGCCGAATCTATCCAGGGATTTAGCAAGTGTGTGTGATAATACTTATTAGTTTTCTCCTCATTTACAACGACTCTTCTATTGCGTAAATCATAGTGATTTTGGGTATTGTTAACATCAACGTTTCCCTTATTACTATTTTTATTGCCTTGTTGTTTCATACTATTCACTTTGGCGGGTGTCTTTTTATAAACCTTCAAGGTTTTCTTTGGTGTCTTTTCCTCTGAACTTATTACAACTTTCTTCTTGTTTTTGTCACTTTTTACACAATCTGGGAGATCTACAGTTTCCTCAAATACATTTTTTGTCTAACAATCTTCTTGTTCTGTTTGTTTGGTGTCTGTCGAAGATTCACGGATGCTATATTATTGGGTCCTTTAAATTGATAATTTTTGGGTGCAAACTCATATTTTAGGGGTACGGGGCTTTTCTTTCTCAGATTCTGTTGAGGTTTTATCAGCTTTCCCTTAATAACCTTATTTACATTCTCTAAGTTGGGCATTCCAATATCTGATGAAATGTGAGTAACTTTGAATGCAGGCTTCGCTTTTGCTTTGTCTTCTTTTACCTTCTTTATTTTCTGTTCCTTCCATTTCTTTAGCATTTCGAGACGCTTTTTGACATTTTCATCTTGTTTAGGTAAAACTTTCTTATTTTTGTCAGGTACTGTTGGTGTTTTATATGGAGAAAGATTATCGCCGATTAGTCTCTTCTTCGACATTAATTTATCACGTATATTTCTCCTATCTTCTTTTAATTTTTTGGACTTAGTATTGGTTTCGAGGCGTTTACCGAATAGTGAACCCTGTTGCTTGTGATAACTGTGCAGCCCTGATTTTAGGTAATCTGATAGATCCATATCTAAGGTAGGAATCTGGAAATATAAATTTCTCTCAAGAAAATGTGAAGTTAACTTCTTCAGACTTGCACTAAAATACAAGATTGTTGTCTATTCTTTAAAAAATTCTAACAGTATCAATTTAGAAACGGTTAAAACATATCAAACACAAACGAATCATCTCTTGAATATACCGAATAGATTCATGTATGCATTAGATAACAGCAAACAAAAATATTTTAATTCGATTTCTTTAATAAAAGTGACTACAGAGAATGCAAATCAAACATATTTACTCTATCTTACCAAATTAGCTGCGAATTCTCAACTTTCCTTAATCCAAAACCTAAAAGTTAAAGAAACGAAGACTTCTACCTCCTCATAACAATCCCTAAGTTCTTGAGTACCTTGAACTAACTGACATTTACAGATTTACATTTAACGTGATTTAACACACCAATTTGAAAGGAACTTCCTGATTGGTTATTCCAAATGGCAATAGCGCCAGCTATCGGCGCATTATCAGCAGATTCCTATATTATCGTGAAGGAAGGCCCCTAAAATCTGCGTAGCCAATACAGTAAATATTGTACTAAATCTTGTAAAATAGAATACCAGACCCAAATAAATTTTTAATCTGCAATTTACATGTTATTCTGAAACGGTCATCTTTACAAATAGATCAAAATAATAATTTGGTCTTACTTATACTTACTTATGTCTGCCAACATATCAACGTAAACTCCAATCTTCACTTTCCCATGAAAGAGGATTTTTAATAACTTTCCATTGTGAGTTTATACCCTGATAGTCAGATTTTATTTCCAAGATGCATTAGGCCGTGATCATAAAAACTATGCGAGGGCGGTTGGCAACAGTTTTGTTACGGTGGGTATGTTGTTGGCTTCCGCCATGTTTCTGATGTCTACTGTCAAAATTTCAAACAAATCTGACAGTGAGATTACGTCTTATACTTGTTTAAAGAAAACTGTTTTCGTTGTTATGTAAATATGGAAAAAAGAAAATTTCTAGTGTTAATTAAACATTATTTCGTACCTGGAGAAATAATTAAAGAAACGAGGGAAAAGTTACACAAATATTATCGTGAATGTACTTCGTCCCATGCTTTTAAAGCTGAGATTATGAGCACGAATGATTCAGAACGCCCGGGACCGTCATTTACTGTAACTACTCCAGAAATTGTTAATAAAATCCCTTGTAATTAGTAAGGTTTAATAAGAGAGTGTTATTATTAAGCAGTGTAAATCGGTCTCTGTCTCCACTTACGTGCAAGGTGCGACATTAAAATTCAGAGAAGTAAAGGCGTCAGTCCGGTTTACACTACCCAATGATAACACGTCATCCACTCTTTTATCAATTCTCAGTAGTTAGAGATCTCCGATTGAAAGTACGTAAGATAGCTAATTAAGTAAAGATTTCACCCGAATGAAAATATACGATTACTGTTGTGTCAGTTAGAGACTTTCCGCTTCTTTTGCGATTTTCTCGGCAATCGTTGGAGTAATTTGAAAAAATCCTACCCCTGTGAGTTCGACTCGTCAAATCCATCGATTATCATAAGATTAATCCCGAAGTACGAAAAAAGACGGATATGCGATTTTGGCTATTTTAAGATTTTGTGCGGTATCTTGTATATTTCTCAGCAATCGTTTGGTATATTCTTAATAAACAATATACCAATAGAATTAACTCATTGAAAATCGTCGGTTGGTATCGGATTGAACGCAATCGACAGCAAATAACTTTAAACGTTGATAGCTTCGTAACGGTTAGAGCTATGGTGTTCGCTTTTAGGATTTACATTTACGGGTTTTGACCCTGCCAGTCAGCGCACTTTTGGTTGGTCACTGTTGCTCATTTCGTATCGAATTATCTGTCCAAAACGTCATCACCAGCTGCTACTTTTCATATTTAGGGTCTTTAGTACTGCCAATCCAGAACGGTTCCGGTTGCTCACTCTGTACAATAATATATGACAAGGCAAAAGAAGGCAAGACAAGTTTGATTAAGTAGCTAAAATATTACAAAATGTCAGTAAAGAATAAAAAATTATGTAACAGAAAAATAAATATGTTTGGTCTATGCTTTGGTATCCAGCCTAATTTGTTTCTTCTTTTAAGAGTTTTGAAAAATTTTAATATTTATTCAAAGATCGTCATGCGTCCTTTATTTCTCATAAACTTACATGTAAGTTTAAAAAATTGCAAACATTTTATCTGGTTATCTAGTGGAGAGAACATTTTGACTGTTGGGGTGCCTGCTCATATAGGCACTTCTCAACCTGTCATTTTCAATCATTTCGGAATAGGTCTCTGTATTATCGGTATGTTAGTCTCCAATATTTTCTGATAATTTAATAAAATATTTTTATTTTAATTCAGTAGCAGAACATTCATAAATATATATACGATATGAAAAGCCACAATTAAAAATCACTGGAAAAATCGAGGTTATCGGATTATTTTGCATCATAGGATTGGTAAAAAGTACATATTAGTTTCAGCAGATTATTGTAATCTTATCAGATTTAATAAATGCTTAATAGCCATTTATTGGTTAATTTAACAATTGAGCAGATAACAAGATTAAGTTCTAAGTATCCAAATAGTAATACGGGATATATTTCCCACTGCAGGTTATGATTCATTAATTGATAGTGTTGACAGTTTTTAACCTCAAATATTTTGGCCAATTCCCCGAGGATGGAATCCAATACGATCCCCAATGTTACAAATATGTACACCAAGAAAGATTTTTATATTGGACTGGGACTGGCGATATCATCAACGATTTTTATCGGTGCAAGTTTTATAATAAAGAAAGTGGCTCTGATACGACTGAATCATATCGGAAGTGTCCGAGCTGGATACGGTGGTTTTGGATATTTAAAGGAATGGATCTGGTGGTTAGGATTCTTAATGAGTACGCTTTTTAAAGATCCAACAAAATGTATACTTAATTTTTTTCATTTACAGTGGGAGTCGGTGAGTTAGCAAATTTTGCAGCATATGCTTTTGCCCCGGCCTCGCTAGTTACACCTTTGGGAGCCCTGAGTGTATTAGTCTCAGCGGTATTGGCTTCCAGATATCTAAATGAGAAAATGAATTTATTAGCCAAGGTCAGTCAATTCTTATAACTATTTATATTTTATATGATTATAAAATATGCTGATGTTCTGATGCTCCACGAGGATTATGAGTATAGTGGAGTACAGGGAAGATACAGGAACCCTGCATCCTTGTTTTCACACCTTATTGCTATGTACCAATCCATTCTGGAATGATGGTGCATGCATGGTGCATTACTTATTAAATAATCAGACAACTGCATTGTTGTCCCTTGTTCACAATGAACGCTGGTATTTAATTTTAATAGTGACTGAGTCAGCCATCTGCTGAATCGGGACACCTGAGTTTTGAATGTAGATCGTCAGTGTTATAATCAAACGGCCTAAATATTTGATCATGATGGTGTACTTATAAAGTAATCTTATATTTTGTTTCAGCTGGGCTGTTTATTATGTATCCTCGGCTCGACAGTAATCGTCATTCACGCCCCAAAAGAAGAGGAAGTCGAATCTCTCGATGATCTTTTGGAAAAAGTGCAAGATTCCCTGTTTTTAATGTACATACTGTTCGTTTTGATATGTTCGCTGTCCATCGGATTGTATTTCGGTCCCAAATACGGTAGCCAATACGTAATCGTTTACATAATTATGTGTTCGGCGGTTGGCAGTTTAACCGTCATGTCTTGTAAAGGCTTAGGTTTGGCGATAAAGGAGACCATTGAGGGTAAACAGGGCGATTTCCAAAACTGGTTGATGTACGCGTTTTTCATCACGGTCGTCGTTTGTATATTCATCCAAATGAACTACTTAAACAAAGCATTAGATCTGTTCAATACTAGCATAGTAACCCCCGTGTATTACGTCATTTTTACTACATTAGTAATTGTAGCATCCGCCATTCTCTTTAAGGAATGGATGACTTTAAATGTACAGGATATTTTAGGAAATGTCTGCGGATTTTTGACTGTGATTATAGCGATATTTTTGCTACACGCGTTTAGAGATATGGATATTAGTCTAAGCGATCTTAAAGGGATGTTAAATCCCAAACATGAAAAAATTATGGCGTAATGGTAGGACCGATAATTACGAGAGTCTGTTGTCGAGAACTATCTGACCATCATTGAAAGATATGTGATACCTCGTTGCGGAAAAGCTTGTATATATTGTACGTATGTTAATTGATGGTAATGGGATTGCGGTGTAAATAGATGAGGGATCAATTTTTGAATACGGTTATGAAATTAAACAATTTTTAGGAATCTGTGGTTTAAAATGAAATAAAAATAACTCTCACACTTGTTAAGTGCAGACTTCCTAGATTGGCTTTGGTTTTTTAACTGAACGTTTTTAACTAGAGGTACCCAAGCTCTTCAAATAGCAATTCAATCGGTGCTATCCTTACAAAAAAAAGATTTTAATTTATAGGAATTGGGCAATATTGGAAGTAAAATGAATAAAAAATTTCAACAATTCTTGTACTTAATGTTATTACTGAGAGGGCTGAGCTTGGTGGGATGGAATTCATTTATCAGTATTTAGTATCATTTTTGTCCTTAGCAGTCTTAAGTCCTCTTTTTAGTAATAAATTGGTAACTGTTTAGTTGAGAATGGGTTTGTGGCTGGTCCTGCCCTCTATTGTCTTGGACAGGCGATGTTTTGTAGAATTTTGCCAAGTGATACATATCTTTTGTAAAAAATGGTAGTTTTTTTTGTAACGAACTGTCTATTGTTTCCAATATCCTTGGTTTAAGGGTTTTCATATCTTGGATTCACATTTTTTTCGCTAAGGGAATTTTGTAACTAGCAGTACAAATGGTAATATGAAGGTATTTAGGCTGAATGTAGGCTGGAGTAAAACTTTTGACGCAAATAGTCGTTATCTCTGTATGGCGGTTGCAGGATGTGTGGCCAGACATTTTGATGAAAAAATAGTCGTGATCTAGCAATCAAAACGGGCTGCTTTTTGAACAAGACTCTCCTTTAAACTGTCAAGTTATTCGCATTTTTTGATTAAATTGATTCTTTGGTTACCAATTCTCGATAAGACGTTTTGTCTGGGTGGTTGGACAGGATTTCGTCATCTACAAATCATCAGGTTACTAGTGATTAGCTCGTGGATGAAAATTATATTTGAATACAATTTTAAAATCGAGTTATTTGGTGCAATGCAACTACGTATGTGAATTTTTCCAAATAAGATGTAGGTGGGGGTTATTTTTATTTCATTTAAATAAGAAATATAAAAATTGGAACGAATCGTTTCGGTATCTTCCCCAAAATTAACTTTGTTTAATTTTTCGTCTTTTGCATTTATTTTTTGCGTGAATCACTTTTATATATAGATGGTAGTGGAATTTGTCGAGAAAGTTTTAATGAACACTACGGGGGTTACTATGGGTTTTATCAATCATCGAAACAATCCAGATTGCACATATCTTTAATGAAGGAAAGAATTCTAAACGTTTTTTTATTTGATCTTTTTCTGGATCTATTTCAGCTTTATACATAGGATATCGTTATCTTATCCTTGCTAGTATTAGCCATTAGGGAAAACTTGTGTGAATAAACGGCTTTTTTATGTTACCGACCCAGTTTATAACTAGACCCCGGAGTGATTAAGGAACGGTACGAAAGGTATGCCTTTAAATCTAGGCACGCAGACGTGTTAATGCGATTCCTCAAGCGCTTGCAACATACGTTGCTGACATAATTAGTGCGGGTTATTTCCCCTAAAAATTTACGGGGTCTATTTATAACATAATAGTGTATTCCTCCCATTTTCTGTCTTAGCATGCTATTTTTAAACACGTAAAATGTAATAGCGAACAGTTCCTGGATCCCTAACGACTTTATGTGTAAGAAAATTTTACTTTCATTTTGCCAAACTACAAGCAACCACTTATTTATAAGTTACAAAATTTTGATCTTCTCTTGCCATCCGTAGACTTATTTATACACTTATTTATAAGTTAATATCTACGATATATACAGCCCAAAACTTATGATGGTTCTTTATAAGAAATTGTCGGAAATATTAATTCTACACGAGTATATTTTTAATTTTTTATTCAAAGCTATTGCATTTTATTTATTTTAATTTTTAATATATATTTTTTAAAACATTACAAGCTTTATTATAACATAGATTAGATGTAGATACCAAACAGTACTAGTTTTTATAAAATATAATAAATATATATTTGGAGTGTTTTCAAATTATATTTGCAATTGCTGCTAATGTATGTATCATGTAAATAATTATATTTTGTTATAACTGTATTAGAATTGCTACTTATTATTTAAATAAAAAAGTGTATATTTTTGTATGTCGTCTCTTCTTTATAAGTAATTGGGGGTAAGTATATACAAAGGGTACTAGGAAAGTTTCGCAAAATGACGCAATAATGTGTGTATTCGGTAACAGTGACTGTAAAGTGGCATAGTGATTATGAAATGAGATAGCGGCAGTTTTGCGGTACAACTTAGCGCATGGTTTAAACGTAGACCAAATAAAGCTATATTGCGAAACATTCCTAATACCCTTTGTATGATTGATTAGGTCTGCTACCACCATCTGTTGGGTTTTACATTGTTATTTTTATTTTCAACCAGATCTGGAATGTTTATCGTTTCTTCAAATATATTCTGTTGCCTGATAAGCTTCCTGTTTCGTTTCTTTGGTGTGACTAGAAAATGGACGGGCGTTATATTATTGGGTCCTTTAAATTGATAATTTTTGGGTGCAAACTCGTATTTTGAAGGTACAGGGCTCTTTCTCTTTGGATTCTGCAGAGCTTTTATCAGCTTTCCCTTAATAATTTTGTTTACATTCTCTAAATTTGGCAACCCTATATCGATCGAAATATGAGCTACTTTGAATGGTGGCTTTGATTTCACTTTCTCCTCTTTAATCTTTTTCATTTTCTGTTCTTTCCATCGTTTTAACATGTCGGAACGGGTTTTGGTATATATATATCGTTTGGGTAAAACACTCTTACTTTTCTCAGGTACTACTGGTGTTATATACGGGGAATGATTATCGTTGAATAGTCTCCTTTTCGATATTAATTTGTCTCGTGTATTTCTTCTTTCTTCTTTTAACTTTTGAGATTTGGAGCTAGTTTGAAGGCGTTTACCGAATAATATACCCTGTTGTTTGTAGTAAGCATGCAGCCCTGGTTTTAAGCGATTTGATGCATTCATGGCCGAGATATTTAGTACCCTGGAAATATAAATGTTTCTTCAGAAAATGTGAAGTTAAACTTGCTCGATTTGGGCAAAAAGGAAGCGTGAGGGATGTCTCAAATCTTGAGGGATTTTGGAATTTGTTTTAATAAAAATTTGCATGCAACATGCTAGTGGAATATAAAAGGTTAACGTAAAACGTTTCTTGCTACAGGGCTCGTTAACAGAACTTGACGTTGAGCATAAACAATTCAACAAGCTCAAGAAGTGAGGAAATCATCGAGGACGAAAAAGATTGTTGTTGATTGGCATGCCTAGTGCTATACATATGGTGTCAATAAAAATCAATATAAATAGATGCAATGCATGAATTCTAATTTTTGGCACTTATGAAGCTAACACTAAAAAGAAAATTGTGTGTGTCAATCTAACATTTCACTTAATTAATTATTCAATGAAAATTTAATCTATCGTGGAATTAAAGATTTTATAATGAAAGCAACCAAGTAAACTATACCTAGTGAAAGAAATAGAAAAAGAAAAAATGGTAATTGGGAAGTGTTTCAATCGCCCTCAGCAAGGTGACGATAGAAACATATGTTATGATCCAATTATTTTTTTAAAAATATAACGTCTAAACATAATTACAGGCTAATCAAAAACATATAATCAAATTATAAAATTTGTACGCCATATGAATTTGACGTGGTATCTTAAAGGGTATGAGAAATTTTACGACAAAAAGAATTGAAAATGAAAATATTTATATCGTCCCGGGAAAAAAATAATTTCTTTTTATAAAAGTTTCGTTACCAAGAATGCTAATCAAATATACTTATTCTAATGTCTCACCAATTCAGTTGTGAATTTGAAACTTTTCTTAAGCCGAAACTCCTCAAATTTACAAACGTTGAGTGAATGAAGACCAACAGACATTTAACTCTTAATATTCAAATGTATCTAGGCAAGAAAGTGGCAAAAATATTTGTTCTTTTCTTCCCTTTTTTAGAAGTTATTCCATTTTTGCTGCTGAAAATTTCGGCCTGGAATTGACTATTCATGCAAACACGGAATTTCGTTTGCTTCCAATAATGACGTAATTTCGTAATTGGTGGACATTTCTTGCATTTTATTTATTTTATATCTTTTTACAAACCTTATTATAACATACATTTATTGTGTCCAATTATCATAGTTTCTATAAGATACAGTATGCGTCAAAATATACAGTACTGAAATTAATGTATTTTAATGTCTTTTAAGCATATAACGTATAAAGTATCTTCATACTTGCTGCGTTGATTGGATGTCATTCATTGAGGAATTCCTTTTAAATTTTGATAATCCCAACACCAAACTGGAGGACAATTTTAAGAAGACGTCTAGTCTGAGTAATGCTCAGACTTGCAAGATCTGAATTATTTAAACCCACCAATTTCAATTGCAAGTGTTTAGTCTTTAGCACCTGTTTTCTCAGCCAAGTTGCGCCCATGCTGAGCCTTACGGTTAGTTTGAGCTAAATCGGGAATGGTAATATTGTACTTTACGTCTCCTGAGAACATCTTACATGATTTATTTGGTCTCCAGAACTGATAAACGTGGTGGACTAGCAATGCATAGAGTGTAGAGCCTTAATCTCATACTGTAGATATGCTATTACGGATCGTAACTCGATCAACTCCATGACGATGTGCAAACCACTTTTGTACGCTTAAAAAAGACCACGGTTGCTGTTAACTTGTGTATGTAACAACGCAGAAATGTTAACGCTAGTAAAATTTGGCCGATATGTTTAGCAAGGTCAAGTGGATATTATGATAGGTCGTGTTGATTTAATTTCATTCGCCTGCTTCAAATCTGATCGAACGCTGAGTAGTTCATGCGGTAAATCATTGTTACGTCAAGCACTGGGTATCGACACTGAGTAAAATAACACATGCGATAAATAAGTCAGTATACCCAAAACAAAACTTTTATTTGCTCAATTACATCCATCAACTTACATTTATCTCATATAATCTGATAAATACATTTGAGACCGAACGAAGTTGTGAAAAGTTCCAAAAATGCAAATACTCAAATCTAGTGCAAAATAAATAATAAATAGCAATAATTTCGGGAAATATATGAACAATTAAGAAAGGGCGAAGAAAAGATTGTGTTTAATGATGTCAAGGTACCGTGAGAACAATTGATTACATGATAAGATACTAAAGAATAAATAGTGCATCAAGAACCTATACTTAAAAAATAGAGAAGCAATAACTAGGATAATATGGGCATATAATAAGAATTCACTCACAAAGATTAACAAGGAGAGTACACGAGATGAGAACAAGAAAGAAAAGAAGGAGAGGAAGACCCGGATGCAAAAAATAGATATAATTAGAAAGATCGAGAGGTAAAACGATGGATTAGATGAAAATATTGGCAAGGGACCGAAAAGCATGGAGAAATTCGGACATAGACTCATAAATCCTAAAGAGCATGTGGATTAGTAAAGAACAAGATGATGGTCACGCACAAAAGTCGAGTTTGAACCGAGGAAGTAAGGAAACATGTCACTTCCATTGCAAATGTAACGAAGGAGTGATCACCAGCAAAAAATAAGAAATCCGAAAGGCGAGTATTAGAGCGGCAAATGCATGCGAAAAAGCAATACGTTGTAGATAGAGATCTGAAAGATTGTGATGAAAACCAAGGCGTATGGGAGGATAAAAGACACCCAGATAAGGAAAAGTAAAACATCGTTTAGAGAATCCTAACTTACCTTTTGGGAACTTATGAAGTTACTACAGATTTGACATTTATTTTCTGGTTGTGCGCTGTCAGTTCCATAAGAGCCATTAATGTCTTAAGAAAGCTTCTGTTACAGGAAAATAATGAGGATACAATTGAATAATTTAGAAATTAACATTACATACAATAATTTGGCATGAAGTTTGAGCTGATTTCGTGCTAATATAGAATCGATCGTTACAGTCGAACCACCCTAAGTGGACACCTCCATAACTCGAATTTCTGCTTTCGTTCAAAGCAATTCTCATTTCTTCCACCCTGAAGTTGGTATCTTAACACGCATGGTTTTTGAAGGCTTCGAAAGCTTCTTGAGGTGCTGTCCACGCATCTTTTGTTTGACATTCGGGAACAGAAAGAAATCGTTAGGGGATAAATCCAGTGCAATGACACATTGATTCGAAGCTTCTCTCCTCTAAATAATCAATTCTCTGACGTGCTTTGCGAGAGCTCGCATTGGCATGATGTAGAATGATGCGACGTTCTCGTTTGTTTTTCATGATTTCTTCGATGACCTCTGGCAACGAAATTGTTGTTGTCACATGCCGATCTTCTTCAATCATGTTGCGTACAGCATGGATGTCTTTTGGAACAACAATCGACTTTAGTTGACATCTACACTTGATGAGCACGACGAAATTCTGCAAACCGGTTGTAAATAATCTGATGGTGCTTCATTACCAAAAGCTGAAGGAGGCGGCTATATGTGTTGTTCTTGAGTTAGGCCTTTACTGAAATGGTAAAAAATCATCTGACGAAAACCTTCAAGTCAAATTTCCATTTTTTTAAACGTTCACTGGAAACAAATTTCTCGGTCAATTTCTAAGCAGCCACTGTTTTCACAATAACAATCGTCAAATTTTTCGAACATAGTAATGACACATCTCAATAGTGCCACCTACTGGTCGTTTGTGCAAACATAAAAGGTACCCCTCGTACTTTATTATTGTTCGAATCGAATATATAGCTTTGTGAGGCATTTAGATACTTATCTTTCGAGTTGTTTCTATCACTTTTAGGTCAAAATCATAAACAAGATTTCAATTTTGACCTAAAAGTGGAAGAGACTACCCGAAAATATTGTATATGGCCAATTTCTTAACTTTTGTCCAAATCGTCAAATTTTGACCCTCCTTTATAATCAATGACATTTGCTTCGATTTTCACCAACTGTCTGTTTACACTCTTCCAGGGAAAATATGAAAGATGTATATTTCAGAAACAACCTTTAATGCACTTTAATTAGCTTTTTCTCTCATCTTCTATATATACATAATTGATAATCTATGTACAATACATATAGTTTACGCAAACAGACAAAAAGCTCATACACACTCATTCTATATAGTTCTAACTATGCCTACGCAGCTTTGCAGCTAGAGGAACACAAGTTATTAATACTAAATATTCTCGTATTCACATGAATTTAATGCCTTAAAAAACTAAATTTACTATTTAAGAGGGTTTGGGCCTACGCTTTCAGTCTAGTGTTTTTATTAGACGGTAATATTGACTCGATGGAGATCCAGTAGTTCTAGTTCTTATCATATTAGCATCCTAGAAAATTCTGAAACAGAAAATATCAGTTAAGATTTATAAGCTACGTAGAAAATAAGCATATTTCGTTTTTAAGTTGTAATTATCATACCTTCATAATTTATTCTACCATCCATATCCATATCAGCCATGGTGATCATCTCGGTAATTTGGTCTTCGGTAACCGGTTCTCCAATTTTCTCCATTGCGATTTTTATTTCGTCTCTCGTTATATAACCGTTATTATCTAAATCGAAAACTTTAAACGCGGCCATCAAGTCTTTGTGCGGGTCCTGACAATTGGTTTCTGGCACGAGTTCCTGTATTTTTTCACCCACTGCAGGAAGTCGTTCTCGTCGATTTCCGTGCTGTGATTATGTCCTACGGCCATTCTAATTAATTCGTCTATAATTTCGTCTTTGATTTCGATTCCTAGCCTCGATAGCATCTCTTGAAGATCTCTCGTGTTCACTTTCCCGTCGTTATTGCTATCCAACATTATGAAAGCGGTCCGTAAGTCTGAAAATAGAATTGATGAATTTTTTGATCGACCGGCATTTAATGAAGTATTTAATTTTCCGTAATTTATTGTTGGAAATTTCACGAGTAATAGATATGAACTAAATTTTGCGCGCATGTTACAATGCAAAATATTTAGCCAAAATTTAAATACTAATGAACAGGTACACTTCCTATTATTAATCTGATTCTAGTTTTGTTTAGATTTAAATTTATTCTTCATGTTTTATGATTGTTTGATATCAGCAAGGTATTTCTGTAGTAAATACTACTTATTACATTGTAGTTTTTATCCAAAAACTATTGGCAATATCAACAAACATCTCTGAGTAAAATTGAGTTATCTTCCAATGAAGGGGAGAATAAATTGATGGATGAAAATCTTCAATGGTTTCGGTGTACTTAAGAAATTTTTGATATAAAAATTTCAACATCCCTTACAAGATAATTCCAGATTTTTCCCGTTTGCAATTCTTCATCATAAAATCTCTCATGTCGAAGATATTTCCTTGATTTGCTGGGTAGTGGGATACAACTCCTATTGATTACTCGTATACCTACAAAACTGATTTGATTTCTAATTATAATCGCTCTTCAACTTTTTGTTGATGTATTAACTTTATCTTTTGGTCTATTGGGGACGAACAATTGGGATGTCGAAAGACGTATTTAGTGGTAATCCAAAATTAAACGTAGACTTGCGCGACCGTTGTGTTAAAATAATGAATTAAATTAAATAAAATGAATAAAAATTAAACATGTTTATGGTATTGGCATGGTCGTGTTAAAACACTCGACGTATCGTTGATTATGCTTTCAGCTAAAAACCTTAGATAACATCAGAAGAGACTAAATGCATCGTCAAATACTTTACCACGAGTACGCCCACCGCACTATTCTGAAGGTACATTTCTACATTATCCAATATCTTTCGGATATTGGAGTAATTGCGGTAATACACTCCACGTTTCGGTGATTACGTTGTGAGGTAATGATTGCAGATAACTTTTGAAGATGCTGGTTGCAAGGGTGTGTTGCAAGGGCGAAAACCACTGAATTTTCACTCCAAATTCTATATTTGGATCCTTCTTAAGATCGACCAGCAAATTACTTTTGAATCCCAAGATGGTGTTTTCATACAATTTGTAACTTTTCTTCGTTGTTAAATTCGATGCTTTCGACCTCTATTTAAAATTTTGAAATTTGGGGTTGTAAAGTTATACGCTATCTGCAGTTTTACTCACAGAGATCGCATTAACTGACGTATATTGCCTTGTAGAACACGAAATTTTATCTCGAAGTCGCTTGCTAAAATATCTCCTTCCTAACGCAGAAACTCTGTTGTTGAAAAGATCTATTTCCAGTATCTTTCAGAAGTTTTGAGTCTTTATAGTCGAAGTCTGGTTGAGATTGTGGGGGTGTTTCCAATTTTGGTTAAAAAATGCAATTTTCTCTCAAACTCAGTCGCTAAAATAGTTTCTCCCCAATCCAGAAAATAGATCGTTGATTCCCTTTTTCAACTTCGAGAAAAATAAAATGTTTCTTTGAATCTCCCGAAAAAACCACTTGTAACTGTGACGAAACATCGAGCTGATTCGTTTAGATACTTTAGATATTTTTATATTATTAACTCCCTTCTTATCTTATTGCAATTTCTATCTGTTGTTGTTATGTGCACTACTGTTCACTTTTACAATTATAGTTCTTATTTTATGTTACTATTAGTTTGGTCATGACACGCTCCAATCCCACCCACAACAATACTTATTACTTATTCGTGGGTTTGCGATTTTTCATCTTTGATAGTAAAGTTGCTATTTTCGTGATCTCTAAACTTTTGACTTCTTTTAATCGAAATTATCATAGCTCGGGGAAGCTATGAAATGATCAAACTTCTCAACTTCACCATCACTTGCAGCTTTATCCACGACGATCACAATAAGTGACATATCTTACAAAAAAGAAAAAACAAACAAGAGTGGATTGTCACCCTTCGATATCGTAGAAATCGCTTATTAACTTCTTTTATCAAATTCGAGAAAATGTCAAATTTCTACACATCTGCAGTTCTTTATCGTTGGTAATGTTTAATTTCCAAGATCTCTCTAGATTTTGAAATTTAATATTTGCTCACGCGTATGGGTGTTGAGACTATGATGTGCAATTGCCTGAAGTCCTCCAAATCCACTATCAGCAATGTTAGCCTTGGAAATCGCATTAATTGACGTGTTGCTTTGCACAGGATGAAATCCTTTTTCGATATTGATAACAAAGAAAGAAAACGTGAAATGTTTATAAATTTGCGCTTCCTTATTGCTAGCATGGTTGTTATTCTCTGGCCCTCTCAAAAGTTTTGAATTATCTTGAAAGTTACTCGTAATCAGGTCGAGATTTTGAGATGTTCAAAGTCTGTGAATCCACTATCTGCAATCTTCACGCTAATGAACGCACTAATTGCCATATGGCCTTGCAGAAGATGAAATTAGCGTTCTAGGAGGTCATTAATTACTATATTGGAATTTCAGAAAGAATTCAAATATTTACACACGCCTAAATCGTAGATAGAAGTCAGTCGTAGTTAGGCCAATATTCTGAGATAGTCAAGTTCATGTGCTGTCTTGTAGAAAAACAAATTTTCTTTTCTCGTCATTCACTAAGAAATCGTCTTTCTATCTCAGAAGGCCAATTATGATTTTTTGTTCAATCTTAGAAAGTCTGAAATACTTACATTCATCGTGCTTCATTGCTGATGAAATTTCTGTCTCCAAGTTTCGTTGCAGGTACTGTATTTAAGATTCTTGAATCTAGAATTGTGTTCTGCAGTTTTCACTAACTCCATCCGATTAATTAATGCGTTGTTTCCCACAAAATGCTTTTTTTCTTAATGTTATTAAGAAAAAATTCCTCCCAGAAAATTTTCTTGAATTCCACAAAATGTAAAATTTTAAGACATTTGTAACTTTTCAACAATATGAATTTTGTTAACTTAGAGATCATTCCTAGCTCTTGAAGCATGACGTATACAGTTCAAGACTGCTAGGAGGTGGTTAAGGACCTTCCACCACTAATATTTTGTTCGTGGTCTAATTGCCCCAATCAAAACAATTGGAACGTTGCTCTGTAGAAGACAAAGTTTTATACTTATTTGACGTGCTTCCCTTTTAAAATTGGTTATTAAAGAAATTATTTGGAATTTAGAAAAATCACCACGACCTTATTAAAAAGATCTCTTACCCTCGTTCCTTCCGGATTATGCCAGCACATAAATTTCACATGGATGGGAATTTTCATACAACAATGCATCTTTATCTCTTACTATAATCTTTCTTCGTTTCCCAATCTTGCTCTCAAGGAACATTTAAGCCATTTTCGTTTATCAATTACAGGTGGCAGATGTCACACGTAATATTGAAGTTTTGTTTTCGGTTATCATTAACAACAATATTTTTTTATGATTACCATAGCATAATTTTACGTTGTCTCTTAATTATAGAAACTTTTCCTTTAATTTTATTCATGTGTTGATATTCTTGAAATGTATGACGACTGCTGTTATCCCAAAGTTTCAATCCGTCAAATGTCGATGTTTTCTTCATTTTCAGATGTTTACATTGCATAATTTTTGTTTAGTGAGAAAGAGGTGACTGGTAATCAACGTTCTCCCTGGTATACCGTCTTTTTGCAGTTGAAATAGAATTGTTTCTCACAACTTTTCATAGCAGAATATGAAGACAAAGTGAGAGCTCAGGAAAATACGTATTATTTAAACAGCTGCCTCGAAAACAGTTTTGCGATCGTTCAATAAAGAACAAAGGAAACTGGCGCTATCACTTCACGTTTATCTGTAATGCAACACAAATACACGCCGAAAAGCTTATCTTTATTACCGTGGCTTTTGTACTAATCACTGTTCTTACCCTGTTCATTTTGCCATTGCTGGTACACACTTAAATTATTATGTCCATTTTGATTTTCCTCAATTGTTCGTACGTCAACCATTTTTGATAGTTCTTCTATCCTATTCTCTAATTGTTCTATCAGTCGATCTCTAAAAAGAACTTGTTGTCTCAACGAGGTAATAGTTGCGTTCGAATTAACTGTACTTTCATTACAACCAGCCTCAGGTTCAGGTGTAACGTTCGTATGTGACGTTCCAAAAGTTTACTCCAAATCCTTCTTGGATCACACATTATCGCACAATTCTATCGGTTCAAAATTTCATTTTGTTCGATTTCTATTATGAAATCAAAGTAACCAACCATTGTACTATGTGTTTAAGGTAAAATTTCAAGACAAAAAGGAATATGTATGTATGTACATATTTTTAGAATCGGTTGAAATATTACAGTAAAACATTGTGTATGTACATCAGGAAACTAATTGAAGCTTATCTGATGTCATATCCTAAGATATAGAAAATTATCAATATAATTTAATTGGGATGGCTAAGTTAAAATAAGTGATTAGATCTTGCAAAATGGAGAAGATAACGTTTCAAATATGTAAACAAAATGAATCAAGGCGATAAAATATCAGTACATATGCTCATTGTTCGCTATTTTTTATTGGTTTAAATTTGGTCAAATTATAAATTTGAGTATGTATTCAATTTAATATTGGGTAAAATGATGAATTAGTTGCTTCCACGAAGAATGATTTTCCAAAAACGTAATAAGCAAAAAAATGCACAAGCTATATCGTTACTTTTATATATTTAGAAGAGGAATATTACTCACTACAAGCAGATCTTAAAGATAAATCGTAAAACGTTCCTGTAATCTTGATGGTCGTGTTTAAATTACTTTGCACACGTTTTGAAAATTCTAATTCAGTTACAATTAAGTGTTCACAAGTGCGTTATTGGATTAATTAGTTACACAGAAGTTTGGCAAATTTTCCAGACTATTATTAATCACAAGAGTATTTAGTCTTTGTACTAGTAGCATAATTACTTAACAATTTAATTTCTTTTCAATCGCATGAGATCCTAAAATATAATTTCTTGGCATCAACAACTGTCAACGATTTGCATTTGCAGCTTCTAGGGTGCAGAAGTAACGTTTTTCATACAGATGTTTAGTAGATAAATACGAACATTTATACGGACATTCCAAGATTTCGAATTTACGAAACCTGGCTTTATAGAAAACTACTTTTTTAAACTAGATAAGTTAGAGGAATTTAAAGATACAACTTAAAATTCTTTTTGGAACATCCGTCTTTCATGTCGTCTTCTAGGATCTTTGGTTTCTGTCATTTTTAATTTTCCCAGTTTGAAATTGCTGTGCTATTGCTCTTCATCAAATAGCATCTCCCTTTAGAAGGTCGGCTTTCATTATTGCTATTTTCATTCTTAACACTGCAACTCTAAATAACTCAATGCAGCTACATCTATATCACTGCCTCAAATTATTCATCCAAACAATACGCCTTCTTCCTAGGCTTCTTTCACTCTGTATTTTCCTCTGTATTATGATCCGCAGCAGCCAGCACTTGTCTTCCCTCATCACGTGATCTGGGTACTCGCATTTTTCGATTTGATGGTATTCGATAATTAATTATTTTGACCTTCACTTTCTTGAGCAGCTAGTCATTTGTTATTTTATTTTGTTTGCTTATTTATCAATAATAATAATATCCTTCTTTAGTGTTCGGGCTTCCATAGCATAAAACAGTACCGAAAAGATATAACGCCTTAACATTCTTTTTAAGTTGTAAGTCAAGGTCTCTGCTACAAAATATCTTTTTGATTTTATTAAACACTATTTGATCTTGGCCAATTTTTGACGTTACTTCTGCTGTGTATTCAGCACTTTCATTCACTATCGTTCCTAAATACTTGCTTGTTAACATTTTAGACTCCAACACTTTAGCAACTTTTGTACTTAGAATATGTGTTAAACAACAAAGACGATGAAACCTTACCCTCGCTGTATCTTGATTCTTTTGAGAATACCTCGTTTATTTCCACCTTTACTTTCCACCTTTCTCTGATTAAAGTACAGATGAACAATAATTCTAATCATTGATGTTTGTACATGTGAGAGGGATTCGATATGAATTCTCTCACAATGCACGTATTACGCATTTATACAGTTATTTTTCTACAGAAGTGGACAACTTGCGTTGCCACTGCCTCCTGCAGTAACTGCAGTCGCGCTCTTCGGCTACCCGCCGTGGGAGAATTGCAAATTACAAAATTACGTACGTCTACGGATGGCAAGAGAAGATCAAAATTTTGTAATTTGCAATTCTCCCACGGCGGGTAGCCGAAGAGCGCGACTGCAGTTACTGCAGGAGGCTGTGGCAACGCAAGTTGTCCACCTCTGTAGAAAAATAACTGCAAAAATGCGTAATACGTGCATTGTGAGAGAATTCATATCGAATCCCTCTCACATGTACAAACATCAATGTTCAGACCATATATACATAAAATTTGTATACGAAATTACAGCTCTTGCAAAGCCGTACTGACGAGCGGTATAACCGCGAAACGTACGTCTACGGATGGCAAGAGAAGATCAAAATTTTGTAATTAATAATTCTAATGTCTTTTTAATCTACATTTTTACTCTTTAACAATTGAATGAGGTGATTATAATTAACCCTGTCAAACGCTTATTTTAATAAAAAACAGGTATACAGTGGTTCTCTCATTCCCTTGCCTTCCTAAAGCAAGACTGTGACTGTGCTGATATTTCGAAGAAATTTTCTAAAACCTCATTACTGTATGATCCTCAAGAGGACCATACTAGGTGTATGTTCATTGCACTCCCTTATCCCTGTTTCTTAAATCGCCCATAAACAAAAGATATAGACGAAGGAAAGGAACAAGACGATATATACAGAATATTAAGATATAAGTACAAAACTGTTAATTTAATAGGGTCATCACCTTCAATTAGCTAGCAGGACAGGACATTGAGGATATGGCATTCGTCATCAACAAGAAAAAAATATCAACATGTTGAAAACGTTAATAAGACCAGAGATTGCGCAAGTTATGGAGACAGCGAAAAGGGGGAGAAAGATTTAACGACAGAGGGAAAAAGAAGAAGAAAAATGAAGAGAGAGAGAATAAGAATTACGGTAAGAAAACATGAAAATGGGCGCGGCACATAAAGAGAAAAAGGCGTATAAAATGATAAGAAGGATGATTCTCACTATGACAAAGAAGTGATGGTAGACCAAGGAAGAGGTGACTGAATATGGATTTGTGAAGAAAACATTTTAGGTATCCCACCAAGAACCTTTCCAGACCAATGAAGAAGTGGTTATTGGCAGGAGATCAGTGGCGCAAATAAGGTGGATGGCGCATAATCTCTAAATTCAAGTCTTGTATTTTCTGGACGGTGGTGCAGAAAACCTTACCTTGCAAGAACGGGGAAGATTTAAGGGTGGTGGATGGTGGAACGAAAATTGAAAGATGTGGAAAGCAATTGATTAAAACGGCCGAGATAGAAACGACAGCAATAACGAAACCACAATAAATGGATAAAGTGGATTTAGCAAGGGCCAAAATCACAAGGAATTGAAGAACTGTACTCACGATAATGATGATGATGATAGTCTCGGTAACTAGTTTGTCTCAGAGTAAAATTTACTTGGACTGTTCTTCACCAAATATACGCCAATCGGTGAAGTTGGTGTGGGCGTTCATTGTGCAGCGCTTTAAAGTTGTGCAGTGGTAGGAGGGCGGCTCTCGTTTTGGGCGTTGGTCAGATATCGCCGGTGACACTCAATGCCCCCAGTTTTTCACTGAGGTTGACAACTTAGGGGCCGAAATACATATTTGGAATTATTTCAGAAAGGTATGGTAAAGGTAATCGTAGCTGATTTAGATAGTCTGAGAGACGTTGGGTAATATAAGAAGATTTCAAAGAATTTAATGGATTTTAAGCGAAGTTTACGTTCATATCACAATTTTTGGTGGTGGAATAATCGCCTGTTATTGAAGACTGCTTATGGAGTCTTGGAAGAGGAGATTTTAGCTTGAAAAGCAATAAAACTTGCAGGTAATCTATATGAAGTAATCAGAAGTAAAGTTAGAAATATTGTGTTAACTAAAATTCAAATTTTGTAAATGAATAAGAAAATTTTGAAAGTGATCGTTTTGGTAACACTGCCAAGCTAGTTGTTAACAATAAAATGTGCACCATCAAGGTCATTGCAAACGTCGAAGTTTTATTTTCACCGTTGTTGATTTATTATATTGGACGTGTATCTCTCAGTACCTGTTTAAAATACATCTCAATATTAAACTTGGCATTATCAACCGGTCGAGTTGATTTATGATTAGCGCGTTATGCCAAAAATTTGCGGAAAAAGAGATTAATACATTTTTGATGGAGTATTTAAAACAACAATGTTCAATATTTACAAAACCATTCGTTTAAGATGTTATACCAAAAACCTAATCGTCGGGCGAAATTGTGCTTAGTATGCATCTCATGTAGTCGTATGCAGCATGTGTGTTGCTGCTGAAATATATTTGCATCTGAAGTGTTTGCGAAATAGCAAAAGTCCACTCATTAAATCTATATTTAGCGCGTGACTTGAATTAATAAAATGTTATATTAAAAATAGAACTCGAATGGCCGTAAACATATTTAGGACGTTCACGAAAAACGGTTTTGCCACATTTTGCGCATAGTTAATTTGCCGAAATTTTAGACATATATCTTTCGTTTCGCACTCAACACATAGGTACACGGGCGCACGCTAACACCGGAAAGAAATCTGTTAAAAATAACGCACTTACCTTGTAATTCTTTCTCGTTGAATTCGCGCTTGATGGAACTCTGAAAATTGGACGGATAAAATTAGTTATAAGGTTAGTTTTCAGTCGGAGGCGTTTCTACGTACCCGTCGCCGTTGTTGTAGTGTTTTCGCCATGTTGCACGCAGATTTTTACGTAATATATCAGCTACTATTTGCCTTATGCAATTTTTTTCCCAAATACGAGTATCTAATCTATAATGCGATCAATAAAATATTCGGGCTTGTTAGGTGATTTCGCGCGATCCGTTTCAGACCCGATTCGAATGTTTACCAACCGCTAACAATACTGTACTGGATGTGTTTTTGGCAGATGGTAAAGTCACATAAAAAACAATGTTCTAAAACTAGACAAGGATGTGATTTTTTAAATATTAGTTTTAAGCCGCCTGAATACATTTATGGCAAACGCGAATTAACAAAATTAAGATCGTGTGTGTCAGCGATGTAAAGCGAAAGATAATTCCTTATCATCGTGTTTATCTCAGAAAATATACAAATAATATGATCCCGTGTCCGACTTGTAAAAGTTTTTGACGAGCGTGCGTGCTTTTTACTGTGATATGACGTTTTGCAATTTTTATAACCAAATATGTATGTATGTCGAGATTTCGCTTGATTTTTCGTATTTGTTTTCGGCTTTATGGAAGACATTATCTTACTTTAATAGCGGGCAATTAGCGTAGGTTGAGGATAAAAATAGGAAGTTCGTAATAATTACATATACAGGTGAACGATGCGTAACGTAAGACGAAAAAGTTACATGTTCCACATTGTATGCGTTGTCATCAAATATTTGGTGCAATTTTACGAACGAAATTTGATTTGCATATTTTACAAAATATTGCTGTAACTTATTCTTTAAGGAAACACCATTTCCATATTGCAGTAATGTAATGTATGCGAAGTAATCCAAAAATTTGTAGCTACTACATTATATTCAAGTGCCAGACATTCAGGATCCATATGGATAGTTTTCAAAATTTGTAAAAAACATATTTTTTATTTGGTGGAAATGTTAGTTCAGCACCACCTTTGGCTTGTTCAGGACCACTCAAAGATGTAGAATTATCTCATTTTCAATTTACTTCATAAATAATGTCTTAAGGAATATCTATGGCCCAAACTGAATTCAACTAAAAGAATTCTTACCGTTACTACGAAGGCTGTCCGATGATAAAGGTACAAGTCGAAATTACAGTAATATTTATATCTAAAGAAAATATTTAGTACATTCCACAAAAACTACATATTTCTGTCCATTTCTTGACACAATCTCCATAGACGACATTTATCCCAGCTTGACACTAGTTTGAACATCTCCTTCTGGTGTACAGGTGCTTGGAAAGTTGGTTGAAGTAGTCCGCAACGGTGTATTGCTCATGCATGATCCGCAATGCGTTTTCATACCCAAAAGGTCGGAATAAATGAAAATCAGAAGGGGTTAAATCTGGACCGGTTCGCCTAGATCCCGCGTATATTATTCCGACCTTTCTAGCGGGGAAACGCATTGCAGGATCACTCAATTCCATTAAGTCAACTATTTTTTGGTTTGTTTTGACGTATGATGTCTTGTGCAATCGTGCAAAAGTTGAACTCCTTCTCCTCATCCTCCTGGTCTTTTCGTTCCTATGGCTGTATGCAATTTCTGGAGAGTTTCGCAGGATTTGTCCCTGGTTGTGGATGCTTCGATGAATTTAGACAACGGTAGGCCTCCAGCATCCAAGAATACGGTGGCCATGGTTCTGCTGGCAGATGATTGAGTTTAGATTTCTTATTAACTGGATGTCTCTATGTTATGGGCTATTATTTTGCCTCTAGGGTGATCCCGTAAGTCCAAATTTCACCTCCGGAAATTACGTTTTCAATTACGGAATTCCCTTTCTGTTGGCATCGAGTGAGATGCTAAAGTGAAACACCAATGCGATTTGGAGAGAATTTTGGGTACGCAACAGCCCAAATCTTGCGAAAGTTTAGGTTGCATATGATATCATGAAAATAGCTTTTAGGCAATTTCAGCAATTTCACGAATTTTGGTAACGATCTTCCCTAATGAAATAACAATTGTGCAGCTGCCATCTGCGAATGAGATCCTTGGTGTGCTTCTCTTTTCCCCGCATTATTATTTAGCTTTATGCGTACATGTTGATTCTATTTTGCACCAAACGCTGACTTCTTTTCGACTTGAAACGTTCGGGTTATAAACGCACTGTGATCTACGACGAATTTCGTCCTGATTAACTCTTTGGCTTGCAAAAATCTCCACGCACCTCACACTCCGAGTACTCTGCGATTACGCACGCCATGTTTGTTTGCTTCCCGGAAGTTAAATTGAGTCGTGATCAAAACAACGCTACATTCACGTGTATATATAGTCATGCACGTGGTGTCAATTTCGTGTGTTGCGTAATTTGTGTAGCAGTTACCTGTACCTTCATTATCGGACATCTCTCGGATATCGGTTTGAGTACCATTACTTATACGTATTTCTAGAACTTAGTAATCATCCGTCGTAAAGAGAATACAAGAGAAAGACCTGTTTTAACGAAAGTTCATGATTGATGTTCCGCAATAAGTACCCAAACCAGTACGGTAAGGGTTTTGTAAAATCTGAGTGTGGTGAAATTCCTGAAATATTTGTTAAAAGATGCATAGCAGCTGTTATGAAATTTCTCTTGGATAGTCCTTATAGTTTTTTATTCAAGGTCCATCTGCTTATTGCCCCTTGTACACACGTCGCTCAACATAAAAGCAACCCTTCACATTCTATTCAGAAACAGCATCGAAAGATTTATCGGGTTTCAGAAACTCCTTTCTGAGCCATTATCTTCTATGTTCTAGTTCTTATTTTATTAAATTTTGAAGATGGTCGCAAACCTATAGTTCATCGAATTATTTGGTTACTTGCCGTTCAAGTAAGCAAATGAGTAAGTAAGTATAATTTAGTTTCAATGATACTATAGGAAAAGTGAAAGAAATACAGAAGACGCTCGATAACGTGAACTAATTCAGACCAAGGGTGTTCCAGATTATCGGAATGTTCACATTAACGAAGGAATTTGTTCAGAAATATTACATTGTCGGTTTTCAGATAAAAACAGCTTTCAGATCTGACATTTCTAATAATTTTCAATTCATTTCCATATTTGTTCTTGTTCCAAAAATTTGTTCCAAACTCCTTCTCTACATACTTCTCCTATAAAGCACTTTGCACGTTCATCAAATCTGTGAATGGACATTTCTATGTCTGCAATCCTCTTTGTCGAGAGCAATTTAAGTCTTGACAAACAAGATCCTTATATAAATTTTAAACAAAGTTTTTTGAACAAATTTGTTTATGAAACTTCAATACTCATTCTATGAGTTTGAACAATTTTTCTCAGTTTAGTTACCTTTGATACGAAAGGATATTAAGATAAACATAAACCTTTTAAAATCAAGTAGTTGAAAAACCAAAAATAAGCCATCTGTGGCACTATTAATGAAAAAAAAAAGAAACAAACAAACCGGATACTCGTTTTTGGGAGAATGTCTTCTGTAAGTTATATACAGTCTGTCCCAAGACAGACTGAACAAGAGGGAAAATAAAATTATTTGTAACTTAACGAAAAATGTCATTCTTTATGAAACGTTTTGCTTGCCTTAAAATCACCAATTCTGAAAACATAGCTTGAATATTTCTTTTAGCAACTGGAAAATTAAAGAAAAACACAATAAAACAAGAACTTGTTTTGAGATTTCGATATTGTTATCCAAATTATTATTATAAATATGTAGTTTAACATATCTTCACAAGAAGAAGTCCAATGGGCTTAAATCGGGGGAACAGGCGGCCCAATCGACTGCTCCGTAACAAGTTATCCATCCGTTTCGAAAATGTTTGTGGAAACATTTCTTACCAACATTATTGACTGTACAGGCACCCATCTTGTTGAAAAAATACATTTTCAAAGATAGGTTCATTTCTTACTGCAAACATTTTGAAGCAGTTCCGATGTTGATACTTTAATTAGAAAAATTCCGACCGATGATTCTCCTACACAGAATACCACACCACATATTAACCTCTTTGTAACACTGACTCCTAGTCGCAATTTTAAAAATTAGGAATTTCTCCTTACCAAAATTTACAATTTTGCTTTGAAACTGTCCCCTTGGATGTAAGTGTGGCTTCATCAAAAGAAATAATATTTTTGAAAAAGTTTCGAAATCCAGAACGCTTTTTCCCTATTCATCGGCAAAAGTCTAAACGTACAGCATCATTACCAACTCATGTACAAAAATCGGTTTATAAGGTTTAATTTTGTTGTCTTTAAAAATTCTCTGTAAATGTGATTTGCTAAGGTTTAACTGTGCAGACCTTTTCCGTAAAGATAATTTTGGATACCTTGATACCATGTACGCTACCTGTTCTTTGAAATTTTGGTACCAAATTTCGAAAAGCATCAACGATTACGTGAATATGAGGAATTTTCTGTTGAAATTTATGAATTGCAAAGTTATAAGGAACTTCACCAGTTCCATAACATTGAACGAGGTAAACTCTTTGTTATAAAGTTAGCATTACTATTAAGTAGGTCCTAGTGCACTCACTTACTAGAAGCTATGAAACTAAATCAGGTTATTATTGGTAGATAACGTAATAATTTAATTTAGTAAAAAATATGAAACTTTTGCTAAAACTTTTGTGCGTTTTTTAATTTTTTTCAGCTGCTAAAAGGAACATTTAAACTTTGTTTTCAGAATGGATGATCTTGAGATAAGCAAGAACTTCTATAACGAATGACAGTTTTTGGTGAAGTTATGGCTATTCTAATTTTAGTAACTAATATTTAATTTTTTCCGTCTTGTTCAGTCTACCTGGGGACATACCGTATATATGTATATATATATACAGTCTATACATATATAATATATACAAATAAACTATTGAGCATGACATCGAATTGCTATTTGCATTTTTAGTATACGTATTCTACCACTCAGGCTTGGGTCTTTTAGTTCTGTATCTACCTTATCACTCACAGATATATGCAGATACTAGTTTATTTTCGGAAAATTGAATTTTCAGATTTCAACGATTTTGAATCACCTGTTTCCACCAGAAACTCCAACGCAAATTTTCAGTAAACCGTAATCGTTTATATTTGTCACGCAGTAACGCCGAAATAAAGAGCTAACACAACACTTTAATTACCACACAATAATTCTAAACAGTCGTACCTATTCCCGATATTGTATATGTATTATAACCCCGAATATGTGGACACTAAGAACACACGTTAAATATTTAATAGCGCGGTCCGCCCGAATGGACTCGCGGGTTTATTTATCGTCCGTATAGTTAGTTGCTTCCAAATTTTCATTTTTCTATTTTTATTAAGTCGATTCAGATATTTTCGTTCGTCTAACGTACGTATGTACATACGTAACGTGTCGTAATGAAAATTTCTTCGTAATGCGCAATTTTCGCCGCATTAAAACCGAGTTAATTGCACGAAGTAATGTGTTTACAAGATCTTTAACCGACTCCGAGCTTTCCTTTATTGCCATAACGATTTTTATATGTTAATTCGTTTCTCCGGTTTTTCACAATTGCCCCGTTTAAAGTTCGTAATTCGCTACAGTCCCCCACTGAATTTGAACGCTTTTGTGTATGGGATCGGTATTGCGAAGTATGGGAATTCGTGAGTATATAGGGTGAAAACAAAAGCTCTTGGAGAGCTTCAGGATTTTGGGATTTCAATAGGTTTAGACCATTGGAAATTATTCTTTTTGGTGTACGATTTGGTCTCGATTGTATCCGTATAGCTTATGTAGATGGAAACTACGAGGGGTGTTCAATATAGTCTCGGTATCGGCATGAACAGAATGGAATAATCATCAAGAGTACTGTCACGAGTGCTTAAAAATTACCATAAATTTTAATGAAAGTGCGCTGTTAATAATTGCACGAATTTGAAGAACGAGTGGAATTAGACAACGAGTTTCAATGAAAATTATCCGATTAATTTTTAAGTACTCGTGGTATTTAGGGAGAATAAACATACAAAATACTCGAAACTAATAGGATGACGTACATTATTTACTTATTTATTTATTGAAATAGTAATTTAGAATAGCCAACTTAACATTATTTATTTATTAAATAGTAAAGACCTCAGTTATGATCATTACAAGTATTTATGTATATTATGTTCATATATTTAATTGAATGCTACATTACCACTTGTAACTTTTTTTTATTGTCTTGTAAATGGTTTAAACGCTGTTGGACGAATAAAGACCATTATTATTATTATTATTATTGTTATTATAAACAACGTTTTGATTTTGAGACGATATTGCCACAGAACCGTTGCGTTGTTGCTAGCCATAGGAGGAGGCATATCCTGTTGAGGTTCAATTTGTGTTTCGTGTTCTCTTATCTTTCTAATTATTCTCTTATGATGGTCCTTGTCCATTTGCAAGTATATATATTATATTATTATACTGTGTGTCTAGCTAAGTTCGCCACAAATGAAAAACTTTTTTATTCTTGGGTTTATGAAAAAGTTATTCTTTATAAAAGTCCTGCTTCATCCAAAACTTAAATTCAAATTGTCAGATTTTAATATTTGTTAGTCATATACGAGATATGACAAAAAATATGAAATTAGTATAAGAGTAAAGTACCTTTATTTTCAATAATACTTAAAATGTTATAATGAATAGTCGTTCAGAATTGGAAATTATACAATTTAAATACAGCATTTACACAAAAGAAAGCATTGAAAATGTTACACAAATGCTTCAACATATCCGCCTTCTCGTTCCATACATGTAACGGTTCTATCACAAAAATGCCTTAAAACCCTTCTAATTGTTTGTGGAGTTATTTTACGGATTTCTTCTCTAATAACACGTTCTAGATGGCCTACATCCGTAAACGGCGCTTGAATATAAACATGTTCTTTTAAATAACCCCACAAGAAAAAATCAAGTGGGGTCAGATCTGGAGACCGAGGTGGCCAACGTATTTAAATTGTATTTAAATTGTATAATTTCCAATTCTGAACGACTATTCCTTATAACATTTTAAGTATTATTGAAAATAAAGGTGCTTTACTCTTATACTAATTTCATATTTTTTGTCATATCTCGTATATGACTAACAAATATTAAAATCTGACAATTTGAATTTAAGTTTTGGATGAAGCAGGACTTTTTATAAAGAATAACTTTTTTTCATAAACCCAAGAATAAAAAAGTTTTCCATTTGTCGCGAACTTAGCTAGACACACAGTATATATATTATTATATTATAGTATATATATAGGATATTGACTTCGCATTAGCATGGCCTGTGATTGTAATTAGATTTTGTTCTGCGAGTTTGGATACGGCGGTGGCCCTCAGTGAGTGACTTGGGATTTTCTTGGTGGCGTTAAAGCCCAATTTTACTGCCCGTTTTCTTTTTGTCCAAGTTCACATCTCATTTACCCCTACGTGATTGGTTTTGAACCAAGTTCCGGTGACTTTCCAATGTGGCTTTGGAGTCAAAAATTGTCGGTTGCCTGTGGCTTTTCCTCTTTTAACTCGGAGTTTTAGAAACAGTATGATTGGGCAAAAGTTGGTATCTGATTAATTCTATACAAGCCATTTTGTATCGCCTAGTTTTCGGCTACTTCCTGGTGGCCTGGCTTTCGAAAAAGAGGGTTCAATTGGATCCTACTTCTTTTCTTGCCGATATTGTTGGTTTCTTCTTTAAAGAATATAATTTCTCTTCTTGCGTCTTCACAGCCTCTCCAACCGAGTTCATAAGACAGTATAAAAACGTCTTTTTCTTCAGAACTTCTGGCGCTTGCTTTGACAAGTTCATTTAGTTTATTGCAAGTCAAAAAGTTGTAGATTCTTTACGTTTGTCTTCCATGGCTTGTAAAACGTTTCCTTTGGCATTTCTTATATCTTGGGCAGCTTGAAATTCAATTTGTTTGAAAGGATTTATATTAATTCCATATTCATTAAAATATTTTTCCATTAGTAATTTAGCAGTAACATTCCAAAGGACTTCTTTATATTAGTCACCATTTGGCTTTCTCATATTAAAGGTGCATCTCTGACGTCCTCCAACCTCGCCCGTCTCGGTCTTCATCTTGATCTCTTCTTGTTCGTCCTGGCTTATTATCTTTAATTGCGTCCCTTGAATCACGCAGAGTGGTTGTCTATGATGCTGGGTTTCTTGTTTCACCTCCTTTCATCTACTAAAATCAATAAAATTCTCTTAGAGTCCCAAAACGCTGTAGTCATGGTCTTCTGTTTACCTTCATGATTATAATAATGAACCAACATTTCATCTCCAGTAACGATCATGTCGAAAGTGCTCGATGGATTTTCATTATAGAATTGTCAGAACTTCATACAGCACTCAACGTGTGTCTGGTTTTGAGGGATTGCGAGCATTCGCACAACCCATCCTGTATATTGTCGTTTGAAGGATTAAGATAGTCATGGAGAATAGTGATAATGGTACTAACGGATGAGTTTGTTATCACCGCTAACATCTTGATTTACATTCGGGCATGCCCCAGCCAATGTTTTTCAAATTCTCTTCACATTTTCCTCCGTTTCTTGCCACCATGTCTTCCTGAATTATTTCTTGACTATTTCCTTGTTTTGTAAGGAATTTAATCACAGCATGGTGCTAGATTTTCTTAGCCATTGCTGCATTAGTTTCCGAAATGAATTATTAGCTAACTAATGAGCGTAGTTATTTGAAATTTGAGATATATTTCTTCAAATACTGTTATTCATTAATGAAATGATTTATTTACCTACATCATTAACAAGTCACCCTCATACCGATAACACACTGAACGCCCCTTCTAGGTCGAATCTTCCGAAGTTTTCTAGTTTCTGAAGAAGCATCGAACTGCGGGGTTAATTGAATTTGTATCAAAAATTCAAATATCTCCCAGAAAAGTGAAAATTCGAAAATGTTAAAATTAAGTTGGGGGATACGTCAAATAACCACTAACCCTGCATGATACAATTTTCAAAACTCTTACTTTGCGCCGTATTGTGAAATGTTCTTCGAGATATCCGCATGCATACTAACTAAATCTATATTTCAGAGATGTCAAAAGAATATCTTAACTTACCGTTTACGAACGGCGTATGTTTGAGAAGTTTCTTTGTTCGTCGAGCCCCCGCGGGAATATGTTGCTTCCTCGGAAAGTTTATGCATTTATTCATCTTATTCGAAAAAGTTGGTGTACATTCCTTGTCTTTGTAAATTCATGTCGATGTTTGCGCTTATCATTACAAACTAAAATGTAAACTTTAAACTCCGGCGAATCCGTAAGTACCGCATGTACATAAATGGATGCGACGGAAGACACGAGGGTTTGGGTTCTTAAATTAACTAGTGGAATATTTGGAGGTTTTGATTTATGAGGTACCGGATGCAAAGTAGCCCTTCCGGATCCGTAGTGGCTTGTCTTGAATGGAGCTTCGGGATTTTGGATATCCGATTTATGCATTAATGTGGTGCTGGTTTTGGGGGTAAGGCCTTTTTTTTGTAAACTTTGATCTGGTATTGGATGAATAAACTTGCTTAAAATTTTATAGGTACACTATGAACTCGACGAAAATCTGCGATGTGCTTAACAATCGTCATAAAATCGTTAAATTTTATAAAGATTGATAATTGGTGACAAAAATGGGTTGTTTACAACAAGGTTAGTTGAAAATCATGAAGCAAACTAGCTGAAACGGCACAGGCGATATCTAAAGTTGATATTTATGTCAAGAGGCATGCATTTTGAATTTGGTAGGATTACAAACGAAGTGTCTAATTCGCAATTTTACGATGGAACCAAGTATCCTCTTAGACGTTTAGACTCAAAGACTAACCCAGTTTGCATGTGAATAGAATGCCTGAGACTCGGTTTCCAAAACACGTTATAAACTGGAAACCTGCAGGAAGAAGAAAACGTGGAAGACCGAGAAGAAGTTGGCAGGAAGGCATCGACGAGATAATGGAGGAAAGGAACTTGGGACGCGATATGTGAAGACACAGGCAAACATGGAGATTTGGCATAGGATGACGTGTTACGATATAAATCGATTGGATATGTATAATAGAAGGAACTCGAAAGAGTAAACCTCTGCTGATGAGGTCCTTGAGTCAATAGAATAGTTCAAAAGCTTTATTTCCCTTAAGATGGCGTGAAGCTTTCTGATCGAAGGCGTTTTACGTTTGTAAGTTCCAGGTACCTGTTCATTATTTTAGAGAAATTTTGTTTTGCCTACCGCAATGGTTCCCAAATATCTTTTGTCGTGAACTTCCGGAATTCATGGTTTCTGCCATGGACCCCAATGCCGTAGCCAAGCAACTCTTTGGGACGAAGATAATATATTGTTTAGACATGATATGAAATAAGAATTTATTGTGAATGGTAAACTCGTATTTCTGTTGTATGTTTTACAACATTTATTTTCTTCCATGATTCTGCACTGTGGACCCACAGTAAAATGGCCGTGGAACTTTGCAGGTTTAGGCACCACTAACTGGGAAGCACTGAACTACAGCGTCTCAGTGGCGTACTAAGTATTTTTATATACTTCGCTAAAGAATCTGCACTCAGGTTATTTTTAAGTCGGATCATATGCAGGTGGTAGTTGTTTATTCAAGCTTCATTTATGGCCGCGAGTTGATTTCTCTTTACTTTCAGAAGGTTCATGGTCTAATCCAGGCTGCTCCTGGCTACTCCAGGGTACTTCTATGAAGACCTTGGATTGCTTGGGCCTTACTTTCTGCTACCATTCAGGCCTCAAGTGGTCCTCAAAGCATCCCTGTATCCTGGAGGTAGATATGACGGTTATAAGAGCAGGTTCGGCTCATGGAGGTGCAATGGTATCTTCCTGAGCCAACTGGTCTACCGTGTCGTTGCCTTCAAGGCCTCGTACTCTAATACCAAACCTTGTTAAAGCCCATTAGATTAGGGTTTGTTTGTAGTCAAGTGTTAGTGGTCAGATCACTTCACTGTCAGAGAACCATATATGTGTGTAAGTATTGCCTCGACGATTAACGAATTGGGGAATCGTAGAAGTATGTTTTATCATGACAACTTAAGACCATACACACATTTGACTACTCGACTCTAGCCGTTAGCAAAACTACTTGATCTGTAAAATATTCAACAGTGATGATTGTATCAAATCACTCCATTTTCCCTTTTGATAAGGAGCAGAAGTTTTATCAATATGGGATTACGGTGCTGGCTAAAATAAGGGATAAAAGTAATTAACAAAAGCTGATAATACATTACTGAAACTTATTTTGTTTTGTAAAGTATAAACGTCCATGATGTAAGGGATATACATATAACCAAATTTTAAAAGTCTTCCTCTTTATAAGGAATAAAGAGGGTAACTTTTAAACTTTGTTTATTTCGTTCTAATTTTTACTTAGATGTCAAATCACTTTTACGTATTATATTTACCATTTCTACGACCGCGTAACATTACAGTAAATAATTATGCATATGATTCGCTATCCATACTCATAAAACTCCAGCAACCCAATTCTAATCGTAGCCCTTCTCATCAAACCCAACGTCGACAAACCAACAAATGCTTAACCTTCAACATGAGCATAATTAATTAAAACAACATCATTAATGAAACGGACAATACATTAGCGATTAGATTTCCTGCGCCATTGTACACCGCTAATCTTATCTTGGCTTTCACAAATTGATAGCAAAACCATTTACTTTTTACAAGCAATCTAAAGCAGACGTATATTCGGCGAAGGTGTCGAGAAATTTTGTGTCGAATTGAACGGTTCAAGAAACACGCCGACGAGATGGGGTCAGATTTAGACGTGGGAATGAAGTGCGTCAAATATATGCTCTTCATCACGAACTTGATGTTTGTGGTAAGTAATGAAAAATGCTTGCGTGTCGTCACCATATGTCTGAACCCATAAGAGCCTCACTGATAAAATAGATAATGTCGTAAACAGTATTAACGGCAAGTTGAAAATTTTTCCTGGTTCTTGTTAGAAAAATATAAATATTTTTCAGGTGATAATGTTCCGTATCTACCGAAATGTATTTGTTTCGTGTAAATATTGGATGGAGTTTAATAGACGACTTTATGGCGACGATTTATAACTCTCTTCATGTGAATTTCCATTTTGCGCCTTAGGAAACATATTTTTTTAGATTCTATCCAATTATTTTTTATAAATTATAGTTCGTTACACTTCAAAATTCAATTAATTAAAAACCGTTATCATTATAGGCATTGTGTACGGTTAGCTTGGATATCTGATGAATTAGCAATTGTATCCGTAAATATTCATATTTACAAAGTTTCTAGAATCGTTATCAAGAATGCGATAAAATTCTACACCTAGCACCTGTAAGTACATACACGTCAGAATTATCAACATATGTAACATATATATGTATGTCTGGAATGATAACAATAATGGCGAGAGAGAGAAAATAGATTTATAAACACGTAGGTACATTTATTGGTGACATCGTTCAAAGATGCTTGTCTTTATTAAAACATATTAGAAGATATTGAAAAATTAAAGAATAATTTAGAAGTAATTATTGGGACAACACAAGCTCCTTTCCAGTCCTCCCAAGTTTTTGTATCGTTTCTATTCGACTTTTCTCCCAGAATAATCCGACTTTTCTTTGCTCTGACATCTACTTATGGGAAATATTTTAGCTCTTACCCTGTTCACACTAAGATGGGAATAATTCGATCATCAACTGGACATCCGCAATGGAGAGCACTTGCATGCCTGTCTAGATATACAGGGCTGTTTCAAAAGTTGATATTTTCCTTTTAACACTATGTAAAATATCTTTATCTTAAACATTGATTATTGCTTCGTCTGTTGGTTGCATAAGTTAAAAGCAATTTCAAACATGCATATCCATGCATAATCCAGACCCATACTCTTTTGTCAAAAAATGGATGCACCAGTAATCTCTACCGATAGCCTTTTTCTTACGCACTTCTGCGTCCATGATCCATACCGACACCTTTCAGTCGAAAGTATGTGAACGATAATAGTCCACACTGATAACCTTCATTAAAGGAATACGTTCGTTGATCCCAGTCGAAAGCTTTAATTTCATAAATTGTTGTATTACTACTATGCATATGCGTCAATATTCCATTGTAATAGAAAGGAAATAGACAATAACCAGATAGAAACAATATAGCTGGTAAGCACGTAAGTGCTCTCCATTGAGGATAACCAGTTGATGGCCAAACTATGTATTTGAATTTTTCCAAAATTAGTGTGGAAAGGGTAGGAGCCAATTTATTTCCTGTAGACAGTTGTCAGGAGAAGAAAGCATAAAAGAATCGGATTACGCGGATGGAAATGTTGAATAAAAGAATGAGAAGAATGGACGACGATGTTACAAAGAGTTGCTAAAGAGTGAAGGGAAGATGCGCCGATTTAACCAACCACCTTCTTATGCTCGAAACATGGAAACGTTTAACACCCTAGAAGGAGAGTTGTACATCAAATTACTACTACAATATTTTGGGTAATCACACACCGAAACTTCATTTGACATATTTCAATTTTCGATATTCTTACATCGTTTACAAGGTCTGGAAATGTCGAATATTTCGTGGGTTTACGGTTGAACAGTAATTTGATTCAATTGTGCACAAATCAATAGACCTCGAGCCTCCGAAGGTTTGGGAGACAATTTTTCGAGGTCCCCAAATGCAAAGAAAATGATTTCACAATACAAAATGTAAGGATTTTCCTCGACAAGAATTAGGTATACTAGTAAAACAATAAAATTAACTTATAATTCCAAAATTCGAATACTTTGATGATTAGAAGGAAACGTACACTCTCCCTATTGGTGTCAAGAAAATTTTATAAAGAATGGTGTGTTCGGACAGCACTGGGCTAACAATCTAACTTGTGATCTAACCTAAATCGTTTCATCTACCGGTGTCTCTTACCATACATTTGTGCAGTCAATTCTTGGTGAATTCAAGATTGTTTACAAGCAACGTGACCTGTGCAAAATTAGTTATATAGCCAATAAATTGGTGTTGCTCAGTGGTTACTATTCTGAGTTCACGTTAAGAATGTAGCAAGTGGTATGAATCTAGGCACAATCAAACTAGGACAAAATACTCGGAGAAGTGAGGTTATGCCACACAAGGTGGCAACTTATGCAACGCTGTGCTTTGTATAATTTGGATGTCGTTCTTCGACAAATACGATTTAAGAATTTCTTAGCCCCATCAATTCCCACACTACATTCTTAATGCAAACACAGTCGAGAAAGATTTCTATTTGTAGTTTGTTGTACTATTTTTATTTATATATTATTTGATAGGCTGTTTAATCAAGCTATTTTTCAGTTGTAGATCTAGAGAATGCAAAATTCAATATTTAGGGAGTTTTGGTAGAATAGTATAGGCAACAATGCAATCCTGGTTGCATAAATTTTCTGGTTATGTAGCTTGGAAGCATATTTTATGCCCCTTTAATTTCTAATCTGGTGTTATGGCTTTGTTTTTTAGCAGTTTATTTTACATCTTTGAGGGTAATCACAGCCATTATCCCTTAGCTTTTTCCTCGTGTCCCTCAAAAATGTGTACTGAGATATATATATATATACACAACTATAATCCATATTCATGATATCGCTGGCATTTTCTAGTGATCTGGCAATGCACGCAGAGATAACCTGCTCAGTGCAGTAAATGTGGCAGATGAATTATCGGAGGTATAGATATTAATAAATTAACTACTAATCCTAATAATTCTCTAAAAATATATTACATTACATATTACCGCTGCTCCGTAAGTAACCTGCTGACGACGACCTTTTGATCTTGTGTAAATCCTTTAAACTCCTGAGCTTAGTGATTAATGAGATCTGAAATAAAATCTTAATATTGATGAAGAATGCAATTGGCTATATCAACTATGTTATCCAATATCTGACCTGCAAAGCCCTTACCACTTTCGTGTGTTAAAATTGGTACGACTACAACTTCAGGTTACTTTTGATTTAATTAACACATATTGGTCGTTCTTATAGTTTTTGTTGTAAGATGATACTTTAACGGACGACTCCCCAAATTCTTCTGGTAGCTCAGCTAGTATTTGACCTTTCAAGGAGAGAAGTTGTTTTAGTATAAGTGCGTTTCTGTAGTAGAAATCTGAAATCTGATAAAGACCAAAGAAGACTACTAGCGTTCCAATCATTTCAATTCCCTTAAGAAATGTTCATCTCCTAGCATTTCTTAGCATCCACATTAACTCTTTATTTACATTTCCTAGGTTTTCTTGCAGCCTATCTATTTGGGTACATTCATGGATACAAATCTGGAATGTTCATAGATTCATTCATGAATTCACTTTTGTATATTAACACATCTTTGATTTTACTCATTAGGATTGCCAATCAACAAGATTAACAATTAGAGGATTGAAAAACATTCATAACTAACCTGTCTTATCTGTTATCTTGCAACCGATAAAGGCAACAGGATGCTAATTGTAAGAAATGTATCCCATAATCTTTCCAAGTATTTGTTACTAAGTAACTAACAGGCTAACATTGATGTCAACGTGATAAAAATGATTTTTATCTCTCTAGAATCTATTGCGCAAGATATTGATAATATTTCTCGCTATTTCCATTTCACAATTTTCTTATTGCCTATTTCCAAACATGGGACCTGTGCTAATAATGTTAAACTTCCATGTTCAGAAATAGATAGAACAGTTCTTCCGTACTTAAAAATTTCGTTTGATAGTGGAGGAAGTTCAGACTTGTACTAAATGTTGCGATGCCCATTGGGACGATCTAATTTGACACATTGTCGCGATACAAATTTTATTTCGTATTACATCAGATTTTGTGAAACATGTCTTATTCAAATTGATATGGAAATTTCATGGGCTTTCAAAGGAAATTAAATTTTTCAGGAAAATCACCGTATCAGAAAATAAATATCATCAAACAACCGTTAATGCTGTTTACACTGAACTTGCTCGAATGCGGATGAAAGATACCAAATATACAGAGGCCATGCGTTAGTTAAACATCATGTAATATTCTTTCTTGCAGATGATAGGTTTCCTGTTAATAACGATTGGCACCGCAATAACTTACCTCTACAATGACTTCGACTTGTTTATAGCGGACCACTACTTCAGTCCAGCTGCTTTATTAGTTGCAGTTGGTATCATTATCTTCTTCGTTTCCCTCTTCGGTTGCGCAGGAGCTATCAAAGGCAGTACGTGTATGGTGAACATGGTAAGTATATAATATATTCGATTTAAACCTATATTTCGTGAAGGTATCTCCTTCCATATACATACCTTCGGATTTACTGGAATTAGCCAATGGTTATCGAAAATTTATTGCGTTCATTGTGATCATGAGAAAACCAATTTTGACTTACTATTGCCCTATTACCACAACGGGACCTATACAGTTAATAAGTTTCTGGTAATGATTGTAAGGATTGGGACATGTTGCATTTTATTAAATTCGTTAAAAAACGAGTTTCATGCTGCTTAAAGAGAAGCATGTGGCTCAAAATTAGTAAATGTTTGATAAATAAAGAAAAGGGCATTAATTTTAATAGCAAATCAAATGATTCCAGTTTCCTTTTAATGAACTAAAATATTTTTAGATAACGGAATTTGTATCTACATTTCTAGACATGCCTTTCCAAACTATTTGTTTCCGCGTGGTAACTTCATATTATACGAAACAAAGTTTTACTGTCAGCCGTAAATTTTCTAAAATCACCCGCACTGTACGCCATTTCTGTGGATTTCCTTGTTTTATCGTTGACGTTAATTTCATTCAGTATTGGAGGGAAAATATATTTATTCGACTTTGCGATCTCTAGTTTAATATAGCTGTGGGCGTATCTACATATAAATGGGAAAGATAAGGTTTATGTATGCAAGTAAACATATATGCACGGAAAGCATCACAATAAAATCATGTAATATTGGGACGAGCGTCTATTTGAGATGAAGATGATTCTTCAGTGGCTTTATAATGCTAAATTTTAAAGTTAGAATAGTTTCTGGGGAAACTAGCGAGATAAAAGTTCTTGGAATGTGAAAATATGATTTCCCTATTACAAACTAAGAGTCTTTTTTGCTCACACCCAATTCATTGTTCTGAATCTCTTGAAACGTCTAGAAATGTATCAATTTTAAGATGGCACACGCCGACTCACTTTTATCAGTTGCCGCACAACTTCCGTGGTTTTTTGGGTGTCTGCTGTTCTTGATGGATCTGTCCTAGGAACGTTACTGAGACTGATGCGTGAACGCTGGAATTTTCCGGTTTAGCTTACAATTGTCCATTGATTTGGCGCTTCATCACCAAAAACAGGAACCGACAGATCGCAACATTGTTGTCGAGATGATATTTTCCGAAGTACTATTGCGCAATGCATTGGGCGACTCAATTCAAGTGGCTTAGACTAACTAAATGTTGCGGTTAATTCCTTGATCCTTGGCGATTTGAGGTACCCTATATGGGGCTATATGCTAAGAAGACATTCTTTTTACATAGGTGCTCAAATTCATATAGGTACAGAATCAATAACAAGCGTACCGAGAATTAGATGACAATATGCAGTAAAGTGATACTTACTTGTAACTTCTTACAGTATGGCATTTTCTTGATCCTCCTCCTCATCCTGGAAGTATCCGCGGCAATAGCAGGCTTTGCAATGAGAGGCACAGTCGAACATTATATCCACGAAACTATGCGAACTACAATCGAGAAATATTTCACTAATACTTATGTGGAGAGCGCCTGGAATACTCTCCAATGCCGCGTAAGTAATCACTAATGCATACATACCAAAAAATTTACATTTAATTTTTAACGTAAACAGATGCAATGCTGCGGTATTGACCGTCCTCTCGATTGGGTAGACTTCCATGGTGATCATTTCAACGAAACCAATCTCCCTGAGAGTTGTTATTCGTACTCGCGTGAAGTTTTCCAGGCCGGATGTTTCAACAGATTAGTTACCACCGTTTCCGAAAGTGCTCTGCTCGTTGGAGTCGCTGCAATTTGCGTCGCGATCGTTCAGGTACGTAAATGGCGAACGTTCGGCTGGGATATCAAATTCTCGCATTTTGCATTAACGATTTTAATTTTGCGTAGGCTCTAGGAATTCTCTTCGCATTCATGTTGGCCAAAGCGATTCGTCGCATTAAGACGGACGAGGAAAAGAAGAGACAAGAAAATCGCGCCCGTCTTTACGAACAATTGGCGAGAGGAAATGACGAGAAACCCACCCCTGTCATCTATACGGCTTCAAACGCATAGTGCGTGCTTAAGAGAAGAATTATAATGTAATATATTATAATCCCTAATGTATCATATATTCTAAAAGCATTTATTCTCTTTGGACTATCTAATTTTATTGTTTGTATTTATGTACGTGTTAATATTAAGGTGAGATGATAAGATGCATGGAAAGAAGCAGAAATATTTTATACTTTACATTTTAATCCATTTCGTTTTAAGGTATCTAGTTTAAATTCGAGATAGAAGTTTCTTTGATTTATTTCTTCCCAAAAAGTCCAATAGGCTGTGGACAGGTATTAGAAAGCGCCAAGTATTCAATGAACTTTATCTAAAATGTTGAAAGTTAAGCGTGTTTTCTTTAGCGAAATTTCATCAATAAATCAATTTTGTTAAGCTACCATATTTTTCTTTATACACAATGCCATAATACATCACTGATAATGATTTTATGCATATCCCTGTATCGTTTTGATATTCTCTCTGAGCACTAAATTAGAAAGAAATTTAAAGCCAGCAAAGTCATGTATGCAAATTTGAAATACGGTTCCACCGAGACATATTTTTAAAGATCTCTAGAAAATGCGCAGTAATAAGAACAATAATCCGTAAGCTCCCTTCTCCTTCAGTAAAGGAGGCTACTTTTGGTCCCCGGGAATGGTAGTTAAGGGGCCTGTAACTACCCGCCCAGAAGTACTGTATTGTTGTACTAATCGCCCCCTAATACAGCATAGGTCATTTCTGCAGTTATCATAAAAGATATCTTCAGTTACTGTGGAAAAGATCTTTAGCAAGCTAAATTAATTAAAATAAGGGAGAGTCTGACGAACTATTGCGGCTTTAAACACAGCACGAAAAAGGGATAATTTTAAGAATGTTTGCTCGTATTGGTGGCTTAAAAGAAGTGCACATGTTAACTTGGACATTTTCATGGTTGTCATAAAAATTAGGCAAAAGGTAAAAAGAAACCTAAAAAGCAAGGACACAGCGTAAATGAGACATAAAAATATTAAACGAAGAACGTACAAGGAGCAGGTATGAAAAAAGCATTCAAGATAGATTAAATTTGCAATTTGATGAAGGTATAGAGGCAGAATAGAATAAATTAGAAACATGTGGAAATGAAGCAGCAAAGGAAAATCTGGGAGTAGAGAAACGACAAAGAGCGAGAGCATGGTATAATGAAGAATGTAGAAGTGTTATACAAAAAAGGGCAGAGATTAGACTCAAATGGTTAAGTAGGAATAAAAAGAGAATTGGAAGAAGCATGAAAGGTTAAGAAAAGAATGTGAAAAATTAATAAGAAAAACGAAAAGAAATTGGATGGACAACAAAATAAAAGAAATAGAACTGGAGAACAAGAATAGAAGCTCTGAGTTATTATATAAAAAAATCGGTGTGCAGAATAATGTTTATAAACGAAAAAGTAAGTGGGATAACGAACAAAGAAGACAGAATAACAGAGCGCGAACAATACATATAAATATGGAAGGAACATTTTAAGAACTTATTAATAGACAAAGGAAAGTAGGATATAGAAGTAAATGCAGAGCAAATGCATGGAGTGCTTTTAGCCTACTCAACAATAGAAAAAAATGATAAAATAAGAAATAAAAACAGAAACCAGAATGTACTAGGTACAGACAAACAAAGAACTGTTGGAAGGCTAGAATTAAGAGAGCGCTTATATCACCTAATAAGGACAATATGGAAAGAAGAAAAAATGTCATAGGAGTGGGAACACGGGCGAACAATAGAAACTCATAAAAAAATGAGACCAGAAAATATGTAATAACTACAGAGGGATTACCCCACTGAACACAGCATACAAAATATTGGCCATACTAATTCCCAGATGAGTATCAAAAGAAACAGAAGGCATAATGAAACAGTATCAATTTAGCTTCAGTCAGGGAACAATCCATGCAATACAGAAAGTTCACCAATAAAAATATAAATAGAGTTACTTTGCATTGATCTCTATTGACCATGAAGAGGAGCCACTGTGAGTGTCAAAAACTCAGAAAGGGGAAAATGAAACATTCGAAATAGATCAAGAAGTATGCCATGGTAATGCATAATCATCCACATTAATCAACTTACCATTGCAGTATGTACTTTGAAAAGTAACGGAAGGAAAATAATGATCGAAATGCTTGCAGAATTAATTGAGCAAGGAAGGAAAATGGGACTTCACATAAATGAAAAAGAAAATGGAAATAATGAAAGTAGACAAGGAATTTATCTAAACAGGAATGCAAGCAATTACTGTTTTACTTCGTGTAGCATTAGGGCAGTGCCTATTGCGTTATCCTGCAGCCATATTCACCATTTTAGGAGAGTAATTATGTTAGTAGCTAGTATTAATGCTGTTCGGTCAAAGTTTCTGATGTTAATTTGAACAACAAAATGCCAGCTGGGGTCTTGAAGTAACAAAGAACAAATTGTTCAAAGATTTCTTACCGTATTCTTGCTTCAGATCTGTCATCAATGGAATCACTCCTAGTCTTTATTGCAGTAAAGAGATCAGTTCCAAAAGATCCAAAAAGCATTACAAACTAGACATTATAAATAGTTAAAGTTTTCCAAAAATTGAAGTACAAGCGTGTTGAAAGTTGTGTCATAACGCAATTTATTATTTATATTGTTGCTGTCGTCAACTATTGACCCCTAAACGTTGCTTTCATTCCAAAATTAATTTTGTTTTCTCCGGTAATAGAAGTACAAGCCGAGATTACAGTAACGTTTATATTTAAAGAAAACATTCAGTACGTTTCATAAAAACTAAATACATTTGTTTATTTCTCGACATAATCTCCGTAAACGTTGGGTCATTTATCGCAGCGTGACATTATTTTGAACATTCTTTCATGATACTGTTGCTTATCAAGTTGATTGAAATAATCTTCCACGGTGCCTTGCAATTACTTCTGACCCACAAAGCATTTCCCCGCTAAAACTCTAATATCACGTTCTTCCCTAATTAAACCTTTCGACAATTGTGCAGCTTTTATTGGTGTGTGACGTTCTTGGTCTTCTCCGCATCATCATTCAGCTCCGTACATCCTCCGTACATTCCTTGTTTGCAACAAACGCTGACTTCTTTTCGGTTGAAATAATTCGGGTCTTGCAATTTGCGATGAATTTTGTTGAGCTTAACTCCTTCGGCTTGCAAAAATCTGATAACTTCACGCATCTCAGATTTGGAATACGTTGCGATTACATACGCCATGCTTATTTGGTTGCCGGAAGCTTAATTGAGTTGTGAACAAGACCACGCTCCAGGCGTTGCTACCATATGCATGCACGTGTCTGGCGTCAATCTTATTGTTAGGTATGTGTAATTTATATTATCCACCTCTCTCGTTCTTTTTATTGGACTTTGGTGTAACTGGTTAATATTAATAATATATTTATTGCTGACAATTCACAATAAAGAATGTCGACATTGTTAAAATAACAAACAGTACAATGAGAACATGAATTGCAAAATTACAAAATACAAAACTTTATACAAAGAACTCATGCAGTGTATAACAATATTTTGACTCAGATGACTTAGTGGAGTTATCTAATGCGTTGAAAATTTATACACTATATAGTAAAAATTTCACTGATAAAATGAAGTGCGACGGGCAGGGGGTTGTAACACGTGCTTCTTTGGTGTTAAATAGTCGTTAATTTTGTTCTTTGTTGTAGATATGTACAGAAATCTGTACAGATATGTAGCACCAACGCTGCTCATATAGAATCCTCAGTGAAAGTTACTTACTCTTAATTGGGTTGGATGTTCCAAAATTTAATTCTACGGCTTTCTACATATGACATTTTTGATGGTAACGAGTTAAAAAATATTGATTACATATCAACATTATCAAATCGTCTCCTCATTATCTTCTATTGTCATTGATGAATTCGAAATAACAATACTAGCTTTCATTGCATAGAATCCATTCTGAATGCGAATAAAACACTAAAATAAAGGATTAAAATTTTATTGATTATTAAAATTATCAGTGTCGGTTTTAGAAGTATTGTACATAAATGTGTCCCATAACTTAAGAAAATAAATCAACAACTTTTACTCTTAATACTACGAGTTTGCCATATTTTCTCTTATATATTATATACAATAAGTCTACATTAATTTCTCAATCAATCATTTAGTAGCCAATTTGTTTTCATTTTATCTTTCTTTGCTTTCACATTTTTAATTTGTTGGAATCGGGTGACAATGTTTTTTTCATTTGTTCCAGTTGTTGTACGATAATGTTACATGATATAAGAGCATTAGAATATCTCGACATTAACCAGCGATAATAACTAAAAATATATGTATGTATATCCCATTTTCACCTTAACGACAAATTAACAATATGTGAACAGAACTATCGAAAATAAAGCAAACACGTTTACCGTCGAACCCATACGTTGATTTCCACCGTGCTGCATTGCTTCCGGATGTTCACCTGCAACGAGCGAGAGAAATTAGTTGCGGTTGAGCTTTGGGGAATTCGAATGTTCATTTTCTTTTAATTGGTAACACATACAAAGAGACTATTCATTCGTAATATAACGCGTATAATTGCGAATGTTTCGTGTTTGTATGCAATAGATTATGAACCTTTAATGCTATTGTTTATAGCTTTGAGGTAAATTTAGGTTCATCGAGTAGAAGGAAATATGCTGAGTTTACCGATGTGATATTTGTGTCAGTAAATTACACCACAGACCTTGCAATCACCTTTATAGAAATATGTTTAGTTATCAGCTTTTTAACAGTTGTGTAAGTACACCTACAAACTTTTATGTGTTTATGGTTTGGATTGGATACAAGTTCGCAATGTTTCTAGCCAGATAAGAATAACTTTTGTATCCGCAGAATATAATTAATAAAATTGTAATTCCAATTGAATAACCGTACATTTTATGTCATTTTAGTTTAGATTTTTGATATTTAATATGAATCAAAATGCTCTAGCTAACAAGAGAATGTTGAGAAAATTGGAAGAAACGTGTCCAAACAGATCACAGAAACTTCTTAATTCGTCAAGACGATTTACTGACAGTTTAAATGGAATTTTGGCGAAAACATCAAACATAAGTAGTATAGGTAAAACGTTGATACCATCAAAAAGAATAGACGAAGAAATGTGTCTATAAGGAAGATATCACTCAATCGCTAAAATTGTTTGCAGTGAGAGTTTTCTCAGCTTTTGGAAGTAATTATGATACCTCCAATTCATCGTAATAGAGTCTAGTGTAGAAGCAAAATTCCGTAGGATTATCAATAAATAGTTTTCAGCTCAGACTTTGAGAAGGTATTTCTCCTTTCAACGAATTATATCAGAAAAATTGAAAACATTGTAAATTTTCTGAACTTGAGTTCATAAAACTGGTTTTCATATTTTTCACTATCGGTGGGTGATGTGCTAGCACTAAAACATTTTTTTTTCAGTTATTGTGTGACGCCAAGTTTTTCTAAAAGCTTATGGTTGGCTCCCCTGCAGCCTAAATAATAATTAAAGAGATGCAATTTTTTTCATAAACCAGTTCCAAATTTCAAGAAAATTCAAATTTACTTTTGAAGTAGAGGATGATATTGTCTTAAATTTATTGCTATCTAACACGCTCGTAAATTTTATAACGTAAAAAGATATTTCAGTACTTAAATTTCTTAATCCGACGCTGAAAGGCATAAGGATTAACGAGTAGAAGAAGAAGAAGAAGAAATTTCTTAAAATGAGTCAGAGGAGGTGGTGGTTTAGAATACATGGTCCCTCCGGTTATTTCGTGCTTTTAAATCAGTTTCCTCCCATTTCTGTATCGTGAAGCATTAATAAAAAATTCTTGTAGTACTTCACCACTTACAAATCAATACCGATACCTTTCCTTTTGACTAATTTATCCAAAGTACTCGATGTATTCGATGGGCGAGGTTAAAGTTATGTATTTCGTCTGAATAACATGAAGTAGGTTTAATTGACTTTGAAAATCGACATCAAGGTCAACTCAAGGTCACTGCTTAAAACCACATGAGCGCATTTTTCAAAAAATCTCTCGGTTTGAAATTAATTAGTCGTACTTCCCTTACGTCCAGAGGTCGAGAGGTGATTGCTATCCTTAAAATGCATTTATGGCGGAAACAAAGGAACATGTGCTCAATATTTCTCCACGTTTAACAAGTATGTCAAGTTTAGTTCGAATCGGTGAGTGTCAATCGGGTAATTGTATTAGTTGTAAGTGTTGGTGTCTGGTCTATATTCGCTGGTACGAATAGAATTTAATTAATTTAAAAAAATCGCTTCATTAGTTTCCGAATAAAGGAAAATAGTCTCTTTATTCGAAATCATTCCTTGTATCAAAACAAGATTGGCCAGAAACTCAATATTCTACAGAGCAACATTTTCTAAGACTGTATATATGTAAACTTTATAAATATCATTCCAATCAAGCAGGCATATTTTCCTTATTACTTCCTTTGCGCTTTGTAATCACACCCAAAATAAATACATACAAGATATGTAATGTGGTAGTTGTACTTCTAAATATTTTATAAAATGATGTTTCAGCAGCGGATAAATTTATTAAAAAAATCACTGTGATAGCTACAACCAAAGATTGATCCAATAAATGTATTGACTACCAAGATAATCTTCACAGACGTGCAAAGAATGTAAGCGAAGGAAAATGGTTTCTGAGAAATTGTAATCTTCAATCCTAGTTTTGAACGAAAACTTAAAAACTGCAACTTCTTTTCTTTGTCAATAAATAAGTCATCTTTATCTTGAATTATCTGGGTACACGCACTTAGAACACTTGCCAAGATAAAACGATAAGGCATTGATTAAATCGTAAATTTTGATCCAAAATACTAAATATAGATAATTGACGCACAAATCCGTAATTATAGAGATTATGATTGATACGAGTACATGTATAGCACATTGCTGTTTATTCAGCTTTTCATAAACACATTGCCGTTTATGGAATTTATGGCTGTTTTCTGTACATAGTTTTTCAAAAAGCAACACAATTGAGAACAAATTGAAAACTGAGCTTTTCATACAAAAATGGGGCCAAGAAATTTTGAGTAATCTCATTCTTGCAACGTAACTTCCTATAAGTTTTCGACAGTAATTAATAAAAGTGAAGCACCAATAATGTCTTCAATACTTTTATTTTAGGTTAGTTACAGTTACAGTTCTTCTCATAACGCATTGCATTCATCTTTCTTCATCTCTTACCTTTGTGTATTAAGCATGGAAGTTTTCAACAAACCGAGTTATACTCACGATTATAACCCAGGTAGTTATTAGATAAAGCAAGTGCCGTTTGTCTACAGCCATCATAGAATAGAATCGAAATCTATATTTGAGAAGTAAAAATTTTGATAGGTTTTCACAAAAATAAAAGAAATGTCCGGGCACTGCAAGTTATTTACATCAAAAGCCTGTGGGGAGCTTAAATCATTTGACCACATCTGTTGCAAGGACTAGCCAAGATTAATTCATAACGAAATCGTCATTTAGAGTAAAAATAGACAATGTAGTCGAATATCAAACGATCTTAGTCATTTCGTACGTTATATACAATTTAGGTATTTCACGTTTACAGACTTTTTGATAGTAATTTAGATATGTACTGCCGGATAAAGTTTCAATTTATTTTTCTTATTTTAAGTGCGCAGAAATGGCGTAACACGTTGGAAAAAATATATATTAAGCGCATTTTACTGATCTGTGAATCATAGATAAATCTAGTTATAAAAAGTGTATTTATCCGCAACTAAATTACAGTAAATTACAGTATCATGGTTTTCGAACCATAATAATATGTTAAAAATGGCATAACTAACGGAAACAGCACATTATTTCTATACTTTAATCGATTTGGAGTTCGTAAATTGGGCTACACTTTTAAACCATGCTTTCGTATCTCAAAGCAGATACGAACGTCTTAGCTCTTCTCAAATATATGCCCACATAGAAATCTGCTGGATAGCTAAAGTTACAAACCGTGACTCCTTCGTTGTGTTTACACATCAATACAAACCTATGGATCTCAATTTGCTTTCGTCAAATATGTATCGAAAAGTAAAGCAAATTTCGTGTGATGTGAGAGAAATAAAAGTGGCGGTAGAGAGTGAGGAAAAGTCACTACATGAAACTGAAAATGTAGTCAAATTATTAAAATCTGTTATAAACTACGTAAGCTACTAAAGAAATGGTGAAAATGGTGGAAAATATTCATCCACGAGCCATACATGTCTTCTTACCGAACCACGGACTTTGATTAGTGAACACCTAGAAAGATGCCATCCAAGAACAGGTGAATTTAATCATTAGTATCCGGCAGATTTACTTTGCTGTGGTCACCTGAGAGCAGCTTGATTCCAGTACGAATTTTCATCATTCACAGACGTAAATCATGTGTAATTTGAAAAAGATTTAGCCTTTTGCTCGTAAGAAGCTTCCCTCTTACGAGCGGTAATCTAACTCCTACGTATCTAGATTCATTAGGTGCAAGGTCAGAGCCAAGGAATGGATGATAGCTATTATTACAGTTATACCTTCACTGCGTTCCAGTAAAAATAATTGCTATTTTATCAGACAATAGAGAGGCTATAGGTTTATCCAACGTGTTATTTAAGAGTTTGGGAAGAATTTAGATATTTTGCAAAAATACTGTTTTTGACTTTTCTCTGTAATAAACCTGACTCGACCCAGACTTCCACGTACTATTAAACCAAATTTTCAAGTTGTGATACGTCCGAACATTTCCCTGTTCAGTTCTTTGGGATTCTCGATAACGGTAACTTATTTATCAGCTTTATTTGCACTAACTTACATCGGATTAATTACTATCTATTCATGTCTTCATCACTATTGGCCTATTTCAGTATACAATAATACTGTCCTTGAATTCTACAATTGATGGTGGAAAATATTTATAAGTGCGTGGTAGACGTGGTTTAGAGTATTGAAGTGGTCGTGGTAAAAACACCTGAAGTTGCACTCATAACGCTGCCAGTATCCTTAGAATTCTAATGATAGTTTTTCGATAATTTCTGAAGAAGTTGGGAACAAGATCTGTGAAACATTGATTGTGTCACGACGACGGCGGGAAATCAACGATCGTTGAAACCTAGACTTGATCAGGGTTGTGAAGTCTGAAGCAGTTCATATTTCATAGACAGTTGGTGGTGAATTACATCGTAGAGCTGGTTGTGTCTTTTAAATATCTAGTTTTAACAAGCGTTGGGCAGCCACAAATTACATGCTACTACTTTTACGAAATCGTCAAATATTCTGGATTTGGTTTAGGTATCTTTCATTATGGTTTCCTTGCAATTTCTATTACGAATTATACAGTCTGGAAGAGAAGTTTTGAAACGCCCAACTTTCTGGAAAATAGGTTCTCAAAAATCTTAAAAATTTTGGGTATGGGGGTTTAAGAACACGCCAATTTCTATTTGGTTCTTTCTACTCCTACCTCATTTACCGCTCCGTTGATAATATTGATTACATTGGTCTCTTAAATGCAATAACCTGTGTATTGTCTAATATTTTGTTTTCACCTTTCAATTTCAGTTCAACGATATGTCATACTTAAGATTTGTAAGGTCTTACATGGCTACTAAATACATACCTTTTCGATAATGGTTGAAGCCATCGATGTAATGATAGAAGGGACAACGGTTTGTTTATGTCAGAACAAAATGTTCGAAATTGGGCACTTTCTACCATTACTTTTGATCAATTTTGGCGATGTGCATTAATAGGGGATTGTTTAAAATTTAAATTAATGTATGCACTTTAGCCCTTTGATTCTTCGGGAAGTTGCGTTTCAACTACAAGCGTTGAACTGCACCGTTTGAATGGTAGATCCTAAACATTTCAAAGAGCTCTACTTACAGGGAAACACTTGCAAGGGCGTCTCACCAATTAAAAGCATGCAAAACAGTTTAAATCTTGTCTTAACTTTTCTTGATATCTCTTGTAGTTTCGAGTAAAACAGCGAAGGGTGGGGTTGAGGTTAGGGTACTATATACCCCGCTAATGTGAGATTGGGCAGCTAAGAAAGTTACCGTTGTTTTTACACTATATCGATCTATAAACCCACAAAGTTTCATTTAAATGGCTAAGACACACCTACATGTTTTTCTTGTAAGTTGGCACGTTATGCTGCTTTAACTTAATGACTTTGTTATAATTATTTTCATTTAATGAATCAAATTTTAGACCACTTTCCTGAACATCGTCCTCAAATTGTAGATCCACACGCTAATTATTTCTTATATTAGAAACTCAAAGCTTTAGTATTAATGGAAACACAGGTTGAATTAATTTCAAATGTTTCTCGAAGATCGTAAGTCGGTTATCGGGACTTAAATTTTCAAATTTTAATAAAGGTTATAAATCGTGACGGTTCGCGCAGCAAACCGAGGGATAACTTTCAGACAGCGCCTCATCTTTCACAATTATACTTTATTTCATCTAACAAATCCTATTACATTACGAAAACTTGGGCAAATTATAATTCAAATCTATCTGATTAAGGTCAAGTTGCGTAATAAATTCGCTCGAACAGAACTTTGACGTCTTTATCCTGAGCTTTAATTTCGTTACACGCCGTCTGTTCAAGCGGTGCATGTTTCTTATTAATATGGAAGAATTTCGTGACTGTAAGAAATAAAATGTTTTTCTTCGGTTTAAAAGTAATGCGATTTTCGTTATCAGCCTTTTCGTATCGAATCAGATAAAATTTAATGGAGAAATTACAGAGATTGATTGAAGTTATGATAAGGAACTCGATTGTTTTCCCTAAGTATGCAAATTATTTATGGTATATTGTTATATCGCTATAAAATTTAAACTACGAAAATCAGAATGTTGATAAGGTTTTACGAAGAGTAATTTAATTTCTTCGACGGACACGTATAACGTGGTACTGTAAGGTGCTGGAAGTCACAAAACAGCAATTAAAGCATTTTTTGAGTTTTGAGTTGAGGCATTCGGTTCAAAACAAGTTGCACGGAATTAGAATATGGAGATAAATGTGAGATAGCTGAAGGAACAGTATAGGAAGTATATAGAATTCGGAGCAAATATTCTGAGCCGATGGAAAAATACCCCAGCGGCCCATTCCAAGCAGAAGTTCACGCCATGGAAATACGTGCCGGCATTAACTCCACAAGCAAAGTAGAGGAACCAGCAGATTGTCATTTCTACTGATGGTAAAGCAGCTAGTCAGGAGTTGAATTCACGAGTCATCAATTGGAGACTGGTCTAGGAAACACGCGAGAGACTAAATGCTCTGGATAAGTGTAACAAGGTGTCCTTGCAATGGAAGTCAAGCTACGTCGGAGTAAAAGGCAATAAAGCCGTTCATAAATTAACACGGCAGAAGTCATCATCACCGTTCATTGAACTAGAATCCTTTTGCAGAAGAATGAATCATTTTCGTTACCAGGTGCTAAGGAAAGGAAAAGAGCGGAACAGGGATAAATGCTGCGTAGGCCTCTGATGAAGGCTGAATGTCTTCTCGGAAATTATGATGAAAAATGTTTTAGAACCCTCATCTGCTGCAGCAAGAAAGGACTTTACGAAGTAAATGCTCTAGATAAGTGCAACAAAGTGTCCTTGGGGAAGTAGAAGGAAATTGAGCCCCCGATAAATTAGCAAAGCGGGGGTCATCACCAGCATTCATAGAATCTGAGCCCTTTTGTAGGTTAAGCGAGTGTTTCCTTTGAGAGGAATTTATGAAAGAAGAGTAACGAAACTGGAATAAATACTGGGCAAGCTTCTTGAAGATGGTGAAGCCCAAATGTCTTCTCGGGAATTATGATTGAAAGTGGTCTGGAACGTCTATCTGCCCCAGCAAACATCAATGAAACATCTCAATATGTCCCCTGTCCGGATGTTATGTAGCGTGAATGGACATCTACTACATGGAGTATATATAGTGAATAGTAGTACAGAGTGAGCAAAGTCAAGTGTCCTGTAGTGGTATCATGAAAGTCCCTAAACTAGGATAGTTTGATGTTTTACAGTTACCAACCTTGAATAATGCAGTTTGTTTACTTTTGCTGTCATTTTTATATCGTTCTTTATTGTTATTTTTACCAAGATCTTCCTATTTTCAGTCATTATTTATAATCTATCTTTATCAAGACATTATCAGCAGTCGATATTGAGTTTTACGGTAAGTAGACAGCAACTGCTAACATAATCTTTTTACGTCAATGTGATGATAGTTTTCATAGGTATAACGACATGCCGCTTACCGTAGATCAGGATACGTTCATAGCAATGGCTCATTTTCGTAGTGAGCCGCAAGATCAAGATGGAGAGTGGACGTATTCGCTCCAATCCTGCATAAATCGATTTGCAGCGAAGTATCCAGAGAAAGAACGACACATTTGTCAAGTATAAGAATAGGCTCGATTTATGGAAACAGGCAGCATATCAAGACGTAAACGTGGAGTATACAATAACTGTTTTAACTGAAGATACTTTGGCAGACATAGATAATAGGATTGAAACTAGTCCAAATAAATCAATAAGAAAAATTATCTGCACGGAGAGGTACGCATCTTTCTTAAACCAAATATATAAGTAAATGAGAAAATATTTGCTATAGGTGTGTCCTATGGTAGTGCTCGTACAGCACTTAAAAACACTATAAAATATCGGTTCACCAAGAATTGCATGCTCGTGATTTTGGTGCCCGAAGACAATACTGCAATTTGTTCAACAATGTATTTGATAATGATGAGATATTAGATAAGAGTTTCTTTTTCTAATGAGGCATAGTTCCACTTGTCTGGATATGTTAATAGTCAAAATTATCACAAATGGTCATCCGACAATCTATATGTGTTCAGAGAAATAAGTTTGCATCCTACAAAAGTTGGAGTTTGAGTTGCTATGTTACGTAGACGCATTGTGGACCCGGCATTCTTTTATGACACAATTAACGCAGCTGAATATAAAGAACATTTATTAGAACCTTTCATTAATAATCTAGATGGCGAAGAACTGCAGGAGTGTTACTTCCAGCAAAATGGTGCTGCACCACATACAGCATAGGCTACTTTAAATTATTTAAGAGAACTTTTTGATGAAAGATTAATTAGCAGCGGCCATTGGCCAGCAAATTCCCTATATTTGACTTCGCTAGATTTCCTTTTGTTTGAATACTTGAGAAACAAAGTCTTTGGCAACGCACTACGTACTTTGGACGAACAGGAGCACTCAATAACAGAAGCAATACATAATATAAACGTGGACATATTACAAAATGTGTGCCAGTATGAGAAGACGAGTAGATTTATGTTTACAAGCCGATGGTGGTCATTTTGAATACTTACTATAGTGATTTTTACCGTTTATTTTAAATAGTATGTGTAAGTTGTTTTTAAATACATGTGGTAGTTTTGTGCTGCAATAAATATAACACAAGTACGGAATATAGTTGTTTCTTCTTATATACGACGTTCAGTTATTCGTTTATAAGAGCTGTCAAATTATTGTTAAATTACCTTCAATGTTCAACAAACCCAATTATTCAGTGTTGCCAATCTAAATTTCCTTTTTCTCCCTATGGACACTTGACTTTGCTCACTTCGTACTTGTAGATTTTAGATTAAAGAAGAAACTCTAAACGAGTGCTGCAAATGGTACCACTTGAAGCCCCAATACATGGGACACTACCAGATTGTGGGTAATAACCTATTATCACTGAATCCAAAATACATACTCTGAAATAGGCGAAGAATATGAGTCACTCCATAGTATACCAACACCAATGAAGTTAGGGCTACAGCTTCCTATTGATTTGCATCTGATTAGAGTGATTGATTAGTTACAAATGATATCATCTAAATTCAAGTGAGAAAATGGAGGCAGTGAAGTTCATATAAACCACTGGTAGGAATTTGAATAAAAGGGAACCTAAATTCGGCGATGTACGCCACACGAATCCGAATGAATTCTTCAGAACAAAATCAATCTTTTCCATTAAGTACAGAATTATTCTAAAAAGTATATAATTCACGTAGACCGTTGGTTACGATTCAAGAACAATTGAAGAAACTTCGAAATATTTAATTTAGAGAATAACCCACAACCCGCCAAATTGTATAGGGAATGCCTCCGAATGCTTCGCCTCAAATTAAATACTAACCCTCAAACAATAGAAACCGTTCGCGTTAATGTTCGAAGTAGATATCTGTTCTTTTCCGAGACGAGTTTTGTTTTAACTCGCTTCAAACATCATTATTTAAATTTGCTAATACGAAAACGTTTCGAAAATCATAACAATGGCCTTTAGAATTAATAAACTCTAAAGTCACGATATCGTGTTCTCTTAAAGTTATCCGCAGCGCTCCCAACCACCACCACCACCACCACCACCAACGAGCTGGTGCGTTATTTCTTATTCGGCGACGCGTGTTGGAGAACGTGAAATTCGGTTAAACAATGGAAGTATAATGTATTTTAATTAACTTTATTTCCTGAACGTTAAATATGTAATTTCACTTACCATTGAGAACGTGTACAGTGACGTTGGCTGAGCGGGCGTTTGAGGGGTTACATTGGTAATTTCCGGAATCTGAATTTCTGGCCCTCTGAATTAGTAGAACGCTGCGACTCGTCTCTCCTCGTTCAGTGACGACGCTGACGCCGCCTCTTGAACTTGAATAGCTAATAATCTGAAATTTAAAACAAACGGTTCACGAACGTTCCGGTTTGAGTAAGGGTCAAGAGGGAATTCGGAATAATTGACCGGGATTACAATTGAATTGGCTTTTTGTATTGCGCGATGTCGACAACATTAGGCATGTAACGATGTCTTGTTTAGTATATAAGCAGATTTGGAGGTTGAATTAAAATTGAGTGGTCCACTTTTGTTTTAGTTTAGTGGTTATTTGTTATGTAATACAAATACATGATTCTTTTATGTCGTAATATACCAAAGAGCTAAATCGTTTTCTCCATGTTTGGAACAATCATTGTGGTTTGGTGGTTAATAAATTGTATCGAGATTACTTGTAATCATCAAAATCATGTAAAAACGATATAGTCGAGCCTTTCTAAATTGAAGAAAATGAGATATTATTCATATAAGAAATGTTCTTGGAAACTTGGAAACTATTTATATCAGGGTAAAAACCGAAACTGTTGCCAAACATGACGGCGCATAAATGATATTTGATTTGAAGAAGGTAACTTACATATATTTTGAATAATAATTCTATTTAAGAAGAGTTAGATTGACAGAAATCGAGTTATAGAGTTACATTTTAAAACAAAGTTGTATGCTAGTGCTGCAGGTCACTGAAGAGTTCGACTTAGGGAGAAATTCATATTATGCGATTGTTGAATTAGGGATGTTAGATTATTTGAAGTGTAAAAAGGCGCGTTGAAAGTCACCTCAAAGATGTAATCAAAGTTTCCGTTCATCGTTCGATGTAAATGAGACCAAACAAACAGAACATGATTCCAGTGGTGAAAAGCATAACAAAAAGAAATGGAAGAGCAGAAATAGATGATGAGAAGAAGGTGAAAAAGAAGAAGAACAAGAAACAAGAGAAAGAAGAAGAAGGAAAAGGAGAAGAAGATGAAGTGCAGAGAGTTAAGCCCAAATGAGAGAACTAGGACACACACTCAACCTACTGGGATTTATCGATATTATTTTGCAGGAAAATGAGGTAGATGGTTAACAATTAGTTCATCAAGTAAAGAATGGATTTCTTCCCTTACTTGAGAATAAAGCGCGAATAATTTATCTCTATGGCCCTAAATCAGTAATTTTTGTTATGAAACCTGTTGGGAGGCTTATTCGGTGTAAACATTGTTAAAGCCAATAAAAGGAAAAGAATACTAGTGAGAAAGTAGTTTCTCAAAGTGGTTCCTACGAACCCCTAGGGTGCTTGGATCTAGCGATGGGGTTCGTGGCAAATCGAAATGGTTTTAGGGGTGCATGGACAACTTTAGGGGTTTCGGGAAAGGTTTAATGAAACTTAAAATAATTCTACAGAGACCGACTACAAATTAATGCTCGTGGCTTACGAATGTTACTCGCAAGCATCGAGCCCAACATAAATAATCTTTCATTCCATTAGATTCATCCATTTCATTAGTACGACTAATACTAAAAAATGTACCCCCGGAGTACGATAACCGCTTCATCCGTTGACCCAAAATCATGATTTTCTATCATAATTCTTTAATTCCAGTTTTTTTATGGTGATACTCATGGAATTCTCCTAATGTGTAAACTTTCATTATTTCTTAATACAACATTTAAAAGTGCTTTTTATTAGTTATTTGGCTGAAACTCCATCTCGTGTAATTAAAATTATTTTCGTACTTCGAAAGTTACAACGGAAGTTATAATTTCAAACAATTATATTTCCAAAATTGACAGGTTTGTAGATGTGTAGATTAGAGTAATGGACAGGTTTGGTTGCTACATTGCAGAATGGTTTGAATGTGAGAGACCGATCATATGCAGAAGTCGATCTAGAAGTATAGTAGAAAGCAGGAATCAAGCAAACTACGTCAACACAAAAGTGTATTATACCAAAGGGAATGGCGTAGTTTGTTTGATTTTTGTTTTTAGCTGTAGTTTCCAATTCATCAAGGGTCCGAAAGGACATTAACGTTCTAATTTTGGATTTATAGTGAAAGTGCATGTCTCTGTCAAACGTCAAAGACTTTTATTGCCCTTTGCTTTGGTGCTGCTTTGTTTTCCTATGCCAATTTGAAGCACCATAATTGCAGTTTTAGAGAGCTTCCTTCTTTTATTTACTATGACTAACTCTTGAGTCAAAGTCTCTTGAGACAGTTTGAGTCAAATTCCTTGAGTTAATAAGGCGTAAAATTTTCTAATACCCAAGTGTTTGTGAAAAATCGTTGACATTTTATGATGTCACAATTATATTACGTACACCATCGCTGTTCTTAAAGCAACACCAATGAATGGACCTTCACGGAATTCGTGACCGAGACTATTACGTCCAGTCAAAGTTTAGTTCGGAAAATCAGTGGTAAATTGCAGTCCCAGATGATGCTTGGTTGGCGGAAGCCGAAAATAAGACCTTGTTTTTGGAGTCGTGACTTCCAAAATCATAAAAACACGTGTATTTTTGGTTTTTGCTTTAGTTCCATATTCATCGTAAGCTGTTAATTTTTCTCTGGTATGTAGGTACTACCAAAGCTTTTTTTTTCAACGGTCGATATTAATCTACCCAGAAAATGTGAACTTTGAACCTTACTGTGACAGCAACAAGAACACCAGACTACCAAAATTATGTTGCTGGACACGTGTGACTTCTTGGATTGGATGAAATATGTAGCGCGTGTTTTTCTCATCCTACTATTTACTTCTTCTTCTATGTTGCCCTAATTGTGCCCTTTTAGGTGTTCAAAACATTTGTGAACAAAATATGCGGTCAAAATGTATCCGACCTGCATATACATACGTGACGTACGGCGCAAGAGACCGGATCTGTGGATAGCGGAAACTTGACAGTTTGCATCATGACATCGCACGGGCGCATTCCTCTCATCCGATGCAGACTTTTTCACCAAATATAGCATTCTAGTTGTTCGCCAGCCTTAGTCTCCGAAAATGGCTCCCTGTGACTTCTGACTGTTTCCTAAGTTGAAAAGACTGTTGAAAGAGAAAAGATTTGACACTCGAGAACACATTATGTAAAATGCGACGGAACAGCTGAACCGGATTCAAAAAACGGCCTGCCAGGAATCCTTCCAACGGTGTCAGCAACGATGGGATAAGTGTGTACGGTCCCAAGGAGAGTACTTTGAAGGCGATTAAGCTCTCATATCTGTAAGTAAACAGCTTGATTTCTCCCGCCCCAAGGTCGGATACGTTCTGAACAGACCTTGTACATGTTTTTAGATTCTTTGTAAGACCCTTATAGTTAGAAATGTCGAGAATATGCGAGAAAAGAAGAAATAAAATGTAAATCATTCCCTCGAAAAACTATTTTGCTGTTTAGTTTGCTGATTGATATATACATCAGAAAATACAGTATCACCCTCCTTTGATTATAATAATAACTTGCTTGGAATAAAAAGCTGGAACGGAACGAATTACCAGAAAAAAATATAAGCAATTACGGTTATTCACGACCGCGGAAATTTTGATTAGTCACATTCCTTTTAATATAATAAAAAAACTCGCAATCACACGTACATACATATACACGTAAAATATTTTGGCTGAACTTCAAAGGCTAAATATGGTTATAGATCAGGTCAAAATGTTCTCCTATTTACAGATGAAATATAAATGCCAGCGATGTAATCCTTTTCAATTTTCGCTCTATTTAATTCCTGATATTAACGTACATATATCTGTATTTATCCACCGTATTTCGTTCCTTTTAGGTTGTTCTGATGGAAACGATGCGATAAAAGGAAGAATGTATAGGGTATACATCATAGCATCTACTGTTCCGGAAAATTACCGGGTATAATTGAATGCTCGCGAAACGGATGTTACCATTCGTGAAAAAAATGGTTAATCCCGTTGAAAGTAACTGAACTGTCCGTTGCGGAATCTGTTTATACATAACGAACGAAATGTTGTGAAGTGAAATTGAAAATGTAGTTGGACGATTTTGATACGACGTGCGTGATATCAGGATTGTTCCAAAATTTGGGAAATGTGATTTAGCGTTGGTGTATTTTTAAAGTTGACAAATCGATCAAAAAGAAAAGGATAATATTTAACTATCGGAGTGGATGATTTTAACAATTTTAATTTAATTTACTAATAAACATACCTGGACACAAAAAAAAAAAAAAAAATTAAGTTAAGACCTACAAGGTCTAAAAGAAATATAAAATGATAGCAGGATTTAAATGTAGGAACAGATACCTAAAAGAAAATGGATAATTATAAACAACAAAACAAAGTCGATAAACAAGACCTCTATAGACAGCCATATGCTTGATGTTTCGGATGGTTCAATAACTTTATTGCATAATAGCTGTCAGACCACAGAACGCTAATTACGGCTCTTTTGAATTTAACGGTGTTCGGTACTTTTCTTCAACATCGCTTAAACTTAATTCTTTTTTATTGGTTCCAAAACTATTTTTGAAAATTGTATATCTGACCTTTAAAGGTAGTGTGTGTAACGATAAAATATTAGTTTTTTTATAAAGTTAAGAGCTTCTACAGCTTTAACTTTCTTTTTCAACAAAAAGTGAAGAATCAGTAGATATTCGTTACGATAGCTACGACCTATCGCCGAGCTTTTTGTAAATTTTTTATTACCGTTACTTTCTTCAAATCCAAAAATGATGGTAAGCCTATGGTCATTTTTCTATTCCTTAATTGCGGCTAAATGCAACACAAACCAGGTATTTACAAAAAAGCTCGATGATAAGTCATAGCTATCGTAACGAATACACGGTATGCAAAATTTCGAGCCTGTAAACTTACTGGTTCTTCACTTATGATTGAAAAAAAGAAGTTGTAGAAACTCTTCACATTGTAAAAACCTAGTATTTTATCGTTATACACACTACTTTTAAAGGACAGATATACAAAAAGTACCGAACACCCTTAACTAGGTTTAGATAGTAGTCTGTTCTTAATCTTATAAGGTGATATGGGATTTAAAATTTTTATATCATATTGATGTCTCTTGCAATGATGGACTGTCCAAGTTGAGGTGTGGGTGTGGGAGATACCGGCAAGAATAGAACGGGAGCTTAGGGTTAGTATTTGGTGTTTTTCTGAATAGTTGTCTGTAGCTGGTTGTAAATACGCCTTCTAATGCTCTGATAGCTAGTCTTTGTTGTAGGAACACGTGCGTAGCTGAATGTGCTCCTCTTGAAAGAAAGATTTTATATGTCGTTCGGCTATGAAAACTGCTGAAGCATACCACCCTAGCTCCCCGAAACTTGCAATTCTCTTGATAGAACGAATAGCATAGGTGACGGTAACGGTGTGGATATGATTATTCCAACAGAGCGTATTGTTGAGGTTGAAACCGTGAAGTTTTATAGTCTTAGACTTTTCAATTTCAATTTTCAATTTATTGACCATAAATTACTTCTGGGTAAGGGCTATTACCACCTCATCGTTCTCACACGCCTCGTCCAATCATCCTCTCTCGCGATATGACCCTCGCTCCTATCGATGGAAACCTACCTTGGTGGTTTCTATCTATTGTACCGCAGTTCTTCCGGTGATGTAATGGTATTTTTTCGTTCGAGATAGTGTAAGGTATGCAATCAAATGCTTTTCAGAGGTCACAGCACACCAAGTGACAGTCCTCCTTTCTGTCCAATATATTTGTCGCCCTGTTTACCATGTGCTCAAGTGCACTCGCCATGGATCGACCTTCTGTCTATCTGTATTGAGCCTCATCAACGATATTTCAGTTAAAAGAAAACGCCAGTAGTTGTTTTATGATTGCTTTGTATATTTTCGAGAAAGTTGGCAATATCGACATCGGTCTTTGCTTGTTTAGTTCGTCCAGATTGATGTAAGTATCCTAGCCTTCTATAGTTCTTTTAGCAATGCACTATTCAAGAGCGAGAGATTTCTGAGGTGGCTTAGAAGTTCGCCCATAATATGCAAAACTTTCGGCAGTTATTCGGTCGTCGTCCCATGTAGGTATATCTTGCGTTACATTTTCTAAGAGGTTTCTAACCGTCTGTATAATATTCGATTTTTCCACTAACTTTAGAAAAATAGAGTCCTTCCTACTAGAGTAGGTTAAAGAGGAGCACGCACAATTTGCTGGACTAGGAACGTAAAATATTTATTAAAGTTATTTGTGGTAAGTGTACTGTCCTCCAAGTCTTGTCTGAATTTGCTCCCACTTGTCACAGACTTTATAACATTTCAAGTTGTTTTAGTTCTATTGCTTGCTGTTGAATATCGTTTGTCACTGCTTTACTTTTAGTTTCCGCCATATCTTCTTTATAGATAATTCTTTTTCTTTGTAAAGTTCTATTAATTTTGCCTATATTGATGAATCTTCTTGTAACCTACAAGACATTCCAAATATTTCGCTTTTGTTGCAGGTCTCCAATATACCAAGTAATTAATTTTGAATTGTTTCCTACGGACACCAAAACCTTCGGAAAGATCATAAAATAATTCATAAATACACTGTGGAAGTAAGTGAATTACAAATTCATATTTACACCCTTTATTTTTCCCCAATCCTCCGTCTCCAACATCCTTATAAAATTATTCGTGTTAATTTCCTAACATTTTCCTTTTTATATATATATATATTTCTTTCTTCACGTAGATGGTTGTTGGCAATATTATAATAACGTATGGGCATAGCGATCTCACAGATGAGGTTGCATAGTGTATCACATTAACGCACCTAGCTTAATTAGGTCGTTATACGGAGGGTCATCCGGATTTTATTTTATTAATGCTAATAATAATATTAATAATAATGATTTGGACCATATTTCGTAAAGATTACAAATAACCCGTGAATGTGAAACCGAAGGAATGATAATAATAATTATAATAATCATATTCTTATTATTATCCTTATGGTTTAATTATAAATTCGAAGGCTTAAAATTAAACAAATTTACCTCAAAAATTAAAGACCAGTTGCTGTTTTTGCTACGAGTTTAAGTGATTACGACGCCAGTTCTTTGACCGACAAAGATTTAAATAGTATCCCACCGACTTCAATCAATATTTTATAACATATTTTTGACCAAAATATAAGAAATTTCATACTTCTTTGCAAAAATGCGACCAGATATAAACGCCAACTTCTACATACCCCAGGGGACACAACGTAGCGGCTTTTGGAAAGCTGAAAATTTCTCGTACAATCTCCAAGCAGCAATAAAGCTATTCTAAAGTACATGGATTTCGTGGCAATTTTTTGTTTGCACATTTTTCGTGTAATAGAACTAAAGGACACACCAAACGACGATTTCTGAAGAAAGTTTCATATGTACGAAGCGAAAGCTTTACGAATGGTAATAAATTCGGCTTACAGTTTCGAAATTATTATTATCGCTCGCGCATTACACTAATTTATGTATCCTCATGCTGTACGTCCTAATGTATTGGTTTCGTTTTTATTTATTTTGTTCTCCATTATCCCCTTTTGTTAATTTCCGTGTACGTTGAATCGTTGCTATGCCAACCGATATCCGAATATCGATTGCGGCCAACCTGATAATTCAGAAATTCATTTTACATTTTACCAATAGTCGGTTCGTAATCTCATAAATTATTCCGCTGTAATAATGGCCACTGTTCGTTATACGCATAGATATGTGCTAAAATACTGTAATTCTGAGGAGAGAGAATTACTTACATAAACAGCATTAAATCTATCGAACTAAAAGGATTTATAAATAACCGATTAAGTAAAGGAAAAGGAAGAACAATTCTTGTTGCGATATAACTGCGGTTCTAACTCTTTCATTTTCAATAAGTTTAAAATCAATCTTCCCAACACAGATTCAGAAATGTAACAGAGGGGAAGTGCTTCAGACGCTGGTCGAAAAGTGTTTGTAACTGTAAACAAACCCTCAAACAATTTTATCGAAAAAAATACGGTAATTTCAACGAGGATGCGGAAATCAAGACAAATGAATGAGGGACTAAAACGGACAATTGCTTATTGCTTCTTAACTTGTAGAGCAAATAGTATAATTAGTAATAATGTAGTACAAATAGTTCATCAAGCTGTAGAGAGATCACTTACGGCTGATTTGTAGATTTAAGTGGGTCGCCGGACAACGAATTACTAGGGACCCACACTTCGAAAATCATCAATCTTTTCTACTTTATAATCAGCTACGAGTTCTTTAATTAAAGACTAAGTCTTCAGCTCTCCGAAGCTTGTTTCTCCCTCAGGCTAGGCTTTTCAGTGTTTATCCTCCAAAGTGTAGGTATACGTTCAACCTCCAGGCTTAATACCGCTGGGGCAAATCTTTTCTTAAAGCCCCGAATTCTTAGACTTTTAGCAAATTCTATGTCTTTGGGAAGGGTTTCTTGGTCTTTATTCACATTTGCTTCAAAATACCATTGCTGCTACCCCAACGTTTAACAATATTAGGACACATTCGCCCCTGAAATATGATATCCGTTTCTTGTCCGGTTTGGAATTAATTGAAATCATTTCTTCGTCGGAAACTCCAAAGAAATACTTTTAATTAATCCTTCCTTGAAATTCCAAATGACCAAAAGATTATTGTCGTCATTGTGACATTCGCTTCTTGTATGACATACAAATTCGACAATTTTCTTTTCTCTTTCTTTCCATTTCAATTACGAACTTGTCTTATTTGTCTGTCCCTGTTATTCTGATCACGAGGAAGTTGGCACTTGGCATCTTTTAGATACGTTTAACAATGTTACGGTACTCTTTCCTTGAAGTTGCGGATGACAAAGAGATTATTGTCTCTATTAAGAGTAGGTACTTTACGTTCGTTTCTTGCGTGGTATACAATTTCGGCCATTTTATTTTCTGTTTCTTCTCGTTTCAACTAGGTACTTGGTCTGTTGTCTTTACTCATATTTTATTTGAGACATGCTTCTAGGTGATTTCTTGCTGGTTGGTTTCTGGTTTCTAGATATTTTTGCAAGTGTATTATGATTATAATTGTAACTTTCATGTGATCATGCTTCATTTTCTTCTATCTCTCTAATTTTGATCGAACATCCACGATTATGTTTGTTTAGTCTTTCTATCTTGTTTGCTTGTGAAATTCCTCAATTTTATCAGTACGTGTCGATGTTAGCGCGAAAATCTGTACAAGTTTCAAGAAGTCTTATTTGAACGGTTTTCGCGTTGTAATATTAAATGATATCTCTTCAAAATTCTCAACGCTCTTAGCTAAATTTCTATATTATTATTATTTATTTCTTCTTTCTGGTGCAGGCCGTGTCCTGTACTTTTTTACCTTTGATAGTCAGATAATACTTCACTGCATGGATTTGAGTTCTTCTTCCAATTCACATGGTTTCTCATGTATTCTTGGGAATATTACATTGGAAGTAATAACGTTCAATTTTCATGCTGTCTGATACTTTTCAGTCCCATTCCTGGCGTAATTGTGTGCTATAATTTATGGGGTTCAATTTCTGGTATGCGTGCGGTTTGGTATCCGATGTGCCACACATCTGTGGTATATTTCCCACTCTTGCTTTAAATCTACCCTCTAGCTCGAACGTTTTATCCAAAATCTTTTGATTATTATTTTTTTCTGAAATCCAACTGGATTATCTTTTTGTGTTACTTTATAGGCATTTCCAAATATTATAGATTCCGATGTGTCGATCATCATGCATGTAGTATGTAGGAATCCTTTTTGCGCTAGTAATAATACATACATATCTGTAATTAGACGAGAAATGCGACAACTGGTTATTTAAAGGAAACACTTGGAAAGGCAAACGATTACCTCAGGTGTTTGCTGAACTGCAGGCAATCTATACAGGTTGAAGATAGCAAAGAAATGGTAGATGCCACAGAAACATCTAGGCAATTAACCTCCTGAAAATGCCTCTACTTTTGGAAAGAAATTTGGAAATTTGAAGATAGTACATCGGATGATACGCACCCAATTAGTGATGAGTGATATAAATAACACGATCACTTCTATATAATTTTCAAGAACTTTACATCATAATAAGGTATTGGACATAAAGATTTAGACTTTACGGGTTCCTCTTTTACTCTTGTATTCTTCATCGTTCTTGGGTTGAGCGCCCGTACGTTATACTGTAGTGGCGGTTACAAGATTGCCATTTTACGATTATAAGAATCTTCTTATTAAAATTTTGTGTAAATGTTAAACCGACGCCCTAAGGCCACATGGATAAGGGGAGATATAGAAAATGTAGATGTTAACTTGACTATGGTGTAGATTTATAATCACTTGAAAATGTAAATTCTTTCATTTTATGATTGGAGTTATGATGTCAAAACATATTTGACATTGAATTTAATGCAGTATTGGAGCAGCAGATTCTCGTCTCCAAGATTTTAATGAGACTCTTGATTACATTTTTCGCACAAAACAGGTCCATAATAATACAAATATCTCGACTTCTAGATCAAAGCATATTCTAACTTTTTATGCGAGTAGAAATAATTATCAAAAGCATGAAATTCGTTTCTAACGTGTTTTAGCTAACTGCATAATTCAAGTTTGTCCAGCTTCGCGACCGAACATTTCGCGAATTCCTCATTACAAACTTCCTTTGCATCCGTTGTTTGTGAAGGTTTGTTGTCCTTTCTTGTCGTATTGCTATGCAACGACTTTATTAAGTTAGAACTTTCTTCGCCTAATGCAATTACGTCGATTGTTGTGTACTGAAGTATTTAAAACTATTCGCGAAAGCTAAAACTCACTTTTAGCCGCCTCGACGTGCGTCCGCGTCTTCAAACCGTTTTAGCGGCGAAGATTCCATTATGGAAAATCGTCACCGCGTTCCAGGTTGAAAATTTCACAGGCGCGTAGATAAAACACGCATAAATATTTATACGGAGAAGAGGCAAAACTTCGCAATTATATAGAGGAACGAACACCTACTTGAAACTTTGCGTAGGATTTTCGATAAATATTTGAGTGGATAACGTTCTGTTTGTATTTTGTGTGTGCGAAGATGGTTCTGCGGGGGTGGAAAAGTGGTCATACATACGTACATATATCTGCTTAAATATGCGGGAGTGAGTTCGAAAAAAAGGAAGAAAAACCGGTGGAAGTTTGCAATTTTAGAAACTTGATTGCTAGGATAGCTGAATTGTTAATGTGCCTCTCTCGGGGCATCAGCATTAACTAGAATACATTTCGTCCCTTTTTTTCCTCTATTTTTGAATGGGAGTTTGATGAACTCAAATTTACTTCCGATGTCATTTGAACTGAATTTAATTTAGGTGTAGGAGCGTTGTCTGTTTAGTGTCGCATATGGCCATAAACACAAACAGTAGGTTAACTGAAAATGCTTGTTTCACTAAGTATTTTCTACAAAGGTTGATACATCTTCGTATTGTAATGATTGCACTAGAGTTGTCTTTAGTTTGGATACTGGAGATTGCTATTCCGTGGGCATCGACTTCTTCTTTCGGGGAGTAGAAGTGTTGGCCACGGAATCTATTTTTGATTCTTGGAAACGTTAAAAAAATCGCTGATGCTTGGGTAGCAAATGGGGAAAGATCTAATAATTCTCTTTTATTGCATCAAAAGCACAGATGTCATTTGAATTGTACGTGAGCTGCCATTATTTTGGTAGAGGACGATTTGTTGTTCTAAGTTTACTTTTCGGAGTATGGCGATTACTTCTGGCAAGAAAATTATGGCATACTACTTGGAATTAACCATTCTTCCTTTCACCTTAACAGTACGGTGGATTTACAAAAATCTATAGAGTTTCGTGTTGGAATAGTTACTTCAGCGTTGTCTTCAGTTTGGGTAGTCAAAATTTCCATCCTGAAGCCATACACTTCTTCCTTCGGGGAGTAGAACCGTTGGCCACGCAGTCTACTTTTGGTTCTTGGGAATCTTGAAAACATCGCTGGAGATGGGGTAAGAACTAGGAAAAGATCTAACAATTCTGCTTTATTGCATCAAAAGCTGAAATGTCGGACTCTACATGAGCTGCTATTATTTTGGCGTAGGATGATTTGTTGCTGTGGCTTAACATTTCCAAGTATGTTTATTACGTCGACCAAAGAAATGGTTGTATACCACATGGAATTAACCCCTCTTCTTTTCACTTTATCAGTATAGTGTATTTACAAAGATTGATACACTTTCGTGTTGGAATAGTTACTCCAAAGTTGTCTTCAGTTTGGATACTCAATATTCGTATCCTGAAAGCATCAACTTCTTCTTCCAGGGAGTAGAACCGTTGGTCACGCAGTCTATTTTCGATCTTTGGGAATGTTGAAAAGATCGTTGGAGTTCGGATAAGAACTGGGAGAAGATCTAGTAATTCTGTTTTATTGCATCAAATATCTTTCGAACTGTATGTAAACTGCCATTATTTTGGTGTACGGTCAGCTTCCGTTGGCAAGAACAGATCAATTTTCCTCAAGATCTTTATGTTCTGATATCATCTGTAGGAATATACAAAAAATAACATAATTACCATTAACACAATTTTTGGAAATACTTGCAGATACGTATTTCGGGAACTAAGTTGCCGTCCTCAGTGGAAAATTGGGGAAATTAAGTATGGCCTGTCATACCTGGTCAACGCCCAAAACTAACTATGCTGCACCGAACACTGCACAACTACTTTTGTGTGCAATGTTTAGTGTGCATTGCTTCCCTTGCGGATGGCTACTTAGTTGCCGAAATACGTATCTGGGATTATTTCCAAAAGGTGTGGTAAGAATAATCTTCATTTATTTTAGATATTATTGTAACCATAATCCCCTTAACTCAATATGCAATTGTAGGGCTATCTTAAGAAGAGACAATTTATAGTTTTTCGTAAATACCTTCTTCGGAGGCCAACGCGGATATATACAGATAAATTCGGTCTTCCCTGTATTTCGTTATTCCTTCTCTACTACTTCCTACTTCTGCTCCTTTCCTTCTAGATCAGATAAACGCAGTAAATATGGTTTTATCGACGTATTCTGCCAAGGCGGTAGGATTAATATAAGTCTTTCTCGCAGCATGTATTATGCTAACATAAATTTCGACAGCAAGAATATATTCGAAGACCCGGGCGCGTGTTCGATATTTATTAAGTATGAAAAATGTGCACGCGTAAAGTGCGTCGTTGCTCAACTGCTCGATCCGACACCATCTCACCGAAAAGTAAATAATTCACATCCGAAATATTTTACGACCGGCTTTCAAGAGGAATCGACGGCGGAATATCTCTAGAGCGTTTATGGCGAGTAAGTACATATACGAAAATCGCTAATGGACGCATCGCGAAAGATTACCGTGCGATTTCGCCGGATCGATGTAGGCAGCAGAGCGATAAGATGACAACGACGACGTTGCTGAAAAATGAAACGATGGCAAATTATATATATCTCATGTGAACCTTGTTATTTTACAATCAGTTCCTGTAATAACATCAACGTCTTTCGCTCCGTCTCGGAAAATATACGTGCATATATGCCTATCGCCGCTTTCCTCGTCGTAACGCTGAAAATGCCTATTCATTGCCAGTGTGCCGGAAACTGAACGGTTATAATATTTATTCTAACATCGTGCCCATACAAAGCGGGGAATTTCGTTTAGAAATATTGTTATTAACTATATAAAGACTTCGCGGTAGAAAATTTGTCGTATATATGTACTTACTGCGAGTCCCTTTTACTCGTTAAATCTTGTAACCGTTTCAGAGAAACCTAAATGATGTTTTGGTATTAAAATTGTTTGAGCGAAATGGCAGACGCGGTACAAGGAAGTTTCTTGATTAGCAATCTTCTTTGTAAGGAAACAAGTCATTTGATAAGTTACGTTTTTACTTTTATCATAAGTCTAAGATTACACACACAAAATGGAAGGGCAATTTCGCAGTAATGTTTTTGAAAGGGAACTTGAGAGGAACTTTGTCTCTGGTATATTTCGAAAATGTTCCATTCTGAATCATTTTCATATTATTATCTGGACGATTTCCACATTTGAGAAAAGATCTAAAGATCCAGTCTGTATCACGAGAGTTGAAACAAGTTGGTGGGGATATCTTCATCAACTTAATGAAAACACTCCAGTATAGAGAATATGGGAAGTACAAATTGAGAGCAAAAGAAGAAGAGGGAGACCAAAACTGAATTGGAATGGGAAGAGAAGATTTTGAGAGAAAAGCGGAAAACATGGAACGAAGGAAACGATATGACACGAAACAAGAAGCAATGCTATGATTTTGTGCACGAGTTGTAAGGATATTGCTTTGTTTTGCAGCCCTACACCGCTAGGTAGCAGTGCTTTCTGATAATGTATTGTATATAGATATGAATAATGAGATAAGAATAGCAACCACAATATACCACCAAAACAAAGAAGTTTCGATTTCGTCCCAATTTCAAACAAACATTACATCAGTACTTGAGAGGTTTTCCCTCACAGATTTTCTCAATTAGTCTTCGATCAGGTTCGTGGCACCAACGTTCCCGTTTTGTGGTTGTAATAGCATTTTGGGTCTAGGCTGTGGCGAAATTATGCGACTTTTGGGATGCGGGTAATATTTGCAAAAATCAAGAACGTTTAACCTACATGACGTCGATTGCTTTTGATACATTTTGGGACAAGGATCAAGGTGCGACTATGTAACTTTGCCGTAGTGGTAGCATTCTTGGATTTCCACTGCTTTGAGAGGGCTTCTTTGGTTGGTTTACAGTTTGTTCTAATATTTTTGGGAAAACGTTGTTGCAAAATTCCTCAATCGCGGGGATTGCTTTGAACGTTTTCATATGCAAGCTATCGACCGCCTTTTATACATTTTTGGATCAATATTGCGGTGTGATTTATTGAAGTTAAATCTTTCAGTCCCGTTAGAGTAAATCGAGAATTATATTAGAAATGAGTGACGGCGAAAGCGGGAGTGGGGATAAAAAATGACCTCGTAACTGGTGCTGTCATTGGTCGGGGCTTAAGGGAGAGGTGTATACTCCCACTACTCGGAGTAGTTTTTCTGTCTCTTTCACTCGAATCCCGTGTTGTTGACGTGTTATTCGTGAGTTTATGCGTACGAGGATACTTCAAAGTCGTGAAAATAAGTGTGGAAACTAGAAATTAAGGTGTTTCTTATTGCATCCATTCAAAGACATGACGTGCCATTCTGCGCTACGGAATAGCATTACCTATGAAACCAAATTTTGATTTGGTTTTATTGATCGTTATTTTTTGTTAATTGCTTCGTATTTGCTTCAATATTTGATTGTATTTGTCGTCGTTTCTCTTTTAAACTGAACTGCTGAACATATTCGAAGTGTGTTCACACACACCTCCCACTTCCTTTTTAATTTCGGAAATGTAGAAGCATTCTTGGAAGTAGGAATGGAATCTATTTTTACTGTGCCCATCAGAGGGGTATTGACTCTTGTTGGAGGGCATTTTTGCTTTAGAACTTGTTGCAACATTTTCGGAATCTGGTTGTGGCGAAATTTTTAGACTTTGGGATTGGGGTAGTATTTCCAATGATTTAACTTGCATGGTTTAGATTAGGCTTTATAAACTTTTCGACCATTGAGATGGGACTTTTCTAATTTTGGAATTGAATTAGCATTCTTGGAAGTAGGGACAGTTGACGAGGGAGATATCACCCCATTTTTGAAGCTTTTTCTGGTTTCGAGCTTATTGCAAAATATTTCCAACGAGATTGTGGCCTGATTTATCAATGAGTTGTATCATTTTGGATATAGATTGTGGATATACTTAAATGTTTTCGTCTGTAGCATCTTCTCTGTAACATTTCTGCACTGAAATTATGCCGCGATTTCTTGGTTTTGCCGTTCTTCTAGGCTTTTTAAAATTTTGGAAATGTAGAAGCAGTCTTGGAAGTAGGAAGGGAATGTATTTTGACTATGCCGATCAGAGGGGTATTGACTCTTCTTGGAGGGCATTTCTTGCTTTAGAACTTGTTGCAATATTTTTGGAACCTGGCTGTGGCGAAATTCTTTGACTTAGGGAGATTTAGGGTAGTATTTCCAATGATTTAACTTGCATGGTGTAGATTGGGTTTTATAAATTGAGATTGCTGTTTTTAAATTTTGGAATTGCGGTAGCATTACTGGAAGCAGGGATAGTTGATCAGGGAGATATCAACTTATTTCTGGAGCTTTTTCTGGTTTTGAGCTGATTGCAAAACATTTCCAACGAGGTTGTGACCTGATTTCTGAACGACTTATATCATGTTTCGATATACACCTATGTAGATACTTGGTGTACTTGAATGTTTTCGTCTGTAGCATTTTCTTTGTACCATTTCTGCGTCGAGATTATGATGGGCTTTCTTGGTTTCGCCGTTGTTGTAGTTGTAGCTTTGGGCAATTTCACTCCTAAACCGCCCACTGTACACAGCTGTGTACACACCCTTAACTTTTACCGTTATATGGAGTTATATATTCTTCCCTTTTAAACATTTTCTTTAGTTCCGTATGACGCAATCAATAACAATTAGGATAATTTTCACATGTAGTTCTGTTTTGGGCTTTAATGAGCTACTTCAGCTTCGCAAGTTTAAGTATAATTTGATTTAAAAAAGAAATACATATGTAACCCTTAACTCCATATAATTCCAATTTTTTAGAAAGTCTGTTAAATTTAAGGTTTGATAAAAGAATGGATGGACATGTTATCATTAAGTAGTGTAAAACGGTCTTTGTCTCCACTTACGTGCAAGGCGCGACATTAAAATTCAGTGAACTAAGGGCGTCAGTCCAGTTTATACTACTTAATGATAACACATCATCCACTCTTTTATGAAACCTTAGGTATATTATATGTAATCAAAAGCTTTATTCACACCATAAATAATGTTCAAAATCAGTTGCTTTTGCTCAATATTATTTAGCACGATCTGTAGATATCTATCAAAAGTGGCTGACGTTAGTTTATAGTGGTTGGTCACCCCGTGAGGGGGCATGGTCTGTAAAGGGGAGCGCAATAATTCTCTACCTTTGCTCCCACACCTGATTGCCGTGCACCAATCCGTTCTGGAATATTACGTGGTGTTTAGAGTGAAGACAGGTACGAAATGTTATAGTGATCGACTGGTTAATCGCCGGATCGAAATGTCAGGGTATTGAACCTAGGCCATCGATTTTGCAGTCAAGCACCCTAACCATTCGATCACGGAGCTTGAGGATTTTAGCATGCCTCGCGTTAAATTGATGGCAACGGTTTGAATTTATATGAAAGTTATTCAGGAAGATACTCAATTTTTAGAACTATGAGATACAAAACGTGTTATTTCTTAAAACTTGTTTAAAGGCTTGCAAAATAAATATCGAAAACGGTCAGTTGTTACTTCAGAATACTTACTGCATCGTTGTGATTCCAAAAGATGTACGCTGGCGGTTCAGGGCTGTGCCGGACTACACAGGTGAGGTTAATGGTACTGCCGCGATCGATGTATAATTCAGGGCCGCCGACTATCTCGGTATCAGGCTCTGAAAATCGGAAAAAGACTACGTTTATAACTATCGCACCGTTTCCATTATGCGATGGCGTGAAGAAATATCTTAAAACTAAATTACAAACGTTTCGGAAATTATAAGTGTCAAAAAAGACGAAGTGTGAAGGAAATCGATAACGAACTCGGATAAATTGTTTCGAGTATTATTTATAGCTCGCACGTGTTGTTTCGATTATATTCCTACTTTTGCCGAATTTGTTGACTTCCCTCCGTTCCAGTTCGGTTTTTTCGTGTTAGTGCAAACACGAATTTATTTCGCCATTCGCTCGGGCCGCGCGCGCGGGAGGTCGTATTTGAACTGGAAATTCAAATAAAAACGTTAAAGGTAACGTAGCACGCCGAGAGGAGAGAAATGATTTATGTTAAAGCTTTAAGTGGTGCAGTCCTCGCTGCTTCTGATTGAAGAGTCTTGTGCAAATAAGCTGAATTTACGCATCCACTTCTAGATTTTCTTATTTTCCTTCTTTGATGCTTTTAATTAGTCGAGAGGTTAAAGGAAACGAAGTAACGATGCTATCAAAACTGTATTACTAACGCATTCATTTCGAATTTCTGAAAATCTTGAGATGGTCTTAGAAGAAGAGTTGTGGCTTCTTGTCAGTCTCATTTTGTTAAGGGAATAAGTCTCGAGTTTACACCTGGTAAGAGGTTGATATTATTCATAAATGTGCCAGAGCTTCGGTATGTTGTTGTTTTCTGGAATTCGCAGTACTAGTGGGAAATTGTGGATTCACGTGGTGCTTCATCGCTAATGACAGAAACCAATTCGCTGCGGCATTGAAGTTGGGATAATCCCCGCCCCAGATTATTAAAAATATTGCATTATACATACCTCGGGCTTCATAAAAATGTGATTTAGGTTAACTGGATGTTGCTGTTTATTTGACGCTTGACATTTTATTTGGGGCGCCCTGTATTGGGCTATAAGCAACACTAAAAGGAAGTTGCTTGTACCATCACACTATAATATTCAATAAATGTGTGTCTCTTATTGAATGTGTCACAGCAAAAATGCTGGTTTCCAAAATTAATACCTTATCGAGAACCACATCAATCGATTTTCGTGAAGCGTGTCGTTAATATCTCTGTCACTTAAAAAAATGAAATGTGCAAATCCACGACAGTAGGAGTCGAAAGAATCGAATACGTTTTATCGCATGATACGAAACAATTTGTTACTTAATCCTATCCGTTTTCTTCTATCGTGTCCTATCTTATTCGATTAGAGGAGGGCGGCTTTCCTTTTTCGGGGCGAACCACTTCTTCCTCAAGTAGGCCAACGGCTTATCTCGGACGCGTATTCTTTTCCTTCGACATCTTGTTTTTCCATTGTATAGAGGCATTCGCATTATCCCGCTTGTATTTTCGCTTTCTACCATAAACTCATCTTCCAGTTGATTATCCCCAATCAGATTTTCTTTTACGTGGTGCGTGCGGCCCCCTTTCACTGTAACCTTACGGAAAACGTTTACGCAATCAGGGCGGAAATGTATTACATGCAGAATGTAAGCCGTTTTGACGGGTGGTTTCGGTGAAGCTGTAGGCCGTTATTTTCAATGTATTTTAATGGACTTCGTTGTAATTTAAAAATTCTAAATAGATTTCTTTTTCCATATACAATTTTTAGTGGAAGACGAAGCTAGGGGCGGTAACCCAACCAAATATTCAGATCAATTTTTTGCTACTTTCACTCTCAAACTTCGGGCTTGAATATTGAACTTTAAAAGCCTTTGGTTCTAATTAATTTTTCTCTTGCTTCCAGTGGAGTTAAAATCTTATCCAACATAAAGTCAATGAAGGTGTAAATAATTAGTAGTCTGGGCAAACAGTGGTAATTACGAAATAAGTTGCGACAGCCTACATTTATACAGAACTATTCCTATACAGCGTACTGACTAGAGTGGAGGGTCAGCAATGCTGTATTTCGTAATTGTACGCTGTTATCGCTGTTTGCTCAGACTAATAATTAGAGAGTTCGAAATTTGTTTCGAAATATAGCGCTTGAAACGAGAGAGTCCTTAAAGCTCGAAGTAAAGCATACCATCGAATATCATCTGTTCCATTTTCTTTATTTTGAAGAGCAATGCCAAGGCATATACTAACAAGGGAACAAGGGCAATGAGCACACTCAGATTTCGATGAAACTGTACAGACTGAACTGTAGAGTACCTTGGTATAAGAACAACACAATTTTTTAACGACTGGCTTCCTCGATTTCGGGGTACAGCCCTCCAAGAATCTGACGATTTTTACATTTTTGCAAATATCTCTGAAACCGTAACAGATATATTGATGTTACATAGTCTCAACGATGAGACAAATTATTTTCGGAAAAAGTAAATAACGAGGACTGTGCACCCTCTACCCCCATTTTTTGTAATTTCTTCTCTTTTTGTATTTATCACATTTACATAGAAAACGATGCTGTATATTGCTGTATAAGCAATCTAAAAGGATTGTGTTGTTCTTATCCCAAAGTACTCTTTCAATCTGTATAGTTTGCTGATGTTTCCTTGCAATATATATTGACTCAATATTTATGATTTAATTTGATAATATTTGAATTGAAATAAATATTTGTGCACATATGTGCATGCATTACCAAAAGATATAAAACCGATCAATTTTTGAAAGAAATCAATCGAAGTGTTCTTTTCCCACACCCTGTACCATTAGTTCTACGGTTACGGTCTCGTTGAAAACAACGTGGACAACAACTTTGTACAGTGGACATACTTCTCTGTGTTCTATGGGCAACTTGTCAATGTGACATTCTTACCTCACGCATATCCATTATTTGTCCTCTCTCAACCTCAGCTTGCTGTCTACACATAAGCTTGTCCTTCATCACTGCACCAAAGCATTTGTTACGTATGCAGCTTGAAAAAATACTGTAAAATATATGCTTACAAAGAATCATCATCAACAGCAAACTTTTTGTAATCATCGTCTAACTATTAACAGATCCAAAATGATAGTCTTCAAGAGCATTGAATTAAGATGAAAACAGATGTGACACGTACTAGTGAGTTTGTATTGGTAATTGGAAGAATTATTCATGTTATAACGCAGCAGCATGCTCCTTCAGCGCTAACATTTTTTTTATGTTCATAGACGATTTATACAGGTTGTTTGTTTCTAAGTCTCCTGTACAATACGTATTGTCCGCTTTAATCTCTTAATCACTTCAATTAGTTTCTTTTATCATTTTAGCGTTGTAACAAACAATTTTCTAGAAGATTCTTATTCGGGTAAGTAACACAACCTTGTTTGGTACCTTGACCGATTATCCCCTCCAAATGCACTCTTCTTCGTTTATAGACTGAACAACGGGAAATGTCCTAGGTTGGCAGTACTAAGGATATGAATAATTTTGCTTAGTGTAAGACTTGTAACGTTATCTTTCTTTATAAAAAATAAACCAGAACCTCGCAAAGTAGGTTCCCCAAGTAAATGTTTTAGGAGGAAACTTCCCCTTGTTCACTCTATACTTTCACTCCTCGAATTTTATAAATGCAATTTTGATATACATCACTGGTTGATCATTTGGCAATTATTTTCTTAGTTACTGTTTTCATATACGCACTTAAATACATATGTATAACCTTCTGATTATCCAACCGTTTCTTTTGATTGTGAGTCGTTTGTGTGTGATTTGTCCCCGGCCATACCAGATTAGATATGGTCATGGTGATGGTAAAACCTTTTGATAGGAATTCATCTATTTCCTGTGTTTGCCATCTTCGCAGCAACAACTTTTACATCTAATGGATAAGATTCTAACGTTGTTCGATGATTTTGCAATTCCATTGATAATTTCCGACTTTTCTCTATTTCTATTTGTGTTATCTTTGTCACATGAGCTGTTGTTCTTAGTTGTGACTTAGGCCGAATTTCGTCCGATGTTAAATTAATTCCTTGTTGTTGGAGTCGTTCTACCAGTAACTTAGAAAAGATGTTTCTTCTAGTGTTATGTTGTGTGTGGTCGTTTCTCAGATTCCTGTCATAGTAGAACGCCATTTTTCCAGGTACACATCGTTTTGGATGGAGTGCCCAATTCTACTTTATTTCTTTTCTGATTTATCAGTCGACCTTTTAGCTCATGTACCTATCTACATCTTCGTGGAATAAAATATTATTTTGGATTTCATTTCTCAGGCATTTAGCTTCATCCTGGAGTTTCTTATTAAATGCGTATATATTTTGTGATCTACGTAAATACGGATCACCTCCACACTAAGCTGTAAATTTTAGATTTATCTTGTATTTCACATAGACGGTGGAGGTAACCCGAAATATAAGTTCCTTCCTTCCTTGTTTTTGATGTGTAATTAATCCAGCATGTCTGGAATTATCTGGGGCACCAAGCATATCCCATAGAAATTTGTGGATGCTGCAGATCACCATATGGTGACTGTATGGCTGCATACTCACCCGCATCGCATCGTGTATTCACGCAAGAAGGAGCCGAATCCGTTGTTAGGACCTTCTTTCATTTGTACCTTGATTTGCAATATGGTAAACGACTCTCTTGCTTTCATCATATAGCCATTTACTTAAATAGACATTACACTCACATAAAATTTCACACTAATTTTTATGGCAATGAGCGTAATGCAGTTTATTGATTTCCAACCTCGTTCCCTGCATTAATTATTCCTTAATTTTCTTGCTACAATTGGCTACGTTCCAAAAAATCGTGCATTGATTTTTCAGTCTATTTTTTATACCCTTTGTGTTCGTATGGAGATTGTACAGCAATTCCAAGCGTGTACATGTTGGTTTTGATTCCACAGTCTTAGTGTTGTTATTTAGGCATTGCAGTTCACTGAAATCGGCACCGGTTAACAAAATAAAGTGGGGCCATTTCCTGACAGCGTGCAGCGTCGAAAATCAAGTTTTGCATGAAAACACATGTAGATCGGTTGTACGATAGATAAGTGTAACACATAGCTCATCCAATGCATTTATGTAAAGTCATCAGGGTTACTTATGGCTATTTCTGCTCTTGTAACACAGGGTTTAACATAGGAATCGTTTAGATTTAGTTCGTTTAGTTTCCATTTAAAGGCAATTACCATTGTTAATTCTCTCATAAGGATAGTATATCTGTTTTGCTTATCTGTGGTTGTACCTACAAGAATTTGTTATTTCATAAATGCTCGGTTTTAACGTCGCTTATTATATTTGGGCGTGTCTTCTAGTTAAAGGGAACCGCCTACATATCTTGGAACTCAACTTTAATGGATCCTAATGAATACAAATATATTCCCCTGATGTCTACACATTCTTCAGCCTTCACTTTACACTAACAGTTTACGCGTCTAACACATTTCGAAAAGAAATGGAGCGCGAGGATTTTCTCGATTATTGTCCATTTCGCTCAAACGGAACCATTGACATGGTTTTAAAATTTATGACTAAGGGTTAAAGACGTTTTACGTGTGTAAATTGTTAAGCAGGAAAACATCAGCGAATAAATTACTTCAGCGATATAAAGCGAATTTAGTTAGTTAGCTCTAAAACGTATAAATATTTCCGATTTTCCGGATTTAATTAAAACAATTAGGAACGCGGAAAATTCCGAGCGTTGCTACCTTTAGTCGTCTTTCGCTTTAACGATTCGTTGCGCAACAGCTAACGCAATAATTTCCTTCATATTTTGCTATACGAGATGATAAAGTTAGATAAAAATTACAGCTTAATTTGGGATTATTCCTCCGAGTGAGTTTAATTCTGAAAATGTGTTAAATCGTAAAGAATATAATCATGTGGGCATATCCTCGCATGTACATGTGAATATAGGCACTCCGACTGAATTTCACATGTAAATTCCAATTCGAGAACTCAATGTCGTCGAGTGACAAACGTGCGAGCTTATTTGTGTGCTTTGTTTCTTCACCTCATCGCTAAATAACATATAACTCGTCATAATTACGACGCCATTAAACGAGCAGAACGTACACCCTAATATATGGAAATTGCTTGCATACGAAAGCGCAATTACTTAAAACAGTCTCTCATGCATGTAGTGATAAATTTTAAGCTCTCATCTTTTGGGAACACTTATTCTTCGCTGGAGTAATGAGAATCACCTAGTGGAGGATTCAAATTGTTTGAAATAAATGATCGTTTGCAACAGAGGAAAGTTGAATTTGAAATGAAACCGGGAACAGTGATCCTTTCGAGTTGGATTAGTTTATCGAAGATGGACATCCGTAGCAACATACAATCTTTGAAAACTTGATGAGTGATTCTAAAATTACGCATTTAACGTTCGTTAACAGCTTCCAAATAGTTCTTAAACTATCCATTTTCAAATTTAATCAAAAGGAATCACGATAACCGCAATAAACGCACTCAAGGATCTCGTAAAACATAAAATGCGAAACGCTTCAACTAAGCTGTAGTTTACAGCAAGCAATTAGGAACGATTATCATACTTTTCGAATTACCTGCAAAAACGTCGGCCTAGGATAAATTACCGGCACGAAGTGTCGGCCGATTTCTGTAATAAATTACGGCCGTAATTTGTAAATAGAGTAAAGCGATAAATCGTCCATGTGTGACTTCGTTTCGGAGGTTTTACGCAGAGGCAATTAATTAGCGGAAACGCTCCAAGACTGGAACTTACGTTTCAGAAACCTTATACGTAATAGTACTGCGATGGAATCTCTCACACCTGGTTTCTAGAAGTATATAGGGGTCAAAATAGATTCCCCGCAGGAAATGGGAAATTTTGCTAACTGTCTTTCATTGAAAATCGTTTTATAAATTTGATTAGGAACGAGATTATATTAAAGTCTTTGAAGGGCCCGCGCAGGTTCCTTTGTATTATTTAGTAATTAAATGTTAGAGATTGGAAAAGGCTCCTAAGGTCAAAATCGTTATTGGGTAAGGAGGACTGATCGAATCGAAAAGGGGTAGACTGAGCGAGTCAGCAGAAGGAGTGGAATATCGCGTATAGACGTTAAAGCAATAAATTGCTGAACTTCGAATGTTGACTGTGAATGTGTTTGAAGTACTAGTTAATCTGCCTGAATATCGAGTGAAACCTCGAAAATGATCTGCAATTTTTCTCAAGGGAAAAGGCTTTAATAGACCATGAAAACTGACTTCAGTCAATCAGAAAGGAGACGAATGAAAAACTTCCAAATATGGACAGATAACAGAAAAACAAGAAAGAAGCGAGGACACAGGAGTGATTAGAGCTTATACGTATTAGCTACGTGGTATTTCTACGGTATTTGTGGCCTTCAATCGGTATTGCCTGAAATAAATCGAATGTAGAAGGGTCCACTGAAAGCAAGGAAAATTATCAACCATTTCTGTTTGAGGACAATGTACGCTGGAAACAATATGGACCGGCTTCGTGATCGACGATGGTAAAATCCAAGATTTTGAAGTTCGTTAAAGACTTCCATATACAATTACGTTTCATACAAGTTAAAAGAGACTAACCGGATTGATTACATGCTTTAGGAGTTGCACATGGAACGCAGATTTTGCCGCTTTCTGTCTATTACATCGGCAAGCTTCTCACTACACAATTGTTGAAATAGGTTGTATACGGTTTTGATAATGCTTGTCTCGTGCTAGTGAAACACATGTCACCGAATTTATTTTAAAACAAGTGTGTGGTGATGAGTTTACCGATGTGATAAAGTGTCAGTAAATACATCACAGTCCTTGCAGTCACTATCATTGTTTTCTACCTATACGAAAGGAAATAAGTATCGATAAATGAACGTACTAACAGGCACAACAAATTAATTAATGAGGTAAGATAAATAGTACTTACTTTGTTTTAGTATGCGAAGTGTAACAATATTAAGAGAAATTCAAATTACAAACGAACCGGACATACAATACGTCCTTACCTTTAACTTTAGCATCTACTTCCTAATCTGTATATAATTCGTGACCTATTTAAACGCATATCTCTCGGATTACCTCCACCACTTTCTAGGTCAATTTTGACAAATTTGAAATTTACCGTTATGCTCGTACAGAATAGTTATGAAACAAAGGCTGTCAATTTCAAAGTTGTCATTGATTGTGCTAGAAAGTGGTGAAGGTAGTTCTAAAGATAAATTAACTGAAAGGACTAATATTTCTCTGGGTATACTGAGAACGTTGTGGCAATTACCTTTCTTTCCTTTTTATTATCCCATTTTCAAGTGAAATGCCACTCAGGAATAAAATTTCTTTAAATTTTCTTTCCCAGCCAAGGAATTTCCAGAGATGAATAGATTCTAGAGATTCAAACATAAACATCGATTAAGTATATACATATGTAGTATTCACCCTAAAATAATCATGCCTGTCGTTGTCACGTTAGGCGAAATTTACTGTGTGATATGTCGCGAGCAAATTTATGCTTCCAGACATCCAGACGTATTTCGCACTCTCCAAGTTATTAATCCGTTGTCACAACACAATAAGTTCAGAACACGCTGCAAATATGATTTGCGGGAATATAATCCATTTCGCAGATTGATTTCGAAATTGTAGAACGGCGAGGGAAATATCATCGAGATTTGTATCCTGTCCGAAACAAAGAGACATATTCCCAGTTCAGCCTCGGGGAAAACGGCTAATAATTAAACCAGAATAGTGGGGTACAAAAGCGTTACGTTAGTGTATGCTGATTCTAGGAAGTACCGCATTACGTAAACAATAGACCAGATAATACGTGGCGGTTTATTTTTGTTTTCGTTGCGATGAACTGGACGAAACGTTTTCAGTACCGTTAGCAAAATGAAATATGGTTCGAGTTTTATAGCGCAAAATTTTCTAGGCGAAATTTGTTAGGTAGGAAATTTATTTTAGTCGGGACGTATATAACATGAATGGCTGTTATTATATGGAAAAAGATTGAAACGTTAAAATGTTGTCTTTGTAGGATAGGTTTGAATTATTTGTCCCTTTAAACTAGTCATTGAGGAAAAAAGATGAAAACTTACCACAAGTTCTCGTTGTATTATACAATGCAAGCATAAGAATCAGTGAATTTCCTTTATTAATGTTTTAAATATAATATAATTGAATCCTCTTCTACCGGAAATATTTCTAACAATCACAGTCCATCTTTTCCGGTTTGCTTTGCACCAATCTTCTTATCGCTCCGTTTCACTCCTCTGGTATCCAGATTTTTTATGACCCTGTGATGTCTATTTGCATCTTCTCCATAATTCTATGTAATTTTCGATAGTTTCCATCCGTGCTTAATACATATTCTAATCATTTAATTTGGAATTTATGTCGTTACTATTTTAAAGAATTGAAAATCTTAACCCGTCAATGTATATATATATGTATACATATGAACTGCTGAAATATCTTGATAAGAATATTCATTGTTTGCTGCTATGCATACTAAATTATCTGCATGTGTTAGACGTAAGTCCACTTATTAGGTAGAAGTTATGCTTATCCTATCTTTCTCATTATTTTATTCATTAGCAGACCGCTTCTTACCTCGCATTCGTCTGAAATTTTTCTGCTGTTTGGTTTTTTATAATGTGTCTCGCGTTATTCAAATATGTATAACACATCATGCATCACGAAAATTGGGAAAACCTGTGGGTTCGTTAATATTTCTCCAGCAAAAATGACGGTTTTCCTGAAATTCGTATTTAAGAAGGTATGCTCAGTCAGAAGCGCGGCGAACGAGTAATTTGTTTCTCCGCCAGTATTAGACATTAAAAAAGAATCCCTTTGGATTGTATTGAGAGCAGTTTACATTAAGTTTTAGTTTCATTCATAAAATCATGTAAGCTTCTTTCATAAATACAATAGTCTAGTGGTTTTAACAAAGGGATTTCCAAAAGATGGAATATTTATTAATTTTTTCTTAAAAAGAAAATGGGTAAAATTTATGCCGAAAATCAAATCTTCCTCTGGTGGCTATCAATTTGTCTGTAATCAATATTTCGAATTATCTTTCTTTCAGCCACTAGATTATTATATATATATATATATTTCAAAAATAAATATTGATTTCTGATTTTAGATTACCCTCGACTGACCCTGTTGCAGTACGTCCGGAAAAATTGCTGCATCCCCTACAACTTTAACCAACTGATTGTGAGTATGTTTCATTAAAGTTGACGTATTTGTCGAAATGTTTTGTTAGTTACTTGACCTGTAATTCCGTGGTCGACAACATCATTCCATTGATGACTAAAATGTTATAGGTACCGAAGATCTAGTAATGAACGTGTCCCCAAACCTCATCCTTTCGGGTACTTAGATTACACGGAATTTTTTCATGTAGTAGTAACTTCGACTGAGTTATAGAACATCATTTCAATCGATATGCTATTGATCTCCTTTTTCATTGGATGTATTAGCGAGTACAATGTTGGCCAAGCGAATATTGAGATAATTCGTAATAGTTTATACAATCCCTATTTAGAGTACTTTTGTAAGTTATGCGAGAAAATACATAACTTCATAGTCGATCGGACCGACCAAGCCGACCATGGCGTCGCTATGATTGCTATTAACTGAATAAGGATGATCGTGTTGAGGTGTTTCTAACTTGAGGTTCGTATCTTGCTATTTGATTAAAATATAATTGCTTAAATAATTATAGTTCATATGGTACACAAACTTCTTCCAGAGCTTGTTGTTCTCCACCGTTTTCCTTGCTTCGTTCCAAGTACTATCTTTGCTGGTCAGTATTGATCCTATTTCCTTGACCCAGGTTGCAGGTGGTCTGCTTCTGCCTCTTCTTGTTACTGGTCTTGCTTGCCATATTTGTTTGACTTGCCTATCGCAACTCATTCTTTGCAGATGTCCTCGCCATGCCAATTGTCTTTGCTCCACGAATTCTTGTACTGAATCTATTTATTGATGAATATATGGAGAGGTAAACTCTGCTGCTTAATACTCGTACAATAATCGGGGAGATAAAACTCTGGAGAATAGATTCTTGGGCTATGATTGGGCCCGATTGTTCTTATAACAATTTCGGTCTGGTTTAGTCGTATTTCAAGGAAAATAATGCAGTTATATTATCTAATATCTGGTTCAACTCTTCACAGGACATTTTTACGGAGTTAAAGTGAGAACATTCACAGAAGCATTTCAAAATCTCATAATTTCTTTCCTCTTGGAAGTAATCTACGTATTTAGACTTATTTTTCTGGTCTTGTATAAATCAAAATTCTCGTTTAATTTAAAAGAGAAGAGAAAATCTAAAGAATTTTTACAGGTCAAAAGTATGGAGGCCCTACATGCAATAAAATTTGAGCGGCTTCAAACTTTTCTCGTGCAATTTTTCAAATTACTTCAAAGCAGTTTCCCTCAATTTTTCTTGAGAAATTAATATTCCACGCCGGTGATTTGTATTTAGGACATCTATTTCCCATCTCAGATTACAAAGCAAAGAATTGGGCCAACTTCTTTGCTTTGTACGCTTAAGCTTATGACAAGAAAATTCAGCTTAGCATTTGTAAGGTTTACTCTTCCCCTAATTTGTTTTACACCGGAGGTAATCTGTACGTTTTGATTTACATTTAGAGTTGTTTGTTGCATAAGTCGAAGCGTTTTATTCCAGCGTGCTCTCGTGCTTGATTTATCGTTACTCAAACAATATTTATTAGATTATCCGAAGTTGGAAGAGAAGTACGATACTAAACTAGTATAATCTCACTATTAGAACCGCACACCATATTTGTATCGACTAACAGATTTGACCATAACTCGCTTTCTTTCTCCAAATGCAGATATAGGTCATTAAACTTACTACATCAGCGAACGTTCTCGAAGCCTCCATATTGTTCAAATATTATGATATTACGACGCCCAATATGGTAATATTATAACCTCGTGTTTAATAATTTAATATACTATTGATGAGTGATGTACGAACTCAGGTACTATTTTAACACAAGCGGCTACATCAACGTAATAATAACCATCAAATCGACTAACTTTCTAGACGGTTGATGGAGCACTTAGGGGTGCATTAACGTAAATAATTACAGGTCTCCGTTATCGTAATACATTATTTAGTATTTAGGGCGTACATGTAATTTATTATCACTTAAGGGGAAAATGTTTGGTGTAGGACAGGAAATATGTGCCACTAGGCTCCAATAATAATGCCTGCGAATTATTTAATGCTCCTCATCATTTCTGGTAGAGAAAAATACATTCATTTCATAATTTACATATCTGATGACATCAATAATATATCTGTTGCAAAGTAATGCATGTGTGTGCATTAGGAAACGATTTATATTTTAAAATTACTTTCTGTGTTATCTTGATATAATTTTTCCTCCTATTTTGATTTGAAATTTGCTTTAAGCCAATTTAATTTTTTACATTTGTGTAACCTTGCTGTACGTTGACAGAGTCACAACTTTTAGATCTACTCTCGGTATGAGCAAATATTTTATGGTATCGATTGAACTTACTGCTATTTTCTATTGAACGTTTTAATAAAAATATTATCTTTGGTAACGTGCAGAAGCACTTCCGCCGGATATATTATGTTAGATACCGCAGTTGTAACAGCTGACAAAAGGTACATATATCTTAACTAGCTGCATTCGATATCTGCAGTAGAACGATTTCAGGATATGTATGTAGGCCGACATATTAAAAACGCTTTAGAAAATTGGATATAAGTATTTTTGTAATAGTAAGCTACTATTTCGAATTTATGCCCTTACATTAGACGGTACAAGGTATTTCTCGTTTCCTATCTTTACAAACTGTTTTAAGATAAAGTTAATAATGTACTTACATTAAATTAAAGGTTTTCTACGAATTTCTATATATACAAGGGCGACTCGTAAGTAAGTTCCCGCTGGCTATGAACTGCGTGCTGTTATCCGATTTATTCGTGCAAGGAGCATGAAGGCTGCTGAGACTCATCGTGAACTTTGTTCTGTTTATGGTGAAAATGTCATGAGATGATAGTGTGGTTAGAATCGTGACCTATGTTTCGAGAAGAACAAACTAATGCCCGTAATGAAGAACGGAGTGAAAGAACAACTGTTGTGACGGACAAACTTTTGGGTAATATCGAAGAGAAAATTTATGAACACAGAACTCGCAACGGTTTGAGAGCGATGAAGAGCTGCAGGACACTATTACAGCATGGCTTAATTCACAGGCGACAAAGTTCTATGAAGAGGAGATCAAAAATTGGTTCGCCCCTGTGATAAATATCTCAAACTTAATGGCAATTAATGCAGAAAAACAGCTGAAACTAAAAACCTCTTCATGTATTGCTGTTTTCTTAATAACCAAACGGAACTTACTTTACGTATCGTGCTCGTAATTTATTTTTATTTTAAGATGATACCAAGTTCTTATACATGTGTAATTGATATTAATTTTTCTAAACTTGAAAATTCAGCGAAAACAATAAGAAGTTTCATAGTAATCGAACAAATAAAGCAAGAGCTTTCTGCTAATACAGCACACAAGTATCAAAGTCACTCCACAAATTCAATCTTACCCCACTTTACGGTACTGTTTTACGATATGTAAGAAGTTGGTCGAATTTTTTGTTACTTTTGTCTCGGTTGCGGCGTGTATTATTAGCAATTATTTTGTTATATCCCATAGTAGAGAATTTCATTAGGAAACCTGGATCTATAATGTTTAAGAGCGGTATACGATTTCCTACATAAAAATATACAGATACTATATCGCCTTGCCTCCATAATATAGCAACAAGTTTTTATACTTCAACGTATTAAAAAGTTAAGTGCTTATAGGTATGTATATCACCTTTCGACGCGGCAGTAACCTTTTAGAGATCGCTGTAGATATGAAAGTAAAGAATATTTTAAAAGCCTCTTTTCGCAAAAATATTTCCAGGATATATCTCGTCCTCCTTAATTACCATTTTTATCCTCGCTTTTCGCGCGTTTTAATATACCAACTTTAAACTTTCTACATATTTAAGTCCTCCACATTTCGCATCCTCGCCGGTTCTTTCAACTTTTAGAGTGTGAACTTTTGAACATAAGCCGTTAATCTAGTTTTTATTAGTTTTTGTTCGCTGACGATTCGTTCTATTTGGAAAAGAATATATAAAGAATATTAAATTTCCTTTTACGATATTTAGAACGGTTTCTGACTTACAACTAGATGATTAAGAGAATAAGTAACATTCAAATCTTATGTATCATTAAATTAGTTATGTAACAAAACCTGCTGAATTCTAATCAACTATATTGTGTAAGAATTGGTGTGTGGTAAAAACCGTTTCCGACTTTGGTACAGACAAATTTTTGAGCACTTTCCTAACCATTGCGTCTCTTCCAAGCACAGAACTAATCTCTGGCTAACTTCTCCCACCTTTTTATCTTAAGAGCGTGATGCATTGTTTACCGCAGTGAACCTCGTCGGCTTATTGTGGCCTTTAGATATCTACTGCACTAGGTCGTCATCCTCGATGAGAGTTACCACTTAGCTAGTGGTATATTTTCTACCTATTTGGGCTACAAAAATCAAGCTCCAAGGAGTTTAAGTTAAATATCGCTCAATCAACGACAATCACAGATTACATGTTGGAAAATTTCTTCTTGTTTACAGCCGGTCCTGCGGATAAGATCATCCACTCCACAAATATATCTAAACCAAACGGAAAAAGCACAGATGACACAAACGTAGAAACACGGCCTTCCGGAAGCAGTTGGGTGTCAGTTTGTTTCGAAAAGACTTGTTGCCCCGAAAGATCGTGGTAGTAAGAGAGTTTAATTTTTACGAACAAGTGTTAAAAATGTCGCTTGTTGATGGTATAAAATTTTTATATGGGCGCCACTGGTTCCTAGGCGTAATTTTCGTTTCGGCTCCGACGTGTACAAGAATCACGGTGTATTGCGGCGGTATAGGGTTGTTGACTACTTTCCGACAGGGAAAAGAAAGTTGCGTTCTCTTTCATGAGATACACTTACCCTACAGGAACGGGAGGTTGAACACGCATAAGCAAAATAAGAAATGACTCTAAATAATGATTTTAGATTTATTACTTAAAAATGAAATTTAAGAATTGAAAGTGTTGGTAAACAAAAGTTTAAGCAAGAAATACCAGAAGGAGTTTCAATATTGAGTAGTACAATAAATATATGAGATAAAAAAATCAGAAAACAAGATATTTGCAATAAAGTATTGAAGGAAAAGAGCTCGAAGAATTACCAACTGTCACGAATTTGAATATAAACAAGGAGGTTCGTTTCTACTCGGGCGTTAGCTGTAATCTACAAGTGAGGTTTAAACCAAGCTAAAATTTTATAGAAATCTTTACAAATCTGAGTACCAAAACAAGAAACAGGGAATATTTATATGAACCTTAACAGAATTAACCTCTCTAGAATTGAAGTGATTAAATAAACAAGATCGATCTTATTTAGTTTTGATAAAGACAGTAAACTAAGATTCGTATCTCTATCGAACGAGGTCGTCGTCTGCTTAGTTGTATATACGACACTAAAAGTCCAAACGGTCGTTAAACGATGTATGTACGTGGTCATACAATAAAGAAAGAAAATTCTTATATTATAAAACGGGATTTCTTGGAAGTCAGTTCTAACTCAAGCTTTCACAAATGTCGATTACGGCGATAGTACCGGGGCCCGATTAAATTCCCGTGGCTAAAACGCTACTCCAAAGCAAAAATGCTAACAAGGAGAAGGAAACAAAAAGCTTTCTTAAAATGATTCGTCGAATAAGAAATAAATGGGGTGTAAACCATAGCTATGTCGATGACCTCAAGTTGATAAACGATAAATACACTCGCGTAATTAACAATTCATTATTGGAAAGCAAGAAGAGTAAATTTCCGAATGAAACTTTTGGACCACAAAGGCGTCGTGACAAAACGGTAAAACGGACGTCTACATACCCTCACAGCCAAGCGATCAGTGAGTTAGAACCACCACTCTTCAGAATGTGTCGCTTTGCCAACTTCCACTACGATGATATTTTTTTCAATTGCTGTTAACAATGTGTTCTTTTATTTTTGTAAACATATGTGTGTACATTACCTTTGCCCTAAAAATATTAAACGTTGGACAAATAAATTATATTATTATTATTATTATTATTATTAGAACCGGATTCCAACGACTTTTCATTGAAACGTTGATGGTCGAGGAGAAGGAGGTAGAGAAATAGCCTCTAAGAGGAAATCAAACTAAAATGAAATACAAAGTACAATGTTTTCAAAAGTATGCAAGAATGAATTGAAATTTAGAGATATGTTACAAAAGATTAAAAACAAAAAGAACAGTCTAATGATAAATTTAGACTGTAATAGATCCTGTCAATAGGGCCACTGGTACCTCGATTCGGTTCCTGCTCCTTTGCAGCAATTGTCGTGTTTTGCCATTTGAAGTTCCCGCAATGAACATGGAAAACTCTCTCAGTTTCGACCGTCTAGTGTTTATCATGGTTTTGCTTCAGCAAACTTTTCATGCCATTGCTTACGATTTGATAACGAATAGCAGCATAGATTACCTTCTTTTGTTCCGCCGAAAACACTAGTGCATCCTTCCATTCCTAGAGAGTCTCTGATTGTATTTGGGCTTTCCGAATAGCTTTAAGATCGGCTTGACTGTCCGTTATGATATATACTTTCCTGTTTCGGTAGATTCCTGTAGTATGAATGGTGCACATTAGTAGTTATGGCAGTAACATTGTTCTGGGACTTATTGTCAGTCGTATGGGATCCCAGGCTTTTGCTTCATAGAAATTTATTATAACTTCAATTTTCATTGTTGCAAAAAATGCAAAAAAGCTATGTGAAAGAGCTATGTAGATTTTTATTTTTACACTTTTTGATTTTTATATTTAGTCTTGCAGTTATTAAAGTAAACCTCTGGATGTGTGTAGATTTTTCACTAGTTATTTTGGTTATCATTATTGCAATCTCCCAACGTGGAGATTCCCACCATCTCATCTTTTCTTACCCCCTCCCCAGCTCTCTCCAGACATGCGCACAAGATTGACAATATATTTACTTACGATACGTAACACACATCTTTGTAATCTTGCGTAATCTTTGACTAGCTTTTGAAGTTCCAACTTCGCATCCCTATTATTTATTAACCACTCTGTAAGGTCTACTGAAGTCATATGCAGTGGTTACTCTGTTGGACCGCATTTGGAGGACACGGCGTCTTTATTTGTTGTTTAGCAGAGTCTCTAGAAGCTCTTCCTCTCTCCGGTCGCTATGCCGTTTGTAGATTTTAATTCTATAGGGCGCTACCTTGACCAGCACCTCGATCACCAAGTACAGGGGTAGGAAGACGAGAAAAATCTCGATAGCTGTCATAGGTGTTGTAGATAATGTCTCAGTTATTCCCAGGTAAGCCAGCCTCTACAATCAGGCCAACCTTCCCGAAGTACTTCTGTTGATTGCTTCATGCCAAGAAGAAAGAAAGGTATATTTAATCGTGAATATGACCACCAAGCTTTATAATCAAAGTCCCGATTTAAGCTTCAATCCCCGCGTGCTTCCTTCTAGAAGCTCACAAGACTCGGGAAGTTTTAGCCATGATGTTTCCCAAATATGTTTTGAAAGGGACTTTGGTGTCAAAAGTGACCCAAAATTATTCTTATTTAGTAGCAAATCATGTACATACATTTTGACTTTTTTGTTATCATCGAGGTCTCGTCGTCGTATGAATTACTGCGGTTTCGTCGGAATTGACCGATAGCGCCTCATCTAAACATAGCACTTGTCGTCTTAGAATCAAGCTTATAATTCAAGTAGGTAATTATCATGTTCGAATTAGATTGTTTTTGTAAGACATAATTCGATCAGTTGGAGAAACATAAATTCAGCTAGGTACAGCTTATTTGATTCATATGGTATTCCTTTTGCTATTTACTACTTCAAGATTTAAATACACTAATGGTGCAGTTTTTGTGTCGAAATTGCTGTTGTGGGGCCGATGTCATTAGCATACTTGACCCGTTCACTGTTTATGACCGCTGCAGATATGTCGTTTGTGTAAATGATGTATGAAGGCAGCTTCATAATTGAACCCCAGGGCGCACTATTGATTTGTACTAGTTGCTCGGTAATACGTTCACGCATTAGCTAATTGTAAACGAAAATGACTTTTCCTACGTTTAAATAATTATGGGTCATCTGCTTGTTGTAATCTGTTAATTCTGGTCTACTAACTCATATTACGTATTGTGTTAGTTCCCATCGTACTTCATTCAAAACAAACAACGAATTTACTTTTTACACGGCCGGGAAACAAGGAAACTTCGGCAAACGGATTACCGCACGCACATATTCTCGACCAGGGACGACGAGAACATCATATTTTAATGAGTCCCCGCGGACATTTTTCGACGTCGATGTAGGTCAATCTGCAAATGTCATCCCTTATCTAAAGTTTACATGACGTAAATATCTCTCCGGTACCGGGGAAATTTGTTTCAGATAATAGTGCCCGTGTCACTGGCTCGCCGAAGTTTTATTTCCGACGATAAGTTATCAGGCGAAAAAAAAATGAAAAAGTTTACGTAAACATGAATACTTCGTCTTCGTGCGTCATCCTGGCCTCGACAAGTCGATGTTAATTAAACTTGTTCGTGGTAGCGAAAAAATGTTCAATTCCTTTCGCTAATTAGATATATGTATGTACCAAATACTTGGTCATTTTTCATCCCCTTAGGCGATTACCTTAATACGTCCTAATTCTGGGAATGATGGAAATTTCTTTTCGGTGGTTATAAATGATTGGACGATTAATAACATCTATTCGGGTTTGATATCGCACTGGGGAAGTGAGGGATCCGATCTCGTCTATACCGTGTGCGTATTTTAAAAACATTAATATTCTTTTCCCCTATATGAAAAAAAAAACAAATATTTCTTTCAATCTAGAAACAGAAAAAATCCTTATCCTATCTGGCAAATTTTAGACCCATTTAACTCCTGATTTGGAAGAAAGTTCAACAATGTTTAGGAATTTACCATGGAAGACACGTAACTCAAAACCCATCGAAATCATACAGCGATACTACGAATATTCGTATATTCAAATAATCCTCCAAATAAATCTTGATCTCGTCGCCTCGTTAAAAATTTGAGTCAACTAGCTCAGTTCTGAACCAAAGAAAACTTGCGCATTGTTATACTGTACGGTCAGACAAAAATGCCATCGTACCACGTGACAGTGTGAGTGAAAGTTGAAACATTTGGATTCCTTGCTGCGTTCAAAGACTGGGATTTTCAGTTACTTTGTTTTTCCCATAGCGAGTGAAGGATTCCAGGAATGAGCAATCAATCATAACGTACGTGTTAAGAGAGGTTACGAAATAGGCCACCACTTACACGTTGAAATAAAATTGAAACCAAATGATCGGAAACAACATACAACTTACAAATATACCAAAGAACACAATTTTTCCCTTTTCACCAATTTTAAACCGGGAGATTTGAACAACGCAACGTCCGGATTCCTGCTTATCCAGGGCTACACAGGAAAGTGTAAAGCAGATGGCGCCCTAATGTAATGTAATGTAATGGAGTGGGGTCTGGCCTAAAGTGGCCCTTTGCACTGCGACCACGTTGATCTATTGTGCTTCCCCTTGTTTATTATTTATTTAATACGTCTAGGAACAGGATCAGCTCCTTCAAAGGGAGTGTTAATAGGTCCTCTTCACTCAGCGTATATGCATGTAGTATTCTGTATCTCCTGTGGCCCCACAGTTAGTGATCAAGTGTTCCATTGACTCCTCTTCTTCACCGCAGAATCTGCAAGTGTCCGTGTTGGATACGCCCATTTTGTGTAGGTACTTGTTGCAGGCATAGTGGCCTGTGAGTGCCCAGGTCAGTGTCTTTAAGCTTCTCCTGTCCAGTTTTAGGGCGAGGTCCGCCCTCCTAGCGTCGTAGCTCAGAAACTTTTCGGAATGTTCCAGCCCACTGGTATCATTCCAGTGTTTTGTTGTGATGGATGCTGTCCATTTCTTTATCTCCCCTTTAAGGAGACATTTATTAAACCCAAAAGATGGGGTAGGTCCAGTAAAGTTCCTCTCAGCCCCTTTTTTTGCGTAGATGTCTACCATCTCATTTGCTCCGTGCCCCTATTGTCCTGGAACCCAGACCAGAGTAATCTGGTTCTGAGTAGCCAGGCCGTTAAGTATGTTGTGACATTCCAGTAATATTTTGGACGTAATTGTATAACCGCTCAGGGCCTTAAGAACTGATTGGCTATCCGAGAATATTTTGATTAGGTGGCGTCCTAAGTACAGTTTTTTGGACTTCATTCTGCACTCCCTCGCCTACTAGCTGTCTGGCACCCTGTGAGCAAACCGCATTCCTGGGGCGAAATTGGTAGGCTTTTGGGGAGAATTCTAACTTTGAAAGTAGAAAACGCGGGGTGGCAATACACGATGTAACAGAGGTCGTAGCTAGTCTTTTCGTGTTTCTTTGCTATTTTTTCAGTAACCACTGAAGTAATCTAAAAAATTGTAAGCTGTTGAATTCGGCTCGTTAAGACGCGTCGATTGATGTAGGATTGAGCCTTCTAATTCCTATAGCAGACGATTTTGGCCATTCTTAGCGATTTTAAGCGTTTCTTCGCTATTTTTGCATTTTCTCGGCAACCGTTTGCTAAAGTGTGCTCGTCCGACAAAATTTGGTCTTTTACTTTTAAAACTGTGGCCGCTTTACCAATGCGCAAAATGCCTATTTAGTTAGGTATGGACATGGGCGGGATAGTGTTGGAAGTTTAGTAGTTTTGTAGGATTTTATAATTGTTTTGATTAACAGTTATGACCACTGAGTTGCTTAAATACGCCTTTGAGGTATCCCAATCTATGTAATAAGGTCTTCCATCCACACATGTACGTTTCTGTACTCGTCATTCGTTTCCCTAGGTAACGTTGCGAATCGAACGTTTCAACCTGTTTGAATGATCTGATAAGTCGGACATTCGCCAAATATACGAAAATATGCGCTTACATATTTATTAATGAAATACGAGACAGCTTTTGAGTGAAACATTGTTTGCTTTTTGCATCGAAGAATGGGTAGTGGGCATAAATTGGAGCGGCGAGTGGAGTTCGCGTGGGGATAAACACATCGGTATTGCCATAAAACATTTAGACTTGTCACATTTATGAAGCTGCAGTACAGCGAAAAGTGTGGACATAATAAAATTCATTGTATTCACCTGACACATAAAATGTACGACCAGTGTTCCGGCCTACTTAAAATACGTTAATATATCAGAGATATGTGAGAAGGATTTCAAACATTTCTAACGTTTATTTTTTGGTAATGAATTAGTTTGGTAACACCGAAAACGTATACCCTGGTGATCACTTTCTAAGTTGTTTATATTTTAAAATTCCTTCTAAGCGTATACTTTCTTCATCGAAACTACATGTTTTATCAAATAAATGTTCATATTGCATGTTATATACGAAACTGTAATTAGCCATTTTCGTAAAATATAGACCCCCGTTCGATTTGCGGTGGTAGACAATTTATATCGAACGACAACCTAGCGTATACGTAGCGAAGCACTTTCCAAACGCACATACCCTTTTCTCGCAACAAATATGTATTTATCGTCAGAATCGATACTATAACGAGGGAAACAAATACCCCGTCGTAAATAAAGGATTGCCGTTTCCTTCGAGATTATAGAAGTATTTCACATAAATAGTGCAGATGCAATTTGCTGGAAGCTGTCAATTTCAGGGCGCGATAATGCTCTCGAAATACAAAAGCGTTGTAAATCCATCTCATAAATACTCGATATAGCAGTCTCGTGATTCTAGAATGAAGGAACGGAAAGGAAACGAGAGTGCTATTTTTGCCGTTTCGAGAGATTTTAAGGTTCGTACAACGAAACGGTGGTACGCTTAGCCATTAATAATAGAAATGGAAGAAGGTATTCGAAATTATAATTTCTTAATGCTGTAGTATATACGAGTAAGTACACGCATATATCTACATACGTAAGTAATACATACTTTTTATTGTAAATATGATTCAACTATACTGGTCATTACAAATGAATGAGAAAATTAGAACACTGAGGTTCGTTTGTTAAGCAACTCTCACAAAAAGTTGTGCAGTGGCTGCACTGCACACTATCTTGCATATGCCAATAATTGCCACGGAGGAAATCGTGATTTATTAATCGTAGGCTGCAACCGTAGACTAGTTTCGTCGTTATTAGGACTCTTCAGTACGATATAGCATTCTGCAATTAACAAAACGCTTCCCCACAGCTAGGTGTTCCAAGATTTCACCGAACTAGTGGCCCCATCCGATGAACGGAGGAGAGTTGCCTTGCAAACGAACCTCAGTGTTAGGTCATTCACTGGAGTAATTGTAATTGTAATTTTGACTACCTCAAGTATCTTTTCGAAACTAGTTTTCTATTTCATTTGATTGCTTGCATTATGAGGAGTTCTTACATCATGTTGGTTTCTGAGGCGAAGCACTCTTAGAAAATGGAAAATTATCTCAACGTAATCCAAACGTAAGTTCATGCAATAAGAATACCAGCTTCTGAGAGTTAACTAGCGCGACTGGTCCAAAAAGTGAGTTTTATTGAAATCTTATTACAGGCAGCTGCTCATTACCTTCATATGCGTTCTCTATTGTCCAAAACAGTGCTGCAAATCACCAGGTGTAAACCTCTTCGCATGTCTGCTGTTTCACCCCTTCACCTCCTTTACAGACTGAAAATGTGTTTCCTGAATGCGGTGGATGGTTGAGCAGTGCAATCTGCTTGCTCGCTAAGAATTGTTTTACAGACAGCGAATTGTGTGATAGCGCGTTGTCCTGGTGCGGAATCCACGATTTACCTTTTCGCAGATCTGGTGTTTTCTTACTCGCCCCCTTTTCTGAGCTTGGTCAAGATTTTAATGTAGTACTCTTCTTACCATTTGACTTATTACGGTTAAGGTACTTGGACACAAGAACGTGCTTCTCAAACAAAGATTAAAAAGAAACTGAACTGGAGAGAGAGACAAAATAAGGCGAATTTTCACCGGAAGCATTAAGGTGACCTTCACCCTAACACCATTCCCTGTCTCCAAGCCTAAAGTTTAAAATTTAAGTGGAAACAATTCAGAAAAAGTCATTTTGTTGAATTTATAATTAACATAACATAATTCTGTATGGCACAGGTAGTTATTTAGTAACTTTTTAGAAAAACTAATGTGTACATTCAAATATACAATTTACAGAAACGGCAACAAAATTTGATGCTAGTTATTCACGTTCTTTGTTGTGATTCTAATGATTATTACAAACAGAGTATTTATTTACTATTATGAAACGAATAGAAACGATTTCTTCCAGACACATAGAAAGCAGTCACATTTTGTGTATTTTACTTCCGTTATTTTCGTTTAGCAAATTTGCGTGTTCACATAGCCCGGTTGTATTGATGTATTGCGGTCAAGTGTAATTTACCAAGTTTTCAATCTTGATAGGGGCGAGTTGCGCTTTTTTAAAGGATTGGTGTCAACTGGTTATCGAGGAACGCGTCCCCTTTTTCGAACATTTTCAGCCCAATATAGTGATTACCCCACATCTTATTTGAACTCATATAAGAAAAGCAGACGGTTCTTCAACTGTTCCAGTCACCACTAGCTCATTTGTAAAGTAGCTATTACCAAACACATATCCACAACATGAGAAAATATTCTCATGTAATACATTTTAGAGCGAATTTTGGTGAGATATAATGAACCGATAAGATGAATTTTTATACATGGCTACAATGCTACGACATTTGACATTGATTTCTTGCTTAGATTTTTTATCAAACCGCTTGACATTTGTTTCAGGGTAAGCGTCTACAAAGCTGTTAAGCCAGGTTAAAAAACTATTCTCTTGCTATTTCACTACTCCGTGTTGAATATTTGTATATTTTGTTTGCTTTTCATAGAATGTTCCTCCTCCCAACCTCTTTATATCTTTATCTGATGGTAAATTGTGGTTAGGTACCCGGTTCATTGGCACTGTCGCTAAGCTGTGAATGTCTCCTAAAACTGCCTTAATCTGAAGTCTCGGACTACAGAAATAGTTATCATATAATAATAAAAAGTTTCTAATCTCCGGAATACTTTGACCCAATCTGAGAATTATGTTAGAACTTATGCTAATATCTGACAAAGATTCCGATCCGGTACAGAGTCCGGCACAGTTCCAGAATATACCTCAAAATCGTAAATTTTCCCATTAGCTCTAGCTAAATAAAAGACCTTGTTACACTATCGTTTAGGTTTTTTGTCGGAGTTACATTATATCAAGTATGCTCTTTGAAAGGCATAATTTGTTCATATAATGTTGAATGTTGTCCCATTGGAATTTTGTGCAAGGTATATCTAACAGATTCTCACTAGTTTCCTAATTTTGATTGTTTCGTCATTCTGATGTTGTATTTGCCAGTTATCTATAAAATGAACGCAAATCAGTTTATTTCCTCCCATTTACTTAAGGACACTCACTTGTGATATTTGATATTTACTACTCCAGTACTTACGAGTTCCAGGTATATAAATTGACAATGTAAGGAAACATACGGCTAGACATTATTCTCAATCATTTATACGCGAAAAGTTGTGTTTATATTTATTTGCAACTCATATTTGTTCAAGTATTTGGTGCAATAATTGTTTATCCACAGATTTATAAAAAAATATTGTACAGGAGATAGTACGGTTGTTTCTGAAAGTAGTTTGCCACTTCAAGGTTGCAGAGGCTCGCTGTATTTATCTAAAATTTTGCATACAATTCCAAAGTCATTCCTTATACTGCTTCTTCTTTTAATTTCAGGCTCATAAGGAAGAGTCTGCTCTTGTCTAGCAGTTATAAAAAACATTAATTTTTATTGTCTTGATTTCACTGATCTTGACAAATTTAGTAGAAATAATCGCCAATGAAATGACACCTAATGAATAATAATTCATATAGCTTAAGATGAATTTGGACGGCAAATCGTGTCCACAATACTATTATCATTATCCTCTTCAAATTTTATCTCAGAAGTCTGCAAAGGGAGAGTCACTAGCGTATTTTTATTCCCTCTAAATCTTCCATAAAATTGTTTCGGATCTATACTCGTGCAATGCATATCTCAATATACAAATAATCAAATTAGTTATCAGTCAAATTCAATAACAACACGTTCACTGTATCTGTATCAATGCGATTGCAAATTTTCCCACAACCAGAGGAATTTTAAATACTATTTTATGGATGCAACTAATGCAGGTCATAACCTGTATTGGATCGATACGCATGACAAATATTGCCTACAATATGCGCATTTATTGTGGAATGTACTTAAAAGTATACAGATATAGTGTGTATTTAAGTTTACACTGGTCGATTTTAACCTAAAATGTAGTCGTATGTAGGATACTAGATAAAATAATGAAATACTGGAGATTTTAATATACGCGACACAATAGAGTGTTAATCTCGGATGATACTACAGGAACCAGAACGTTGTCATTTTGATTAATAGTCAAGCAGCCATTCTAGTGTTGAAATCACGAGCCATCAATTCAATACTGGTTTTGAAAGAACGCTGAAATCTTTGGATAAGTTGCGGAGTAGAGGGCAATGAAACCGCTGATAAATTAGCAAAGCTATTGTGGGCTAAGTGAGGATTCCCTTCGCGAGTTTCCCGAGGTTGAAGTAGGTTAAATATCTTCTCGGGAATTATGGCCGAAAGAAACGTAAAATTAATTAAGAATTCTACTGGATGCCCTGCTTGGACATTGTAGACTTAATGGTCATCTACACAGAAGATTTATAGTTACGAATACTACCTGTAGATTTTGCAAAAGAGTAGCCCATACTACGCAAGACATTATAAAAGAGTGGTGCAGATTACACCATTTAAGTTTCGACGGGTGGGATACCACCAGATTGATGATAAGAATTTATGATCACTGAATCCCCTCAAGATTTTTGAGTTTCCATGATCAGCCAAACGTAAGAAGAAACTATAGTTTGAGATAACTTTAACACTAACAGTGGGAGAGACAATACATATACTAAAAAAGGGGAGAAATGCGTTAGCCACCCCATCACATACCAATGCTAATACTAATCGCTTTGGTTTTTGTTATATTTATATCTGATTACAAAAAGTTTAAAACTGAAGTTGCAATGCTCCAACATTGGAAGCGCTGTTGAACGGTAAAAAGTCAAAAACTTTATCCTACGATATCCTGTAGGTTTTGCTAAATTACTCGCATGCTAATATTCAGCTTTATTTATTCAGCTCTTACACAAATCTTCGCCTCCCGAATAAAACGGCGCCAAAACTTCTGACTGGAACGTGTCAGTTTCAACTGGGTTCAGAATGAAAGTGCGAAAATAAACCGTAACTTTTCGTTCTTCACAAAAGTTTTATTGCACCCTTAATCTGACAGTGAGCTCCAGAGCGTTTAAATTCATGCCGCGTACGAAGTCGTTAAAACATTACCAGATAAAAGTATTACGTTACGGCCGGAGAGATTTGTATTATTTGCGGTCGTACAGTTGAATTGATAATTGCAGCGGAACGGAATACACAAAGAGGAATATTCATATATACCGTATGCAAATATTTATATGCGGATAAACAAACGTCCTTTTCGGACGGCTTCATTTTCGTTAAACACATTGGCCCTTTGCATCCTCTTTCATGAATAAAATACTCAAACATCAGTCCTTATGCGTGATATCTCTCATGCAATATTCATCGCGAAAATATTTCGGGCGAATAAGGGGACAAGGGATCAGATTCGGATTTCGTCTCGGCCAAGATCTAGCGAAATATAGAATATGGCGCTCGAATTCCATTAAGCGCGAGGCGAAATAACGAATTGTGCAGCGCGGCAAAAGGCGAAGGAGCCGGCGAACGAGCGGATGAGATATTTGTTTCTTATTTTCGAGAAAGCGGCTGTCTCGCGACGCCGTTTTAAGCGGGATCTTCGTGCCGAGAAATTTTTCAAGAATGTAATATCATTAAATTTTCGTTTGATTTACAATGCAAATTGCGTATTTTACGCTGCGCAACGGTTGCATAAATGTACGTCCGGCTTTTTTCCTCCCCCGTTGAAATTGACAAACGAGTAAAATAGATTGCCGTGTTACGAGGCAAATGAAAGAAAATTCCCGCGGGGAATGGCACAAAGGGTAAATATTTTGAGCGCAGCAATTTCAAGGGCGCATATAAAGCATTTGATGTATGTTATGTAAAGATCACATTTGGGGGATTATAATTTGTGAATTGTAGACCGACTATACTGTACTGACAAGTCTCAATAAGGAACAAACTAATTAGTCTGCAGTTGCGGTTTACGATTGACGAAGTTTAATACCCTTCACGAACTATTGGTAGGGTAATTCCGGGATATATGCCCCATTTTTTTAAATCAAAACTGACGGTTTCTGAATACGTTGATGAGGGCCCTGTCAATCATTACACATCGTTTGGTATGTGTAAAAGTTAGTACAATATTTGTTTGATCGATATTTGATAATAAAAAAGTACCATTGAATTATTTGTGAAAAGTGTCAAATCAGCTGGTCGAGAAATCTTCGGGGATATCCGCCCTACCTTTTCAATTTGAATCTAAATTCCTGTGACGATAAAAATGCCCAGAAAAATAGTTAGTGTATCGGTTTTATTCCATTTTATAATTTATACTAACACATCAAAATATTTCTCGATTACAGAATAACTTCATTTGTACTTCTCTTGACTATTTTTTCACATTCAAAGGGTCATAAACATCATCTTCATCGACATGCTGCGTGTCTGATGTCATTTAAAATCACCCTTCTTTTCGTAACTCCCGTCGACTTTCTGGAGGCTGATATTGTATTATGCTTCGGGCTCCTAATTTTTCTCGTTTATTTTTACAGTCCGAGAAGTCATAGAAGCCTGTTCTTTTCTTCAGGTTTCTCGTTTGAACTTTTTCTCTGTTTTCGTCTGACGTCAACAAAATAGCAGATTGCCCAGTTTTTCTGGTTGATGTGGAAGCTGGCAAGGCCGGGAAATCTTATGAAGCCTTCTCGTTGGGAACAGATACTCTTGAGAGGAGATGGGCAGTTGATCTATTGACACGTCCTGGTCACGTCATTGTCGGTTAATACTTTGTGAACGATTTGGAGTTCCCTGATCAAGGGCTGGAACTGTAATGCTCTTCAAGATTGCGAAAAATGGTCGGGAATCATGTGTCGATTCAATGGAAAACTTCCAGTTGAAGCACAACCGCTGATGCCATTTCCAGCTGTAGCAAATACTAATTGAGTGTTACCTAAATTGATAACTAATAATAAATGGAAGATGAATATTGATGAATATTGAATTATAGATTTTTATAAACTTCAATCGCACCTGATTATTGTTTTTCTTACATTGCTTCATCATTTAACAAATTAATTAAAACTATTAATAAATGTTTTTAAAGGACAGTGTTCGTTTTATTTGAATTGTCAATCAATTAAATAAATAAGCGCTTTATTTTGATTTCATATTAACCCTCTTGCATAGCACTCCCCACGTTCATTTTTTACTAAAATCACAATGTTATTGCGTAAAAGGAGGTATCTAGCTAGCCCATCAATCAATTTTTTCTCATTTTTTGTTACCAAAATCAACTCCACTGTAATTAACTACCCCGTTGGTAATTAACAGTAGTTTCATGGAGAGTCATTTATATTTTATTTTATAAAGAAATGAGAGAAAATTGTTTACTTTCATTGTTAGGTAAAAATTAGAAGGATTCTTCAACAACGTGAATTAGGAGCATAGGTCCATTAAATTTACCACGCAAGTAGTAGTAAAGAAGTTTTTACCACCGAGACCGGTACTGGAAACCGCCTGCATTCAGAAATGAAACTAGGAAAATGTAAATGACACTTGGACCATTTTTGCCTTCCCCTATATGACCGCAGATTACTTTGAGAATATTGCTTTCCGACTATCACCCTTTAAAGGCCTCTTATCGTAAATAACGTATTTTCCTTCGAAATTCAGCCATCACGAATAAGGTGGAATGTATCGCACTATATTTCAAGTACCTCGTTTAAAGTTTCGAATCTCAAACTTTATGCATATGTAGCTACTTCCTCGCCGTGATGCTCGATCTCAAACTCTAAACTGCTTACTTAGACGACGACTATTGATACGAGAGTGATCTTATAGAGAACTTCCGTGCGCTTTCCATATTTGTATCAAATATATCTGTTTATAAATACGAGATATTTTAGTTGGAAGTTGGTATTTGAAGATGGCGGCGATCTTCGTTTGATTTGCCCCGATATTTTATGGCATGAACTTAGCATGGAAATTTACGGTTGAAAAGGTTTCAATAACGCCCCAAAAGGATATCGATAAATCATACTTAATTTCGACGTCCATTGTAGCTCGTTTTGTCAAATTCACTGTGTTGCGGCAATTAGCTCCGAATAGTCGAAACGACAGACCGAACGAATTAAATAGGGCCAGTAGCGTTCGGGATGTTCAACTCGTGAATCCCGTTTCCGGTCTAGAAAGCTTCCTGTTGCCGTTAATGGACACGCGGTTCTTTTCGCCGGCGGAATATTTAAATCTACGACAACTCCAACAAAAAACCACTGTCTGATAAATACACACGCACACGCGCAAAAAGGTGCTTTGCGGATAGATAAGGGGCGGGTTTTGTAAACAAGTGACCCTAACTGGAGCTATCAGTTACAGTTTATCTTTCCGGGCTCCTTTATCTGTCAAACCGGATTAATCGTGTCCAGAAGATTAATGTACAAATTACATAATGCCCGGTTCGTTGTAACCGAAGTAAGAAATTTATCGATTTGAACTTTTGAACTGCAGTTGCTATTTGACAAAGTGATTGTATACGCTGGGTAAACATGAATGCAATCAAGCACGTATTTTGGATTAGAACTAAAAGGGGAAGAGTCACACACGAAAAAATAGTTATCACAAAATGTGAAAGCTCAATCTCAACTGAATGCAAGATTTATTCCCTCATCACTTACGTGATCATCACACCAAAGTTTTAATCTTGGTTTTATTGTTCCAGATATTGAACGGGAAAGATGCATAAGAACTTTTAAGTAATACAAAAAGATTAAAAACATTATTAAACAGCTACATCCCTTTATATGGAATGACAACAAAAATGCAAACTAAGAAACATATAGGTATTGTATTTAGCACGTTTGTAGGAAGTACGGTGACAAATGGTGCGCAGACATGGACCTTGAACTAAAAAGAAAGAGACGACTGCACGCCGCCGATATCATGTTTCGGAGAACCATGTAGACATGAACTATCCTATATACCAAATTAGCAAGAAGAAGAGACATGGTACAGTTACAAGAATATCTTCTATAGAGTCCTGAAGAGCAAAAGCTTCACAATGGTACAGACACATGAAAACGATGAATATAGGCAGATGATCACAAGGAATATGGAGATGGAATCCACAACGGAGAAGAAGAAAAAGAGAAAGGCTAACGTAGTCTCTGGCTGTCGTATGCCTTGGAGGAACGCGGCAGATTACCACAAAGATTCTCTCAACAGAGAAGAGGAAGTAGGGGCTTAAGGAGTGTTTAAACGCAGAGATTACGGCGGTCTTGAAAACGTGCTTTGGATAAAGGGATGCATTTGGACAGGAAGGCATGGAGATTGGAAGATGGTAAATCGCCATGACAGCAAAAGCCGCATTATATAAAAGTTTTTTATTCCAGATGTTCCGATTTAGTATCAGTGAGATCGGCTTTGTTTTGTAACAGTCATATGAGGACCCCAAGGTTTGATGAAATTTTGGGATATCAGTGGTTTAATACCTGTTTGTTCGCGTCGGGTCCCTTCCTTTAACTCTGGGATGGTGTTTGGTTGGTTGGAGTAAACAATTGACTCAAGATTACTCCAAAGAATGAAGTTTAAAAGTGTTAGATCGCATGATTATCCCTTCTAGAAATTACTCGCTCAAGAAACTTTTCACGTAAAAGAGCGATTGTTTCGCTATCAGTGTGACTTGCTGCGCCGTCTTGCTGAAAAAACATATCGCAATAGTCAATGTCATCTCAACTGGCCCACCAAAGTCGGTTAACATCGTTACATATCCCCACCCCTCCAGTGACGGTTAAAGCTGAGCTATCATCGACCTTGAAAACATAGAGCGTGATGATGCCCCCAATTCACCATGCGCACCAAAATGTAATTTTTCGCAAGCGCAATGGAGTACCTAAATATACTTGTAGATTGTCTTCCACTCATATGCGTTAAATTTGTTTGTTTACACAGCCATTATCTAAAAATGTGTTTCGTTGCTGAAATTTTTTTGGCCAACACTAGGATCCAGTTCCACATCTTCCAAAGTCTCCCAGTCTGCGCAAACGCACGGGGGCTGCGATGATCATTTGGTTTGAGCTCGTCAAAGTTAATATCAACAAAACTAGGCCACATGGATCGGTAATTATCGCTTTTAATTTCTCTACATTGAGGGTGAAAGTTCGGCCGTGAGACCGACTTCCAGATACTCCAATGCGCAATCTGAAAACGAGTGGAGACTGCGATGTTCATTTGCTTTCAGTTGGTCAAAGTCAAACTGGGCCACAAATGTCGATAATCATCGCCTCATATCCATCTCCATTGATGGCTAAAGCTCGGCCGTCATCGTCCTCGAAAGACTAAGGTCTGATGATGCCTCAAAACTACTATGTGAACTAAGTAGTGATTTTTTGCAAGTGCAATGGAGTCTCTAAGTATGCTTGTGGATTGTTTTTCAGTCATATGCGACAATTTCGGTTAAGCATAAATGTGCTTCGTCGCGGAAAATGATTTTTGGCAACAACTAGGGTCAAGCTCCAGATGTTTTAATGCCCAAACTGACAACTAATGGCGGCTGGGATGGGTATTTGATTTGAACTCCCTCTGACTGATCAAATCTTGTAGAGGTCTAGGCCTAAGTTTCAATGTAAAATTCGACAAGTTCACGTGGTTTAAAAGCGCAGATCATGAGCACGGAGAAGAATTGAAAGAGTTTGACTATCACGCAACTTTGTTACAGCAAAATTCTCCTTTGACTGTGCGTTATGACGATGCACATGCTTTGTTTAGTAGATAACTGGATCAGTGGATTTAAACTTTTTAATAAGGCGACAGATATAGCGGTTATTTGGACTATCCAATAATACAAGAACACAGAACATTCTACCAATTTTAATTTCTTCAGAATCGATCAAGCAGTTGATTCTTGGTTTGTTACTCATTGAAAGTTATGTTCTATTCCATTACATTTTTTTAATTAAAATTAAAATTCATGCCTTAAGTTCGTAACCGTATTCAGAATACTAAAATCTCAAACAAGTTCGTATACGTACGAATTGAACGTGTAACACTGTATAGTAAAAGTTTGGGAACTCACCGATCACCGTTAGATGTATAAAGTGGCTGAGATGTGGGGTAGAGGACACCTGACATTCATAAATTCCGGAGTCTCTGTGTTGGGGGTACTTTATCTGAAGCGTCCAGTCCTCCGAATGCGGTTGATGTATGGCGCGAAATCGCTGGTCGCTCGTGTAAGTGTAATGGCCCACTGTTAAGAGATGGACGTCCCGATGTCTTACCCAGGACACCTGTAGAGACATCTGAAAGGTATTTAGGAGTCACCGTACTAGAATTAAATTCTATTTAGAACAGTTTTTAGCAACTACTATCTGAGGGATGCGATAGAATAGTAAATAGATAAAGAAGATAAGCGTTTACTGTAGATACATATGTATATAGATTTAAAGTGCAAGTTGCTACAAGATGAAAATGAAGTAAGAAAGTATCAAGACAAAAGATGTGCTTTTTGTACTTCTTCAAATTAGAGCCGTTGTACTTTATTAATTGCATAAGATCGGTTTCGATTGACATTCTATAACTTCAATGCTCTTGATATGATTAATGTTATACTTCAGAAATCATCAGAGAGGATTGATTAAGATTACAACAATTACAGAATTTTTTAGTTAGAAACATTCAGATTAGCATTTAAATTAACGTGAGTATTTATCAGCTTACAGAATGATATATTTATTAACCCATTAACACCGGAGTTCGTCGATTCCTTAACTTGCTTTAAAACTTCATTTCCATGTTTGTAATCAAAAAGTAAATGAATAGATGTAACGTTCCCGAGTGTCTTTGAGTATGTTCCTTTGGGATCCGGACTCAGAATTGAGATTTTTCGGCAAACAATCATACGTGGCAAATTTTAAATGAAATAAATGATAAAAATGTTTTTGGCGTTTATGATTTTGTTTCACTTTGAAATGGTGCAAAAATAGGAAATTTCCTTTGACTATCGGTACATAAAATTGTTGAAGCAGGAATTTCTTTTCATGGCGTGCTTATTTCAAAATTTATTGTTTACGATTCCACTATCTGTACAGCTTAGAGATGTTGGATTAGGTCAGATTTCATGTTTCTTGAGATGATCTATCTTTGATTCATTCTTCACAGCCTATTTCTCTATAGAATCCTTGTATTTTAACATTCGTTAAAACATCAAGATTTATTGTCATTACAAATATAATATTATCTACAGTATGTTTAGGCAACAATACGAATAACTACTGCAATAACCCATAACTTTGGAATATAAATGTTATTAACACGAATACGAAAAAATGTCTTGGACAACTTCAACAATTTTGTGCCCCGATAGTTGAGAAGGAAAACACACAAGAAAAAAGGGATTTAAGGGAAATGCATTTAAAATCCGGTATATTTAATTACTGAGTTCTGAGCCCGGATTCTGAAAAAGCACACTCGGAAAAATTAACTTTGCTTATTTATTTCTTTATTATAAATATAAAAATGAAGTTTGAAAAGAAGTAAACAAGTTTAAAAATTGATGATCTTCGGCGTTAGTGAGTTAATTAGATCTTTGAAATCTATTTATATTAGTCTTAAGCATCATTAATTGATTATATCGCGAAAACTAAACGTGAGATATACTGTTACAATCAGAGAAATTAACCTTTGCAACGCATTGAACACCCGTTTGGTCACAGGCATAGTTCGTTAAAGTTGTAAGATACTTTCTTCCAAGATCGGTTAAACTTAAAATTTTTGTATTGGTTCCGAAACTATCTTGAAAACTGTATATCTGATCTTTAAAAGCAGTGTGTGTGGTGATAGAATACTAGTTTTCACAATATTAAGAGCTTCTACAGCTTTAATTCTTTTTCAATAATAAGTGAAGAACCATTAAGTTTACGGGCTCGAAATTTTGCATACCGTGTAAATTCCGTCTGTAAATTCCTTGCTTGTTGTTGAATCTAATCCCAATTACGCATTATAAAAATGACCATGGACTTACCGTCATTTCTGGACTTCAAGAAAGCAACGATAACAAAGGAATTTACAAGAATGCTCTTTGACAAGTCTCAACTACCGTATCGAATATGCGGTATTCAAAATTTCAAGCCTGCAAATCTGCCGGTTTTTCAATTATTATTGACAAAATATTATACCTGCCCGAGCGCTTAAAATTGTAAACAATTAGTATTTTATCATTATGTATACATCTTTTAGAGCTAAAATATACAGCGTTCGAAATAGTTTTTGAACCGACCAAAAATATTAACTTTAGACAATCTTGAAAATAAGTACCTTACAGTCTTAAATAATATTGACATTGTCATTAGCGACAATTTTACAACGCCAAAGATGAGCTTGACGGGACGCCTTTTATAGTAATTTTTATTCTTACCAGTATTATCACAAAGATTTTGTTATACAACTTATTTCATTAATAATTTTAAAGCGTTAAGTAGTGTTAAAATCAATCAAAACACTCTGCTCTTGACACTTTCGAAAGATTAAGGTTCGTGGTCATCATTTCTTGAACAAGAAATAATCTTGGTTGGGTTGACTCCACATTAGGAAAGCATGAATGCCCATTTTAGCAAAACGTCAATAACTGAAAACTATGTAAATCACAAAGTGCATTACAAGAAATTTGTGACAAGGTGTCTATGAGCTGACCAGTTTGGCCTTCTTCTCCTGAAGAGCAGCTACCAAAATCAACTTTGACAATTTATCGTTCTAAACCTTAGAACTTTGGTTGTTTGGGTTTTGATACCAATACTATTACCACCAGAAATGTTAACTTTTACAAATTTATAAAATTGACTTTCCTTCTATAATTTTTTGAAGCTCTTCAGTCAACATGTTAAAGTTTTCGAGAAAACATTTTACCTTGAGACGTAGAAACCTTTGCTGTTCTTCGAGCATGACAGTTTTGTGTACATAGTTTGGTAAATTTTGCCGGCCTGATGAACAAAAGTTAGGACCCATCATTCTAATTATATGGCGCTTCAAAGTTTGACAACATAAATCCATCTCAAAAGCAGCTTTTCGGGTCTAGCGAGGAAATTATCACAAATGACATATTCATTTTTATTTCGTTGTTTTCACCAGCTCCTTGGAAACACTATCTCTAAATTCAAAAAATTGTGGAACTTTGAAAAAAGTTATTTCTATTTTAAGAACACCGTACGTGTTCCCTTACTGCCGTAACATCTGAAAAGCATTGTATGATTATTTCTCTTGCAAATTTCTGTTATTTTCTTTTCGGTCCTGGTGGTTGATTTAAACAAAATACACGTTTCGCCCGCATAAAATAACTCCCCAGTTTGATTTGATATCGGCGATTTGCGTAATAAATACACAATTTTCACAAACTGCTGATATATTTTTATATCACCAACTAACAATTATATGGATTTATTTTGCGTAAAATATGTTGTTTGAAATTTAAATCACCGAAAATTATCTATAACAAACGCAATGGGATTTTCAATAAATTGTCTTTTATATCATGATGGTATTTAATTATTTGCCGGTTTGGCGAAAGTGGATCTGTTGCAGATAGAGGGAAATAAATTGATATTGTAATTTGCATGTGTATTGTCCATAAATATAAAAACACGCAAAAATGGTGTTTTCGGCTCTGAAACTATTTGAAATTCCAGGTATTTCATCTTCAGAAATGTTTCCCAATCATTTATAAAACGGACATCGTCTGCTTACCGCACCGTTTCAGATCTTGTAAAATCTTGTAATCCGATGCTCAAGAATGTGGGTAAGGAGGAGCTTAAAGCGGGAAAGAAAAATAACGACGTACCTTTTGCAAGTACATATTTACAAGATGCGCCAGAATAGATTAAAAATTGGTGCCAGAAACGTACGTCGATTGATGGGGTAGTGTTTGTATCGTTGGTTTTTACAAAAATTCAAAGCATTCAGTAGCGATGGAGTATGGTGCTTTTGATGTCGAAGTTTTTCTTAAATGGTGATTCAGTTTCTGTAACATAAGGAGGGTTTAGGCGTCGCTTTAATATAGGATGAAATGGAAGAGTTTCAATACGACAAACGACTACATCTGCATTGTCGAAGAAGAAAATTGATTGTTTGAACAGTTCACACTCCCAAAAATGGGTATAAAGTAAGGGCGACTCCACGGCGAGTCCACGAAGTTCTAGATGATATTACGTAGGACTAAATATGTCTGATAAGATTGTTAAGCGGATGTTACATATTGTGCACTTACATTTCCGCCCAATTAAAATGCAAGTGATAGAAGAGAGATTTAAATCAACCAGTGGAAGTTTGCACAGAGTTTTTAGAAGAGATTGAGGCGCAACCACAACTTTTATCCGATTTAATTATGTCAGATGAGGCTCGCTTCCATCTAAGCGGTTATGTCAATAAGCAAGATTTTAGATATTGGGCATAGGAAAACCGTCGCTAACCTTCTGTACATAGCGAGAAGGTAACAGTTTGGTATGAAGTGAGTTCATTTGGGATTTCCAGGCCCTAGTTTTCTTTAAGACGGCAATTGAAAAGCAGTCTGAGCGTTATGTGACCATGCTGGATGATCTTTATTTACCAATGCCAAGGCAACTCAAAGCTGATTTACGTTCGTTATGGTTTCAACAAGATGGTGTAAAGCTCACACAGGCTAAACTCTCGATAACAATACGACGAATGTGTCCAGAAGAAATTCATCCTCTGTAGTGGTGATGGAACTTGGTTTTCATGCTTACCTCATTTACCACCATGTAATTATTGCCTGTGTGGGCATTTAAGGTGCAAAGCTCACGAGAATCGATCTCAGAACACAGACGATCTAAAGCAGGAATGGGCAACCTCCGGCCCGCGGGCCACATGCGGCCCTCGAGTAAGGTTTGTCCGGCCCGCTATTGAATTCTTTCGTTGCATATTAGCACGGCCCGTCTAAACTTAATCCATAATGAATCATAAGGATACTACAAAAATGTATATTTTTCAAGATTACTCACAGCATAAAACTTCTACAACAAAGGTTGCCCATGCCTGATCTAAAGGAATCAATCATACCAACAGACGATTCCATTACAAATGCCGAGGAATGCTATGGATTCTCTCATGCGACTTGCAGAAATTTGTTAGCTGAACGATGTAACCCATCTTACAATTAGTGATGTTACTTCTGAAAAGCAGTACTTATTGTCAGATAAAATGTTTTGGCATTGCCTTTCTTCCTAGTTGGAAATCTAAGGATGTATAGCTCTCTTCCAGTTATGATCTCCTATTTTCAAACATGAACTTCCCATATCTACTAAGACAATTTGTATATGGAAAGGATTGCATTTTACATTACAATACCAATTTCCCGCGGGATGCATCGAGATCTGAAACATACGACAGCTTTTCGCATACATACGTAGAGAACCTATAAACTTATTGAAAATTTAAATGTCTATCGTTTCATCTGACGTTTGTTCGATGAATAATTTCAGTGCAGCAAGTTAAACATCCTTACTTCCATATGTAGTACAAATACAAATCGACCTACTTTCGCAATGATGTCCTCCATATCCCTGAACTTTTTCGTAAGAAATCGCGAGAGTTGGGTGTATTAAGGAAATACGTATAAGCTTTCTTCTAATTGTTTGGGATATATTAATTCCTATGCTTCATAATGGTGAAAATATTTGTTACCAAATTTTTCAGTGTGCGCTCTTATAAGCAATGAAACAATGAGATTCGATTTTGTATAGAATTTACCGTATTTAAATGCATTAATATGCATGTGTAGAACATAGACATCGAAAACACAATGGAATTTATACATTAACGAATTCTAATAATACCTGCATTTAGTCCTGACAGCAACGCAACGTGGGGCTTATGATATTTGAGCTACGAAGCGAGTATAACATGTAGATATATGTTTTAGTTTTATTCAACGCAATGTGAGTAATACATTGTGGGTGTCGTTTATAAATTTTATGGTATTTTATTCAATGAGTTTAATTTAACACAATTATCTTGCTTTGTTGTTAGATGACCAAATCTGTTGAAAAATAAAATCTGTCAATAGCTGGCGTCTCAATGGGGAATTATTTTTTTACTTATGTCGTTCACGTTGGTGGTGGTTGAAATATGTTCATTGTTAATTTCTAATATCATACCGACCTATCACATAGACTATTTACCACGAATTATAAGATTGGGATGAGCTAGTCCAAAATTTCGTATAACAACAATGCTAGCACGATAAAGTCCAAAATTTCTCTGAAAGATTGCGTCCTACAATATGCGAGATATCTTGCTGCCAAGTCTTTCCAACAGTTTCCGATGTTTCAGGGAAAATTTGCTTAACATTTTAAGCTAGTTGTTTACATATTAAAACACGTGAACAACTAGCTGAAAAAATCAAGCAAAATTTCTTCACTACTTCCTCCCTATATTCTCCTCGCCCTTTCCCAACTATTCTGTCAACATTGAAAGAGTTTACGGCTCAAATGTGATTTAATCGATTTTCTCCAGAAACTTCTGCCATATGATTTCTTCAAGTTTCTGTCTCGCTCTTCTTCTTTGTCCTCTCTTGCTTGCTGCTCTTCTTTTTATTTTAGTATTCGTGTATTTTGTTACCTCTAATTTCAAATTTTATCACTAAAAATACCGAACGATAATTTTTTCCAACAATTGCAGATGCCCTATTTCTCTGGTTTTATATTTTCTTTTCATTCCTATGTCTTCAACCTTTGGTGCTTGAGTAACAACGTCGCGTTTTCTTTATACATCTTACATTCCCTCCCTTCACTTACTACTTCCCTTCTTTCTTCTTTTGGCTTCCCTCCCTCCCCTACTTATTTTTTTGCCGTTTTTTGTCTTAATCCTCTTAGTTATTTGTTAATTTATTGCCTTTAATTAAAGAAAAGATTTCTGAAAAAATTGAAGTACCTTCCTAATGAAGATAATTTATGAGGGAATTATTATTTAGGACAGTATTATTTAGATTTCTTTACCGTGTTTACAGCAATACTCGAAATATATTAGCTGAAATAGAGGCTGTTACAATCTGTGCTTGATTAAGAATGCCATTTTGTAAGACATGCAGAAACGAACCCTCAAGTTGTCGATTTTTACACTCAAAGTATTCCCTTCTGCCCTATCCCCCTTCTTTTATACTTTCCTTTCATTTCTGTATCTTCATTTTTGGTGCTTGAGTAATATACGACTCTGCTTCTAACGTAACGTTTTCTTAAAATATAGTGTTATACATCCTCTATTCTCTTCCCTCACTTATTATCTCCCTTCTCTCTTCTTTTGGGCTTTCTCCTTCCCTTTTTATTTTTTTACTTTGCCATTCTTTGTGTTAATTCTCTTAATTGCTTTATTAACTTATTACCTTCAATTAAAAAAAAAGCTTTTTGAAATAATCGAAGTACCTTCTCAATGAAGATAACATATGAGGGAGTTGGCATCATTACTAGGTGTTTTACCCTATTCACGGCAATACTCGAAAGATATTTCTTTGTTTGTTGATGGCTCTGAAAATCTGTGCTTGATTAAGGATGCTAGCTTGTGAAACATGCAAGACTGAATCCTCGAGTCAGCAATTTCTTATCTAAGTTTTCCCTTCCTGCCCTATTCCTCCTCTTTCAATATTTTCCTTTCATTTCTCTCTTCTCTCTTCATTCCTTGGTGCTTGAGTAACAAACGGCTCTGCTTTCAACGTTACGTTTTCTCAAAGGAGAGTGTTATACATCCTCTATTCCCTTCTTTCACTTATTACTTCCTTTCTTTCTTCTTTTGGCATTTCTCCTTCTCTTCCTATTGTGTTCCTTTGCCATTTTTCTTAATTCTCCTAGTGTATTTTTTGATTTATTGCCTCCAATTAAAGAACGGTTTTTTGAAAAAAAAAAAAATGAAATACCTTCTGAATGAAGATAATTTACGAGGGCGGCAACTGCCAGCATTAACAGGTGTTTTACCCTGTTCACGGCAATACTCGAAAGTTATTTTTCGTTAGTTGATGGCTGCGAAAATTTGCGTTTCATTAACAATGGAAGTTTGTTAGATATGCACACACGAACACTCGAGCCGTTGATTTTTATACTTGATTTGTAAAAAAACTGAATATGTACTTCCATGTGAATTTAAACTTGGTTAAGAACTAAGAAATTCGACTATTTTTTAAATACATAAGTTCAAGTTAAAGTGACTTTTTGCATAAGAAATCATGGAATTGAACAAAGAGTATTACTGAGTCCTGAGGTTTTACAATTTCAAACGTAGCTTAAGGTGTAGGCAGTGTTTTCAAGAAATCGTGTTCGTTAGTTACAATATAGTGGTGGTACAATAAATTTCAATGCGATAGTGACAGTTTTGAAGCTTCATTACCAAAAACTATTAGTCCTAATGGGGAAATGGCTAAAGGGAATTCATAAGCTACTGTAAGGACTATTAAATCAACCCAAAAGATTGGCATGAAAGCAAGTAACACCAGCACTTGTCCTGCTGGATTCCTCACAATTTGACCTGAGTTCAAAAAGAGGACCGTGTCAAATGGTGCTGGTCTACACTAGATCGCTATGACAATGAATCGTCTCATCTCAGCAACAATCTGAATATTCAGTCTTTGAGAATAAGTAGGCTATTAAAAAGTTTATTAGTGGAAAGAGCCGAAATACAACGATAATGACCACAGTTTCTAGAATGACTGAATACGTTCCCACTGTGCCACTGGAGGATGACCGTAGTGTTAATGCTGATTGCTTCACTATAGTTTGCTTGCCTCAATTTCTTCAAAATGTCTTCGGAAAGCGCCCCAGGGGTAGGATCATCTTGCATTTTGATCACGATTGTGTTTAAGCTGCTGCTGGAATGGTTAAGTATTAGATTGCCTAAAATACATATTTAAACCGTAGGTCGTTCGATATGTAGTCCAGACGTGACACTTTTTCGTTCCAAGCGTAAAGGATAAGTTACGAGGTTTACCTTTTAAATTGGTTAAATAAGCGGTGGATGCATTCCACATTGGTCTCCACAAAAATTCATTGCTTGTAAAGCCGAATACTTTCAAAAATTATAAATGAATATATTTTGTCGATATATTGTATATCGCTTTACTAGGTTCGGCGGAAAGGGAAAAGCCTTCCCTCGAATCCCTAATACATCAATACTTCCAAAATGGTACTTTGTGACTAGAAGCTATTTAGTCAGCATTCGTTCCATAAACATTTGCTTTGAATTCTCGTGTAACTAAATACATACATACGATAATGGGACGTAAGATGCCGGGAAAATTTAAAAAGTAAGGAGGTGAGCCTTTATATATTCTCTTCGTCCGCCTATTTGTCATGGAAGATATCATCCCTTTGTGTGTCCCCAAATTCTTTTATGAAATCTATGAATAATGTATAAGTTTATTTCGACGTTCTTGCTTTCCTACAGAACGAATAATTTGTGAATTTGCGTTGCAAATTAGGTACAGGGGGTGATCTTTTCTTACGCATTTTATAAATAATTAGTCTTGTTTCGGTATATGAAAACACGTTTGTGTTCGAGAGTAATATGCGGTGATATCGACATTCTATTAAATTGTGTTAATGTAAAGCGACAAGGAACAAACAAGAATTAGGAACTACGTGGAAATAGTAATTAAGAGTTAATAAATAAGTTGCGAACGAATGAAAAATCGTATTATAATTTGCTTTCTAGAAACATCAGATATAATAAATTGCAGATTATTTCCATCTCGAATATCCTACGATTTGATTAATTAAGGTGGGTGTGTTTCGTAACCACGTCTAAGTGTAACCATCACGTTAAGCTGGAAATATTGTAGTACAAATTTTGCAAAATGTCGCAAGACTAATGACCTACGTCGTATGTCATTCTAACCGAAGATTTAGCATCGGAAATGGGGAAACCGCGTGTCCTAGTTTCGTAGTAGAGATCTGGCCAAAAACGTGCGCTCTTTAATTCAGATAATCTATTAATACTCGTAATGGTCGGTGTTTTTGCCGTATTACATCAATCAAGCTCGATACTTTTGCCGATTGGTTACTTAAATGTAAGATGACAAATTCGTTGGTTGGTGATTCGTGTACGCTTGGGTCATTAATATACTTGTCAGGATGGAATTCTTCGTAAGGGTCTGAACTTAATTTGGTCTATATTTTCTTCTCCGAAATACCGAGTTTTGATTATATGAATGCAACTCTTCCTTATTTGTCCGCTGTCCGACGAGAATGTAAGGTAAGCAATTCCTCTCTTTTTGCTATTGTGTTACATTACAATGTCGTACGTCTATAAATCTTGATTAAGTCTAGATATAGTTCTATGAATTTGTTAGCAATTGAAGGGCCCGAAGACGTGAAGAGTTTGGGCTATTTTACGTCCCCATTTAGGTACGTCGATAATAATAATAATAATAAGCTTTATTAATCAGAACAGATGTATATAATATCCTATATATAATCCTACCATATTTTTTTACAATAAACTTTTTCTTTACAATTTCTAATGATAACATCTGACCAATAGGTATAGGATCCAGACAAAGTGTTATTTAGTGGTTTAGGAAGAATAGCAGATTTTGTCTGAATCCTACACCTATTGGTCAGATGTTATGATTGGAAATTGTAAAGAAAAAGTTTATTGTAAAAGAATATGGTAGGATTGTAGTAGGACATTATATATATTTGTTCTGATCAACAAAGCTCATTATTGTTCTTATTATTATTATTATAATCAACATACCTAAATGGGGACGTAAAATGGACTGTACTCCTTAGGTCTTCGGGCCCTTCAATGCCTAACAAATTCATAGAACTTCGACCACCAGATCCAGACCAAATAACTACAACGGGGAAAAAAGGATGGAACTTGGAAATTCTTGATCTCTACTGAGTGTCCGGTATAAAACTTGCAAACACCCTATACGATTTAATGTATTAAGGACCACAAATGTCGTACTAGCCGGACATGCCACGTAAGCTCCCACATCGTCCCGTGAAGACGGGTGCAGCTTGTCATAGTACACTGTATTCTCAGCACCGGAGTGCTGTGTCTTTGAAAAAGCTTTTGAGTTCTAATTCTTACTGTGATCTTCCACAGCAATACAAAGTTCGTCAGGAGTTGCACGGATCTTCACCTTGGGAGGTCGTCTGTCAAGGTCTGAGTTTACCTATTCATTCATGATGGAATGTGAGGATTCTACAGCATGGTACTTAATAGACGGGGCCAAGACTTTAAATACTCACAGGGAATTGCCAAATCGTCCTGGATACGACCGTGCTTTGTGCATCAATGGCAATGGCAATCGGTTAAAGATTTGAAAGTAGTGTAGACAAGAACTACGCTTTAGCCGCCTATTATTATCCCAAAAAATGAATTCTAGGCACTTATTTTTACAAGTTGATTCCATCGGGAGTCAGAAATACCAGCTAGAGATTACGGCGAGAAGTATGGGAATCGTACTCCCAACCTCCAAGTACATATGTAGTTCAGTGTGGCACTACTACATACTGATTTCACAGACTTCATTCATTCATTTTTAGCGTTGGTCCCTAATAGACCAGGCACTTGAGCATTATGCTATTGATCATCAATGTCCTGTAACACTCTTGCGCTCAAGCAACCTCGCGTCCTCCACAAAGGTCACTATTTTGTTCAAGAAAAACCTCAGTATTATCGTAGGTTCCAGATCCTTGCCAAAATGCTAGTGTTTGAGTATCTTCAGTTGCTCACAGGCTTAGATAATATAAAGGCTTGTTTCCACCTGTAATTCACATCTTCTACACCACGGTTCGCTTACCATTCCCATGTTGCATAGATGTTCTTTCAAGACGCAGTGTCCGATTACTAAACCGGTAATAATTTTAATGACCTTTTTGCTTGTTCATATTATCATGATTCAGGTTAGTGCAGAATTTAGCATATAGCCTACCTAACAGTGTTTTAGTGTGGAATTGATCTTCGGTCAATATCCATTTCTTTGAATGTTACTTTTCCACCCATAACGAGATTTTCCATCTGGCGGAATTTTTAGCATTTAGGCTCTGGTCCTAAGATGTTCCACTCTCATCCTTCCTTGGTTAGTTCATCGGCAAATAGATTGCCCTTAATGTGCTCATGTTCTGGCACCTAGACCAAGGACAGACTGTGGTTCCGTACTAGTCCATTAAGGGTTTTTCTACAACGTTTTCCCAGTTTCTACTTGGTAATAGTCTTTATAAGGACTTTAATACTCGACTAATTATCAGTCATTATATTTGTTCTTTTATTTATACGGCCCCCGCTTTGATTCCTTCTGGACAGACTGATATTGCAAATAGCTTAGTCTGGAAAACCGCAGCATGTTTTCCCAAGATCAGTGACAACCTGTTTCTAGGAAACAATCTGCAAATACTATCCCTTGTGCTTTGATTGAATTATGATCCGTCCGTAAGCAAGACGCTGGTAAAGGCTTATTCACTACATAAAATATTCCGATAATCAATTTATTTACATCCTGTGTTAATGGATTTGTATTTGGGGCCTCCAACAAATTTGTAACCTTCATAGCTTGCCACGTATGAAAGAAATACTTTTAATGATACATTTCTATAATTAATTTATGATAATTGTAATACGTAATCGTACATATCTATCAAATTTATAAGAATTGTTGCGACAAATTACAGTCAGAAGTTGCCAATGGGAACTTCTTTCAAATTACATCCAAGAAAATCGAGTTTGACTGAAATTCGTGATTTAGATATTTACTTAAAATTTTAGGCGATATTAGATTTACTGCTATAATTGCATCTTAAGTAGAAGTTGCTGCCTCAGGAGCTTCCTGTTGCATTTCCGAGGGAATCCAGTTACAGTCGATAAAGTGGTTAAGAGGTTTTGTAGACTTGAGGGGAATTAAACCATGGAGAAATACATGTAGGTAGAATTTAAACAAAACTACAGTTTTAGAAACGTAAAGTTATACCTTTTGACCCAAAGGCGGTTCCAAAATATGTGCGTAGAATATTGATTGAAAATAATATAATACTTATTTCGGGATATTAAATAGTGGTAGGTGGTGAAAATCAGGAGAAAGAAAGTCTGGTTTGCAAAGCCTCCAAGACGTAGGAATGTAAAGAAACATCATATATCACAGTAGTGATTAAGAGAATATCTTGGAGAATATCTGGCTGTCAATAGGTCCTCTAAGACAGCCCTGCAGAATGCAGGTTTTTTAAAAAATAGCTTGCAAAATTTCAACTGTACAAAATGTGTCTTTTAGTATTTATAACATATGTAAATCATATAGATACTCCATCCAATACATTTATGTTTGTACATATGACATAATCCAATTAAAAATTCTCCCATTATGTACCTTAAATGTGCATTATTGCAGCTATTTGCCTCTACAGAAGTTGACAATTAAGTTATCACAGACTTCTGCAATAGCCGCAGTCGCGCTTATCGACTATAGCTTCTCAGACAGCAATCGTCCTTGCAAATACAATGTTGGTATTAAAACGAAAGCTACATCTCGCAAAGCCGTACTGATGATTGGTATAAGCGTGAAACGCGCATGCAGATGACACGAGTAGTCTTCTAATTGGAATGCATTTATGTAAAATCACGAGGATTGTCTACATTATAGTTTTCCGTTTTCACACATATGTTCTAACATATGAATCTTGTTTAAATTGTTTCAATTTGAAGCCGATTGGCGTCAATTCTCTAACATGGTTGGGCTATCTGTATGACTTATCTGAGGTTGTATTATATTACTCGGATTTTTCTCTCCAGGATAAAATCTACTCTTCGCCTAGATACTGTTTTATGTCTTTTGGGTGTTCACGTAGATTTAGTTTTGTCTTAATTTGAATGGTGTAATCCTAGAAAAATATTAGTGCTTCCAATTCTGACCAAATCGGAACATTCCTGGTGTTAGCGAACGAACATTTCGGAGATAATTCTTGTTCCATTTTGGTTTTCAGGCTAATTAACTGGAAACGCCTATTATTATCGGCTTTATCGGCTATTACATTAATTATAATTAATTACAATAGGATATTAGTTCGATTGATTAATTTGGTGTTACTAACACTTCGACAAAAGAAGCTCCAGTTTTGGACTAAAATACCATCTGTAGTTTTTTTAGAAGATTGCAATAGTGAGAAAGTATATTTGCTTTGTTAAAAGTTCATTGTTTAAAACATTATAAGATAGGCTTGAAAATGAACTATATTCTGAAGCTATGCATCTGTAGGCTTTAAGTGAAGTATTAGATAGGCTACTCAAAGCCTACTTAGAAAGTGTAAAATGTAAGAGTATTATCATTATTAAGCTTCGACAAATGCGGTCTTATTCGCTGAAAAAACAGACCTATGCGAGAGGTCCATCGCCGTATATAGACTGTTCTTTCAGCGAACAAGACCCGTGTTTGTCGTATATCTGGATGTGGAAATATTTCAAGAAGTTGAGTACGGAAAATGAAACGGTTATTATTAACTAGCATGCTAATAGTAATGGAATCTCGCAACTTACCGTTCTATTGGCTAAATTTTTAACGCGGCAATTTAGGTACGCCGTTTTCCCTAAGAGTGCGGTGACATTTTTCGATGCGCTGGTGTCGAAGTGCGGTCCTCTGCTGGGTGAACTGTCGCTTACGGAATTACCTGAAGCCCCGCCGCCCGACTGCACTGCACCCAATACTGCGGACAAACAAGAGCGAAAAGTCAGTGGGGTACGTACAAAATTTAAGACGCGTCGTCGGGTATATGAAGTCGCTGAAATGAGACGACGATGGTCGATGATGGCCAGGTGTTTTACGGGAGCGTTTAAAATCAAACTTTAGAAACGGTAAAAACCGGACGAAAAGTATGGCAATTAAAATTTAATTAAAAACTTAATTAAAAGTGGAAGTGCACGACGCTTGCGCTACGTTATCTCGACTTTTACCTCTCTCGATGAAAATGACGGAGTTGATTTTTTTATTTCAAGCTTTCGCTACGATTGGCGATTAAATGAAGAGGAGTAACGAAATTTTCACTGCGCGGAAGGAATTAAATTTTAGCAGGAATATTGAAGATCGTGTAGTTTGACAGGAAATAGCTTCGTTCCCTAAGAGACTTAGTTTTACGATCTTTTATGTTACGTACTGAAATATATAATCGTGACTAGACTGGGCAAATATGCGGTATGATGAGTCATCATTGTAAAAAGGACATATCATACCGCATATTTGCCTAATTTAGTCGTGACACTCTTAAGCCTAAACGATCTAGATATGGATGCTTATAAAGATATATATTTCGATAACTGGGTTGTCATCTTCAGTGGACAAAGTAAGTTGGGAGGTGTTAGTCAAGATCTATAACCCTTGAAGGTGATAACCTAGTTATCGAAATACTCATTTCAATGTCCTAAAATTCGTGCAGCAAGGGTAACAACTATATCATTTATGTTCGCCCCGAATCCTAGATTCTATTGCATTTTTTATTGCCTTTCCCTTTCACGAACAATTTTCCCTGCAAAATTAAAGGAAATCCGGAAATAGGCTATCGTATCCAATATAGTGCTTTTACTTTGCTCAAGAAAGTCGATGAAATTGTAGTTCCAACGACTAGCAATTCCGATCACAACCGTTTCGAATACTCCATCACACATAGTTATATATGCGCGAAGCAAACAATACGATAGAGAAATCTTTCTGATATTTCTCGAGACGGCATGAATAGTAAATGACAGATGAATAGGAAGCAGACGGTGAATAACAGTTCTACACCTACCAAAGTTATTTCGGTTTTATTGCACCTTTCATATAGGAAACTAAAGGAATTATGATACGAGCATATGTCTTGTGCGAAATATCGTATGTATCTTTACAAAAGGCGTATTAAACTTAGCGAGCAAGAGTGCACTGTTGCCTTCAATATTTCCACAGTCGGATGTGTGGAGTTGGAGTAGACGCTTTAAATTGTTTGGTGGGGTAACTTGCTCTAACGGAAGCTGGAATAAAATTTACCAATTTCTATGCTCGTACAATCAGCTTAGTATATTGCTTGTTAGCTTAAAACATTTGTAGGAAAATGAATTACGTCATTCTTAAGCGGGCGTTGATAATAAATGTTTGCTTTTTGCAGATTATTGGTGTATGATACTAAATTCGAAGTTACTGTTGGCCTACGGAATTTTTCAGATATTCTACTTAAAGTGACTCTTGACGCACGGTCTTTTTCAGAAGTCCTACATTTTGGGCTATTGAAGCTTAATTGGATGCTTTTGCAAAATTATTCTATCTTTTCTTTTAGCTATGGGGAAGGTTGTACAGCTTACTAAATATTTCTTCTGATTTCCTGGATGCTTGAAAAAATTACTCACAAGCTGGTGTAACTTTAAGTCGATCGCTGATGATCAGTTTGATTTAGGTCACGTTTTAACTATATAGTTTTCGTTGCGGTGCTTATCAGTCCAAATACATCTGTTCTACACTTACCTATTTTTGATCCATATTCCATAATAGCATCCTTTCTCAATACAAAATTGTTTGCAACGCAGAAAGAGAAGTTTTATTTTGAAATTCATGATAAATTAACTTGTATTCATGTTATGACCGGTATACGCACCCAAAGCAAGCATTTGCGCCATATTTAAATGGCAACAAATTTTAAAGCAGACACTAACTTGGCCATAGCATTATACGTAGTGTAGTGCTCGCAACGACCATACACGAATACACGAAGGCGATTCGTAAAGTAAGTTCCGTTTCCGTCTAGCGAGCAGAGAGGAGTGGGAATATCGGCGCGATCGCAGTGCTGCGGTGTAATCTGATTCAATGTGAGTCTGGTAGTGCTAGTGAGTGAATCATTCGGACATTATTTCGTGCTATTTAGGTCGTTCAATGTGACTGCTGTATTTAAAAATTCCGTCAATTGTGAACTGCGTGCTGTGTCCGATTTCTGGGTGCAAAGAACATGAAGGCTGCTGAGATTCATCGTGAACCTTATTATCTTTATGGTGAAAATGTTATTAGTGACAATGTAGTTAGAAGATGGTGCGGTATGCTTCGAGAAGGACGAAGTAATGTTTATGAGAGCCATGAAGAGCAGCAGGGCACTGTTACAGCATGGCTTAATGCACAGACTGCAGAGTTCTATGAAGAGGATATTAAAAAATTAATTCATCGCTATGACAAATGTCTGAAACTTAATGCCAACTATGTGGAAAAATAGGGGAAAGTAGTAGCCTTAAGTTGTATATAATAAAAACCCTCTCCATGCATTGGTGTAATATTGGTTTAATAACCAAACCGAAGTTTATGAATCGCCCTCGTATTACATATAACCAACATTCAATTATGAAGTAAGGATGTTCGATGTGAGCGACCCTATTTACCGCTGGTTTGTTGGTTCTAACTACTTTCTGGTCGTGTTACATTGCAAAGTTCTGTTGCAAGTCAGTTGCCGTCTTTATGCTCGCGGGGAGTATTACATTACAAATGATTTAGGGGCATCAGCTAAATACTATAGAGGCTGCAATTTGATGGAATTAACGATCTGTTTTATTATATTAGTATATTAGGTGTATTACTAGTGAACAGAATATCGAAGAACTGGTTTCACTGAAACTGGGAAAAAGTATGTGGACCGAGCAGTAGTACCTGTAGTTATCTCTAATCCGGTAACTAGAATTTAGTAGTTTAAGTCTAATTGTGGCCTTGAGTTGCCTGCGTGCTTTTACTGAAGAAAAATCTATGTTCTAACCCTTTAGCTTGATTTCACCTTACAAAAAGACACATTTAGGTAAATGAAATTTTGTGAGTTTATAGACCGATGTAGTGTAAAAACAACGGTAAATTTTTTAACTGTCAAATTTCACGTAAGGGATGTGTATAGCGCCCCCAGCTCAACACTACCCTTCGCTGTTTGACTCAATAACTCAGAAACTACAACAGACATAAAAGAAAAGTTGAGAGAAGATTCACACTGTTTCGCATGCTGTTAATGATGGCGTAAATATTTTCCCTCTAACAAACATATGCTCATGGAAGCAAACTCTTTCTCTTTCCTCACCCCGTCGGTATTAGTGTTTCCTTGTTTGTAAGAATTTACCCTATCGTGCATTAATTACAACCATTTCACCAAATTTCGCTAACCAACACTAAAAGTTTGTAAAGTGTACTAGAAACTTGCGATGATAAGCAATTAAACCGAACTGAAATTTAAATAAAATACAACACATCGAAAATAGTTCTGAGAGATGTTTAGAATTCGATGATCTCATCTACCTCTTTTAAAAACTTACAATTTCTTAAATAATCATCTCAAGGATATGGTACTTGTAGGTTACCATCCCTTCGAATGACTATTATTTGCTAGAAAAGTTGTAAATTATTTAAATGACTTTCGTTTCTCCCTTTTTTGATCCGTTTGCCCGTGATCTTGCAAGCAAGCAAAATGGAAGGCTTATAGGAAACATTTCCAATCTTTCTTCCTCCGTATTTCCTGCCTCCCTAGTAGAGCGTCGAAATTGAGCTGTTTCAACTTTTTCTGCTCCATTTCCTCCATAGCCTCCAATTCTGTCCAAGTTCCTTTATTTCCTTGATCGCCCTTCCTCTCTTTTCTCCTATTTCCTGTATTTGTCGTGTCCATGTTTTCCTGGGCCACCCCTTTCTTCTCCTTTTGGATCTTTCTGCCTCGTATATGGTCTGTTTTCGCTCATCCTACATACATCTCCAAACCATCCCATTTCCTCTCAATAACTTCTATTATATAATCCTCCTTTAGGTCACTTCCTATTTCCTCATTTCAAATTTTATCAAATTTCGTTCTTCCGCTTATTTTGCAAAGGTATTTCATTTCTATGGAAAGTATTATATTATCATGTCTTTTTTGTCTTGTCCACGTTTCGCTTGCATACGTTACTATAGGTAATGTGACTGCCTTGTATACATATAACTTTATCTTTTTATCTATTTCCATCTTCCCCAAAATAGTTTTATTAATGGCTTGGTTTATTCTGTCCGCTTTTCCTGCTTTACTGGTTACTTCTGCATCAATCTTTCCGTCATTTGATATTATATATCTTCGATATTCGTATGTTATTGCCCTTTCTAGTTCTTCTTTTTCTTTACATTAGCGTGTTATGGTTCGTTTAACGATAATTTCAAATGATAATTATTTTCTAGAAAAGTAATAGATTTTTAAAATTGCTTTCAGTTCACCCTTTTTTACCTCATTCGGTCGTGATCCTGCAAGAAAGCAAAAAGGAAGCCTTACAGGAGATATTTCCGATTTACGGAAGAAAACTAATTGCAGATCAAAGACCATCCATTTTACCAAATTTAAACGCACTTAGTACCAGAAGATTATTCAAATAGAAAAAATCCATTATAGGAGACGGTCAATATTTAACTTTTATATCGTATCGCTCCCTCTTCCCGATATGGACGAATCCATCTCAGCAACGACGCGAGTCCAGGGACCGAACACGATAGATTTTCAATCCATTTAAGCTCCCTACGTGCCGCAGTAGACTCGCGATGGTATCGAGAGCAACCAACCGCTGCGTTGCGATGAAATTCGCAGTTCCGCGCCGGGATTTGAAGGAAACTAAATGAAAACTAACCTATCCTCCGGAGACCTAGCTCTGGTAGTCATACCGCAGAGCCTCCCCGTTCGCGTTACACTCCAATTATTGTTCCTCCTTCGCCTTTCATTGCTACAGCGGCGCTAATGCCTCCGACCGGTGGTTATGCCTATTAGTATAACCGCAATGGCATATTAGTCGCTCCTTGCATGTAATAATGCTGCTGCATTCAGCGCAATTCGGTAGTAATTCATAGTATCCCGTATCTACATATGCGTGACAAATAGTCAGTTGATTTCTTGAATATTGATTACTGATTGAATGATTTCGACCATACTGTGAGGTATTGTCTGTGTAAAACAATAGACCTCTAAATACGTTAATACATTTAGATTCCTAGTATTCATGCTGCCAAGTGTAATGGGTACAGCAAATTGATGGAATGGATTGCTTCAACAGTAATTAATTATTTATTCTCCCGTAATACCTACTTAGAGGGGCTATCATAATAAGCAAATATTGGTAAATGATTGGCAAGTAAAATATTCCTGAAGAGTACAAACTTATTAGGATTAAATATAATGTATACAGCTGAAATAATAATGCTAATAAACAAGCGAATGTGGGGGTACTACAAAGGGAATTGAAAGAAGCCCTGCTAAGAAAATCAGATAACAAATAGCACACAGTGTGGAAGTATACTGATGTCGGGTGCTTAAAATATAACCATAATAGAAGAAATATAGAAAAATCTACATAACTCTCCAATGAATGACCTACACTGAGGTTCATTTGTTAGGCAACTTTCAGGGAAGGTTGTACAACGACTGCACATGAGAATTATGTAGATTTTTCTACTTTTCTATTCTTTGTATTTGTAACTCTCTCAGGTATCTTGAAACTTTTTCTAACCAAAATAGCTTTGAATTGAGATAAAGTAAAAAGAAAGAACAAAGAAACCAATATTGAATTATCTACCCAGCGTTGACACCTTAATGTGATACGTAAACTTGTGTGCTCTCGATGAGATGGGGGCTGTATCGGAAGGCACATCCATGCAAAGAAGGCCCAGAAGAAGGAACCTAGACTAACGGAAAGAAAGGTAATCACCTCGCACACGCCAATTTCAATTAAACTTGGTAATTAGGTAGAGTTGGTAGAACTATGTAAGAGGCTGATTTCTGTGTCTACGATTAAAGCCTTTGAAGGGGTAAAAAACGTCCTTGAAAATTGGCCTGCTTTTCGTTTCTTGCCAATTACTCTTGGGTTGTTTCAAGAAAGAAATATTCCAGCTTTAGAACATATCGCGCTTCAAGAAAGCTGTTGAAACGTGTTTGAATCGGTAACCCTTATTCTTCAACATGTTGCCTCCTCTCACCCCCACTATTTGTAGAAACACCGATTTCGATGAAATTTGGTATTTATGTAGAGTTGGTTGAACTATGTGAAAGGCTGGTTTATGTTTCTGCCACTAATTCCTTTGAAGGGCTTGGAAGTTGATCCAAGGATAAGATAACTCTTATTCTAAGAATATTTAGGAACTGAAAGAAAGCATTCGCAATAAAATTGGTACAATTTCGATGGACATACTACAATGTGTAATGGGAAATTTACGAAACAGTGTGTACGCAGTAAAGGACCCTATCTAGCCGACATTATCCTTCATAAATAAAATGGCATTTAATGTATTTTACTTGCTTGTATTTGAAAATAAATATCTTGACACAGAAATTTGGTGCATCCTGTATATATCAGAATGTCTCTTTTCTTTTATTGCCTTACTTTTCAAGTATTATTAGGTGCAGTATGGCGAAAATTAAAAAAAATTGGAATCACTATCGCATTAGGATTGATTTCATCCCACAATTCCACCCTACCCTAGCTGTTGGTTATATGACCTCTTATTTTCCGAGATGATCGCTCGCAGAATTAATTTGAGGAAGCTGTTTTATAAAGCAAAATTTTAATCTGCTGAGGATTCAGAATTTTGCTTAGTTAGATTGATCAATTTTATTACAAAATTTCAGGATAATTTCTAATTAGTTCCTTTTTCACTTAGCCTCCCAAAATCCGATAGGCGAAATTAGTTTATTTCATCCCTTACTCAACCTTGGACGCATAATTTCGAAACAACATTTTGAATTACGGATGTTTTCGAAAACTGAAAACCGCAACCGCGCGCTAACGAAATTCGCTCGAAACAAGGTGGATATTAGGTTACCGCGACCTGCTAGCACATATGTATGTATGTAAATATAGGGAGAGCAACTAACTTGTCTCACAACATCCAATACTTCGTTAGCAATGCGGTTAGAGCGCCGCACCGTACCCGTAATTATATTCGCCCTGCGAACAATTAAATCGTACAACGCCATTTGTCCATTATGCGCTTAAATAAGTGCGAGTTTTTGCCTTAGGTTAATCGCGAAGCCCAATCTATTACCTACATAGAATAACGACGGGCGAAATTGAACACCACGTTGACGGATTTGTTAGGACACAATGCACGTTTATTATGCAACATGGGAACCGCGTTCAATGCTATATTAATGATGGGTGTAATCAAATTGTGTGTCAGTTATACTCTATTATCAATAAAGGTCGATTAAGGGATGAAATGATTGTGATGTAACATTAATGACTATCTACTGTATAGTTTCATCATTAATTTGCTATATATAGCACCTTCGTGATTTTTCTAATATCCCTGCTTTTTCTGTACTGTCATTGTCACAGTTCTTGGCGGATGGAAGACTATTGGGTGGAGTTGTGTCCGTTCAATTTCATTGCTGGATTGAAGATTTTTAGGATTTTCCGGTGTTTTTCCAACTTGTAATACATTTATTAGATTGTTACACTTTATATAACTAAAATAATTCATTTACCTTTTTAAATACGCGCTTGAATGATTTTTTCTTAATATTTTAGGCTACATCTGTGCGTTATATTTAGTTGTAGGAAAGTTGCTTTTGAAACTCTTCTTCTTCTCGTCAATACTTATGCCTTTCACCGTCGGATTATTTTTGGATCTTACGACGATTTAATCCATTTTTTCCATCGTGTCCGGTCTGTACTCATTTTTCTCATTTCTGCTATGATCTTCCCTCGCTTTCGTCCCAATTCGTTTACTCTGTCAATCCATTTTTTCCTTGGTCTTCCCTTTTTCCTTCTCCCCGTTATTTTTGGCTTCTATTATTTTTTTCTTTGTTAAACTCTTTTGTTCCATTCTAATTATGTGGCCGTACCAATTCAGTTGATATTTTTCAATTCCTTTTAGTATATCTTCTTCATTTATCATATTCCTTATCTGTTCGTTTTCTATTCTGTCCATTTTTGTTTTCCCCACGATCTTTCTCAAAAATTTCATTTCCATAGCTGTTATTTTGCTTTCGTGTTTCTGCTGTATTGTCCTGGACTCACTTGCGTACATTATTGTGGGGGCTACTACTGCATTGTATACTATCTGTTTGATCTTGGGTTCAGCTTGTGAAACTCATTTTTACAATTTTTGTGCATTCGGGTAGTACGTATTAAAGTATTTCCTCCTGATGCTATTGTGACCTTATACCCTTACCGACCGTCTGAATATTTTTGTAGACGTGACCATCCTCACTTCCAATTTCATCGGTCCGTCAGTTAACCCTTCGCACCATTGATTCGAAAGCAACGCCTTCCCTAATTTTCTCTCAGTTATTTTTTAATGGCATTATATTTTCATCAATTAGAATCATTTTCAAGGGTGTATGATGCGCCGTAGTCTACGTTTGTCCAGATACTTCTCAACGGTTGTGTACATGTGTATGTACATATATATCGCGACATATTTTTCATTTCCGCATAGCTACATTTTAATTACATTTACATATACGTGGCACCACCTTAATATGCTTTCATTTTAGATTTAGTGACGTATTCTCGATGAAGGTGCGAATAGATTCAATTAAGAATAAGCCAGCAACGTTGCATTCTGAATGTAATGTGATACATTCTATAATGCTCTGAAACGTTGTCAGAAGACCGTCGATTTGCAGCTTCGTTCTTTATTTCTTAAAAATTCTGCGTTAAATATAGAAATGCAATTTAATATCTCTTTGAGTATCCTGGCAAGGATTTGAAGAAGATGGTACCATCCCAATATTTGACTACATACGAAACCCCATATATTTGTAGATGCATGTACTGCGTTATATATCAATTGAATTTAGGAATAAGTGCATGCCGTAGTAGCCATATATTCGGATACTTCTTAACTATTGTGTACATACACATATATGGTGATATACGTTTCATTTCTGCCTTTTCATTACATTGAACTATATGGACGTGGTATCACCTTAATATGTTTTCATATTAAATTTCGTGATGTATTCTCGACGAAGGTGTGAATACACTCCCCAGCTATGCTAGAAACGTTGCATTCTGAATGTAATGTAATATATTATTCCATAATGTTCTGAAATATTGCCAGTAGACTTCCGGGTAACAGCTTCCCTCTTCATTACTTTAACATTCTGCATTAAATATGTAAATGCAATTTAATATCTCTTTGGCCAAGTTGGCAAGGATTTAAGGAACATGGTTTCGTCTTGATACGAAATTGTAAGTACATACGAAAGCTCGTGTATGTACATACATACATTGGAATGTCCATTATTTTTTAATTTTCGAAATGTTGAAACGGTATCCTCTCATTTTTTTCTATTAAGCTTGAATATAACTCATGTGATATTTTACGGCCCTACGACCACGCCTTCTCTAAGCGACTATGCGTGTTTTCTTATAACTTCAATATTTTTGGATCTGTAATTTTTTTTTTGTTTATTTCTATGATGACGAAATTAAATTAGAAATAATTATCTTGGAATGAGCCCAATTTGTTGTAAATCGAATAAGAAATAGGGTTATACGGGTTAATTTAACAATAAGAATGTTTCGTTTTCATGTAATGAGAAATTTTAAGCAAGCAAGGAAAGAAGAGAAAGAAGAAAAGAAACTAAAACAAAACAAAAAGCCATAAGGTTATGAAATAAATTTACTAAAGATTTTGATCATTGTGCAATAAACAAAGAAATTACTAACAAAAATAATTGAATACGGTATAATTAATATTAAGTTTAATATTAAAAATATATGTCATATGACGTCCTCGTCTTCCTCGTCGGTTGAAGAAATTGCGTTTCTTCGCGTCTCTGGCTGTGGACTTTTAGGTGATTCTGATTCCGTTGATTCTAAACGAGGGTGCCTCTAATAACAAAATAACTTTAGGAGATACAATCGAATATTTTTGGGGTGGGCACTGCCACACAGATGAAGTTACTGGGTGGGAAGTTTTAAGGAACCTGTGAAGCTATACATCAAGCAAGATGGATGGCGAGAGCTATTTATGCGATTAAAAATGTTTTTATTACGCGATCAGCTAAATTTAACGCGCAAAAAGAACTAAGGTTTGCAAGAAGTTTCTCTATTCATAACAACAACTTACTTTAAATCATGGATACAATGCAACTTGACCGTAATAGCTCCTTACCAAGACTTGTGTTTTACAAAAGCGCTGAAGAGCTATGAAAATGTAGACAATTTAATTTCAGAAACAGCTTTTGAGAAATTTTGCCGGCATCTATATTATTTAACTGAGGAAGTCGTCATTTTATACCTTTTTGATGATATGGATGATATTGAAACAAAAAGAATATTGCGGCTAGTTTAACCAAAAAAGTAAATTCGACAATGCAAAGAGATATGTTTCATCGAAAGAAAAAAGGCGTAGCCTATTATTTGGCAAGTTCTTTCTAACTAATCACTTATTTGACATGACATGAATTTTCTTTTCCTTTTGGTATAGGCATGATTTTGTTGCAATAAAAAGCAATGATCTATTTTATCGATTGAAAATAAACAATGAACTTCTCACTGAAAACCCATCAATTTGGGAAAGAAGTGCATCCTTTTTAGAAGTTAATTCAAACTGATTCGATTGAAGGCAGTTAGTGACAGCGCTGAAAGAGCTGTTAACTTTATGCAAAAAATTTCATGGACTTTTAACAGCAATATCTATTGCAATGTCTTCAAGAACACGGAAATCTCTATCGAAATTGTACTAAAAAGAAAAACTAAAGAGGAAGTATTCTATTAACTAATATTCTGAACTTATAATATTGATTATTTATATGCCCTTTCATCATAAAAATAAACAAACAAAGAATTGCAGGTCCAAAAACATTAACATCATAGGAAAAGGCGCATAGTTCCATCTCTAGAGCCCGTCGCTTAGGGAAGACGTGGCCGTTGAGGCTTAAAATTTTACGTGAGTTATATTCAATAAAAATTGAAAAAAAGCCCATCCTTTTTTCAATTTTATCCCAAAACTTTAAAACAAAACAAAAACCTTAATAAGGGACACTCTAATGTACATAAACGCATATATGTATTGTTATACATCTATTGAGTTAAGGAATAAGTTCGTGCCGTTTATATTTGTTCCAGCTTTAACTATATGTTAAGATTGTTATTATTACCATTATTTCAATTTCTGAAATTCTATTCTTTTATGCTTCTTCCATCTGTGGCACTTTATTTAGGTTCTTGGTTTCGGTAACAGTAACTTAGACTTTTATTCTATTACTATTTACTATTGACGTAATGGATTTTAACGACGACAGAAACGAACTTCTCTCTCCCCCTCCCCTAGTTTAGATTTTAATCACGGTGTACGTATGGCCTAAGCAACTAAAGGCATCAACGGCGTCTACAAAGTAGATACTAGCGAAAAATAGCTTGCAACTGATACGCCCCCTTTGGAGACGTAAAATTCAGCTTGAATGACGGCCCTAGCTTTGATCGCCGGCCGCAACCTACAAATCTCATCAAAGAAAGATGAATTTGGTTAGTAAATCTCTCCACGTCCACCAGCTGGTTTAGTATTTTATGATATTTCATTCAAAACCAAACGAAACTTACAAGATTGCCTTACTAATTGGTACGCCTGACAGATGCAACTTTTTACTTGCACGGAGTACAGAAACCTAACGATCACTAGCAGGGAGAACATATTTTCGATTGATTACAATTAAATTTTAGTCTAGAAATTGACAGTTGGGACGTTTGTAAGAATTTTTTTCCTCAAGCCGATATGTGGCTGTACAGTGCTCCATTTCGCTGTTAATGGAACTAGAGAAGACTTTGGAAAGATATTTTCTAAAAGCAGCTGTCATGTTTAAAATTTGGAACGGTAGTGGATATATTGGACATGGGTCTAGAAAAGATTTTGACAACTGCGGGATGAATGTGATGAGAGTACTCTAATCACTAAGGCTTGATAAAAGAGTGGATGACGTGTTATCATTAAGTAGTGTAAACCGAACTGACGTTCCCCTACACTGATCATGTTCTGTTCGTGTTACATTACAATGTTTCGTTACAAGTCAGCAGTCGGCTTTAGACGATATTTATGTAAATTCACACCTCGAAATATTTCTCTGGGCGTATTATGTATATTTTCTGCGTCGTCGTACGCTTCACTAGCGGTCTATCTATTGATCTACTCCTTCGCATCTATGCAACTATCTACGAACTTTACGAAAGCACGATTCCACTTTAAAATAACGTAAAATCACGTATGTATGTAATCGGAATATGTGCACTGTAACCGAAGTATTTGAGCGGATAAGGTAGATTTAAGCCGGCCGAGTTGTGTAACAATAGCAGTTGAAATTCAATCTGTTCGCACTCGCGCCGCGCATTGTGGAATTCAATAATAAATTAAGTTTCAGTTTCCTGGTCTAACTTTGCGCGATAGATAGGTACGAGGTAGTTGAAATAAGAGCCCCGAACTCCAAAATGCACTACGTAGCAGATGCTGTATGTAGATACAATTTAAACTTGCATCATGGTTGTGTTCTAACGGACGTAGTTGTAACCGGATATAATACGTACATACGTCTTTTTCTTTTTCGATTGACATGCATAGAATCGAGCGAATTCATTTTAGTGGAGAGGAAAATATGTTTGAAATGAAGATGACTTTCTTGTAGAGGTTTCGATAGTGGCGTATCTCTTATAACAAAATGCCAAGGCTTCCTGCAGCTGTGTAGATTAAATAGGTTTGCCCTTTTCCGTGAATATACTCGGATCAGCGCCTTTGCCTTTCTGTCATCTTTAAGGTTGTCTCGATAAGAGTTGTTTGTTACGAAATTCATTCTTGGTTTGGACTTCTTAAGAATCCACTTCTAGTAGGTTGAGATGTCCAGATTAACTCATCAAATAGAGGTAATCAAGTTTTACAGGTGGTGGTTGACAGCTGTTTTTAGCTTAAAGAAAACCAAAACCAATTAAACCAAGAAATTCATTTAAACTTATTTATAGAGCATTTTAGAAGTTTTAGTTGAAGAACTGTGAGACGACACAAGGAGTGAGAGAAGGATGCATTCTGAACCCAATTCTGTTCAGAGCCAAAATGGAGCCAAAAGGTCAAACAGTACAATATAGTAAAGAAGAATAAGGAGACTGTGGCTAAAATAATAATTAAAATAGGGATTCGCTAGTGATACTGAATTCACCAGCTTTCCATTGAGGATGGCAACTTAGTTGCCAAAATGCGTATCTGGATTATTCAGAAAGGTGTAGTAAGGGTGATTTTATTTATTTTATATAGTACAATATAGGATTGTGGAACATGGATATAACAGGGGTGTTGTCAACAGCCTAAGCCAATGATACAGTCCTTAGAGCAGAAGACAAAAGAACCTTGAACGGCAATGTTAAACCATACGACGAACACCTGGAAAAAGCTAATTGGAAAATAAATGGAAATAAGACAAAGACCTTGATTACAAGTAGGCAAAACACAAAACACGAAACATATCTAAACGAAAGAAAATTGGAGCAGGTGGCTAGCTTTAAATATTTGGGAACCATTCTGAATGAGGGTGGACGATTCGATAAAGAAGTAAATGGGAGAAATAAAGCAGCAATCAATAAAGCGTCAAGAACACTTTCCTAAATAAAAGCTTCTGAGACACCCAAGTGAATCAAAATTGATCTTCAAAAGGATAGCGGTCTCAATACTCACTTATAGTTCGGAAACTTGGTGAACAACAAAGATACAGAAATAATCATTGAAAGTACGGAAGTGAGGTTTCTAAGAAACAAAATCAAACGGATAAAGTGAGAAAAACAGGTCGCCTGTTCCTTGCCCCTTACGATAAATAAAAATTACGTCAGAAAGTTGGTCCTCAGTAATCAGTTTTACCTTTCTACGAATGGCATCTTTCTAGTCAGCCAAAGTGCGGGATTTGTCTAGATAAATTCCATTCCTTAAATACCACAACAAAAAGTCGCACATGGTTAGGTCAAGAGATTGACGAAGCCACGACAGATAACCTGGAAACAATTTCGTGACCTGGAAACAAGTTCCGCAGCGGTTTCATTGAAACCCGGGAAGTGTGGCAATACCCCTGTCTTGCTGGAACCATATTCCGTATTGCAAGTGCATCCTCTTCTCAAAAAAGTAGGTGCCGATAACATGCTGTTTTGATATGAAGATGTCTCTGATAAAGTTGCCTCAGATTTTGTATTGCCCAATACTTGTAGGTTTGCTGATTAACGAACTCATTTAGGTGAAAATGAGTCTCGTCAATCATGAAAATTAACACATGAGGGTCATCATGAAGAAGAAATGCGCTGGCCGTAATCGGTTTCTTACAACTCTTGCACACATACAATCTTGGCTTGGCGAAACTTAAGTTCGGTTCTCAAAGTTTTTCTAAGAGTCTCACGTCCCATACGTAATACAATTGCGTGACGTCGAACCGAACGTGCGGGATTGCTGGTAAATGCCCCTCTCACTCTTTCAACATTTTCTTTTGATCGCATTGTTCGTGGAGCGCCTGGTGATATTTTCTTCATTATTACTTGTGTTTTGCAATTTATCAATCCATTTCATACTGGTTAGTATGACATTGAAATGAAGACAAAATGCTCGTTAAGTCGCTTCCACTGAGCACTGCTCCATTTTTACTGAATACAAAATGGCGATTTATTGGGCGTTAAATGTTTGCAGTCCTAGTACTTTGTTCTAGGAGTACCAACTTAAATGACAATGTTCCTCGTGGTCAGTCTGTAGTACAATCAGAACAAACATGGAAATAGAGCCTATATGAGACAGAATTGAAGAAGGTCAGCCGAAATGGATGGGGCACGTAATGACAATGGAAAAAGATAGGATGATGAAAAAACCGATCCAAAGAAAATAGAAGGGAAGACCTAGAAAGAGCTGGCCAAAGGAAGTCCCTGAAGCAGTCATAAGAAGAAACATAAATTAGAAGGAGACTAGGAGGCAGATGGGGGATAGAAAGACATGTAAATGAATCCCGACTTCAAACTCCAAAATAGCCGACACCCAAAAAGTATAAGGGTTAGAATTAGGATTGGAGGATAGTAGTAGTAGAAAATTATTTAGCTATTTAGTGACTGAACAAATTAGGTGACTTTGGGTGCTGAAGTTTCCCTTCATAAACCATAAACTTTTCAATGATTATTTATGATTTCTTGCCTTCTAAATTTGGATATTATATTCATGCGCCCAGCTGGCAGAATGTTTGTACATACTTCAGCGTTATTATATTAGCAGTTTGAATATTAATCCATCTTTAAATGCAAATACCAGAAAGTTGTCCGGTATATATCCATATGTAATAAATTTCGCTAGAAAATTACAAATTTACCCACTGAATAGTGTACGAAACAATCAGGAGTAATCATAGAAATATTTATGATTATGGCGTAGAGTTTCTGTAGCTGTTATTAATATCGCTTCCACATGCAGCCACCGCATATAAATACGCATATTGTTATGAGTATTTGTGGATAACGTTCAAGTGCTTTTGTCATAAAGTATGCACTGAATGTCTGTCAGCGGTGCATGTATCGTGGAATTCGCAGTGTATTGTCCTAATTTATGATGCGAAGCGCGATTCTAGCCGCAGCGATTCCATTTTAGTAAATTCAACTGATGTGTCGGAGTATATTGTATAATTACGATGTTTTGCTTTCGGAAGTCGGAACGTTATCTCAAGAGAGTAACTTGAGGTTTACGCCATCCGGAACGCCATGCAACCTTGTTTATTTTATCCAACTAGATCAAATATTCCATTATCTATTAGTGAGGGCATATTACTGCATTTGCTCACACTGTTTACTTCAATCTTACACCAATGAATTTCTCTATTATCCGATGTGAATATTGTTTGCCTCTTGATAAATTTCTTTTAAAAATTTGTCTTTTTGATTTCACATTTCCTAAAAGAAGCTCTAAGAAACAAATATTATGTACGAGAATGGGGCAATCTTTAAACATCTTTCTTGAAGACCGAGATTCCTTTTTCCACACTCCGGTCTCACAGGAAAAAGTTGGAAGGTACTGGTCTCGCTTCCAACGAAACACGTCTCCACAATTAATTGATAACATTGCTAAACAAAATTTCATTTTTGCGCAATTCTTTGATGAAATAGGGCCACTCTTGTAATATATTCCTCACTGATTCTAAATATACTTTTCAAATTTGTGTGTCAAGCATAGTTTTTGAGTAACACGGTTTTTACATTTTGAAAAACGTATAGGGGAATAGCGCTACAAGACACAGTATATAAAATATTAGCAACTCTCATTAACAACAGAATTAAAGCCCGGTCAGAGAAGGTCTTGGGTGAATACCAGGCAGGTTTCAGCTCGAATAGATCAGTAATTGACCAAATTTTCACATTGAAGCAGATCATCGCTAGCTCATATGAATTTAACTTGCCACTACATATGCTGTTTATCGATTTTAAGCAAGCGTATGATACTATAAAAAGGAAAAAAGTATTTGAAGTGTTACAACATTTTGGTTTCCCAACCAAGATAATTCGACTGATCAAGTGTGCATTAAAAGAAACTAAAAGTAAAGTTATGATTGAGGGACATACATCTGATAGCTTTGACATTACGAGAGGCTTACGCCATGGCGACCCGCTGTCCCCGCTATTATTTAATTTGGTACTGGAGAAGGTCTTGAGAGATAGTGAAATCCACATAGGAGGCACAATTTACCACCACAGACATCAATGCATTGCCTATGCAGATGATTTAGCTTTACTAGCGCGTAAGGTAGGAGAACTAAAAGAGATGTTCCGTAGAATAGAAAAGAAGGCCAAAGATTATGGGTTGGACATAAATGAATGAAAAACAAAATATATGGAGATAAGAGGTAGTAGAGACCAGATTGGACGGCCTTTCAAAATTGTTAACGGAAAGAAAGAATATAACTTTGAGAAAGTTGAATACCTTGATTATTTAGGGGTTACTTTAACGGGGAATAACGAAGAAGACCAAGAAATTACTGAAAGAATGGCTAAAGGGAGTAGAAGCGCTGGAAGTCTAAATAATCTAATGAGGTCCAAATCAGTGTCCAGAAAGTTAAAAATAAGAGTATATATCACAGTTATCCGCCCTACGGTTTTATACGCATGCGAGACATGGGTTCTGAAAAAGATATGGAAACTAAATTAGAGAGGTGGGAAAGAAAAACTCTAAGAAGGATGTTCGGAGGGAAGAGGGAGGAGAATTTATGGAGAAGAAGAACAAATGAAGAGGTGATGAAGATCTACGGTCAACCGAAAATAACGACCCTTGCCAGGCGGCAAAGGTTAAGATGGCTCCGACACATTGCTAGATTGGAAGGGGAGAACCCCTAAAGATGTGGTGGAGAGTGTAGGAAGCACAAAGAGAAGAAGGGGCGACCACGTCGAAAATGGATGGAAGCGGTGAGAGAGGATCTCCAGATACTAAAGGTGGAAGATTGGAGAGCAATGGCCCAAGATAGAAAAAATGGAAAAACAAAAAATGTTGGTGCTGATATATATATATATATTTTGCATTTGCTTCCAATTTAAAAGTGGCAGTTCAAAAGCTATTTTTACATGATTTTCTTCTGTACTTGGCAGCACAAATATCTCTTTTAATGTTCGACAGTAATCGGCCAGCATGTTTTGGTCCAACTTGCTTTCATAACGCGATTCCATGAAGGATATGTTATGACGAAATCGCCCACTGCGCCCGTCGGCGAAGCCACCTTGATTTTCCTAAATCAGAATGAAGAAAATGTATTTTCAGGGACACATTGCATCCAAGCATTTTTAGTTCTGAAGTAATTGCTCCACAAGGTGACTGTAAGTACCTTTTCCCAAAAAAGTGCTGGACTATTTTTTGAATGACTCCCATGCTGGTGTTTCTTGCTCATTTAGGGCTGTATCGAATTGAGGATTGTTAATTAATTTTCGAATTTCAGAGCCAACAAATGTGCCTTCCTAATTTTAGTGTCGCCGATCCGTGGACATTTGTTTTTAGGAAGCTAACTTTTCTCGCGGTTTCTATGCATTCCTTTTGCAAAATTTTTTATCAATCCGAGTTTAGTATGTAGTGGTGGCAGGTGTATCTTTTGGGGATCCACCAGCGGCAGACTGACGATAGTTTTTGCTCCCAGAACGAACTTCTTGGTGGCCATTGTTCTTTTTAATGGTTTAGTCTATCTCTGCTGTCCCAATCGCGCCTAAAACAGCAAAATTTGATACATCCTCATGGACGACCGGGTAGAAGAGTAATGTCTTTCAAATTTCGAGGAAGGTGCCAGGCATATCTTTCCTACGCGGTGCGATGCGTGTTGGTCGAGGAGCGAAGGCTAACCCGCAGCAATGGAAAATGCAGTTACTCAAAATCGGTGTTTGGTGGGCGATTCTTGGCGACGGCACGGAAAAATATAGAAAAAGTAATGCTCAGTGTCCAAGAAACGAAACATTGTTTATCGGTGCAATTTTATGGTGCGAAACTAACGATACAGGTTAGGATCAAACTAAGTAATATTGGGACGTTTCGAAGAAAAACAAACGATAAGAAACAAGCACATACAGCTATGTGAACATGTATTAGGCACTTCGAAGAAATCCCGGAATTATAAATCAGTTTCATATTTTACGTAATTCGAGAAGCAGATGTGTACACGTGGGATTATAATAAATGTGCAAGAAAGATCTATGACAGTACTAAAATGATTATTCATTGCAGAGCAAATATATTATATTCTGATTATCAGTTCCTTACAGAGTATTTAAGTAAAACGCATATAAATCATCAGTACCTGGCTAGAGTACTTCTAGGAAAATTCTAAACCAAAGGTACGACTATGATATGCCAACACTTATGGTCTTTATCGATTTCAAGGCAGTATGTGATTCAATAGACAAAATGGAAATGTTGAAAGTATTGGAAAGATTGGGCATACCTAGAAAGCTAATTAAACTGGCACAAATGACCTCAGAACAAACGCTAAACCCGGTCAGAATAGAGGGTCACGAAATCAGTGAATTCTAAATCAAAAGGGGGCTGAGACAAGGAGATCCAATATCCACATTCCTATAACTTGGTTTCCGGGTTGGAACCGCGTGTGGTTTGGCGTGGGTGCCACCACCTTTGTGATTTCGACCGCGGAAGCCTACACCTGACGTCCACATTCCTATTTAACCTAGTACTAGAGGAAGTGATAAGAAATTTCAAAACCGACCGGCAAGGGACATTACATACAAAAAGCCATCAATATTTGGCATATGCAGATGATCTGGTCATGATAGGAAACAGCCAAAAGGAACTTAGTACAGCAACACCGCAACTCATAAAGGAAGCATCGAAACTGGGACCTCAAATCAAGAGAGCGAAAACAGAATATATGCAATTAAAAAATAAGCATTATGTTAAACAGAACAAAACCTTGGAAATCCAAAACTATAATAAGATATGTATACCTAGGCACATGGAAAACCAATAAATGCGAAGGAGGAGCAGAAGTAGACTTCAGACTAACAAAGAGTAATAAATGTGCAGCAGGGTTACGGAAAATAATCCGATCTAAAGAGCTTTCATGGGGGACAAAACGAGCTATCTACAAGACGGTGATACGGCCTACCCTCCTATAACGGCGTGAAATCTGGATGATGATAAAAAGGGATCAAGAAAAAGTACGGATATGGGAGAGCGGGCTCCTGCGGAGAATTTTGGGACGAAAGAGAATAGACGAAGGCGAAGTGGGGTTCAGACTACCCTTAAACGCTATAAAGAGACCTACATCAGGAAGAAAACGACGAACTACTGCAAGAACAGATCGCCTTCAAAAACGAATGGCTTTGCAGGACCAATGGAAATCATCAATAGAGCTAAGTAGTGAACTGTGGATGTAAAATGGGGTTTCTGTGACTCCAAATGGGGTAAGAAGGCGTCTGAAGGCAGTTAATTTACACGGGCGTATAGCTCGAAAGAAGCTGTACTTAACTCCAACGCATCGAAAAAAAAAACGTTTAGAATGGGCCAAGAAGTACGCGGATTGAACAGAGGAGGAATGGTCTCGTGTATTTTTTTCTGATGAATCTAACATCGAGGTATGCTTCTTTATGTTCTTGTACACTTGTTTGTTACACTAAACGTAATCTGCATAATGTACTTTTATAATTATTTTTGTTGCATTTTCCGCTTTTATTGCAGCTTTTTGGTCGACCAGGAGCACAGTTTTACGGCGAAGGCTCAGAGAAGGCCCAAAGAAGAAGTAAAACATGGTGGCGGTTAAGATTGTTCGAGGATGACAATGTTGAATACTTTTATCAACAAGACAACGCCCCTTGCAAGGACAACACTGCGGTGGTTCACGGAAAATGTGGTACGATTGTTGGACTGGCCGGTACAGTCTCTGGATTTATCACTAATAGAAAATTTGTGGTATATTTTGAAAAAAGAAACATCGCAAAACATCATTGTGGATCCAAAGAGCAGCTTCATCAACAGATTCTCAACGAATGAAAGGTATGAAATCTCTAATAAAAGCAGCTGGCGAGCCAATAAAATATTGAAAATATTAATAAAATATTCTGTTTGCTATACATATCTTCTTCATCGTTTTATTTATATTTTAATTATTTTTACATATTTGAAAAAGTAACCCACCTTCACAAAGCTGTATTACGTATGCTTATTCGTGTTAAGTCCGGGGATAAACAATTCCTTAGTTTGCATCTTTTATGCCCTCCTATCCTTCGTTTCCAACTTCAATATTCTACACGTTCATAAAGTTATGTTTCTCTCAGAAAGTCAATGAAAGTGAAAGAAAGGCAACGCCTAAATATTTTCTAGATGTCGTTATGCGAAACGTTTGCCACGCACTCATACATATGTACACCTACCTGTTACGTACTCACATGTGCGTCAGTAATTACATTCACGAGGGCGTTCTTTTGTGTCGCAAACCGAAGCGGTCTCCTCCTCAATATTTCACAAAGTAAAAGCGAGCCCTGGATGTAAAACGAGACGAAGCCGCCGTGCGGGTAAGCTGGTATCTCGCGATACAAGCATCTATTGTACCCCAGGCAGCATCTTTGAAATTCTAAGTTACACTCCGCAACAGGAATCAAATCAAATTAGGTTCCCTTCCATGCAAATAAAGGTAAAATTGAACGAACGGCTTTCTTGAAAATATTGTAAACTGCCGTCAAATCCCCCTCTTTGAAGGTGGTGCAAACAAAACCTCGACCCAAAAACCACTTTAGTGATGTATCTCGCCCTGTATGTATAGGATGAAGATGTAGAATATTTTCTTTTTGATTTTTATTGGAATAAAGAGTGATGACCCAGAATTTGGAATTACAGGTTCAATTCTCTTTTGATGTTACTTTCTTCAATATCTACCCTGGATTTGAATCAACTAAATGAGAGTCCAATAGTTGCTTTTAGCCAAAAGAAAGACGATTAATCTGGCAACTGCAAAAAGCAAAATAGAAATCATGTTGCCCTACCACCACATCCAGAATTTTGAACATATCTGAGAAACCATTCTCGAAAGAATCACGGGTTTCTTCTATGCCGTATATAATTGTCTTTTATTTGACTTAAAAACATTTGAAGTTTGAAGAAACAGGATTGACAGTAAAGAAAGCACATGCTGAACCACGATTACTTGACGAAGGCACGTATATAGAAGTTTTGAGACGGTTTGCATTGTCTCCAAAAATTATCTTCGCAAAGCATATGCTGCGACGGGGAATTGTCCAAAAACAGCATGGAAAATACTTAATCTTCATAAATTTTTCTCGTACAAGATGCAAAGCGTTTGTGAATTGCTCCAGGCGAATTATGACAGGCGAATAGTAGTCCAAAATATTTATCGGTAGTGACAAAAGACAAGTACGCGCATTGTAGTTGGTCAAAAGGTAGCACTTATTGACTGCAGAAATATATATGGGTGGAGATGGTTCATTATTAGTATTTCCTAGGTTATGGATGAAAAATTAACTATGAGTTGATGCTCCATCAGGTTTTTGGACTGAATATTATGAAAAGGACTGAATAAAACAGAAAGTATTTGTAAAATGGTTAGAAAATTTCATAATTTGGTCCTGTGATTGTAAAGAATTACTGGTTTCTCTTTATCTCGATGGACGCGCAAGTGATACAAGGGGTTTAGAACTTATCAATATTGCAAGAGACAATGGATTGATGCTTCCCTCCAAATTGTACTCATCGCCAACAGCTGATGAATGGAGCCCTTACGAAACTTTTAAGCAAATATTACAGCGATGAAGTGAAGAAGTCGCTACGGTCAAACCTCGGCTGAGATGTAACGCATTCTCATGTTTGTGCTCGTTTTGGATAAGATTTCTTTAGAGCGGCAACAATGGTCAACAGCCAGTGGTGTATTTAATGATGCAAGTTTCCTACCTGCAGAGTCCACTGAGATACTAACTTGTGTGTTTAGCAACAAACCAAAGGCCAAGAATGAACCATGAAATTGAAGAACATTTATATATAGTGTGTCCCCGGATTGCCTTCACTATAGGTACAATTGATCAAAAACTTTAGAATTTCTTTTCAATGTTTTGGGATACCGCTGTGTTGACCTGAAAAGACTTTTGATCACCTTTTACTAACTTTTTAAAAATAAAGGCAGTCATGACAATTGGGAAAAAACATTTTCTGTTGAGGTAAGGGTCATTTCGCTCAATAATACAGCAAAACGTTATTGAGAAAAGTTTCTCAGGATATGAAATTGTTACTGTACAAAATTTCACAAATATCGGGTCACTTTAACTAAATCAGCATTTCATCATCAATATTTCATTAAAAAACATTTCTTTTTTTGAAAACAAGCATTCTGTGTAAGTTCTCAAAAAACTAATTTGTAAGTGCCCAGAAAAGCCCTTTTTGATAATTTCCACAGAATACTTTTTCTTCTGTTGCTACAATGCAATAAAACGAAAAAAATATTCACTTAGTCAAAGTCACCCGATATTTGTGTAATTTTGCATGGATTCATAATTTCATATTCTGAACAACTTCTCTCAATAACATTTTGCCGTATTATGGGTCGAGATGGCACGTCAATAGAAAATGTTCTTTCTCCCAATTGTCGCGATGGCCTTAATTTTAAGAAAAGTAAGAATGCACTTCAAATTCTTTTCTGACCATGTGGGGCGGTATCCTAAAACATTAATACGAAATTCGAAAATTTTTGATCAATTATACTTATACTGAAGTCAATCCGGGGACATACTGTATAATATTTGTATATAGTAACTTTATATATATGTACAAGTAGGTATGTAATTTATATCATGTGCCTTCTGAACTTGTTCCAAGACTTTCAAGTGGTGACAATAGTGGATTTGGGTTTCGAAGTCAAGGATTGCAATTCTTACCAGTTTTCCATATAAATAGGAACATGAGCCACAATCAGCGCTTACAAAGAGAAAACTTAAAAGAACTCGTGTAAAAGAACACGACAACAAAAGAGAAGGACTAGGTTAAAACACAAGAAACAGGAGATTGATTATGATGATGATGACGAAGACGTCGGAAACAGACGTTCAGTGTCTATATTGTGAATACTGGTACTCCCAGTCAGAGGAAGCTTGGAATACTTGCAAATCTCACTAAACCTTTTCAGGTATGCTCATTTTGGGCAGTCTTATATGCCACTATCAAGAAGTAGTTTTGTCGTATTCAGAAGTACTTTCAACTCCATTGTTCTTTTCTTACGGTGCCCGTCATGCCCGTATTTCCCCAATAATTTTGTATAAAGGTGAGAGAACATTAAAAAAAAAAAAAACCTCCCCCAATCTATATATTAATACGCAGTGGGTCGTCTTCTCGTACATGTTTTAGAGTGTTCCGTCCATGTATCGCGATGGTACATATATCGTTGTTTTCGTATTACAATGCAGATTTGTCGAATGTATGTTTCATCGCGATACGTGCAGTGGAACGCAGGTGAGAGCCTGTAACATATTGCATATATTACATATTGTAAATGAGCTTAAGTGATAGGTATCAAGCCATCTGTAATCAGAATGACACACGCAACGTGATATACGTCAACCACGGCAAGTAATGACATATTGTTATAGTAAATACGTTCGAGAAGCGGACAAAAATTGGGTGGCATAATATTGATTGCACAAAAGCAGATTAAGTGGATTAAGTTGGCGTCTCAATACATTGCGAGTGAGTAAAATAATTGTATGTTCAGCTCATTCATTCGTGCCAAGCATTTACATTTGGGTATTCGTCGCTAACAAGCGGAACACCAGTATTTTTATGGGTCTTATATATCTAGGTATGGGCGTCTGCCCTAATGTGCTTTATTTTTGAGAAAATCGTTGAAAAAGGAATTGAAGTTTCCTATTTGAATCCTATTTGAATCATTAATTTTAAGTGTTGTTTAATTTATTCGGAAAATTACCATGGCGAAAAATTTTTGAATTATTTCGCATAAAATGAAATATATTTGTTGATATTGTGCAGGAAGAGATTGAAAAAAGCACACGAGCAGGACTTGAACACACATGCCCAAGGGTGTTAAAGCTATCCACCGCGCTACGATCTTTTCGTTGAACAACGCTTAAAATTAACGATATAAGAAACAAGTAGGAAACTTTAATTTCTTTTTCAACGATTTTCTCAAAAAGTTGAGCGAGATTCTTAGTTTATTTTACTCGAAAATACAATAAAGATTCAATCTAAATCAGGTGTGATTGTTTGTATTTGACTGGGTATTCATATATAGATGTTGTGGTCGAATTTCGACCATCGGGCGATCCTAGTTGGTTATAAATATTCGTCTCAGCGACGTGAATAGTCAATAAACATAATTCCCTCTATCGGTGAGATGATAATCTATTTATTTTTCGGGAAGGATATACACAACGACCCCAGAAACTAAACGTGTGGGTGGGTATTCCTGGATTCCAATTATTGGTCTTTTCTTTATTCAACAGGATTTGAACGGAGAAGTCTATTTAATGTTACTCCAAATGCGGCCAAATCTTTTGTCGTACATGAAGTTGAGAACCAGCAAGATGTGGATGGAAACATAAGTTTGCGTGAAGGTAATTTCTTTTCAATAGGACGAAGCGCCAAATCACAGGCAGATGTCTTCACCAATTGATTGGCGGAAGAGATCCCATCAAATGGTCAGCGAGATCGTATTTGCGTCCTGATAATGTTTCCGACTTTTCGCTAGAGCCGCTTGGATCGTCAATATTAAATTATTTATGACCTGCGAGTTACTCCCCATACGTACAACTTTACAAATTGACATTTACTATAGCATTTCTAGCTTGTTTATTTGGTAGATACGCCAAATTGAATTTATGTCCGAGAAATGTGTTCGCAAAAAGGACAAGCCAATATCGCGATAGAGCTCCGTTTTTAGCTTTGTTTCGTTTCCGAAATAAATACGGACACATTTATTTATAAAGCGCGAGGATGGAACTATAAAATATCGACGCAGCAGGATATAAAACTAAATTTCAATTTAATAAGAAATATCATTTTTCCGATACCGCCAGTGAAGTGTAGAGACAAACAAAGCAAAAAAGCCCCTCCACCCGTCCCCACTTTATTTTGTTTTTATAGCTGACGCAGAACTTTCACGTATAGTTAGCTTTATCAGCCCGCATCAGAGCTGACGTCTCTGCGTTTGGAAACTTAATTTGCTGAAAGTAATAAGATAGATAGAAGTGTATATATCTGAATGCGTCTGCCCAATTTTCAGACGAGCATGCAGTGTGATAGTTGGGTGGATGGGTGGAAGTTCATGTTATCTACTTACAGGTTTTTGTCTTTTAATTCTCTAGCTAAATAAGAAGATGTTGGGATCATTGTTTGCTATTTAATCCGATGTATATTAGATATGAATTCTAGAAATGATTATTATGACGGTTGTTTGATAAATGGTGTATCTTCAGTTTTAATTTCAGTTTGAAGATGCTATTTAATTAATAGTGAAAAATTACTAACATGCATTGCTGCCTTAACTAATACGCATCACTACATACTGACCACGATGCCGAAGAAACAATATTACAATGTTAATTAATTATACTTTGGACAAGGAGAATGAGGATAATTGGGTGCTCCATCACTAAGATTTAAACAAAATAGAGGATTATTATAACGCTCAAGAGACTGGATTTACACTTAACAACGCCTATGCTAAAACACTAAACTGGAAATAACTTAAGCTTATTACAGTTATATCACAAAAACTCTGCAGATTTTGCAGGCCTATCCAAAATCGATTTGGTGCTTTGTGAAATTCAAACTTAGTTCTAGAATTATGGGAAAAGATTTCAATGGTAACATGGAACTTAATGATAATCTGCGTATTGTGAATGTCTTCGCTTCGGTTTTGTCAAAATTCTGCATGTTTTGCAGGACTATCCAAAATCGATTTGGTGCTTTGTGAAATCGAAACTTAGTTCTAGAATTATGGGAAAAGTTTTCAATGGTAACATGGAACTTAATGATCCTCTGCGTATTGTGAATGTCTTCGCTTCGGTTTTGTCAAAATTCTGCATGTTTTGCAAGACTATCTAAAATCGATTTGGTGCTTTGTGAAATCGAAACTTAGTTCTAGAATTATGGGAAAAGTGTTCAATGGTAACATGGAACTTAATGATCCTCTGCGTATTGTGAATGTCTTCGCTTCGGTTTTGTCAAAATTCTGCATGTTTTGCAAGACTATCTAAAATCGATTTGGTGCTTTGTGAAATCGAAACTTAGTTCTAGAATTATGGGAAAAGTTTTCAATGGTAACATGGAACTTAATGATCTTCTGCGTATTGTGAATGTCTTCGCTTCGGTTTTGTCAAAATTCTGCATGTTTTACAGGACTATCTAAAATCGATTTGGTGCTTTGTGAAATCGAAACTTAGTTCTAGAATTATGGGAAAAGTGTTCAATGGTAACATGGAACTTAATGATTCTCTGCGTATTGTGAATGTCTTCGCTTCGGTTTTGTCAAAATTCTGCATGTTTTGCAGGACTATCTAAAATCGATTTGGTGCTTTGTGAAATCGAAACTTAGTTCTAGAATTATGGGAAAAGTGTTCAATGGTAACATGGAACTTAATGATCCTCTGCGTATTGTGAATGTCTTCGCTTCGGTTTTGTCAAAATTCTGCATGTTTTGCAAGACTATCTGAAATCGATTTGGTGCTTTGTGAAATCGAAACTTAGTTCTAGAATTATGGGAAAAGTGTTCAATGGTAACATGGAACTTAATGATCCTCTGCGTATTGTGAATGTCTTCGCTTCGGTTTTGTCAAAATTCTGCATGTTTTGCAAGACTATCTGAAATCGATTTGGTGCTTTGTGAAATCGAAACTTAGTTCTAGAATTATGGGAAAAGTGTTCAATGGTAACATGGAACTTAATGATCCTCTGCGTATTGTGAATGTCTTCGCTTCGGTTTTGTCAAAATTCTGCATGTTTTGCAAGACTATCTGAAATCGATTTGGTGCTTTGTGAAATCGAAACTTAGTTCTAGAATTATGGGAAAAGTGTTCAATGGTAACATGGAACTTAATGATCCTCTGCGTATTGTGAATGTCTTCGCTTCGGTTTTGTCAAAATTCTGCATGTTTTGCAGGACTATCTAAAATCGATTTGGTGCTTTGTGAAATCGAAACTTAGTTGGAGAATTATGGGAAGAGTTCTTGATGGTAATATGGAACTTAATAATCCTCTGGGTATTGTGGATATCTTCGCTTCAGTTTTGTCAAACGTCTTCTTGTCGAGAGATATAAACTATGTCACTCCAACTTACAATCGTTGATTATATCAAAATTCGCTAACGGTGACGTCTTAAAATACCTTCAAAAGAAAGTACTTCACAACTGGAGATAACAATATCAGGTATAGATTTCGCCAATCTCTTCCGTAGGATGCTCAATTTGTTCCCAAAAGTGTCTGTATTTCCTTACTCATAAACAAGAGCTTATGCTTGTACTATACACAAAAAAGAATGATATTGGTATTACTAGGAACTGCAAACCAATAGCCGTCCTATCAAGTTTCGCTGAAGTTTTTGACACGATAATTTATGAACGCATATACAGTGATATCAAATGATTCTTATCACCTAATCAATACGTCCTCATAAGCAAAAGGTCCACGGTCATCAACCTGGTAACCTTGCCTCGAACATTGTATGAAACGCTTAATTATGGTAAACAGATGGATGTTATTTATACCGATTTCATTCGTCAATCGTACCATCCTACTAACAAACCTAGAGCTCCCTTGGCGCATGTCGATCACCGTCAGTACTGGATCTCTATTATTCAACATTCGCATGAATGACTTGTTTACTTCCAGTAATTGTTGTTGTTTTGGAATATGCGAATAAGTTAATTGAAGATATATCGCATAAGCAATGACGTGCAAGATGAACCTATTTCAAGCGAGTCTGAACATTATAGATGGTTGGTATTTGGAGGTACACCTTGAGATTGAACGTTGACAAGTGCTGTAAAGTCGTGCCATTTACTAGAAGATAGATTTTGCTCCAACTACTACATACATTTACAACGTTTTTTTTTGAGTGTAAAATTTTTGTTGAGGATCTGGGAACTACTTTTGAAGAGACATTTGGCTTCTCGAACAACATATCTCTTGGCACTGCCTCTGCTTCTTCAGCTCAAAATTTCAATATTCGAACTTGCAAGGATTTTAATAACATATCTCAATTCCCTCTTCTTTTCTCCGATAGTCAACCGGTTGTAATATGGTCTTTTACTATGGTATCTCATTGATGAAGCGTACGGCAATGCTATTGAACGCATTCAGCGCAAATTTATCAAATCCCTTCCTCTTAAAACGAAGTATTGGAGTTTTGATTGTGTCCTGATTTTGCGTCAACGTGCATTTCAGCCACTGGCTGGAAAAAAGCAGACGATTAGTGCAACATTTATGAAGAGTATTATTTTTTTAACCGTGACTCGCCCCTACGTCTGTCTGGAGTGAATATTCTGAAGTTATTTTATCGAGAATAGCTGGAACCATTGCACTTACTAAGGTACCTGCACTCAACATGAGCTAATGCGGCTTTGTATGGTAAAATACTCTAACATAATATTTATAATGTTAATACAATCAACTAGATGCGACTTGGTCATAAAGATAATTCGCGAATGTGCTTTGAAATTATTTGTTACGAATGCAAAGTTTTTCACAGAAGCTGCTTCTAATGTGTGCAAGTTCGTGTCTTGGTGTAATTAACTAGTTGGAAATTTTCAAGGAAATTGATATTCCATGTGTTTTTGGGTAAACTTGCGGTGTATTTGATAACAAATGGTAACAAAAGAGTTCCATAGGCGGAAAGATCGCATTTCAGGTGCATATTATTTATTAGAAAATTGATTCATTGACATTCTTTTCACTTGCTTATCTTGCTTTCAGATATGAGTGGTGTAACAGAAAAGAAAAGGGACTAGTGCATTTTAATTGATGATCATTTTTCTATTTTTGATTGTCTGTATTGGATTCTCGATTGGGGAATGTAATAAATATTATTCTTATTATTGAAATGCAAACAACAGAGGAATAATGATTCTTATTGGCTGGAAGCTCACTTTAGCGTATTGGTATGATATTTTCCATAACCTATCTCCCATGCCAATTCCAGAAAACATCGATCAATTAGAAAAGAACGTCGTACAGCAAGAACAATGGATCGAAATTTAGTAAAATATTTAAAAATGTATCCCGGGGAATAAGCTCTAAGTAGGAACTAAACAGATAGCTTTAACATCAATAAAATTCAGTAGTCAAAATAGCAAAGATTTCCTTTGATAGGAAACTAGCTTCGGTGTGTTCACATATTCTCTAGTACCTACCTATTTTTCCTCCTTTATTTTCGAAAAAAGGTGCTATGTTCAATTATTTTTTCAAGAAAAGACGAGAACGTCATCGAACATGAGAGTATCTTAAGCATTACTTCGGAAGAAGGCGCGAGCGACGGGCCCTTGAAGAAACACTTCATTAAATTCAAGATACGTATTCAGCATTTTTAGCGGCAAGAAAATCTAAATATTCTCGCACTTTGTATCGTAGGTAATCGATAAAGTTCAGACCAGAGCGATATAGGCGAAGGACTTCATTGGCGGACGGCGCATAATTTCCCTCTAATAACATTCGTCGCATGCAGAAAGAAAGGAGTCTGGAAAAATATTATGATAACATTTTGCATAAGAAATATGACGCGGGTCGGTGCTGTGTAATTCCTAATATATTTTCATTTACGTATTTCACATTTAAAATACAATTTTGAAAGTGTTCGGAGAGAATTAACACCGGAATAAATTTGCGCGGGAAGTAAATTCGCAACGTATAAATTAAATTTACGGTGTAGAATTATAATTAAATTTCCTAATAAGGCTGTAGACACTCTGTTAATTAAGCTTGCGTTTCCTTCAGGATGCTTTTATTTCACCTGCCGGAAGAATATAGTCTACACTTTTGGGTTAGTATTTCACGTAAGATTTGTATGATGTAGACATCAACGCGTCCTAACAGTAATATTTTGAGCTTTCTTTCTCCTAAATACTTGAGCAGGAAACAATTGATAATATTTCAAGTGTTCTAACAATTTAGGTGCTGATGGCCTCCTCCTACAGATCTATACAAATTTTCAACCTTTCCAAGAGGTTATAACGGCTACAGGGGATGACTCCTTCTTTGTATCGGTTTTGTATTTTTAGTGTCCGTGGTTTGTAATTGAATGAAAACTAAACAGATTTAATTTTGTTAAACTTCTATTACATCATGAAAGTACATTCGATTACATTAATCATCAAAGATGATTTTAGTCAGATGGCTTCTGCAGTTTCATATAATGGCCGTCATACGGTAACCTCAATTTGTTATGATATTCTGGCGTATCTGAGATTCAATATCTGCTATCTCGCGTTGTATTTTGTCCTTCAACTCTGCGATAGTGTGTTTTAAGTTGGCGTAGACAAGTGACTTCAGATAACTCTAAAGAAAAACAAAATTAAGGTATTAAAACACATTATCGCCAGTTCATATCGCCTCTTCGAGAAATTACTCGTTCTGGAAATTTTTCACGCAAAAAGTGATCGTTTCATCACTTGCGGGTCTCCTTGCTTCGCCTTTGTGAAGACATTTCTTGTCCATGTTAATATCATCCAAAATGGATCACAAAAAGTTGGTAATCATCGCTCTATACCAGTTAATTAAAATTTATGTTTTGGCTTTCATCCTCGTCGGAAAAGGAAGGCTCCGTTATGCTTTCACCCCACAATCTGCACCAAACAGTGGCCGTTACTGTTTGCGGATGAATAGTCTTGAACTGGATTGAATTGAAGTAGATCTTTCGATTGTTTTCGGCCCATATGTGGCGACATTATTGGTTGACATAACCATTTACCCAAAAATACGCTTCGTCGCTGAAGATGATTTCTTGGTTAAAACTCTCAATCTGCAAGATTGCAGATTGGGCGTTAGCTCGCTAAGGCTGATATGTTGTCTTGGTTTGTGTTTTTGAGTGAATTAAATCTTACAGCGATCAAGGCCCAAGTATCTAAACAAAATTCGCCAAATTGAGGTGGTTGAATATGACGAGAAATCGAAAGATTTGGGAACTTGGTAGGTTCACATAGAAGCAGTCGTTCGATCGAGATGAAACCAATTGCAAAATGTTCCTTCTGTTAAATAATGAAAGTTACATACCTAGCTTCCTTGTATCCCCACTGCAGAAAGGTAAATGACTCCACGAAATTGAATTCTTTAACGTAACAATGTTAATTTTCGATTGATTTGGATGGAACAATGCCGAAGTTGAAGAGGGACAGAATTGTGCTAATCGACCAAAAATGGTCCAAAAATGTGAAAAAATATGTCAATACAGATATAGACATATACATCTTTTGTATTCCCTCATCACAAAGGAGTAACTCACCTCTCAACACTGAATTATCTTATTCGTACAATTAAATCACGTAATCTTGTTTGAGATACTTCAAATAATTTTATAATAAATAAAGTGTAAGCAACATGTTCAACCACTCAGGTCGTCTTTCAGCAAGGGGTTGAACCACCCCTTAATTCGCAATTTTTGGGCACATGCACTTGAATCGTTTACATCGTTTTAATATGTTTGAAGCAATTGAAATATATATTTAACCTTGATAGTGATTGCAAGAATTGTTTGTGTATTTACTGACACTATACCACATCGTTAAACTTTTTACCACACAATTGTTTAATAATAAAATTCGATGACACGTGTTTCGCTAGCAGGAGGCAACCATTACGAAAACTATAAAACCGAAGCTTCGGCGCACTTAACAGTCGCTCAGTGTAGAACCGACCTTCAGTTTTCAATGTTCTCTTTCTAGCCAAAACCGGATTTCCTGTCTGACAGGATCCTTTGATATCCCGTATAGAGGAGCTTACACTACCTCATGAATAATAGAATTATTGAATAAGGTACAAATAAGATTAGATGATTTAATTGTACGAACAAGTCAGCGTTGGCAGGTAGCTTACCTTCTCGTCACACGGGAGTTAGAAAGTTGGATATGTGAAGAATACGTCGATTTTATGTTTTGTCTCGCATTTCGTATTTGTTTCATCCAAATCAGTTGCAAGTTGACTTTGTTACGTTAAAAGGCTAATTTCGGGGTGTGGTTTAACCCCTTTGCGGTGGAGGTGCAAAGGAAATAAAGCATGTAACTTTCCATGTGGAACTAACAATTGCACCTTAACAAGCTTTTCGTTAGGGGTTAAATTCATTCCCTTAATATCAATTTGAATCGATACAAAAGATTCGTGTCTCTTGGATTTTGACGAACTGGAATGCATCCAAGTTACATCAAAATCGGAGGCGGACATCTAGAAAGATTTCATTGTAACTGGAATTGGAAGGCATTATCTAACACGCTATAGGTTAGAGAAACCTCACGTAATTAGCTTTTGTTTCAGTTTGTCCCTTGCAAGCGGAAATAAATCTTTATTCATATCAAAATCGGGAATTTAGTTTTAGAATTTAGTAGTTTAGTCACTTCCATCTCAGAAATGCAGTTCTTTATCCTCAAAAGATCCGAATAATTTTGCACCTTCTAAAACCACCCGCCAAAAATAAGCAAGTGCTTGCTTTTAACATACATTTAGTGGTGAGCGACCTCCTTTTCGAAACGAGTTGCAGTCGCTATTACTACCCACTTAATATTTTAGACAACATTCCGGCCACGCTACAACTGATAAAGCTGGAAATATCATTTCCCTCCGGGCGAAAGAGCCTTAAAACGTATAACCTCTAATTCGTCGCTGACGCCTTCTTGTGGTTGGCGCAAAGAAACATTGCGTGCATTCATGTATTTCCGGCACTCAGTCGCTAGACGTTAATGGTAAGCGCTCCCAGTGTTATGCCATTCCTGTCACGAAAATAGAGGAACCCGCCTGGAAATGCACTTCGTATATATCGCATAATAATCTGGCGGAAAAGGCAGCGTCCATATAATGAGCGCTATTATGTTAGATACCAGCGCGATGTTTGAATTGTTTTACGTGTGGTAATCTAATAAAATTGCATTATCGTAATACCCGTTACCGTTATTTATATTTCCTCTATTGCAAGGGGATTCGTTCCTAAATTACTGTAAATTATACTCCTTTCCTGGATTTTTACAACCTCCTAGCTATCCCAAGATGCTTAACTAGATTGAATATAAAGGATGGATGCATGAAATAAGATAATATTATCGGTACTTCGAAAAATTATCTGGACCGTTACACCAGAATTGCTTTTGCATACGAACAGATATTTGTGGTAATGCGAATTGTAGTTTCAGCTCACCCCTAATAGATTTCAGCTAGTCAGCGTTGGATTGAATACGTTTATTTAATCCAACGCTGAATAGCTGACCAGAAAGCTAAAAGCTGAAAGAGAACAACGGGAATTAAAAAGAAACTTACCATAAATATAACCAAGCCAAAAAAGTATTGCCACAAATTGAATATTACAATTTGCCTTAGAGGATACAGTAGACCAAATTATTAATATTTGAAAATCAGGTCCTTTAGATGGCGTCCTTCTCTTCGTGTGCATGCTTCCAGCGTGCTATTGAGATTTTCGCATTGCTCGCTACGGTATCTCACATGGAAAACCACGAATTTCGCCTTGAATTCTTTGTTTTAATGCATCCGGTGTTTTGGGGCGAATTCTGTACAGCCGGCTCTTAAGCTAACCTCACAAAAATATTACAAACGGACAAATCCAGTGATATTGTAGGTTAAATAATATCAACGAATCTTGAGCTGACACCGTTATCGAATAATACTCGCCCAATTGCCATTGATTAGCTGGCAGTGTGCGATGTGGCATTATCTCGTTGAAACCAGTTTTGGTGGAGCTGTTAAAAATTGTCCAGTGCAGGTGCCCAAAAATTTGTGGTACTCTAAAATATTGATCCGAAAAGACAGTCATTGTGATCTGTCCTTTATTTTGGAAACAGTAGGATCCCATAACCCAGTAGAGAGAAACTCCTGGGTAAAAGGGCATTTATGAAGTTTATTAGGGTGGCTGGTTGCCCATTAAAAATAGTTCTATTTTTACACCTACACGTGTGAAATGACCTCATCTGACATGCACAGTTTGTTTTGACAGAATTATAATCTCAACTGATGATCTTCTCCTTTCGTTCTTCTATGACCCGTAAATTGTATGGATGGTGAGTTTAAATCATGAAAGTGAATACGGCAAACAGTCGCTTGGTTAACAGTCTGATTGATAGCAGCTGCTTGCTTACAAACCAAATATCGTTTGGCCCGAAAACTAAAACGGGTACAGTTTCAATATTTTGCGGACACACAAAATATCAAAATTCAGATAGAAAACACAGAAACGCAGAAATTGTATTAGCTTAAATACGTTTTATAAATATTTTATATATTGTAGTAAGTGGGGGTTGATGTATACAATAGGATACCAAGCAATGAATAAAAGATTTCCACGCATGGGTGGTTTTTAATAGTTTAAACCCTGCGGAGGTTTAGCTGGTTGTAGTCTTTAGCTAAGCGGTTGTGTACTACAGCAGTCTATTTAAAATATCTGTGCATGCATGTGCGAATGATTCGTTGCATGACTTTAGAAGCGCAAATCGGTTATTTTGCCAGTTGTACGGTTACACATTAAATTACTGGTTATTTAGACGTAGCGGCCATACAAACGAACTGTTCAATAACCATCTGTGCGTTGGGTTTTAAGGAACAACAAAACGCAGGTGTCAACAATAACAAAGCTGAAATGTGTATATATTTTGATATCTAAGAAAAGAAAGAGGGATTGCACAAAGCAGTGGGTTGGGAGAGATAAAAAACTGGAAAGATTATTTTGGAATCTATCCAACACATATAAGTGAGGTATTGTAGCTACCGTCAGCCAATAGAAAGTACAAGACCTGTAAATGCATGGGATGCTAATCAAACAAGAAAGAAAGACCTAGGAGAAGACCAAGCAGGACATGGACCAAGATAATTGCAGAAATTCGACGATTCAAAAGAAGTACTTGGAAGGGGAATACGGGAGATGTAAGAAAAGAACGAGTGTCATTGAAAAACTATTAAATGCAAACAAGGTATCAGTAAAAATTGGATATGTTGATTTCATTCCTCCCACTTTTCGTCAGCAATAAATTTCTAACTTTTCACAAGTTTAGAGAAAAAATCGATCATAATTGGAATCGTTGGAGTTAAAAGAATACAATGCATGTTAAGGAGATTCCTTCCTTGTTTCTTAAGCCTTTTCTACTTTTAGGCTGCTGGAGGTGGGTTTTGCACTTTTGCCTCCATTGTTTTCTGTCTGGTGTTAAACTTCGTATTTTCCTCCATGCTATACCTTTCCTCTCTAATTATATTTATCCATCTTGGTTTTGGTCTCCTTCTTCTGCTGTTCTCCGGTAGTCAAACACTATTTTCATTGACACTATATTACATCGGTAAAACTCATCACCACACCACTGTGAGCGGTGACGTGTGTTTCGCTAGCTCTAGGCAAGCATTATCACAACCGTCTAAATCGAAGTGGTAATGTTTGCCTCGAGCAATTGTGTGGTGAGGGGTTTTACCGATGTGATATTGTGTCAGTAAATTACACCACAATCCCTGCAATCACCATCACTATTTTTGTGGTTATACTCCGCCATTCGACAAACATATCCAAATTATCTGAGCTAACTATCCCTGATTTTTGCTTTGATAGATTTTATTTGTAGGCTTCTTCTGAATATCTCGTTTCTTAGTATGTCTCTTCTATTTTTGTTCGGTATTCTCCTTAGAGATCTCGTTTTCACTGCATTGATTCCGAATTCGTGTCTCTTTGTTGGAGTCCATGATTCGCTGCTATACTCGAGTCTTGCTTGACCACTTTTTACACAATTTCCGTTTCGATCCTTTTCGGTACTTCTGTTTTCTCTAGAAATGTTGATTTCATTATATTCAATATGTTTCCCGTTCCTACCACTTTTTCATTTATTTTCCTTTGCATTTACCCAATTCTCTTCTATATTTGCACCCCAAGTACTTGAAGTGGAACATCAGCTTACTTTTCTTCCCGCCCTGCCTTATTTCATATATTTTCTCGGATTATCATGGTTTTTCTTTTTGATACATTGATTTTCATGTATGTTAAAGAACTTCGTATTGTAAATCCATGATTCTGTTATTCTGATATTGTTGGTATATACATAGTTGTCCGGAGAAACCAAAATATTTTAGATTGAAGTCTTCGGAATTTGTAAATTTGATCGTTCTGATGATCTCTCTGACTTGCAAGTTCTAGTCATCGGTAAATTCCAGCATATCTTCGTGACTAAAATCTCTGGTGTTTAAGGTTAGAGAGGAATTCACTAGATATTTTGGTGAACAGTTTCGGAAATGTACTCTTGGTTGGTGTATTTCTTGATGATAAATTTGTTATCCTTCAGATATTTTGAAAGTTGCTCCCTTTAGAAATGCTCGCCTCTAGAAAGCTGATTTGATAATGCTGATAGCAGGAAGTCTGAGTTTTTCACTTTTTTGCTTGCTAGGATACTACTTTCGGCTTCAGAAAGAATAAAACGGATGCTTCTTAGAAGAAAATTTAAAGCTGGACTAATTTCATAAATCAAAAGTACTAATAGGAGACAAATTCGCATTCATACGCGTGTGATTTCCAACTCATACGAGGGCGGATTGATATTGAAGCTACTTAAGTAGGAAAAAAACATTTTTTTTTCGAAAACCATTTATTTCTCAACATAGTCTCCTTTTAGCTCAATACACTTAGTAAGACGATATTCCAACTTTTTTATACTATCTGAATAATACGATTTTGAGAACCCCTCAAAATACGCGTTAGTTTCAGTAATCACTTCTTCGTTTGAGATGAATCTTTTTCCTGCGAGCCATTTTTTCAAGTTTGGAAACAGGAAAAAGTCACTAGGAGCTAAATCTGGACTATAAGGTGGATGATCAACCAATTCGAAGTGTATTTCACGTAATTTTAGCATCGTATCTAATGCTGTGTGAACCGGTGCGTTGTCTTGAAGAAAGAGCACTTTTTTTCTTCTTTAAATGTGGTCGTTTTCTTGATTGCGTCAATCAATTGATCCAATAATGTACGATAATACTTTCCTGTGATTGTGGATCCTTTTTCAAGGTAATCGATGAGCAATATTCCGTGTGCATCCCAAAATACAGTGGCCATAACCTTGCCAGCCGATTTCACTGTCTTCGCCTTCTTCGGAGCACTTCCACCAGCTTCCACCCATTGTTTCGATTGATTTTTGGTTTCAGGTGTGTAGTGGTGGACCCACGTTTCATCAACAGTTATTAATCGACGCCAAAAATCAACAGGATTACGCTTTATCATGTCCAAACACCGCTGTGAAGTGGTCTGTCGAACTCGTTTTTGTTCGACACTCAACAAACGCGGCACCCATCTTGCCGATAGCTTTTTCATATGCAAATGTTCGTGCAAAATGTTGAACACACGTTCATATGATATGTTTACCATTTCAACAATCTCACGTAACTTGACTCGGCGATCATTCATAACGATATCGAGGATTTTCTTGATATTTTCTTCAGCAACCACCTCTTTTGGCCTTCCTGTTGATGGTATTGTTGCAGTGCTTGTTCGGCCGCGTTTAAATTCAGCAATCCAATATTTTACCATGTAATCTGACAGGGCAGACTCACCGTAATGTTTATCGAGCTTTTCTTTTGTCTCTTTCGCCGTTTTCCCTTTCAAATAATAGTGTTTAATCACTGCACGAAATTCACTTTTTCCATTTTTCAAGAAATACAAAAGTTGCTTACTTCAAACGACTACAACAACTAAACTAATAGATGAATTTGGGTGAAATTTTAACAGCTGACGTTTGACAGATCGCAATTTCTAAAAAAAAAAAAAGTTTTTGTGTTTGTGCTGCCATGTAGCGCTAGGTAGCTTCATTATCAATCCGCCCTCGTATGTAGTTAATCCTATTTGTATTTTGCGGCTGCCATTACAACACTACCCACCGATTAATTAGTATCAATTTGCTACGTTCCATACACCTGAATAATGGTTCAATTAATACAACGCGCAATAACTTAATTGTAGTAATTATCCACCATCAGTAGATGGCCGTTGCTCAGCGGATAACAAAATCCGAAATTCGCAACTACATTTCGTTAAATCGCTGCAATTTCGAGTAATACATACAGAGAGCAAAATAGTTCTGCAAATAATTAGCGGAGGACATATCCAACCGAATCACACGATAATATTGCGAATTTTGCTGACTGTAACGAAAGGCTTTACGGGAGTATGGCAAACGTCGCTTAGCAACAACAATTTTAGGGATCCTAACGAATTTGTAGAAGATATTTCGTAGAATCGCTGGAGTAATTTTCTAAAAGAAACTAACGCGAACTAATAAAAGTTTAATGAAGACCGAGTTAATATTGTACAACCTAGAAACTTTTAATTCAATTAGTTTGAAGGAAACTTATATTTGTTACTGTTCCTCTAAAATTTCTAATAACCAACATTACAACGTTAAGCAACATTAAGCTCCTATTGCTCCCTTAATAAAATTAAGCAACCATTTCCTTCAAAGTTTACTTAAAAATTCAATCAGGGAAGGAAGTCTCCGAGAAATCTCCTAAAGGTGTTATGTATACAGTTTTGAGGGACGTTCTCACGCGAAATTTCTCTCGTCCGTTACTTTACGTTAATTAGTTTACCTAATTCTCGCAAAAACGTTAGAAACTAGTTTCAGGTAACGTGTCGGACCTAGGAGGGCGCTCGTCGTTCGTTCGGGCTTAAGGATAAGTGCAAACATAAACGTTGCTTCAGGTGCATCAAATGTATAAACATGGCTGAGACAACATTGTTAGTGCGAGGAACTTGTTACTTATAATTACCGAGGAGCACGATCGTGTCTTCTTCGCCAACTCTGCGGATTAGATGGAATATTATTTAACGTCAAGGGCCACTTCAAAATCGCTGGAAATATATTCCTAGTCCAAGAAGAGGGTGCATCGTAACGATAATATTAGTGGTGACTATTTAAGTTGAGGGTGTAAATATGAGAGCTGTTGCAAGGATTTCAAGAAATGTATTATAAACATTTTTTAGAAACTTTAGAAAGGATTATCTTAATGATAATACCTCGACGAGTTGGTGTCTGTTTTTTTGTCTTTAAGAACAACATCAATAAACAATTTTGCGCTGAAATTGTACATGTCAACGTAAACGTATGAGTCCCAAAGACGATTTCAGAACAAGTACACCAAAGACAGCAGTCACGCAAAAAGCTGTCAAAACTATGCGTCAGCTGATAGAAGCAAATAGACATTTTATATGTACGTATATATTCTGAGATTCAGAAATTTTTGAGCATTACAAAGACCTCAATCCAAAAGATCCTGTATGAAGAACTAGATGTGAGAAAATTAGTGTCTTTTTGGATCACGCATCTTGTAACTGAAGACGAAAATCCGATTTGCGACAATTGGTTCCGAAAAACTTTTAACCGGTTTACTTCGGCTAGATATGCTAGCTTATTTATTGCTAGCTTTCCATAGCACCCACCGTCTTAAGCTCCTATCTATGTGTTTACCAGGTTGACTGAAGTACATCTCTCTCATCGGATGAGCACAGCCATTGTAACTTCAAATCATTTAGTTCGCTGGTATCGTTGACCACACTTCATTAACAATTGTGTTTTTCCTATCATTGACGGCAAACCCCATTCCAAGCATGTAAAGTTTACCGATCCTGATTTCGAGAAGAAAAGAGATAACGAAGATGACAAGGCAAGTCATAGTAGTCCTGATCTGATGATACACATTGTGAGTGACCATGAGGAAGTTTCAAAGACAGAAGACGATGCAGAAGAATTTTAGCGATGTAGAAGAAAATAAAAGTAGTCAGTAGTGCCAAGCAGATTCGAGGGCAAATACTTTATGCAAAAATAATTCAAGTGGACATCAGAACCAGAGATACCTAGACGAAAGACATCGAAGCACAATATTAATAATATTACAGCGCAACGTCCAGGTTCACGAGTATTTGCAAATCAAAAAATGTTTATTACATGCTAGGAAAAGATCTGGAGTGCTTATTACACAAATAGAAAAAATACGGAAAAATGGCTGCCAAATTTATAGATAACGCCAGGACTGAAGCAAAACGAAAGGATATCACCGGAATAAAATATTTTATTAGACCTTTGTTTTCAAGTGTAGTCACATTAACACACACGCCTAATATTTGCTACATAAAGTACACGTAAAGAGTTGTTCAGAGCTGGGATTAGAAAAGAGGTTTTAGTATTCAACTTTGTGCATTTAGATTTCCTAACTCTCACGCTGGAGCTCAACGTAGAAGACCAGGCCCTCCACCTCCTTTATTCTCATTATTTGATAAATTTATAAAGAACTGCCAGTCTCGGTGTTAACGATTGCAGTGTCAATCCAACAAGAATAGGAAATTGAGCTCTACAATATATGGCATTCTTTCAAATATGGCAATTTCCCACATATGAATTTAGAATTAGACAACGTCATGCAGTTCAGCCAGTTTGCTCTATGCACCGTGCTAAATACATAGATCCACACACCAATAAGCCTGAAATAATTACTGATTATAATTTCATTAAAGTGGTTGTTGATGGGGTTGATGAATTGCGCTAATTATTGTTCAGGGCGATGAACAAGGTATTGGTTGATGACCATGTTCTTCAGAATTTTAAACATCAGCAATGTTAACGCACATGTACTACATAGCATTTACGGGTCTGTACTTTGTATCAAAATATAGTTTGGATTATATTTACAAAATTCTGTTTTTCAAGGGACAATTCGTAGATAGACTGCACTTTTTGAGAACTTCAGCACATAAGGTCAAAAAACCGCAACTAGTAAGACGTTTACATAATTTTCGAATATCGCACGATATACAGAGTTTAGAAATCCGAACTTATTCGTATTAACAAACTAGTCGCTTCTAGGAGTGTCATCTGCTGGCGCAAATAAGTTCTGCAGAAACTGGTCCTTTGGCGATATTATGGCAAACTTTCATGATAATGAAGTCATTAGAAGTCGAGAAAGAACGCATTAAGTGACAACATTTTCGAGATATCGGTCGAATAATGAATTTGAATACTTTGAATACCAACATTGCAAGGATCTGATTAAGGAGTTCAAAAAGTGCTTCAAGTATTCGGTTGTAACTGGCGATGAGACGTTGTGTAGCCAATATGATCCAGAAAATGGAAGTTGGTAATTGGCACGATAATGCACAGTTTCATCGATCAATGCTGGCTACTGATTTTCTGAAGAAAAACAGTATTTTGACGATCAACCGTTCGCCATATTTACCTGATTTACCCCCTAGATTCCCTTTTGGTGTCTAAACTGTCTTGACGACATAGAAGCCTTTTGTATGGCGTTGACTGTGATTTTGAAGGACATACGTACAGGTGAGCTTAAAAATTTATTCGACAAGCTAATGGATAGTGCAAAACGCTGTATCGAAACGGAAGGAAACTATTTTGAATAAAATATCTGAATTTTTAAAAAACAACAAATTGTTATTTTTATTTAGACTAAGTTCAGATTTCCATGGGACAGCCTTAGTACAAAGCATAGTAGGTAAAATTTTAGGTGTAGCACAGAACGCAGTGGATGGAAAATTAAATATTCTGCTGCGATATTTATGTATCCAACTTCTATTAGCAGGGAAACGTCATATTATATTATTTCTCGGCCAATAGAGAAGACTTGAAAACAAATAGTAGTGACCTATCGGACCACACACCTCAGTGATAGTGTAGTAAAAGCAGTCAAATCATCCATCATCGTATTTCACCTTTAAGTTCACTTCTTCGACCAGAACCCGGCCTTATATTCTCGCTGGGATACGACAACTTCATACATACACCCTCTGTCCCAAAAGTAACCGCAATAGTTCGAAATAAAGCACGCTATGTATGTTATGTCCACAAAAATCATTGTATTTATTCGAAATATTCTCCATGTGCTACAATACATCGATTTGCACGGTCAACGAGTGCTTCAAACGACTTTTTCATGTCGATCTCTGGGATGGCCTTTAGGATGCCGGTCGTCGATCTTTGAATGGCGTCTACGGATGCATAACGAACTCCTTTCTGCTTCAAATGAAGACGAGGGAACAGGAAATAATCGCATGGGGACAGATCAGGCGAATACGGTGGGTGCTGTATCGAATATATTTCATTTTTCGCCAAAAATCGGTGACAATCGTTGCTCGATGACACGGTGCGTTATCGTGCAGTAATCTCCAGCTGCCTGGCTCGCGATATTCGGGCCGAACACGACGAATGCGACCCAGCAAACGCCTCATAACATCGAGGTAATATGCACCATTAACCGTTGAGCCGTATGGAACGAACTCCTTATGGATAATTCCCTTCGAATCGTAGAATGAAATCAGCATTGACTTGATTTTCGACTTCTCCATTCGTGATTTTTTCGGATTTCCTTCTTCTGGTGACCTCCACTCTGCGCTTTGACGTTTGCTTTCTGGTTCGTATTGAAAGCACCACGTCTCGTCACCAGTCACAATCGTTTTCAAGAAGTTTTCATCTGCACGGGCTCGTGCAATAATGTCTTTGGAGTGTTCGATTCGAAGCGCTTTTTGGTCGTCGGTCAATTTGTGCGGAACAAACTTCGAATTGACTTTCTTCAAATCAAGGGTTTCAGTCAAAATGCGCTGAATAGTTGTTTTAGGGATGCCAAGCTCCATTTCCATAAATCTCACTGACGATTTCTTCGAAATTTTCACAAATTCGCGCACTTTTTCCACATTTGCCTCGGCCAAAGTTGTCGAAGGACGACCGGCTCTTTCGTCATCGTTAACATCTTCTCTGCCTTTACGAAATCGTCGATGCCACTCGAACACTTGCCTCTTCGACAAACAATCGTCGCCATAAACAATTTGCAGCATTTCATACGTCTCGGTTGCAGTTTTTCCAAGTTTAAAACAAAACTTAATATTGACTCGTTGTTCGTGACTCATTTTCTGACCGTTTACGAAAAACACTCTCACAGGATGCGTGATGTATCAGCTGACTATGCACCAAATGTCATGAAAATTTGTCAGGTTGGTAAGGAAGAGTCCCACTACAATAATCAATCAACTATCAAGAGATGACGCCACTGGTTTCTGATTTATAGACGCATTGCGGTTACTTTTGGGACAGAGGGTGTACGTATCCAACTTCCAGACTTAAAAATGGGAAAAAATGTAAACGATTCTTTCTTCGGCGATAAATATATCATCCCACAGACAACCCTAAAATTTCCCAATTCCATTTAGAAACATTTCTCCGTCGAATGACGCTTAATTTTTATTTATGCAAACGCCGCCCGTCACATATTTCTGCCATTTCATTACCGCCTTCTGACGTCTCCCTTTCTTTTTATCCTGCCGTCTAAATAATTTTCTTGAAATAAAATTGACGCAGGTAGAGAAAAAAATAATTTCGTTTTATGTCGAAAAAGGCAGGAAAATAATAATACATTCCGCTCCTTTGCCTTAAGAAAATTGAAATGTTTTCTTGTATTTTTCTCGTGTTTTATTACCAGAAATAACGTGGCTGGCTCGTTTCTGCACGTAGGTGTATACATACGTGCTTACATGTATTGTAGGCATGCCGGGACAACATTAAAACATAGCTAGAAATAAAATATAAACATCTTATATATTTAGCCTTAAGAGTGCAGATATTTCTAATATTTATGGAATGGAGAGGAATGGCGAAAAGAAGGAAAGGCGAAGTCACGATGCGCGCATAATATAATTCTGTTTCAATTGTAGTCGGAGCAGTGAATAAACTGTGGTGTAATAGTATCTTTTCTTAGCTGAAATAATAAAGGTAATAAGCTTCATCCAATTGTTTGCCTTGTATTACAACATTGTTTCCTTTTTTCATATCTAAATTTTGCACATTAATCAACTGAAATTGCATGTCTTTTCAGGTTTCCTGAAGAATCTGCCCACTTATTCGTTTACTGTATTGAATTTCTGGATCTATAGGAAAGTGTGTAAGTTTCTAGGGAATGTGCGAAGTTAGAAATAAAGTAATATTTCTTCTTCCCATTCGCGAATCCTTCCTGCAATATTCTTTTGTTACGATATTGAATTTTTCAAGTTCTCTATTCGAGGTTATTGATGATTCGTTAGCAATCTTGTAGATAATATATTCTTACATTGACAAGAAAATTTAGGGTAATTTAGAAAGGTAGGAAGAAATAACCTATCTTTTCCCCATTCTCGAACAGTTCCTGCAATATGATATTTTGTAATACAATGGAATGCTATGATATATATGAAGTTATTGGTGATTTCTTGGGAAGTCTGTGGACACTGTCGGTCCTCTGCAGTGCCTCTGTTCCTACAGTAAAGCCACCTTCAGGTTTTTGTCTAAGAACTTGATGATATATCTTCTCTCATATTTCAGAAGAACTTCTTTAAGAGTTTCTTCCTTTTTTATTATTTATTTCGCTCTGAAAATTCTGCATACGAAGCTCTCAATTATTTCTGATTAAAGCTCTAGGTAATATCGGGTTTTCCAATTTCCTTATTCCCGAAGAAATATTTTTTTTTCAGTTTTACCTAGTAGTTTGAGGATTCGTTCATATTCGGGACTAATTTCAGAAACGTTATTGTAAAATTTTTCGGTCTTTTTCCCCATTCTATGAATCTTCCCTGCAGTATGGTTGTTTTGCCAATATCATTCATACGTTCAGTAGGGTGTCCGTTATTCTATAATTTTTGAAATGTTGAAGTGGTACCCGCCCATTTTTTTTCTATCGGACTTGAATATAACTCACGTACAATTTTACCCCCTACGCCCACGGCTTCCTAAGCGACAGGGCTCTAAAGATGGAACTATGCGTTTGTTCCTATGATTTCATGTTTTTGGTCCTGAAATTGTTTTTTGTTTATTTCTGTGATGAGGAAAATAAATTAGAAATAATTATCTCTCAAATGGGCTCAATTCGTTGTAAATCGAATAAGAAATAAGATCATACGAGGTAATCAAATGATAAGAACGTTTCGTTTTTATGTAATGAGGAATTTTAACAGCCAGGCAAGGAAGGAAGAGAAAAAAAGAAAAGAAACGAAAACAAGACAAAACAATACAAAAAGCTATAAGGTTATTCAATAAATTCACTAAACTTTTTGGTAACTATTTATAAACAAAGAAATTACTAAGAAAGATAATTGAATCTCAAGAAAATACGTTGGTGTTGGAAACTATATTTGAAACCAAAATCCCCCAAGTTGCAGTAAGCGCTTATATACTGCTTTTCTTTAAATTTGATAATTGGAAGAATATGAATTATAACAATATTCAAAATTGTACGGCCATTGCGAGCCAGCCTTTTCAACCTTCACAAATTGTAAATTTGGTTAGCTTTCTATAAACGCACAAAGTCTCATTTAATTCGGTGAGACACTCTTACCGGGTGTTTTCTTGTCAGCCGTGCACAATAGGATACCGTGGCTCCAGTTTTGATTGAGCATATTCCTAACCTGTACTGGCTTCTGACCATATATATCCTTTTCTTATCTTCGTATCAATAGTATAAACATTTCTTTTCTCTGATACATGTCAAATATCAAGGAAATCGAAAGACATTGAAACGTATGTATATATATCACTTCTGTATTTTTGTCTCTGCATTATACCGTATCCTCCTCGTTTACTTGAGGAGTGATTGAGTGCTCTGGATCCATCTTAACGTTTCCGATAATTTAAGAAGAAACATCGATGCCCTTCCGATTTTCACCGTTATTACCCAATACATTCTCAAATCTATTTTTCCAACCTCTACCAATTTTTGATCATATTACACAGTAAACACTCATGAATATTAAAGATTAAAAAACCTTCGAAACGATCCCGCGCACGTTGTTTGGAAAGAAAACCGAAGTAGTCGAAGTACCAAAATAGAACTGCGATTTTCCGCTATGTAGGTTACGATTCGTATGCACACAGTTTTCACGCATAGTTTTCCGATACACAAACAACGCGAGCAAACCAAGTTTCTATAATTTTCTGATAAATTGCGAGCGTAGCTGCGGTGTCTGGTCGGAACAGACGCCAGGCGAGAGGCGAGGTAGTGTTCATATGTTTGGCCACGAACTTCGCGCTAATAGAAACATTAATTATCGACAATATCAATAACCGCCAGCAACTCGCTAACGAACTATGGATGTTTTCTGAAACGTATGCGGATGGTGTTTGCTACGTCTAAATTACTGATATCAGTTACGCTTGTCTAAATGGATCTGATGTAATAAACATCTGTACGTACATATCTACAGTATGTACATATTGAAGCCGGTTAATATTACCAGAAGATAAGCAATTTGGTTGTTTTGATTTGACTAAATGTCTCTAATTAAATAGTCTGTCCTCTTGCCTGAGAAAACACACAGAAAAGGGGGTGAATTGATTAACATCATCCTTAAGAGAGCACACGTCTTCATTTACCACCAGATACACGTGCTAGTGAGGTAGTGAAGTGCTTTTCCTTTCTATTTTCTCTCCCGAAGATGAGAATTAACTTGTGGAAATACGTATTCAAATTGGTGTGGCAAGAACAATAGTTATTACCCCTGAGTTCATTCTAAAGATATATGAACAGACTTCCTTGTCCCTAAACATTGAGGACCATTGCTTTTAGACGAAGAACCAAATCAATGATCAACATCATCTCAAGTTCAATAGTTTCTAGTTCATATATAGTTTTGCACTTGAAAATCTCTAATCATCGTCGTTAATGTTATTCCACCTAAAATTCATATTTATCTTTTGTTTTTCCTCTACCACTTTTAGGCAAAATATCAATTTCACAGATTATATTTCATTCAGATTATATTCTCGCTAAAACCATAAGTATCTGTAGGGAGCGGAATATACGCGAAATTCCTTTGTAGATCTATCAGATTTTCATCGTTTTACTAATTTGTCCGGCACATTCGTATGTCTGTTCATTAATTGACCGCGTGGCCACTACACAAACTTCAATTCCCTTTGTTGGGATTATATGACTGCGAATTGTGATGTATTAATAACATTCCATCTATTTCGCTTTTGAACTACATAGGAAACGTTAATTATCGTTTGCCATTAATTTCTACAGCAAATGTCCGACGAATTTACTATCAGTTGGTATTTCCTCTTTAGAGATAGTACTCTGATTGAGGCGGCATCCTACAAGGGCTGACGTTTTGCTATTTGCTGGATAATTTGAATTTTAGATTTCGCGAGTGGCATTATTAAGGATAAATATGTTTTGCTTTTGGAATCTACACGTACATATGTAGTTTTAGCTATGAAAAGTGCTGGCATATAATTTTGTGTGGACTAAGGTGTATTCTGCTGGTAGTTTAACATATTGTTTTGAACTCTCCAAATAAACTTATGGACCTCATATAAAATTATACGATGGTTTAGCTAAGTTGTTGAATTTGCAGAAACTGAATATTTTTAGTTTAAACTTGAAACTCTTTCGTTAGAGAAATTGAATTTCAATTAAAATTTTGCCAACTGCCTAGATTCCTATTTGCATTTTTAGGTAACTTCGATTTAGTTCAGAATTTCAAAACTAACGGATAATGAAAAATAGTTTAGAAAACTACTCTCACCATTCGCAGACGCGTTTCGCTGTTTACAGCTCCTCAGTGCGATTTTGTGAATAGTTTCCATTCCAGAAGGAAACGTAAATAACGGATAATTTCCTATTTCTACCTTTTAAACTTAATTCTTCTTTTTAATTTACGTTGCAAATAAGAATAAGGAGATTGCGGTTAAAATAATATATAAAAGAAATAAAAGTACCCTTACCACACCTTTCGGAAATAATTTCAGATACGTATTTTTATTTTCAGTTTAACACATTTATTATTTTAAAATAATACAATACAAAACAAATAACGGAAATTAAGTAATTAAAATGAATTTTGATTTATGGTTGTAAACTAACTAGTGACCTCTCCGGGACAAAGATACAACAACACGATTGAACTTTTTCATGTAACAATAGTTCTAAATCTCAATTTTGAATTAAACATTTTCTAAGCGAAATCAGTTTGGTGACTAATTTAATACATATGAAGTAACAACAAAAAAATGGACGATACGGTTATTCCTGGCAGATCAATTTGTTGGGAAATAGTAGGATAATACATACAGTTATTAAGAAGGAAGGTTTGTTCCATTGGTTTCAACTCCCTGGATTATCGAGATAAACTCAATCGATCTCTGGCGAGGAAATTTTAGATTTTCCGCAGCAACTAGATATTCGTCAATGAATATATACGTATTACATCGATTTGGCAGGATTCTTCAACGTTCGCACATGTTTGGGAGCACACTACTGGGTTTGTTCCCTCTACGCTATCGTTTTCTTTTATTTATTTTGTTTATTATTTGACTTAAGCCTTTCTGTCATCTTCAGAAAACTTAATTCTTCAACTAGTACTAATGTAAAACTTTGTCTGGAAATTAGATTTTTCGTTATTCCTTTATAAATAATGCAAGCATTATCCAATATCTTATAAAATACTTGAAGTAACCAGTCGAGAAGAAGCTCTTAAGCTGAGCATGTTTGCCTTTTGGTCGATAATATCTGGTTTTGTTATAAAATTTAACTGTCAAGGGCTTCCTTGCAGTTGTCTGTTCAATTTATCCTGAATTATGAATTGTGAACAGTACGAAGTTTTTATTTTCTTTCCTAGTGGTATTTTATGACTATGCAATCGCCATGTACAAATGCATTTGATATAATTGATGTTTGATATATTTCAATGATTTTGATATTTTTTTCGGTTTCTGGTTACAGTACCCGTCACTGTTGTGTCTCTTTTGATCAATTCCTTGGCCAGAGAGAGAGAGAGAGAGAGAGAGAGAGAGAGAGAGAGGGATGTGGAAAAGTAAGGAATAGAAATATTTATGTCATTTTTGAGATGTGCTTCTATTTGCTTTTAGCTGGGGACACGTGAAGAATGGACAAAACAGCTTAAGTGAGAGAAGTGTACGAAGCTGAATGGCAACGGAAAATAGGAAGAGGGAGACCAAAGAAGACGTGGGACGACACTATTAATGCAATCCTGGAAAAGAGGGGCATAAATAGAAAGAGGCAACTAGATTGGCAAAGGATAGGAAGATTGGGAAAAAGTTCGAGAAAGGATAGACAAAATCAACGTGTCTGTACCCGAAAGGGTAGATAGGTTTACTGAATATGTGTAGTTCTTCAACTACACAATCTGACAGTTTTTGATTTTTTACTTTCACTTAATCTTTCCTTAGATAGAAAATACCGTTTAGAAATACTTGCAGTCTGCATCAACTGCTTCGAAATTTATTAGACTTACTTGCCATGTACTGAGTAAAACGGCATCTCGTCTTCATTGGAAAAAGTTGTCCATCAATTGTTATATTTGCGCCAGTAATGCGAATTGGAAATAAACTTACTGAGAAGTCCTGACACTAATGCAAAGTTATACATTTGAAGTCTGCTCGATAGTGTATATGCAGATAAAGTACTTATAGTGTCCATTTACAATACAAACAGGAGAAGTAAAAGAAGAAGAAAGTAAAAGATGTGTCCATGATGGAACTACCCTTGCGGTTATGTCGAGTATCTTTGAAGAAGCTGCCAGCAGCGACATCAACTAGTATTATCCGGCAGGATCTGAAAGAATGTTGCCACCTCAACCATAATTCTTGGTCCAAAAAGATTCAACAATCAGTCTGGCCTTCCAATTTTCTTAGGTAAACTACCAAATTTCAGACTAAACACTATAGGAGTTGTACCAAAATTTTAAATCAATGCTTCTAGTAGAAGGAAGAAGCCGCTTATTTTACAACCTCCTTTTGTGGCATCCTTGGACTCGTCCATAATGGCGCTAATGTATCCCGCGGTCGCACAGGTGTAAATAGAGTACAACTTCGGTAGTGCAGCGCGCTTAAGATTTTACGACATACCCGACTCGTTTATTATTTAAATCCCTAATAAGACCGCGAGACGTGCAGAGTTGCCAAGAAAAACGTTCCTGCTATATAAAATAGTATCTTGGAAGGTAGCGGAAGAGCGCGTACCGTATTGATTATTATAAATAATTGATATCTTTTTAATAGATCGTTCGAAAGCGCGTTTCGCCGCATTAAAAGTAATTATAGGTAAAAAGACCATAAACGCATTAAGCTCGTGAGTAATTGATGCGGTTGGCTTCGAGATGTAGCGATGCCAAGGGACAAATGCACACTTACTTCGATGAAGTAGAAAATTAGATTACATCGTACATGCTACGCCGCCGTCTAAAGTGCGATCGGAAAGTATACGTTATCGTTTAAGGAAGTTGAATTCTTGAATCTTAGGAACCTCTACCACCTTGCATTCGCTTTGCGTTGCAGTTAGAAACGCTTTGAAGACTTAATAGGATTGCGGGATGTACGTCGAGATTAATTATGGAGTTCGGGAATATTGAACTACCAAAGGCCAAATCTTGCATCTTAACAACCATCTTGTTAAATGTTGCCCAAACTAACTCTCGCTTCAAGTTCAATTTCTATGTAAATTTACATGTTTATTGAACTTATCAAATCAACCGGAGAAATTTGTTCAATTCTCTGCCTCTTTTTTAAATATGGAGTTTGGGCGAATTTCTAGTAATCGAAGTCGATCACGTGATTAGATGGTGGGTAGCTCTCGTTTAAAAAACCAAATGCAACAATTTCCGGCAACTAACTCAAGTACGCTGTGAGCGGAGCTTGTACCTGTCTGTTCGTTTCACAAACTTCCTGAAAGTGCAATTACGAGAATTTATAATTAGAAAAAATTCCAATTAAGTCGATCAGTACGTCACCTATATTCACCCTTACACTTGTGAAAATACTGTTTCAATTGTGAACTTTATCATGTGGTTTTCAATTGGATGTTTGACTTGCACATTTTAGCGGAAAGGTAGGAATAAGCTGATAAATATACGTATTTTACGAATCATACGCTTTACTGAATTTCTAGACTTAATCCTTCAGATCGTTTCGTAGGGTAAAGGTCATGGTACGTTCGAGATTCGTAGAATTCTATATATTCCCTTCTCAATATTTACTTCAGTACGTTCCACGATCTGAAGATGGATTAAATGGATTTCCAATTTTAACTTGTGACCTTTTCACTTTCTCAAACTCTTTAGTTATTTCCTTTTAGGCAGTACGTATTATACAGTTTTATCGACGACTGAATATATAAATATGTTAAAATATAAACGCCCATGTCAATGCCACCGATTTTCAGCGCCGATTTTTCACAACTTTTGTAACTTTTATTCCCTATCAGTATCATTTTTGGATTGGATTTCGTGCTAGCAAAACCGTGCACATCGTAGCTACCATTACAGTAAATCCGGTCGACTTTAAATCCAACGAATTTGGAAATCATATCGCAATATAAATTTCGGCATTAAAGTCTGCACTAAGTAAATGTTACCGAACTAGAGCGTACTGATCCGCTATATTTAATCCAGAATTAATATAAATATCGTAAATATTTTTCCGATTATTAATTATCAAACTGTTGAGTAATATCCCAAAGGCAACGAGTTTTAATCCCGAGATTTATCGTATTTTGTTGACTCTCATTTGATTAATTTTGTTCGCTTTTACGCAAAACGCACCAAAGGGAGTGCGGACTTTTAAAAGACGGCGTCCTGCTTTATTTTATATGTTTCACCAACTAATTCGGAAGTTTCATATTAAAATTGTCGAACAAACTCAAGCGAGGTAGAATTTATCAAGATTGGTATATCAAAAGGAGTTGAAAATCGAAAAGAAATAATTAAAACTGATCTGGAGATAACTTTAGAAATATAGTTCTCAACAACTTTGGAAACTTCTGATTAGTTTCTTTCGACATTCAATGCTGTAGAATTTAGAATTAAGCTTCGTGACCTTGTACCAATCTTTTTCATTAGTTCGCACAAGATAGTAACATCCTTTATTATTGAACTTCTGAACAAATTTACAACTACCATTTCACCTTGGTCTCTTTACATAACATTAACGGAAACGAAACAGTCAATTTGGTAAATTACCTCAAGAATGAAATTTAGAACAGCGCTTCGGTTCCCCAAATGTGATTCAGTGATCCCTGAAAGTTACTTCCATGTTAAATTATTCTAAAAGTACTTAGGAAATTACCATATCGTTGCTATTTAACCAATACAATTAAAATAAAACATTACGGCAGCGTTCGCGTTATCTCGTTGCCCGAAGGGAGCAAATATCTCGAAATGTTATGGTAATTAACACAGTGAGGTAGTACACAATAGCAAAAGTTCTCCGCAGCAAAATTGGAAAATCAATTATACGTAGGTAACTTCACGCACTTATATATATCGGGAACAGTGCCGAATATGCAAATGGGACGAATTCAAAGCGATATCGTTACACGTTCTGGAACAATGATGAATAAAACCGTCAATGTTTGCTGTAATCGCGTTTAGAGGAAAATGGTAACAAAGTAATTAAGTATACTCAACGATAGAGTAGTAATATTTAGGAAACGGAAATACTTTGGAGGCAGTTTTATTGACAGATGTTTGTTTGGGCCAAAACAAATAATGACAATACCCATAACGTTGCTTGAAAGTTTTGAGAATTAGCGTACTTCCTAATCTCTTGGGCTAATTTCTTGCAAGTCACTCAAAGATCCTTGTTAGGAATGGTTAAAAAATTGTGGATAATACGAGAGGGATTCGTAAAGTAAGTCCCATTTAGTTATTATAAAGAACATCAATACATGAAGAAGTTTTTATGCTACACAACTTAAAGCTACTTTCATCTATTTTTCTACATAGTTGCCATTAGGATTGATACATTTTGTAATAGCGATGAACCAATTTTTTAATGCCCTTTTCCTAGAACTCTGTCAACACTGTCCTGCAGTTCTCCATCTTTCTCAAACCATTGTGGTTTTGTGGTTGTAAATGGCTGCTTTCACGAATTTTCTCTTCCATTTTACCCCAAAGTTGGTCCGTCACAACAGTTGGTCCTCCACTCCGTTCTTTACCATGGGCATTAGTCCGTCCTAGAAACATACAACATGTTCCCCATAAACAGAACAATGTTCGACGATGAATCTCAGCAGCCTTCATGTTCATTGCACACAGAAATCGGATAACAGCACGCAGTTCACAGTTGGCGGGATTTTCAATTGCAGCAGCTACTAACGACCAAAATAGCACGAAAGGATGTCGGAACGATGCTCTCACTAGCACTGCCAGACTCACATTGAACCAGACTACACTACGTCACTACAGCACTGCGATTGCGCCGATATCGCCACTCCTCTGCTAACTAGGCGGAAACAGAACTTACTTTACGAATCGCTCCCGTAATTCAAATTCGGCTACGGCTTACAATCATATCCCTAACAAAAAATGTGTCATGACTTCTAGTCAACAACACCTGTGTACTAAGTAGCAACTTGTTTCTGGCTGTTACCTACGTAATCCCATTCAGTCATATTACACAGTACAAAAAAACAAAATGACAAAAATATTTCGTCCATCCGAAACAAATAATACGGAACTCATTCGAAGTTTTCTTCTAGCGACCTTTTATAAAAATTATCTTTCTGTCATCTGCATAAACTCTAACGACGCGAAATTAACTCTGAAACCCGACAGAAACGAATTATACAACGTAACGTCAGAGACGGTATGATTTGTCAAACGAGGAAAAAGTGGACACTGAAACAATTATAAAAGGCAAAGAACGCGAAAGTTAATTAATTAAAATGTAATTAGAGAGCCGCTAACAACTGACAGTTTCTCTTTGGCTCGGTGTTTGACTCTTTTTCGCGGGAAAAACTTGTGGGTGTGCGAGCCGAATCGATTTTTTCGGTGTGATGTCACTTCGTAGCAATTGCAATTACGGACCGGTAAAAATTCCTTACGGCGAGAGGGAGCTTTTGAATTTACGAGCAAGACTCCGGCGTGGTAATTCGGTCGAGCCAATAATATCTCTATAACAATCTGTGGTTCCGCACATGACCAACGCAGTTCTCTATTTCGCATCGTACAGGTAATTAGGAAATACCATAACTCATTTTGCAGTAATAAATTAGGACGTCCCCAGCAACTGGCATTAGCGTAGTACGACGACTGTTTGCAAATTGTAATTAGGACGAAAATTAAGAAAAATTGAGGCTGAAGTGGCAATATGTCTCATTCTATTTCTCTCATAAACAACGAATCTATTCTTGAGTTATATGGAAATTATTATACTTCTATCTTGATAAGAATTTATGACATAAGTAGTCTTTATCACACATATACTGGAAGTGTTTTCGCGGATGTATATTGGCAATAAAGTTCTCATCGAAAGTTTAAAAGCAGTAACTTTGTAAAAGAATGGAAATTTTACGAAAAGGTTTTCGTTGGATGATTTTTGTAGAATTTCAGTAAATGCCTAAGTCAACAACGATGAATATAATGGCTTGGTTCAACTTTTGGTAATAAAACACCATCAGCATGAATGCTTACAATTAGTTTGGAGAATTTTGTTCGTGCGTTCGTCAGCGATGAATCGTTGAAAGTCGAACAAAATCGGTTGTTGTTCCAAAAGACATCGATGCTGGGTGCAACATAACTGAAGAAGATCGGCATGTGACTTACAGTGAGACATATGAATTCCTAGGCATATTGAATTCGATTTTGCATAAGAATTTAGCCATGGAAAGTATCTCTTTCTAATAGATTCTGCAAAATTTGATAGAAGCTCAGAAAGAGGGTCGTGATAATGGGAATAGGGAAATTCGACCGAAGAACTGCCAAATCCGTATACAACATCGTAGCATGTAAAAATGATATGGAAAGCCAAAATTATCCCTGTTTTAACGGATGGTGATAAAACCAATGAGAACTATTCCCAAAGCCTATGAGCAACACCTCCATATACAGTTGTACTCATTCTAGTTTGTATTCTTTCTTGAATAATTTATTGGCTTAATGCCGCTACCTTTACTCACAATCAGCATGTATCCCAAACGTATGATATGAGAGGTGGGGTAATTAAATAACGAGACTCTTTTGTCTCAGTTTAAGATGGTCACACCGCCGCATTCTCTACTGTTTCACTGCATTCAGTAGGCCTTACGCAGTATGTGTTCTAAATTGCTTTTGTAGCTTACAATATAGTAACTTTTGAGATTTTCGTGTTGAATACCCTTAGACAAAGAAATGAGTTACGTGAATAAAGAACAACGACAACATCAAATCTCTCGTGGAATTAATTAGGCGAAAATCCAGTCGACAGTTTTGCGAGAATTGCAAGCCGTCTAGCACGAAGAATACTGGTCAAAAGTGTATGAGTGAATCGTTTGAAAACTAGCCAACAATACGTTGATGATGATGTGAGAAAAGGGGCACCCCAATAAACGCACACAGACCGCAATATGAAGCGTCTCGCTGCATGTATGAACAGTAATTGTCGGTTAAGGCTTCGCATATCAGTAGGACTCTTAATAAAGAAACAATTCCAATAATGTTGAATGACGATTTGGACGTGTGGAAAGTGTCCACTGGCGAGCAATGGCTTTTGGCAATGTGGGAAAAATGTTGCAGCGCATTGAGGACCAGGGGCGAGACTGTTTAGAAATGATCGTGACTGAAGGTAAATTGTGGGTCTTCCAGTATGGTTCTGAGACTAAAAAATTTAGCAACCAGTGAGTGGCGAAAGGAAAACCGCGATAAATGTCAGCCAAAATATCAAAGTCGAAAATGAAAATGATGCTCATCCGAGGTGTATTTATTGGGAATTTGTACCTTCTGGTCAGACAGCTAATTCTGGGTTTTACCGTTAAGGAGTGGCCCTTGTTTACTTGAAATTGGGTGGGAAAAAATGATTGTAGCATCACGACAACGGGCCTGTCGGATTCAGCTTAAATTATTCGAGATTTTTTAACCGTTAGAAGTATTACTGCACTCCTCCACGCCCAGATAGCCCAGCGCTTGCCTCATGTGATTTCTTTTCCTTTGGGAAGACTAAAAGACCGATCAAAGGGACATGTTTCGAAGGAGTTGAGGAGATATAAATGACCGTGGCGCGTATTATCACGGACACAACCTTAGAGGAGTTCCAAGGACGTTTCTCAAGTTGGGAATGTTATTGGGAAAGGCTGGATCGAATTAGGAGGGACTTCTAAAGGCTTATGACCATTATTTCATTATGCTGCTAAATATACGTTTGTAAAAGTTTGGATATTAATTGCCGTACCTCGTACGTGTGTGTGTTGTTAGGTGTTTCTTTTGCCAAAATTTAGGCAACCTAATTTGCGCCCTCCGAATAATGGCCTTTTTTAGTTTGGCCAGCTGCGCTTGCTATTAAATTGCCCAGGCGTTTTCATTGCATTGCCAAGTTAGTTGTTCCTTGAGTTTTTAATTCTCAGACTCAGTTTCTAGACATTTGTTGATTTTTGCTATTTTACTTTTCTTACATCTTCTATTTAGGGTGATTTTTTCCGGTTGTGAATTCATGTATACACCATCGTTGTAATACCTATATTAAGTTAGCCAAAATTATGCCAACTCTAGTTTTGGTAAAAATAAGGTTAAAGTTCTCTAGAGTTGTTAAAATACAATAATTCCTTTCAGGTAAATGTAGATAAATACTATGGTATAACCTCTACTCGAAATATACCAATTTGTCCACTGATGAGATTCAGCTTACGTTAGTTTTGTTACAAATGAATATTAGTAGAATTAGCAGAATAGTAGCAATTTGGTAGATAGTCAATTTTTGATGTGTATATCGTATTTCGACTTTATTTTAAGCACACGTTTCTATATTCTGTCAAGAGTACTTCCTAAGCTAGGTGACAACAAGATTCTTGATTATATATACAAATTTGGTATCGTTATAACAACATCCTGCCAGTAGAGAGGTTCAATATGCTTTTAGCTCTTCATTCGTGCAATGGGAAGCTATTCAAATGTTATACAATACCTGGTTGTTATCCTTGTCTACCTCAATAGACGCATAGGCTAAATATTGGTCCAAAAAGAATATATCATCCATTATCAGTTAATAATTCGTCTACTGTAAAATGCTCATATGAGAAATTTTACGCGTAATGCTTTGAGGATGACAACTTGAATGTCGAAATACGTACTTGAAAATATACAAATTGACGTGGTAGGAACCATTCTGTTGGTTTCAAAGCACAGGTTCCTATTCACCTTAATCGTTTTCTTAATGGGTAATCCAAGGATTTCGTGTACCGGTTAGACTCTACAGGTTTGGTGCCAGCTATTTTTTGTTGCAAGAAATTTCTACTAAGTGCGATGATCTGTAGGTCCATTTCGTTAATTGTCAATCTAATCAAATGGATAGTTTTTAAAAATTTGATGGCAACGATTAGATATGGGCTAAGGTACCTTTTTGTTCTTCTAAATGCTTATAATCCTCCTGATTCTCTGCTTATTCTGTTGTAAATGTGTTATACAAGGAAGAGCAGGGGTTTATAAATGTAGCCTTGACCTGTCATATAAACATCCTTCATTGGATTTTTTAAAGGTATCATCGAGCCGAAGAGGAATATTACTAAGACTCAAAATTGGGATTCTAACAGAATCTATGACCACGACTTGTGAAAGAAAACTTATTGGGCTGAAAAAACCGTGACAGGCGATGTTCTACGTCTAGACAAATGATCAACAAGTCGAAAAACGAAAGAAATTTAATTAGCCAAAAATTTTAACTCGCACTTATTCGAAGGAGTTCATTTCAAGGCTAGGGAATAGCAAAAATTCAACATAAAAAACCGTTTTACTAGAGTGCATCCTAAACAGACTACTTTCCTCTTTTTTTAGACTCATAGATCTAACCAACTCTTTCCTGCATTTTCATAAACTACGAGGATGTTTACACCACAATTTATTAGTAACAACTTAACGTTTAAATATTGAGTTAGCTGGAATTTGGGAAAAGTATCTCTGTTAATTTTGATTGCACTTCCCTTTTAGACATACAACTATTCGAATTTCACACCACAAACTTCCTGTTCCTCTTTCCCCCAAGCAATTTTGGCTGCCCACGAGCACAATTACTCGAGGAGAGTGTGATTCGAGTTAGCACCGCGATATCTGTTACACAGAAGGAAAACGCAAAACGACCACGTGAAATTCATACTAGCAAATTAAGTTTGTAGCATGTGCCGGGCAAAGGATGTTTGGATATATGAACGTACATATGTATACCGGTATAAAGTTTCCAAATTAATGCGAGTATTTATGCATCGTTCGTGTAACGAGCCCGACTTCTAAGGTCCTAGGTGTCGAAAATTATATTACGTATTACGTAGGGTGTTCTCCCTTGTCCGGCGAAAAACGATAAGCCGAGGAGCTTGTCGGGTTAGGTTAAGAGATTAGATTTGCGTCTGGATGGAGGGCGTTAGCGCTGATCCGTTCCCATTGATCAATGTCTTTCTTCCACGTCGTCTGTTTAAGTCGATTTAAAGTTTTGAGAATTAGGCGTTATCTATTTACACAGCCCGGAGTTCTATAATTTACGAAGATTAATCACGGATTTAAGAAATACGAAGAGTGGAGTTGCATAAATGCCCTTCCATTGACTGTAATTTACATTAAATTTATACTTATCCAAGTACAGGTTTTGCATGACCTTAATCTTGCCAAATACAGGATGCGACACATATGTGCTTGTCACTTTGCACTCAAAAATCCTTTTTATCTTTTTTTTTTTTGGAAGTGAGAAGATACGTGTTATCGTCGCTATACAAGCAAATCACCGCGATCTTGGAAATCTCGAGAGTTAGAAGTATCTGATGCCAATATGAAAAGCGCAAAAATTATGAAGCACGTTCAGGCATTAGAACATCATAGTTTGTGCGGAAAATCCAGTGTATTATTGATGAAGATTTCTCAAGGTCCATAAGGACCATATCGAGAGATTTCTAAATTTTTGAGTGTAGAATCTCTCGCATTGTCCATGAAGACACCGGGTACAAACCCCATGATGCGCAAAGATTAGTTTATGTCTGCTCAAATTCGAGGAAAGCGACTCATTCTGGCACAACGATGTTTAAATAAGTCAAAACATCCTGAAATCTCGAATATGCTTATTCTGCCAAAAAGAAATTTGACCAGGATCAAAAACAGACCGACGACATGATCAGTTGATGATCAGTTCCTCATGCTTCTAGCAACTGTAATGGCAACTTCTTTCCTCGAGGACTTCGGAGGATCATATGAGATTAATATTATAGTGGTAGTATTTTTATACAGTTTAAAAGGTACACCAAGCTTAGAAAAAATGAGGGACCCAATAACAATTATGTAGCCCATAGAAACAATACAAAAATCAGTTTAAAACTACTATTTTTGTTTGATAAAGGTGATTGCAAGGATTGTTCTGCAGAAATTTGTCACTTCGGTTTATACGGTTGTTGAAGGTGCTTGCCTCCAGCTAGCGAAACACGTGTCACCGATTTTATTATAAACAATTGTGTGGTGAGGAGTTTACCGATGTGATATTTGTGCCAGTGGTTTTCACTATCTGGTATACCCTTTTAAGCTCAAAAGATTAGTGCGAAAAGAACATACTGTTAAAGTTTGGTAAAAGAGGTGAATTAAAATCGACAGAATTGAGCATATGTAAGCTGATTTAATGTTGTTTTTCTCAGCTGAAGGAACTTTGTAGCTTACACGCATCATTTTCCCCTTTAAATAGATACGATAGACTTGTATTATTCAACTATAAGATTTTGGAGAAAGATAGAATATGTGTGTTTATACAACTTAAAAATTGCTTATTTAAATATAATCCGCTCTAGAATGCATACATGGGCAGCTAGAAAATTTAAAAAATCCTTCGAGCCCATAACTCTGAAATTGAACAGAAAAAATGTGCAAGAACTCGAATTTGATTATTTTAGTCTAAAATGTACTTCATATAATGTAGAATCAATTCAAACCATCACTGGATGTCAACTAAATGGAGAATAGTCGTGGTTCAAACACAACGGAGAACGTTTTGGCAAATGCATCAACTATCACATCAGGATCTGTCAGCTCTTTATTATCCAGCTCTAAGCAATCAGGAATTCTAGACTTTCCCTTCTTCTGTCCAATAAATCGCCAAAATGAACTAGAATTCCTGGGTATTTGAAATTCTAAATCCGGTAAATATGTTTCATAAACTGTAAGAGTTTCTGCTTTAACCAAGGCACGAACTCGCTTAAATTCATCTCGTACCCAGACTTCCATTTTTTTGTGATAGAATTTCTTTAGTTTAATCAATCTTATTAATGCTTTGTTATACCAGATAGGAAATCTAAGTGATGACGCTAAATTTCGGCACATGCTTATCAATGATCAAGACATTTCTCTAAGTAAGAGCACTCAACTCCGTTAAGTTCATTATCCTTCCTATACTCACGCATACGGTCTGTGAGACCGATTTATATAGTATAGTATACGTCTTTCATTTTGACGTGAGTATAGGAAGGTTATATAAGTTCGGAAAATGAGCATTGTGGAAGTTATATCTAGGATTTGTTTTGGAGGGAAAGTTCTTAATATTGCGAGTGTATAAAGCTATAGAAAAAGATACCGCCAGATGAAAGGCATCTTCCGGAAGTAATAGGAACAGGCTATGTTCTACAACACTCGAACAACTGAAATCAACAGAAATTAACCCCTTGCACTATTTTCACGAGTCTGACTCGTGATGAAAATTTTAGGCCAAATCATATCATATCACGAGTCAGGCTCGTTGTTCAATTTCACGGCAAACGCGGATATCACGAGTCAGGCTCGTAATCGACATTTCGGGCCAAACATGAATATCACGAGCCGTGCTCGTGGTCTTAATCTCGGGCCACCAGGAACGCCTGAATGAGGTCTTATCTCTTCTTTCCTTTTCTTGAATGATTGGGTATTTTATCTTGTATCTTGTTGTCTATTGAATTTTACAAGAGCACCACCGCGTGAAGTCAACACGAGCACGCCTATCTCGCACTCATTGTCAGTCGTAAGAATGGTCGTAAGATGTGTTCAAAGTTCCGACACTCAGTCTTCGCCGCTTCGACTCTTTTCGGGACCACTCAAGCGCCTGAGTTTGGCACGGCTGATTGTGAATTTCGGCGTAGTGCAAGGGGTTAAATCAAGTAATCTATTGTTTCTATTTACTATAGTATTAAGTTGAGATAATTTCCGCATATTCATAAAATTTTGTAAAATCCTAAATCTAAAGTCACTTGCTCTGCCAGGAACATTAAAGGTAGGACAATTAAAGTGACTAAAAAATACTATCTTCTTGTCAATTAGGTTTTAAAGTCAATATGTTCTCAAATACCTGACGCACCCTGTATGTTACCAATTTTCAATCCAATGAAGTGTTAAATTACTTCAGGTGAATTATATTCTAAGTAATTATAATATATGTGGCACTACCTAATTCGACTAGAGACTTAAACCAGAAGCATAGATTTGCCCCAATCACCCCAAATCAGTAAGCATAAGCAAATGAAATCCACCGCAATACATTTCGAATACCTACAACTAACTTTGTCTATGATTCCTTCTCCAAAAGGATTTCTGATATTTGTTCCGGAAGCTTTCGATACGTTCAAGATTAAACCGAGCCATTACGGCGTTAATATAATACTATTATCCGATAATACCGCTTCCTAATAGAAAGCGCAGATACCCATTTAACCGAGGCACGCATTTCAGTTATCTCTCAGGACGCCAAACTTTAAACTAATTTAGCGCCAGATAACCTATAATTAAATTAAATTTCATTAGATGTGACGCGGTGATTTTGAAATGCATCTATTGCGGCCTCTGCCGGATTGTTCAAGTTGGCGTAACGGCTCGCTCCGGCACAAACAGATCTATTTATGAGCATCGGGAAGTTTTCAACGACCCAAGTTGCAAATTACAAGCTCGCTGACGCGACGACGTTCCTATTCTCATTACGTGTTGTGGAAGTGATGATAATGATAATACTAATAATGTGTCCGCGGTGGCTGCGTGCGTAATAAAATAAAGTTTTTTAAAATTACTCGGTTCACGTTCATGTTTGAATAGCCGCAATGCAGTACTATACACACTAGTAGAGCGCTTTCGCTAAAGCCCCAAATCGCAGTCGTTGTTTTAATTATTTTCGGCGTAGCGTTTGAACAAAGTTTCGAAGCGAATTTTAGTTGCTCGGATGATTTATAGAAACGATTTGAGCGTTATATTTTTATTGGCTCTCTCTCGTACATATATTTATATTATACATGCGAAAGAGTCTCTGTTGTTTTAGTTATGTAGCGGAAAATATTCCGGGATTTTCGAGCTATTTCCACAATCAAAGTCGTTTAGGAAATAGAGTTTACGGTTTTGGCTTTATCTGATTTTTAGCCGAACGATTGTGGAAAGGGCAGCGCACGAGAACGAATACCATTTCAAGAGATTGTAAAATTGCGCTTTGGATTCTATTATTTTCGAGAGGAAAGTAGAAAGAAATTAATTATTCTTTTCCCCTAAAATGCAACAGACTCATTGTAATCTGGGCGTTAGAAACAACATCTGAAGAAGAAGCACCAAGAAACGATCCACCAAACAAAAATTGGAAAGGTGTTGGCGTGACTTAACCCTTTCGACCGGGTCGGTACAATATATCAACAACTGCTGGTAATATTTGCTGAAGAATATGACTGAAACTATTATTTTTGCCTTCTTATGATCTTTAGCACAAAATATTGATGCCGGCTTGTCATTTGGAAGCTTCAGTTTGTTGTGATCGTTGAATAAGTGAAAACGTGTTTTGAAATTTTTCAGAAAACCATCAGCATAACTATAAATAAAGCGGCGAATATTATATTTGTTTTTTATTATTGTGAATTTAATATGTGTTTTCGCTATATATACTGGTTACGGTGATTAGTAATTGTCATGGTGGAAAAATAGGACTAATTCAAGGAAAGCAGAAAAACGGTGAAATTAATTTGAGTTGTCCATTGTTGACTACAACCAACGAATGGGTGGAGTCGATTTATCCTACCAGCTTTACGGCATCAATAGAAAATCCACGAAGTGGTGGAAAAAATATTTTACGAACTTCTCAAGATTACCAGTGCCAACGCATGGATTATATATAAAGAGACACAGCACTTGCCCGATCTTTCGTACATTGATGTTGTCACTGCTTTGGCGGAGGATATGATAAAGTCTGGGCTGGAGGCGACCATTGAAGGGAAAACGTGACGCCGATGCGTAAAATGCACAAGGTAAGAATGGTGGAAAGAACGATAAGCGCACTTTCTTTATATGTAAGACATGTGAAGTCCCACTTTGTTCCAATTGTTTCACACCATATCACATGTAAATGTTTTTATAATTCAATAAAATTGATAATATTTTATTATTGAGTGTTTTTATTTATGAATACTGATGGGACTACATGCCCCACCTTCACTAGCGCATCTGGTGACGAAATTTTGAGTTCCGGCTCGGTATAAAATTTTATTTCTTACAGACTTTAAGATCTACCTAATACCAGCTCTGTATGTCCCATAGTTTTTTTCCAATTCGAAAGGGCTAAGCTGTATTTTTCGGTGGTATTTTATATCTATTCATTCATTTAATTTTTAGGGTAGGTCATCAATAGACCATGCACTTGAAAATTATGCCGTTTGTTTGCGCTCATCAATACTCTCGCTTCGAGCAACGGCGTGTCCTTCATAAGGGCCATGATCTTGCTCAAGGGAAGTAAAAATATTCTCCAAGTAGGAGGCTCGAGTAAATGCTTGCCGAAATGTTTCTCCCTGAGTCCCTTAAGTCCCACAAACGCAGATAATAACTATAGTTTTATCTCCTGCACAACGGGTTGCTTACCAATCCCATGTTGTACAGATTCTTTCTCAATAATTTTATTGTCCTTTTGCTTCTTCTAATTAGGTTAGCTAAGAATTTAACATCTATCCTACTCAAGAGTGTGGAATTGGCCTTCAGTCAATTTTCATTTCTTTGAACGTCTTATTTTCAGCCATAACCACATTTTTCGTCTGGAGGAATCTTTTGTTATCCCCCAACAGCTTCGGGTACTACGAAGTTTCCTTTTGATCCTTCCTTGACTAGTTCTACGACTATTAGGTTACCTTCAATATCCTCATGTATTTGCACTCAAAACAAGTACAAAATGTTGTCCCGTACTAGTTTGTGGAGGACTTTTTTACAATGTTCTATCAGTTTCGGCCAGTAATAGTCTTCATAACAACTTGACTGATCCGCCCCCTTCGCCCTATTTGCTTTAGCACATGCTGCTGCTACAAATAGTTTAGCCGGAAAAACCGTTGGATGTTTTTCCAGGCTGAATAATCTCTTCTTTTTAGGGTACAGTGCGTAAATACCAATACCAGTCCCTGTGTTTTGGTTGGATTGCGATTCGCTAGTAATTCAGAACTTATTCTCTTATAGTCAATTCCGAACAGAGTCTTCATCCATATTACATAAGATTTATCTTTTAAGTTACCTCTACCACGGACCTGTTGGTCCAAGCAAAAGTATACAAGTTTTTTTTTACAAAAACCTGCAAGTTAGGTCACAATTAATTAAGTATAGCGTCTATGTGGGCTAAACAAGAGCGTAGTGATGTGGCGTGGTATTTATTGTTTTCAAGATGCCCTGTAATTCCAGGTATTGTCCCTATTGCTGCACAGACACCGACTATCTCGACATACTTGGTTAAGAATATTTCAGCAAGAAGCATGGCAGCTTCCAATTGAATAGATAAACTACTAGCTATCAGAAATTCCTTTTTATTAGGTAACAGATTCGAGGAAAACCAAATCAGCATCAGCTTCTTGCGCTCTTGAGGAACTGCTCAAGCTTAAAGTTGCACAGTTGGCACTTAGAAATCCCCGCTGAAGATTGGAGTACGGTCAAAGAAAGATATCAGCAAACCTGAAAATGTCGCCGAAATTTCCAAACTAACCGGTTTCTTCTATCCAACACATCCTCCTCTCCCCATCATTGTTATCATCATCATAGATCCTATACCTTCAAGCTGAGACAAGGAGTCATCTTTTGATGTTTCAATAGCAATCGAGGAGTTGCAAGTCCCATTCATTGCTTATGAGAGTTTATTCCATCATATTCACTAATTTCTTTCATATCCGTCTGGTTCTTTTTATCCTCTTTGCATCACCCATGTTAACTTTGTTTGTTATAGCTCTTTCTGTATTACTTTCTTTTAGGTGTGTGCTTTTCTGTCCCTCTTTCCTCTTCATTGGGTGTGCTATCCATTTCCATCTCATTATCGTGATTGTAATGTGCATCTTCTACTCTTGTTATTTTTTAGACTTAGGCCAAACGATTTTACATGTAACGCGAAGGCATTTATTTATATATATATATATTTTAATATATATTTTGCTAGCAAAACGAGTGCCACCGAATTTAATTAAATACTTTGTATGGTAGGGAGTATAATGGTGTGATATAGAGTCAGTGGTACTACAGCACAGTCCTTGCAGTTACTATCAATTCGTATAGACATTTTTAATAATATTACGGAAGAACCTTGAGTTTGTTCTTCGCCTCATTGAAATTGTTCAGATCTAAGATAGAGCATTTACAACATTTCGTTTTAAGCAAATTCTGCTCCCAGTGCATCTTTCTATGCCTTATTCAGCGTACTTTCCAGGAGAAGTCGTTCATTTTCTTCTAGTTCCACGTTCCCCAATCAGAATTTCCATGTTCATTTCCGTCTGTATTGAGAAATTTTATTCTCATTCATTTTTAAACCGATCATGTCTAATCTTGGTATTCTTTCCTGCATCAGCAACCATCAACCTACGTTATCCTCATCCCTATGAATCTCACCACAACACCCAAACTCGAAAAATCCATCACCAAATCTCAAAACGTAAATGGCACAATGTAATGTTTAATTGTAGAGCGGTAGCCGTGGAAGAATGAGATGATGTCAAACGAGATCGGAATCACATTGGGCTTGCTGTAAAACTATTGATTTTGAGGGTGCGTGGTGATCGATTTCCCATGAAAGTGATTAGACCAGCAGATATAAGGAAATCATCAGTAATACTCCTGGAAAATGAGATTGTGACTTGTAGAAGACAATGACTATCATGTGCTTAAGTCAATATGAGCAGAATTCCTTTGACTAACAAGATCCTTTAATATTTTCTGTAGTCATATCTGCAATGTTTTCCAAATGCTCTATTTCAGTAAGGTACGCAGTCTGAGGACCACTGAATTTTCTTGAAGAAGGAACAGCCACCTCTTTATGTGTGGAGGAATGTAATGGACATACCGAGTTGTAGTGAACTTCATACGTGTTGAATATGATCAGGAAAAAAACTAGATAATTCGAGCTATTCCTCACAAACTTTAGCAGACTTCCAACGAGGAATTTGACTTGTTTGAAAAGAAATATCTTGAGAAGAAACTGATCATTCTTTTTGTAGGTGCTTCGAGGTTATCATATATATTGATAATGACATTTTCATTTTCTATTGCTGTGAAGGGCTTGCCATAGAAGTGATGATATCAGCAGAAATTAGAAGGCTGCCAGTAAAATTCCTGAAGTGATGGAAAATCGGTTAATATCTAGGGGTATACACAATGTCACTTTTGAGCTTGGCCTTAGTGGTCGCAAGCAGAAGAAAATGACGAAGAAAGAAGGGGGTAACAACTAGCAGTAGAAGAAAGCGAATTAGAAGAAGAAGAACAAGAAGGAGGAAACTTCAAATTTCAATATAGTTTCAGTGTTAAATTGAGATTGAAAATGTTGATATTTCTGTTGATCATATATCACTAGCACTAGTTCAAAACATTAACCTAATTGCACGTTTTCCAACTTTTCTATACTTCCGCGATATTTCCATATTTAGATTTAATTTCAAACACCCTTGTTATCTTGAAAAACACGAGCGTGTCTCCAAATCAGCTGTCAGGTCGTGTTTTATGTATCTTTTCGTTCCGAGTAATATATCGAAAACTGTCGCAAAGTTTCGCCGTATACAAGCGAGAGGAGCTAAACGTATCGTGGCATTTATTAGAATTTTTCGCGGAGAAAATTAACATGAACAAACTTTCGTCAAACACAGAGAGCGAAGCTCGAAAGTTAAGTGACGCACGTAACTCGATTTTGATAAAGTTGGTCGAAAGGTTATGTCAAAGTGAACTCGTCTCTTCGTGAAGTTTCGAAAATTTCTAGACATGAAAGGAAGAATCGATGAATTCTATCAAGTCGTATCGTTTATTAGTTGGATTTATTACGATTTATCTTATGCATTCATATCAGTACGTATTAGCTGTAGTTACGATTTTGGAGGAACATCTTACTAGACGAAGTTCTCATACGTCCACATATTGCATGCAAATCCAAGAAACAATCTTAAAGGTTTAATAACTTCAATTTAAGCTCGAATACCTTGTTTACTTGTAGCACTTCTTGACTAGCTGGATGAGGCCGTTAACTCAATAGTCCAAATTATGAACTATTTGTGAATAAAAGTTCCTAACAAACTGCAGCTTTGTGTATTCATTCACTGCAAGTTACGACATTTGACGGTCTCGAACACACGGCACAGCTTTAAGAGTTGGCAAGTTTACTCTTTATACTACCATCCACGGAAAGTTCATTAAACAATGTTTAGTCATAGTTCATCCGGAGAGGTAAATGTAGTAAACCCTCACTAGCACATCCAGAAAGTACGTAGTAAACTTTCGCTGCGTACTAGAAATGATAAATTTCGGTTGACATTTATTGTAGTTTCTCTATATAAAGTTTAACAGTCAATGGGTCCCGGGATACTGAAGGAAATCCCTAGTCGTTCGCAACAAGGATCCCGCTGATAAGGGCGGAAGTTTTCCGGCAATAACTTACGATACAAAGTTTGTAGGTTAGTAGCACGTAATGAAAATATACTTGCTCGTTGCATGCAAGCTTTTATTACAGACGAATATTTGTATGAATTGAAGTTGGCGTTGCATATTTCTGGGGTTCAGTTTCATTACCGCTAAAATAAATTTGAGACTGCTCTGCTAAGAATTTTGAGCTAATTGAATTATGTCGGTGCAGCGAAAGAATCTGATCACACCTACGAATATATTTCTCTAGTCTAGAATATTACGAGTGTGTATTTGTCTTAAGTAAGTTTAGGCAAACTTTTATCTCCGCTTTGTTTGAATCTACGTTAATCTCAGTAACATTTGGGTTTTATGTACACCAGTAGAACATTTTACGACTGTTCCTATAATATGGAATAAACAATTACTTTGCGTTACACAAACAATTAAATTCAGTTGTACCAACTAAATAGGGCAAGGCTCGAAGATATCAGACTTGAAAAACTTTGAAATATTTCGAACGTAACCCATCTTTTTGTTTCTCCAGAGGTGTTCTACATTATCGTTTTAATTATATATATATTTTTTATATCTGTGTCGCGTTCTCAATTGTGTATTGTATAGAATTGGGGCAAATGGATTGTTGATCTTACTGTGTAAATATTAAGCTGGGCGTACATATCCAAATTCTAAAACTGGTAATAAAATGTACACACACCAGAGGCGTCTCGCAGTTTTAATACTGTTATATGCTTTTCATAATAATGAAAATAAATAGAAGCATTTCCGAGGCAGCAAATATAAGAGATATTTGTTTTATATTAATACCATTTGCTTCACACATTTAGAAAGAAATGAATTGAAACAATAATTGATAAATAGCACATCGACAGTATTCGATATATGCGCTATAAGTTTTGCACTTTTAGGCTAATGAAATTGAACAGATTCATTTAAAGTGCACCTTGGGTTTGGTTTTTATTTCTTATATTATCAAAGAAGAATTTTTGTACATTTAACATCGTTCTTTGGTGGACTGTGCTTTGATTGAAGATAAGTAATTTTTCAGATAAGATAGTATACGGGTTATCATTGCTGTTAGCAATAACGAACGAAATCATCGTCCCTTGCTGGACTGTATTTTGATTGAAAATAAGTAATTTTTCAGATCAGGTAATGTACGGGTTATTATTCCTGTTCGCAATAACGAATAAGATGTGCGACGTCTTCCGTTATAAAATATAAGCAAGTAAAGAAAATGGACCAACTTAGGTGTACTATTCCCGCCAGTATTCCTTCAGCGCCAACGCCCAATACTTTGGATAGAACATAGCTCATAGGTCGAACGAACAGAGTGACCAAGTTTATATAATAACAAAAGCAATTTTTGCGTGGGTGATAACTTGATTAATCACAGTAAATTTTGTACTAATTAGTTAGAATTATTATGGTTTTCCTTTCTGAAATAAAAGAACCGTTGTATTTCTTATTTTATTAGATATTAGCAAAATATCCCCTAGGTATGTTCTGAATTTTAATATGAATTATGTCTAGTTCTTTTATAGTAAACAACCGAATGAAGCATGTAACAAAATTACGAAGTAGCTTCAATATTGTCATAAATGTCTTGAAAAACTTTTAATGCTCACAAGGACGTAAATTTAGTATTAAAATTTGTTTAGTTTAACCGACGCCTAGTAAAGTTACCTAAAAAATAGTTTGCTGTCATATTTACATGTTGGTAGAATAAAAATTTAACCAAACAAGAAAACCTAATTTTTCTACAACAGATACAGCCCACTTGTTGTTCGAAGAGAAAGTCATGCAAACTAGAATACTGGTTTCCGTAAGTATATATACGGCAAGAGCTCAAGTTGTTATTCGTAGTTGCCTAAGAAACTTACAAGATGAAACTGCCAGTACTTTTGGTGGTCGTTTCAATGATCGGAGCAATTAAAGCTTTAAATATAGATAATTCGAGGCGCGTAGCATTAAACGTAAGTAATCGGTAAGAACTACCGTACCTAAATTTGTTTGAATTTCCAGTTAACATGTTTTTCTCACAGATATTTGAACTGCGCTCAAACTTGAGGACCGCAGAAGATGTAACACTTGTGATTAGTGCTCTACGACGAGCATGGACCAGACATGGTGACTTGACAAGTCGCTTGATAGAGTTTCGTCGTTTATGTGACGACGCCCTGTCACCTATGATCCAGGGAATGATTATGCATTTGTAGTATGGGCTGCTGTTGCTAAGGAGAGTGCGCTGTATTTCCAGGGACGATACTTTGTGCAGCTAAAAATACAGGATTTGTTGGTTTCCAAAATTGTGACACTATTTGCAATAGCCCCAGTGTAAATAGTTGGAAAGAGATATTTATATCTATTTAATAGGTTAATTATAATTATTTTCTCAGAAATTGTAGAATATTAGCAGATAAGTTATTGTAAATTTGTAAACTATAAGAAATTATTTATTAAAGCATTTTCCAATTAAATAGAACTCACTTGATTTGAACAAAAATAAAACCAATAGACAACTTGGATGTATCTAAACATGAATCCTGCAAACATTAAGCTAACAAGATGGAACGCATTTTTCCATATTATATTAGATATATTCTCATAAGTTCCCTTTTCAACGAGAAAGAGTCCCACTGGGGTTTCTCTCAATTTATTTATGTCTTGATATTAAGAGACGTATTTATTTGACACAGTCTGGTATCACGGATTCCATATCAATGCCTGTTACATGACAATTATTGTTGCTTGTGCACTGAATAGCTAAATTAAATCTAACCTTATGTATGCAAGAATCACAGATAAGTATTACGACCACCAACTGGTGTCCGTCTTGATTTGAAGGCATACGCAGTTGGTTAGTTCCCTAAATTTATTTGTCTAATGCCAATAATTCTCCCAGAATGGAATTAAAGGTAATACAATAGAAGTCCTTTTCGTCTAATTTGAACTATTCTGTTTACACACCGATAAGATAAAAAATGCAGATCTTTTCATTTTCGTCTTAAGTCAGCTACTACGTCGCTAACATATTCGGATGAATGGGTGACCTACGCGGAGCTCCTAAGAAAGAAAATCTAACACCGGTAACCTCAGAAATCCACCTGATATCATAGCTTCCACGCATGTACATATTGTACATATATATGTAATATTTTCATCTTGGCATGTTCTAAAAGTGTACTAAGTTCGTTTTGTCTGCATTCAATATCAGGTTAATTGTTTTACTGGTAATCGAATCTATGAAGATGTAACCAAAAGCCATCGACAAACAGGACACTACATATGGCTCAGACTTGAATAATATTTTAGTATAAAAAACCATGATGATTAATACGAACAAATGCTAAAAACCAAAATATTCCAGCAACATAACTCTTATTAAGATTGTAATAGGTTTCAGTAAATATATATGTTGAAAATCATTGATCTAAAGCCAAAGTCTGTCTTATTGATTAATTTCAATTTAAAAATGAATAAAAATGTAGAACATCTATGTATTTTTCCAATGAATGACCTACACTAAAGTTCGTTCGTTAGGCAACTCTTACAGAAAGTTTTCTCTATTCATCAGATTGAGCTACTAGTTTGGTGAAGTCTTTTAATGATATACCGTGCTGAAGAGTCATAATAAGGACGAAACTAGTATATGATTGCAACTTGCATTTAACAAAGCACAATTCCCTCCGTGATAATTATTGGCATATGAAGTGTAGGCTGCAGTGCAGCCGTTGCACAACTTTCTGTAAGGGTCGGTGCAGATGTTCTACTTTTTCATTTATATGTAATTTTAACTACATCTATTTTTTTTTGAACTAGTTTTCTACGAATTAAATTGAGTTAATAAGTTATCAAGTGGTACATAAAAATCTTTTAAAAAACCTTACTAAACTACTGAGTATTTTAGTAAGTTTTCAAAAAATTATTGTTGGTAGTGAATTGCTTCACTGTTCCCATTTCTTTGGACTGGAAACTACTTTAGTCATTTTAAATGAGTTGGGGAACTTCCCAGCCGCAACAGAAATTAATACAATGAGTCCAGGAGCTATCAAGTCTGCCAGATATTTTAGGTAGCAGTAAGGACCCTTATCTACTATAGCTGCTTTATTGCATTCTATTTCTGTGATAACACTCCGTACTTACGGACCACCAGTCGGTGCTAAATATGTACATACACGCTCTCAGGTGCTATACGCTGCTATAATGAAATGAAGGAATATTGTTAATAGTGAGGACCCTCCAACAAGCTCCTCATTATTTCCAATTTTTCCTGTATCTTTTCATGACATGTTGACAAAACTGAACTATTATGAAATTCTGTATCGAAAATCTCATCAAAATATTGTACCACACTTCACAGATGTTGACGAGGTTCTAGAAGTTCGGACTTTTATTCAACAAATATACGTTATAGCTACAATTTATAGTAAAGGCGAATTTTGTTATACTATTTAGTGGTGAAAGTTTTCCTTTTGATATCCAATTATGTTTTTAATATTCCTGCATTAACATATTTACGAAAAACACATCTTGAAACGTCGTAATCGTAACGTAATCTCTATCAATAATTTTATATAACCTCTCCTTTTTTCGTGATTATTTGTATAGTCTTGATTAGTCTTGTATTTCTGTGTTTCTTTCGATCTTTTATTATTATTCTGTTCACTCGTATGGATTTTACATCCAATAACTATGCCGATATGTACATGGTGTACGATTTCTTTAATGAAAATGCTAATATGGCGAATAATACGTTAACATACGTTTCCTAAACCTGAGGCATCCTAAATAAAATATATTTCAAACCCTGAATCAACGTCTTGATGAAACTGGTTCGTTCAATACGAGAAATGTCAATGCTGAATGAATTAATGAATTAATCTCATTATCAAAAGCGCTGTAATATTATATTTATTAATATGTATTACTTTGACAATAAATAATTTCAAATGCAAATTTTATCTCGAGCAACATGTTGAATTTAAACCATATACTTCACCCATCTGATACTACTTACGATGAGTAAAGTGTTTGAAAGATTGAAATTCAGAAAATATTACCATACGTATTATTACAGTAGTATGCCAGTGCAGTGTTGACAAATGTATATTTCTTTCAAGTGCTTCCTAAAAACTTACCAATCATGATACGATACTTTACGATTAATATTTTCGATTCATAGTCGAACGTGTAGCGTTTTCGCCAATTTATACACACCTTGTATGGGACAGGTATACGTAAATCCTGTAAACGCATTAAATTTTGTCCGCACGTCCTGAAACGATACAGATACAGCTATAAGGAATCGTGACTGTGACAATTCGAAATAAGTATTAAATAGTCTAGTTAGTACGACGGGATTGCTGATTTGGTTATATTCTTCGTTTCTCCACTTCTCGATGTGATCAGTTCATTTTGTTTTCCATAATTCATGTCACTTTTAATTGCGCTCCAAAACACTTTCAATCTGTTATGAATTATATGGAAATTTTACGTAATATATAATCCTCAATGTTTAGATAATCTCAAGATTAGAATTTAACTATTTCTTATATTTGCCTTAGTAACAATTGCAAATGCTCTTTATTGGATGGCCTTAGCGCGCAATGAAATAGTTGATTATAGGATCATATTTGATTTAGTTTATTACTATCACTCAACCACAATCGCCTACATTTATTCAATGGTTACAAAAATTTTACATACATCAATTTCTCTTGTTCGTATACAAGACGGTCGTATCATACATACCAATGATTACACCTATCGTTAGAGATATGGTTTGTACCTTTTCGTATATTGATTTTCAGCGCGTGTGTTTGTGTTAGTAGTTAATAAGAAAATTTATAAGGCCTACTTTTAGCATACAATATATAATGCTAACACACTTAAGAGTATATAAAGATAAGCAATAAGTATTAGGCCTACTAGTTGATTTATACATCTAAAATGAAGCTGATATTACCTTCTACGATTTTCTTAGCAGCTTGTGTAATTGGTGTTCCAGTTTTCGAAGAAAATGGATTGCGACATATATCTTATGACGTAAGTTTTCGATACAATTTTGAAATAATGACTCATCTACTTTTTTGTCAGGTATCGGTAATTCGTACAAACATACCCTCTGCTGATATGGAAGATGTGAAAGCTGCTTTGTTACAAGCGTGGACCTACAATGATTTAGGTAGTCGTTTAACCAATTTTGCACGTTTGGTAGAACAACGACTCTCTGGATACAAACAGCAGTGGAGTGCGGTGGCTAATGAAGAAGCATTTTATCATAATGGGCGGTACTTCGCGAAATTCAAAGTGCGCGATCTTCTGCTCCCCAAAAATTATAACTTTGTTTTCCCATAATTTGTAGAATTAGCATCTCTGTACACATATATCACTTTATATTAAAAAAATAGTCTACACTGAAACAAAAATTATTAGAACTATTGTTTTATTTTCTTTACCGTTATCACCTAGACTTATGCTATATATCTTTAACTTAGCAAACACATCAGAGAAAGCTAGGAGGCGCATTGTCTTAATATCTTAAACTTAATTTCTGAGTTGAAAATAACATTCAAACATATACGGCGTCATAACGCAGGTTTACATCACTCAATACTGCGGTAAAAGAACCGTAACGAAGATTTTCTAAGGAGTGATAGCCGCTAATTCCTGAATTGTTAGAAATACAAGAACTGGATCTTGGATCCAGGCTGTGTTGTTAAAAAGAGTAACTTCTGGCAAATAATGGCAAGGAAATAATTTAAATTGATTTGAACTTCTCTGAAGTTTTTCCAAGGTTGGTTAAAAATGCTTTCGTCTATGGAACATGTCCTATCCCTTTCCTAGGCGGTCGTGTTTTGTTGAGAAATGCAGTTGGCAGGTCAATTTGCAAATATCTAATGCAGCAAATGATATCCGTCCAATGTGATATTGTGGTCCTATTTATGTATACCTAAAGAAAGTTGCATCTTCTTCAGCTGCTGATTTACTTTAGCAATAATATATATATATATTTACACATTTTGACGTAAATTTACAGGAAATATTGGTTTAGTGGGGATATGAAGAAAAGGTGATGTTCCTTGTAGTCACACGGAATATTCACGATATAAAGCTTTCACTACTCTTAACCAATGTGTTAGTTAATGGAGTAAATAGTACAGCACATGAAGAACATGCAATACGTGCAGGAATAGATCTAAGTTTATGATCTTAAAGTGTTTTGAATGTATGCATACATATATTGTTTTTCAATGTATTATAATATATTATGCCAGTTTATATCTGTATTTCTATTATAGATAAATAATCTAATATACCTGTTGCACATTGCAGAAATGTGGCAGATGTTTTATTCGAAGTTTGGAATGATTTTCTACGAATGCGTTTAGCAAAATTTGTGAGTTTAACTCGGGCAAATGTAATCAACCCTAATATTATATACAATTCCCTAGTATAGGCTTTAGCACTGCAGTACACAGAACTACTTAGTTATCTTACAAGCTATGAGATGCAGGGTGCAGGAAACATTAATTACAATTTTTTTTTAAATACAACTTTTTAAGTTAACGTATGTATTTTCTACTATTAAGTGCAATAATTGGAAATAAATGCAAGAACTTTGATGGTTCAACTGTTTGATATTGCCATAATTGGTGTTACCATGTTTAACATAACACACGTGTAAGTTATAGCATATTACTTTAATTATACGTGTTATTGAGACAATATCTACTTAGTGTTGATTGTAATTTATGTCAATCTCTAGATATAGTCAAGTCGTTATTATTATTATATGATTATGTACTATGTATGTACGTTTTTCCTAGTATGATGCGACAATACTGAGAAACAAAATCAAAAAACATTATGTAATTTCTTAGATACTTTCCTAGATTTATAATTCATTTAGTCTTAAGATTTCGTGAAATCAATCCCTACGTTGTAAAGAAAATTTCTTTTAAAAATACTGCGGAAAGGGTCAAAGCCTGTATGTTTAAAATATGTGCCTTGTCCTAATTACGGTCAGATTATAGATTAAATAAAGAAAAGATACAGTGAATTTCGATAAAATTGTACTCTTCGATATAAATATGTAAATAGTAACATTTGACGTGTGAAAGAAATCTGAACCTACTGATTTATTTGAACTTTTCTACAGAGCCTAAGAAGCATCATAAGAACAATGGTACTACATCGCATACCGTCCCTTACGGCGGAAATATATAAGAACAAAGAAGGATAATTTCGGTATTAGAAGCCTGAAAATACACTAAGCCTAGCCTAAACCCCGCCTATTAGGCCCGGAGTTATGTTTGATTGCTTATAATTTGTATTAAATATTTTAAAATTAATTCAGCGTTCACAAACGCAGAATCTGTCTAACAGATTTAGCAAAGGAAGATTGACTTACCCTGACATACGACGTAGCATCGTGGAGCGTATGAAAAAATATTGTTGTAAAAATATCTGCCCTAACTCTAACTACAGCTCAAACAAATGCAACAATCAAGAAAAAAAGGTGCTTAGTGTGTTCTTCTAAAATAGATCGTAATAGCTAAATTGCCTGTGCTAATTGTAAGAATAATATAGGTAATAAATACGGTGTATATTCAATTCACTACTTATTATTTCAATCTATAAACAATTTTTTTTTTGTATAATAGCATTGTTTGTTTTTTGTAAAGTGACCTATTGAAGGTAGCTTTATAGCAACAAATTTGTGTTTTCGCGTTTGATATTGAGTTTTAATAGGCGGGATTGTGAGGTTCGGTTTATGTAAAAGTAGATATTGTACACGAAGTACATGCTAGGGTTTACTGTCATTCGCATTAAAGTAACTCGAAAATGTCACACCGGTATATTGTTTCTTGTTAAAAGTTCTGCCATCGCTTCCAGGAAGCATACTTTTGAATTTCGCTTAGATTGCTCTTTTTTAATAAAAAATATAGATCTTAACCCACTAAATAAGTGTTACCCCCTACTTGCGAGTAATATTAGTCGATGTGTTGATTATAGTAAACAAACAAAATTCCAACAGAGCAAACGGTTTTCGCTCATTTCGTCATATCTACTAGAATTTGCAATAAGAATAGTCGTGCCCTACTTATGCCAAGTTTATTGAAAAAGTAATGTGGGTCTTTCTAAATTTTTTTCGGTACACGTGTATATTTGCATGAATGCACTTAGTGTAGGTTTAGTAAGTATATAAATGCCGGGACTCAATATCATGCTCAGTACTCATTCGGAGTAGATCTAAGATGAAAGTTCTAGTAATTTTGATTGTTGCGTTGGTCGTTGGAGCAAAATGCGCTTCAAAAGATGATATCGGGAAGCGTCTGAGATTGGACGTAAGTTTCTGATTATTAATGAATTATTTTGTGTGTAGACTTATTTTAGTTCATAATTAATACATTCCTGTTATAGATACAAGTCCTTCGTACAAATATGAACGCCCAAGAAGTAGCAATTGCGGAGGGTGTTGTACGGCAAGTGTGGGTTGGTAATTTACCAACACGGTTGTCAATACTTGTCAATACACTTAGGCTACTAATGCCGCCAGTAGTAGTAGGACCACCAGCAGAACTTCGAGAATGGGCTGCATCTATTAATGATGAAGCATTCGCTGCACTCCTTCCACTACGTGATATTTAAAATACGCGACCTGGCGACTATTTCAACTATAACGTTAATGTCTAATAGAATCATGTAATAGATTGATTGGTACTATTTATTATATCTTGTGTTCAAAGATCTAATTTAACTTATAACAAGAGTAATGGTATCCTACTTTCATAAAGTCAGATATGTAAGAGCTTAAATGTTTGACTCGCCCAAAATTTCCTCTATCCTGTACATATTCTCCGAAAACGTTATTTTAACATTTAAAAAGTATAACTATTACCTCAATTGTTATTGTTTGATTAGCCTATTAGTGGTAGAGAGACTATCTTAAAAGATAAGTATTAAAAGGTCAAGAAATATGTATATATATATAAGTAATAATGATTGGAATATGGATATATATATATATATATATACAAGACCACTACAGACCGCTGACCCGATTAATCCTTTTCTTACTTCCTATATATATATTCATATATATATATATATATATATATATATATATAGAGGTTTAATGAGTATATGAAGACAGCGAATATTCTTATTGCTAACCATTTATAACATCCAAAACATGTGACTTTTACCACTGTTGATCGTCGTGTTAACAATTCGACTTAGCGAAACTTCAAGTAAAGAAAATGTGAAATAGATAGCACCAAATGTAAGTTATAATCATTAACAAAATTCTACATTTTTATTTTACAGTTTACACACTTATGTTTTAGTTATAAGCCTTTCGCACAGATATCTCTTCTGTGAACGCATGGTTTGTCGCAGAGCGCTTACGTTTAGAAAGGCGGTTGAACATGTTTATCTGAATTTGTCGCAGGAGTCAATTGCAGATGGAAAGTATCGATGGTAAGTATAAGGACAATTTTTTTCCCACAGTATTATGTGACATTAGAAGTATATGAGAGACATCACCAAACTCTTAACCCTGTTTGGAAGTCAAATATAAACATCTAAGCATTACTAGAATATTTTAAAGTATACTTACATGGCATATCGGCGTAGTAGTAGATATGATCCTATAAAAGGCCCTGATTTACATTTCTTGGGATAAACTCTAGTTTAAAATAGGACTAGTATGTACTACTTGTGCGAAGTTTATGAGAGAAGCAATTCGCGTCCCTTTAAATTATAAATATCCAATCTTAATTAAATGTATCTGTATGTGTATGTAAAAGATAAGTATAATAGGTCAAGATTACAGAAACACATATTCTTATGCTAATATAAATAAAATTGATTAACATTAACCATTACTAGTAGTCATTCGGAACTCTCATAAGATCAAGCTTCTACTACTTCTGATAATCACCTTGGTCATTTCAGCGATGTGCTTCCAAATGGAGAAATTGTGAATACAAAATGCACACTGTACAAAATTCTAACTTTATTTCAATACATAAGTAACACATAAACACAAGTCCTTAGTACAAATACGTCTATTTTTACGTGTAAATTATATAATGAATTAATAAAATGTACTGAATGTACTCTACATGAGAGTAATTTAGCAAAATGCAGCAATTTCTACACCCTTTTCACTGTCATGTCTCTATTATTATGCTGTTCTTTACGTACGACCTAACTTGTCGCACAAAGAAACGTAAGCGCGTGTTATGAAGTGTTAACTTAGGGAATTTTTATCTCAAAAACAAATGTTTCGATTGGATCCAGGTTTCTTTTATTAGAAAATATGTACATTGAGGTATGTTTAGAAACTATTTTAAATAAATTCGTTGACTGAAGGCGCCGTTATTGAGGTCAGTATCAGTGTTGTTCGTTGACATGATATGTGGTGCCAAGGATTTGGGGCAGTCGGTTCATCCGAAACACTAAAACGCAACGGATTCTTGAAATATAATATAGAAAGGAATTCGCATCGTAGGATCTTTTTTAAATTTTCATTTTTGACGAAATTGCGAGCCCTTAATTTAACATTCGCTTTTCGTTCGCAATTTCCGACGATTTTTGTTGCATAAAAGGCAATGGTTCATTCAAATGAACAACCCCTACGTAGCGAACTACGAAAAACTATCGAAGAATATTGTGTCCAAATTTGAACAAAATTGGACAAGCTGCAGATACATCAGGCACCGACTTTGGAAACTATGTTTCGAGATAGTCGCGTTTGAAAAGTGGCTGCACGATCTTTCGGTCAATTTTCGGTATAATTTTAGCGATAGCGGAGTTTCAACATGAAATGTTCACACAACATTCTACGTACTTCGAACATTAAAAAAGTAGTTAAAATCGATTTTTCAAAAAGTATAAACGATAGAGCGAAGCCGATCCAACCGACCGCGCGTTTAACCTTCTGCAGTGATTTGGAGAATAACCCACAACTTCTTCAATATTGCGAATTTCTACATGAAACTTATACACAACTACAAACTATAAGAAAATAAAATAAAAAAAAATCGATTTTTTAAAAATTTACTCAGGCACCTCCCCTTAAACAACGTTAAACCGAAACCTTTATAACGGAGAATGGTATATTTATACCGGCGACGTAATACCGAAACAAGGCTAAGCGAGTGACGTTGAGCGAGGATTTGTATTATATAAGTTTTATTATATATGTTATTCTGATAATAACTATTATATATTTATTTACCATTGATTGTAATTTATGTTCAACTCCAAATACAGTCAATGAATTATTATTATTATTTTATGCATCATGTACTACGTACGTATGGTCCAGTATAATGTTATGATAGCGGAAAACGAAATAAGAAAACATACGAAAAGCAATCTGTAATATCTTCAATGTTGTTGCAGATCCTATAATTTATTCTGTTTTAAAACTTCATTAAATGAACTTGTACGCCATAACCGGAATTTCTTTTGAAAATCCTACGGACAGGGCCCAAAATTGCATTACATTAAATTACATACTGTTACTACTATACCATTATATAAGTATAAAAGAGGGTGATATCTTTGGTACTAAAAACTGAAACTACATTAACTATCGTCCGCATAAGGTTTGAACTGACTCTAAATGTCGCATTTATTTATTCTCTGTTTCTTGTTAAAAGCCCTCTGTTAACGCTTGTAGGAAGCATAATTTGGGATTTTCTAATCTAAAGCGGATTCTAACCCAATAAATAAGTTTCATTCAATCTCGGTTAGTAACAAATAATAGTAAATAATCAACGAATAAACAAAATTCCGGCAGGCCAAACAGGCTTCGCTTGTTTGCTAATACTTGTTTGAACTTATAATAAGAATGGTTATGTCCTACTTATGTGAAGTTTATTGGAAAGGTAATATGTCTCCTTCTCAGTTATGTATTTATCTAAGCAATAATTCTTTCGTTATACACATGTATATTTGGATAAATACATTCAGTATATGTTTAGTAAGTATATAAATGCCGGGATTCAATATCATGCATGGTACTCATTCGGACCAGGTCTAAGATGATGCTTCTAGTACTTTTGACAGTTGCGTTAGTTGTTGGAACAAATTGCGCTCCAAATGAGGAAACTGCAAAACGTTTGAAACTTGACGTAAGTTAGTGATTGCTAATTATTTTGTGTGTAATCTTAATTTAGTATATAATTAATACGCTCTTGTTATAGATACAAGTTCTACGTACAAATATGCTAGGTGCGGACGTAGCAATTGCGGAGGGTGCCCTTCGAGAAGTGTGGACTGGTAACTTAGCAACACGGTTGTCAGAATTTGTCCATAGGGTTGAGGCATCACCGCTAGGAGCAGGTAGAACATGGGCTGCAGCTGCTAATGACGAAGCATTTGCTACACAGCGCCTCTACGTGAGATTTAAAGTGCACGACTTGGTGACTATTTCAATTATAACGCTAATGGCAGATACAATTTTATAGAATGATTGGCACTATTTATTATGAAATATACAAACTAAGTAAACATTCCTAAAGTTTTAATTTCACTCTAATTAATCTTCTTTTTCAACAAAGAATTTAAAATAATTGTCCTAATTTAAATAGTTTCCTAAGTACCAACAAAGTGCAAGTATACAAAACCAACCTTCCTGTTCCTTTTACTATTTGTGCATGTTATTGATCAGGTATGAATATCTGTAACAATACTGCATGTGCATGTTTAAATATGAAACTAATTTTGCCGATTTCAATCCTACTTATATTTATACATCTGGCCCATTTGTCTTACAATATAGAAATCCAAAAATAAGAGATTAGATTCAGATTATGTTAGAATCACCGGCATCGTCAGTCGATGCGTGATTATAGAGAAAGACAATTTCTTTGGATAAGGAATACGCAATTAACTAAAGCCAGTTGCCAGTTTATACAACAGAAGAGAAGATTCAAATCGTTGAATAATATTTCGCTGGAAATTCCCTCTCACGCACTGTCGACTTATTTTCTGTATAGTATATAAATCGATCGACAATTGCGAGAACCATCGAAGAGTTTAAAATATTTGGGTGCATTATTGAGAATTGGAGAAAATGACAAAAAATGTGTTTACTACGTACGTTATTACATTCTATTTGTACAGTTCATCTGTACTGCCAAATCTTTTTGAACAACAAAATACGAAACACGAAACGAATTTCATTCGTACATAGAATTTATCTATATAAATTTGTGTGAACGCGCGTGATTTAGTAAAAAAATATGCCCTTAATTTCGTTTATTTTTTATCTGCCGATTCCTTATTTCCATTTACATTGGGATCTCTTCAATTACTTGTAGTCCTATGATTTACTATCATTCCACCTTTCTTGTTTTGCTTTGTTTGTAGTGCGCTTTCTATTTCCATCAGTCGCCATAGGCATCCTATCCTGTGTCCCTTTATTATATTTATTATGTATAGTTCTCTCCTGCAATTTTTTCTTTACGTCTCTAAGTTTTGGTTCAAATCACAATGAGCAGCGCAAACGAAGCTAACACGAAAATCTCGCACTTATTTATTCTCTTAGTTTCTGGCTAAAACCTCTCTGCCTTCGCTACTAGGAAACATAATTTGGGGTTTTCGTTTAGATTATTGTCCTATAATCCAAAATAGATTTTAATCCACCATATAACTTTTAATCTTTCCCAGTTGATAGTAATAGTTAATATAATCTACAAATAAACAAAATTCTGGCAGAGCAAACGGTTTTCGCTCATTTCTTCATATTTACTAGAATTTACAATAAGAATAGTTGTGAATTATGTGAAGATTATTGGAAAGGTAAACTGGGTCCTTCTCAATTATTGATTTATCTAAGCAATAATTCTTTTTGTATACACCTGTATATGTACTAGATGAGTATATTCGGAATAGGTTTAGTAAATATATAAATACCAGGGTTCAATATGATGGATAGTATTCATTCAGAGTAGGTCTAAGATGAAGCTTCTAGTAGTTTTGGTCGTTGGGTTAGTCGTTGGAGCAAATTGTGCTTCAAATGATGAAACGGCAAAACGTGTAGGACTGGATGTAAGTTTATGTTGGCCTATTATTTTCTGCGTAATCTTATTTTAGTGCATAATTAATACGTTCCTGTTATAGATACAAGTCCTTCACACAAATATGGGCTCCTCAGAAGTGGCAATTGTGGAGGGTGCCGTACGACAAGTCTGGGGTGGCAACTTAGCAATACGGTTGTCTGAACTTGTCAATATAGTTGAAGCACTAATGCCGGCAGTACAATTACCACCTAAAAGTCGGATATGGTCAGCATCTCTTAATGAGGAAGCATTTGCTGCATCGTTCCATTACGTGAAATTTAAAGTACACGACCTGGCGACTATTTCAACTATAACGCTAATGTCCGATACAATGTAGTGTCCGCTTTGATCAATTAATAGATTGATTGGTACTATTTATTATAAAATATACAAACTAAGCAAAGTGTTTTATTTTTCTCTTTTAAATCTTCTCTTTCAATCAAGAATTTAACAATTACCTTAATTTGGTTAGATTCATAGATATCAACAAACTAGACAGAGCGAACCTTGTGTTGTTTTTACTATTAGTGCATATTAGAGATTATTTATGAACATCTGTAGCAACAACTAAAAACATCCTATCTTCTTCATGGAGACTTCTAAGAATTCAAATCATTGTGGTAACGGTGGAAACCATTCTATTCGGATTTACATCAATTTCTAATTTAAAAGAAGGCAGATTTGAGGTTATGTAAATTCCAGTGACTTGTATTGTAGATTAACTTAAATGAGTTTTGTATCTACATTTTTGCAATCTTTTAGAACGACGCAGTTTTAGTCTTAGCATTTCTTGGAGCTTTAACTTTCGGAGTACGAAAATAATTTTTATTACCCAAGATATTATAACAGAGTCAGCATTAACCCATGTAATTTTAATCACATAAGTGATAAAAAATATTTTTTAAATGTCGTGGTGAATTAATAAACGTTTATAGATTAGGAGAATTCCATGAGTATCACCATAAAAAATTACAATTAAAAAATGTGATAGAAAAACGTGAGTTCGGGTCGACGGGTGACCCACATAGCGTATTCAAGTGTTTAGGAGTAGTTGGGACCATAAGTGATGTAAGCCACTTCGACTTTTGCAAATTGTATGAAGCAGTGGCCAGATCTTCGCCCATCGAAAATACAGAAAGAAAGGAAGATGTTTTCTTCTGATATTTGATATCGGTTGAAGATTATCTCTTATATTGTATCCATGAAAGTGAGTCTTTTCTCCCCTCAAATTGTAAGACAAATTATTATAACCTCTGATTTGCCATTTCAGCTCTCTTTTGACAACAGTGTTAACTTAATAGGCGGTTTCTTTGTTGTGTCTATTTTTCGTTTAGAATAACTTCCAAACTGGTATTATCAGGGTACCAATAAAATTTAAATTTATTCTAAGTCAGGGACGTTCATATTGTTGTTAGTAGCATAATTTAAAAATTTGTGAGCTGGACTGTATACTGCTGGTATCAGAACAATAATGTTAGTTGTTACGTTTCCTAAATCTGGGCTTCGATGCACAGCTTCTGTGTTAACAATTATAGACAGCAGATTGATAAGCATTGTAGGACACATACCGTAATCACATGAGTCTAGCATAGTACGGTCCTGCAACCTATTCCACTTAAGGAAGACGTACTGTTTGGTTGATTTCCAACGCATAGGATAATTGGTAATAGTAATTACTATAGCAAAATTTACATAACATCATTATTTCAGTTTTCTTCTAGAAGCTCCAATTCAACAATTCGAATTTAGCAAACTTCAATGTATCATAAAAATTTATGAGTTGCATCTGATCAATTTCGGACCTAAAAGAGGTTTCGAAATGAAAACAATTTTTATTCTTTTCCTGGTTCGTAGTATTGGTAAGTACAATTCGAAGTGTACAATTGAAGTAAACATCGGATTCCGTCGATGTATAGAGTAGTTGCTTATGAATTGATATTTATTTAAATTTACAATAAAAATAGTTGTGTCCTACTTATTTAAAGTTTATTTAAAAGGTAATCAATTTTTAAGTCGTTAATATCTATAAGGTGATAATTTCTTTTGTATTGATCTATTTGTATTGACACCAATACATTAAATTAAACGCATTAGTTAAATAGCTTTATATAGGTTTGGTACGTACGTACATATATAAAGATTTGATTCAATATCGTTCTGAGTATTTCGAAATAGTTCTAAGATGAAGCTTGCGGTAGTTTTGATTGCAGCGTAAATCGTTGGGACGATTTCGACTTCCACAGAAGAAGATGTGAAACGTGTGGGACTAGACGTACGTTTCTGATTGCTACTTGTTTTATACGTATCCTTATTATAGTTCATAATTAATATACTCCTACTGTAGATGTAAGTACTTCGTTGAAACATGCCTGCTGAAAAAGTAACAACTGTGAAACGTATCCTACGGCAAGTCTGGTCTGCTAATTTAGCAACACGATTGTCAGAATTTGTGGCTTTAATTGGTCCAGTCATTCCAAATGTAGGACCACTAATGTTGCAAGTATCTAGAGTATGGGCCCTAGCTGCTAATGAAGAAGCGTTTGCTACACCGGGCTCTTAAGTGACGTAGTAAAAAGTATTCGATTTGGCGACAATTACAACTATAACGCTAATGGTACATACAATGTAGTCCCTTCTTTTTAACATTTAATAGACTGATTGAATAGGAAACGTTGTTATAACATTTACTTTTCTTGTAGAAATCTCTTTTCAATCAGAAATCTAGCATTATTTTAATTAATTACTTGGATTTATTGCACCGATATATTTTTCTTATCTTCTTTTTCCAGTTTTTCTTCAAATGCTTGTCTTTTACAGTTGCTTTTGGATAAGGTTATACATCTTCTAGCGACTGCTTTAGATGTCAAAGATATCTGATTCATTCCTCTTTTAGAGAGATAGATTAAGTTGATTGGTCATTTTCAATTTCTCTCCATTGAACATTTATATCGATGCAAAACTTTTTACCTTCAAGAGCAAACTTGTTAAATTGCCGTAAAATGCCCGCTGGTTACGTTTTTGGAAGCAAATGAATTTGTATGAATCTTTTTTGTGAGTTCAGCAGTCTAGTATATCATTTCAGCTTTTCTTATATTTTCAATACGCCAATCTGTGAAACCTGTTTTCAATTTCGTTTTAATCGGGCCAACCACACTTACGTCAGAAGGTAGTAATTTGTGCGATGTACATATGTGGTGGTGGAAAAAGATGGGTAGAGACTTTATGAATTTTTTCGTTAGGAGTTGATTGCCTCAATTGACATACATAGCTCATAGTTGCCACACGAAGATACTATCAAATTGCCCTTAGGAAATAGAATATAGATTTGCATATGTTTCAAAACTGTAAAATGTGTAATTCGGCGGTTGTCCAGTAATCTTTATCTGGCAAATGCAGATGATGCAGATTTTTGGGAGATGCATTTCAGGGAATAAATGCGAGAGGGCACCCAAAATAAACTAATTTGAAATTTGAAAATTCATTACATTGCCCAGAACATTTTTTAAATTCGTTTTTCTCATCCCCGACAGCGCCACCGTTTGTTTTTCTCCTTCTCCTCAGCAACACCGGCAAAATGCTTTGTTTTTATATCCTTTTTCATTTGGGGAAATAAGAAAAAATCGCTGGGGGAAGCACGGTCGGATGAATGGGGGAGGGGGATGATTTGATGACCATTAGAGTAAATGTTCATCCTGTAATGAGAAATTAAAGTTTACCCAAAACTGACTGCGAGCTATCTGTGATGAATTGTTTGCTTTATACACAACTAATAAGTTTATAACGGCAAAATTCAATACATCATAGAGAATCACCAAAGGCCATCTTCTTTTTGCTGGCGCTGTATTATAAGAAACGAAAATCACGTCGACTATCTCAACTGTTCACTTCGTCATGTTATAAAACATTATATCCGACTTTCCCGTTTCTGGATCGGTGGAATCGTCATGATAAAGTGTGGATAAGAGCAGAACATTTTTATTTTGCTTCGGAATGTAGGACACCAAGATATATTTTTCTTAGAACCCAAACATAGATGACGGTACTGGCCTCTCCCCTTGAATGAACTCATAAGGTAACTCACGTTCATTCTTCTTCAGGGTAGCCACAAGGCACGAATCAGTTAATTCCTTCCTGGTGAACCATGGTTCCTTCTTCTTCAGAGATGGGCTGACATAACCTTTGCACTAAAGCAGATGGTCTCTTGGATACTTGGTAAGGTATGACTCGTTCCAACATTTTTTCGTGTTTGGGCTATAAAATATTTTCGCATCTATTAGAACGAAAATTTTTAAGTCAGATTTATTCGGATTATTTGGCATGGAGACACGGAAGTTTCAACGCTTCCAGAGCCGTTCTGCCTGTTTTCTACAAGGATTTCTGGGATACCATGCCCAGTAAAACAATACCCAACTTCGTTGACGGGTATTAGCTGCATAGCTTCCCCTTTTACTCTAGGGAAAAGGGTAATGATACTTTCCCCGCTGTTCTTTACAAGCAGAGTTATTATTATTTGGGTTTGTTATCTTCACCGAAAATATACCGTTCTCTTCAGAAATCTTTGTTTGGTCTGATAGAAGTTTTATCCTCGGCTTCTCCCACTTCTTCTTCGGAATCGATATATCCATTAAACACCTCAATCTGGTCTACCTCATCCAGGTCTTCGTCATCGCCACATTTCGTTACGTACGGATCGCTTTCCTCTCTTAAACGTAGATGTCGAGTCCACTCCTGTTCGTACGATATTCTAGAAATAAACTGTAGCAAAAACCTGTGCAAAACGGGAAAACAGCATTGGCTGGCGAAGGAAAACCGTTCGTCCTTAAGTGATGACGTCGGTCTCACACACCGATATTTGCGAAAATTCTACAAAAATGTCGTGACATTTCCGTGAAATATCTGAAGGCATGCATGCCCACCATGAATGAAATAATCGGTTTTGTGATACCATACGTTATCACTATAGGGTCAAAACATACATGATGATTCAAATAGAAGATACGACGTTATTGTGATTTCTTTAATAGCAATTCCCATTATTTATTTCGGATTGTAGAAGAGCACATTTTTCTACATGAGACAAGGAAATTATGGATATACGTTACATAAGAAAGACGAACGGATTTGTTAGCTAAGATGAATTAGTTCAAGTTACCCACTAGAAAATTAGGTTGTATCTGTTGTTATTACTGCTCACAAATTCTGGAGTTCCAGGCCAATAACGAAATTATACAAGAATTGCACAACGTGGAAGAACCAAAAGTGCCTCAAAGATTTACTACTTAATAATAATATACACTTAGAAGATAAATCGTTTTGGGTACTTTTGATCTTTGACTTAACAGGCCGATCAAATGGACTATTATAATACATTATAACCAAACACAATAACACTGTACAGAAACCGACGTTTTATCTACTATTGGAAGAGGATTTCTTAAAAAGGCTGTCCTTCATTTCTGCGCTTAATTTATCTAATTGCTGTCCATTACTGCGTTAGATTGTACCTTATCCTACTTCGCAACACTGCACTTCACAAATCATAATTATCACGACAAGATCTCGAGGACCATTTTAGTATTGCCCGTGGTCGTGGAAGCCTGCCTAATTACCATTCTAACTCATTTCTTTAGTAATGTCGGTAATTTACTCAAATATGCATACGTTCCATGGACTATAGACGAGCTAAAAGGATGCTTTGCTTAAGGCGTGGCTTTACAATACTTTAAGAAAAGACTAATTTTTTGCTTAAGAGTTAAGTACACATAACGTACTTACTATTAACAGCGAGAGAAAGCTAGGTAAACGCAAATATAAGTATTCGAAAGGTATATAAAGGCTTGTTAATATTTCTGCTAGTAGCCGTTCGTGCCACATACGAGATGAAGCCCCTAACACTTCTGTTCTTCACATCAGTGCTTGGAATAGTTATATCCTCGAGTGTAGAAGATGCGAAACGGGCCACGTTAGATGTAAGTTTATTCATTCTAATTTGAATTTGTTTCAATATTTACGTTATGTAATTCTCTCATAGATATTTGTCCTTCGCACGAATATGCCCCTAGCAGATGTAACAACTGTCATATCTAAGTTACGAGAAGCCTGGAATTCCAAGAGTGACTTAACAAGTCGTCTAGCAGAGTTCATCGATTTGGTTGACAAGGCTTTCGCAGCTGTTGCAACTTATACAGGCGTAAATTGGGATGCGGTTGCGAATGAACATTCCATTTACAAACGAAGACAATTCTTTACGAAATTGAAAGTACGCGATTTCTTCAAACATATAGTGATAACCCTATTTTCAAAATGATCTAATTTGAAATTGGTTCCAAAGACCCTGCAACCTAGTTTCAATCAAAATAACTTTTACATTACTCGCAAAGACTTCAATATGCCTAAATACGTATTTATACAAGGAGCGTGTTGTCCTCAGAGAACGATGGATAAAAGATCGAAAAGGTTAGTCGTGAACTTCGATTAACACAGCTAATCTCACAGTGAGACACTCTTAACTGTTGTTCTAAACAGAATTCATGTGCGGCGGCGCTTTATTTTCTTTGTATTTTCTTCTCTGGGAATGGAGTGTACAGATCGACGCGCTAAAAGTAGGAATTGTTCCATTCGAGTTTTCCTGTATCTTTCTTAGATTAGTATTAGAGTTAATATGTAGTTATAAATAATTGTAAATCTGTGAATTGAAACAAGATGTCTATAAAATAGGTTTCTTATTTATTAGATGCGTCTCTTTATCTTCATAATTCCCTCTGGCATGTTTAACTTTAAACAAGTACGAAAAAGGCATAAATGATTAACATATTAATGTAGTTTTCTGACTGCGTATACGCATATGGCCTTCTATCTGTAGTAGTCTTTTGATTAAACTGTGAATTATGATTTATTACCTATCACTATTTTGATTTTTTATAACGTAGGATTGTAAACTACAACCTTCAGAGACTACGGAGTGAATCTGCTTATCAACTTGTTGCCAAATATTTATATCCACATGCTTTCTTACTCTCAATTTTGAAATATAATGAAAATACAAACAAATGATGAAGTAGCAATGCCATAACATCTGAAGGTAAGTTCACGTATATAAAAGAAAGTTTGAGAATTCAGAATCCATTAATCGAAACGAAGTTCTTTAGTAAAGATGAAACCTGCATTGTGTTTGCTTTTCACTGTAGTGCTAACATACGCCTTCGGGGCTTCGACAGCTCAACTAAAGTCAGGGAATATCTTAGTCGAGGTAAGAAAAATATTTATGGTAAGTTAGGTATATAGTGAAATATTGCGTTTTAGTTCTCTGTCATTAGCACAAATTTCCCTCCTGATCAAGTCGATAGACTGCTATCGTTTCTGCAACAATCCTGGTACCTTTCCAGTGATATGGGAACACGCATAACCAAATTTGCGACGCTAACTACGGATCACTTTGCGTCCGATCCAATTCTGCAGAACCGGCAATGGGCTGTTTGCGTCAATGAAGAAGCGTTGTATCATAAAGGCGAGTACTACGCACGATTCAAAGTCCGCGATGTTTTCGTTCTTAGAACGGTTACTATATTTTCATCTAACTAAACTGATAAGATTTCGTGTACACATAAGAAAATGAAATAAACCTGTACATACAATATAAATACTTCTTTTTCAATTTCCATGTCAATTACCAAATTTTAAAGTAAACCAACTTATGCGATCGAAAAAGTGGAAATATCGGTGGTGTAAAATTGCCTTTCACACTCCGGTTTCTATTTCAATCACTTCTAGGTACATGTTTCATCAACGAAGAAAAGAAAGGAGAAAAATGTCAACAGTACACTTACTTTAGGGCATCCACAACTAAATTGGGGGTAGGATTTTTTTATAGTGTTGACCAAAGTTCACGAGTGATGCAAATTTCTCTTTATGGTCGTTCCATTGAGAATAACGAATTAAAAGTCGGAATCTTTCTTTTTCCATGCTTTGGTTCCTCAAAATTTTTGTGGAAAGTGCTTTTCGAGTGACTAGATTTACCAAATTGCTTATTTGTGAGATGATTGTTCGGAGGAAGTAGTATTGACCGGAGAAAAACCTGCAAAAGATGGTAGACGTGACGAAATTTCACATATTTAAATTCCATTGGTCTATTGCATATGATTTTTGCTGCATGCTAGTATTGTTCTGCCGGAACAAAATTTGTTCTGCATTTGACAAAAATTCATTGCTGCGCAAGGAATTTACAATGAGGTTCCCAACATGTTCTGAATATTTATGCTGATTATGCCAATTGTTTAACGCCAGTTGACACTTTGACCATAAACGGTTCAGTTTTGAGCCACAAAGAAGTCTATTGCAGAATCGTTCTTATTCTCAAACAACAAACTTACTATTGCTAGTAATCATCGAAAACCAAATTGCGTAGATCAACCATCTGGTTTTCATTGAACGTTAGTATAACGTTAACAATACAAAATCGTCGTAACACTCAAGCCGTGTTGGCATCGCACGAATTTAAGTTTGTGAAAAGATCAATCCACTCCTTCTATATGGTTGAATTTTTCGATTTCTTCTAACCAATAAAAATGTTATTTTGGGATATTATCGAACGAGCTGCATTAGCATGCGCTCTAAAACTATTAAATACCCAGACACAAAAAGATTGGGTCAGAACAACGTAGAATTTTAACACAGGTGATCACGAATCGTATCTCCAATTTATTTATTTGTTTATATATTTATTTACATCAGGGAACAGGAGACCCTATAGAGGCTTCTGCAAGAGTTACAAAACTCATGTATATTCAAACTGGTCATATAAAAGAATAAGTAAAAACAAATTGCAACATATAATTCTAAATTCATACAAATTTACAACACATAAAGAAAAAGAAAAGAGAAGGCTATAGGAACGAGACCCTGCGAGTTACGGTCCCGTTAATTGAGTAAAGGGCAAATGAAATATATCCACGCTGCCCGATAAGCTATATGAATTGTTGTATGACTCTGTAAAGAGAAGAATTAAGTTCCAGATTTATATGTTCAGAATATACAGTATTGGATAGTCTAGAATTAGCTCTCGGAACACAGAAATCGTACAAATCATTTACTATTCTGAAAAGTATAACAAAGTCACTCATATGTCTCCTATCCTATAAACTTCACAAGACCATATCTTAGAAGACCACTCCGATAATCATTTAATGGAGCACCAATAAACTTATAGTCTAAATATTTACTAAATTTCCTTTGAAGTTTCTTTAATTCTGCTACTGCGCAGTATTATAAATTGGATTCAATATAATACTACAGTATTCAAGAATGCCAACAACTAACGATTTATACAGGTAAATTATACAATCTGTTATTAAATGATTTAGCACTTCTAATAATGAATCGCAGATTTTTCATTACTGTTCTTATTACGTAATCTACATGGTATTGAAAGGTCAATATGGCAATATGGCTAATATGGTAATATATGGCGGAATGAGAGAAGCAGACGGCCCCAGTTCCTTTCAACGGCGGTCGCTGATGTCATCTTTTGAAGGCAATTACAAGGATAGTATTGGTTTGTACTTGCTCGTGTACCGGTCGAAAATTTATGAAAATGTACGAGCACACACGAATTTGTGCTATCCTTGTAGTCGGATTTCATAAGCATCATCATCGGTCGCCGTTAGTTTCTCCCTATTGAAGCTCCTAATTAACTACATCATCGAGAAGGTAATCTTCACGAACTCGGGATATTGAATAAGAAATAATACAACTAGCGCTATTTGTTATGTCTAAACGCAGCACTCAAGTTAGAATATGAGGTTGACCTACGATGGGAATTCCATCCAGAATCATTTCCGAAAAGAAACGGAAACCAAAATGAAGTAACACCATTGAAAAAACTAAGAGTGTGATATTCATCGAAGAGCTTGCGTAATACAAATTTGTAGTTAAGGAAAAGTTAGTAGAACAAGTCCTTTACGACTTATTATTTCATACAGCATTTCTCAAGCACCCAAATGATTGCAGCTTTATCTGTGCTTTTAGATATTTACCTGGGTTCTTACTGGTTGTTACCCTGTATTGAAATGCAGCTGTCAAGCAAAAAGAACCCAGATGAACTTTTAAAGGCACCGATGCAATCGTTTGGATGTTTGAAGAATGCTATGCATGTGGAATAACAAACACATGTGCATTTACAGCAAAGTTATACATCGGCTGCGGACAAAATCTTGAGGTCAGAATCAAAAACGAAATAATCCTACCCTGTGGAATGTATGTACGATATCATAAGAAAGGAAATCGAACGTAAGGGTTTTGTTGTGAATATGTTTAAAGAAAGATCAACAATTGAGTTGTGCGTGTCGCTTTTAAGGAATCAAAAAGTTAGCGATCACTAAAAGGATTCAGAAAATGGTAGACTAGATTGGAATTCGGTTGTTGAATAAGCTGTTGGTTTTATTAAAGTTATGAAGCTAATTAGGTGACAATAAACTTTCTTAACGTAAATTTCTCTACTACAGCTTTTCAAGCTAATGGCGAAACTTCTTGTAAAGATTGTAATTACTCGTTCTGGTCAAATTATTTCGTCGGAATTTGCAACGTTATTTTCTTCGACTGATTGCGGTAATATGACTGTCTGCAGTCAAATGATGCATCGATAATTGCCCCTTTTTCCTGGTGAATAACAATTTCTCTGAATGTAAAGCTTGTAACCAATCTATGCGTACCCCAGTACCTGTACTAGATTATGCATATATTTCGAAAGATCAATTTTGGCTTAATTTAGCAGAGAAATTTGACAAATCTTCTACATATGAGTCGACAGACTTTTCAGGTCTATCTAGGTTGCGCAGAAAAGATAGTTAGATTAAATCAGATTTTCTCAACTTCAGAATCGCATGCGGTTGCCACGAGGTTATTGCGGTTTTTGTAGTTTTAATTTTAAGCGCTGAATTTTAAATCGATTTAAAAGTAAAGTTATATGTATGTCATTTTGAAACCGATTTTACGCTCTATTTATTGAGGACAGCGGACATTCTCCACGGAAATTTGTTTGAAACAAAGTTGACAAAGCTGACAGTTCGAGCGAATTTTTTTGTACGAGGAGTAGCGAAAATTTGCATTTAGCATCAGAACTGCTAATCAACAGTACGGTACGAAGTTGGTTGTCAATATTATTTTGTCTACTCTACAGTCTGCATACACTTATATGTTTAATACTTACTTAATACTTTATGTATATTTATTTTATTTTTCTTTTGTATTTTCACTTTTATCTTTAATATTATAATGAGTACTGACTACTTGTGAACATAAAAACACTGCTTTGTTACACTACCAGTTACTTTTATTTAAAGAATAGGACTGCAGTTTCGTAAACACTGTTACATTGTCAAACTTGAAGTATCTTATAACTATGCTTAAACAACTATTATACAATCACCCATCTTAATACTGACTACAACTATGTTGTACATTAATAATAATAATAATAACAATAATAATAATAATAATATTTTTTGAAATATACGTATACATTATTTTGATGCAATGGAAGATGAAGATGAAGATGTGGAAACGAGGGCGTTGAAGACGATGAGCTAAGTAGTTGTCCATCAGAGGTTGACAACGATAAACTGGAGAGTTTGGGACATCATTGGAGAATCATTCGATCAAGTCGGAGAGGGATTTAGAATAAGTACAACAAACATCGAAGACCATCTGAAATCAGGCAAATCCAACAAGCTCAAAAAGTGGGTGAAGCATGAACTCAACGAAAATCTAAAAGAGCATCGTAACTAAATGACACGTCGTTCGACGATTTTTAATTTTTCGCGCATTTCTCTGGAATTCTTCTTCGCAACATGAATGATTCACTTCTGGATCGTATCAGTTGTAATATGCGATGAGATAGATCTTCTAGGATAACCGGCCACGATCAGATTGATGCTTGGAACGTGATGAAATTTTTAAGCACTTTGGTCTATTTGGTCTATTTTGGAATAGTACTGGCTTGGCCCGCTGTTATCTCCCTCTAATCTAGCGCATAGTCTGTGTATTATGTGCAGTAGACATTGCTTGCTCAATATTATTCTAGGCTACGTTTTTCAAGGTAACTTCCAATATGAAATTTTATCGGTTGCGGTTCACACTAGTATAAACAATCTTCCCAAAAAAAAAAAAAAAACATACGAAATTAGTCACCGCGATGTATCTCTTACGTAATCTATGTCTCAATTGATAACTCATTCACTTAAAATAATTAACCGCACATCACGAATAGACCATAACAATAAACGTACACCGAACATATACATATACGACTTTTCTACTAAATAGAGTAGAGTAGTAATGGATACGTAAAACTACCGGAAAACACAAAGGCATGTTTAATTCATGTGTCCTTGTTTTAGTATCTTTATGAGCGCATTTGCTTCAACTAACATATATGTATAAAGTTCTGTATCCTTACTACATACATATATAGTCACAGCAGACTAATAACCGTAAATCAGCATTTGCATTTTTCCAATTGCTTTCAATTTGATGCGTTCTAGTGGAGCCCGAGTCTAGACTAGGTATGCTATAGTTTCGGAAATAAACAGTCCAAACCGGAAACACATCAGTTCTGAAGTATAGCCGTAAGGTTGTTTGCGGAAATACATAACAGTTCTTTTCATGGTTGGAATGTTAGTCTCTTATTCATAAACACATAATATGCGTCATATATCATTTGAGAACTTCATTAGGATATAGTTTGTACTTAAACTGAAGTTATGATTTGGTTTGTTTGAGGAGTTGAGAGCGTAGATCGCTCTAACTGTATCATTTCATTACTACCATTACTTCTGGTAAATACACGGTGGAATACCGCACGGCATCGTTCATCGACCTGATAAAGGAATTTTACTAACAAGACCTGCTTCTGAACCATTTGCAACCATCTTCTACGGTATACTCCGGGAACGGATAATTTCCATTTGATTCTTCTCACCTGAAAGCCCCGAAGAGTAAATTTTGGTTTCTTCTAGAATTCGTAGTAATAAATCTATGATTCCTTCATCTACAATGAGCAAGCAAGTTTTTAACTTTCATTTTTGAACCGGGATTAATTAACGTGAAAAGCGCGTTTGCTTTTAAATTGAAATATACTCATCCCAAGGGAAAATCAGCCTTGTCATACCCAATTCATCATGTAGGATATTTTTGAGCGAGGTCTTCGAAACGCATAGGAATGTCTCAATGTCGCGATATCTCGCATGTCCGATCAGCAAGCACACTGTTACGATTTTTTCTGTATATTGAGAGAAATCGCAAACCGCTTTATCAGAAATGATGCTATGATAATTAATGTTTGTCGAGGGTAGTTTTAAAAGGGAGAAGACCATCGCGGAAGGGGCACTGAAGCACAAGGTAAGGAAAGCAAACACCAGGATCCCCACATAAGATTGTTGGTCGCTAGACACCGCTTTTCGATAACCAGGTCTATTTCTGACGAATGGTTTCAAGGTGTCGATCATCCAGTGTATCTTCGTACAATTTGCTATCAAATTCGATATTTTGTCCATGCTAGCAACCACCTTTACTGCTTGCTCTTACGACTTTACACCGGCAACAACGCTTAGTTTGGTGCAGAGATGGACTTCACTGGAATATGGGGCAACATCATGTCGTCTTTAGTGATAAATCAAATCACCTCTCTTGGAACGTGTGACGGATGCATGAAGGTAAGAGGAGGACGTGGGGAAAGGGGCACCATTTAATTTCTAGTTTGCAGATATTCGTACTTCTCTGCGGGCTATGGTACCTGTGATAGTAGATCTTCTTGTGATTGCTTAAATGGTGGAGAGCACTCTGTTTGAACAAGACAATGAGCGTCCTCACGTTGTCAGGACTGTCTTGAACTTTTGTGAAGAAAGCTACGTCCAGATTTTTGCCTTAGTCACCAACATCTCCGAATGGTCCTCTAGTAAAATACAGTATGTTGAAAGACGACTGAAAGACTGACGAATGATAGCATAGGCAAACAAACGTACACTATTGGTATCTATTCAACACAAAGTCCCTAGATTATTTATTTATTCCACCTTCATCTTATTAATTTACTTGTTACTTAGAAGATTTACAAAGTGTGTCGAAATGTTGGTCCTCGTTATGTAAGCATGCATTCACTGTTCGCCTCATATTTTCAAAAACTGTTAGAAGTTCCTCCACTCTTATTTTCTGCATTTCATTTGTAATTGCTTCCTGAAGTTCTTGTAGAGTATGAGGCCTGTTCCTGAGTACATTACTTATAAGTCGGCCAAAATAACAAACATCCGGAGCTGTTGAATCAGGCGACTTCGGTGGCCAAAGGTCTGCATTGATAATTCCATTTTCATAAAATTCGTAAAGATACGTTATTGTTTGTCTTGCTGTATGGGCTGAAGCATTATCTTGTTGAAAGAAACCATTTTGTAGTTCATCGTCATATACTTTTGCAAAAAGATGTTGTAAAATATTGGCTCGATATCTCTCGGCTGTTTCTTGAAAGAAAATGGGCCCTATTATACGTCTTCTTCATATTGCAATCCATACTCCAATTTTCTGGGGATGTAGAGGAGTTTGAGGAAAATCGTGTGGATTTTCAGATGCCCAAATGCTAAAAATTTGTGAATTTATATAGTCAGATAAATGAAATCATGCTACATCAATAAAAGATGTCAAATCCAGAAGATTACTATCGTATGCCTAAATTTCATTCAACCATTCACAGTATCTCCTTGGGCTTATAAAATCAGGTGGTACTAATTGCTGTGCAAAATGCAAATGAAGTTTTCTTTACACAGTTATATGAATAGTGCCAAGTAACAATCCTAAAATGATTTATAGTTTCTTAAAATATTTAATGTATTGTATCTATCATTTTTTGGGCTAGTTGTCCTACGTTGTTGAATATCATCCAGGGTTTGTGCTGTTAGTTTTGTTGGTCTCCTGGAAGACTTTCCCTTACAAATGCATTTCTTTTCTTCAAATTTGCTAGCAATATTATGTTTGTGATTAACAAAATTGTGACGATTGAATTCTCAGGAAACTGCTGTATAAATTGCTGAATGCAAGTCTTCAAGTTCATACGTCAAAGATCTATCTACATTTAAATTTGCACTACGATAATGTGGTATTAAAATAACGTAGACGCCATAATTTTGTTCTAGCTAAAATTAAAAGGTATAATCCGTAATTTAATCTTTGTTAATGAATAGCACCATAAAATGTGTTATCTTACCTTATCACACTAAGGAAACCTCCAGTAGTTCTGAAAAGACTCAAACAAGGCAGTAAGAAGCAATCCAAAGCGGAAATCGAAAATACAAACAAACGTATGACGTATCTGCCGCCGGCAGCTTATAGCAGTTATTCATTTTATACCAACTTAGTTTTGAATTTTCCACCGTTGATTGATCTTGATCTCAAGCATTTTTGAACGTACGATATATATTGGAGGCTAGGGAATTTACCTGGTAAATCGTTGAGTGTGGAAGCTTTGCGACATGAGAAACGGATCGCTTAGGATGCAATACGACAGGCTCCCATGCAAGTTATTGATGAAAAGTAAAATAACTACTTCATATTCTGTGAGATTGCAATCATTTATTACTTGTCAATGGTAAAATGTTTCTGCCACATTTAATTAAGAAATTCCAACGATTTCTGGGCGGTGTAATTACTAGATGTAGTTTTTGATAGCTAAAGAATTAATGCCCGACATATTCTGCAGTTTAATTTCATTTCATCGGGCGACTTGAAAATTTAATGAGCGCTAAATCACTTGTCGCAGATTGATAATATCGTAGCTCTAGGTTAACCATGCATTTTGGGTAGCTTGGAGTTGTATTTGTGGTGCCCAGCATAAGACTATGGAAAATGTCTAAAGATTTTCCGCGTATTCAACATTTCCCTTCTTGTTTGTACGGACACATTAATAAGACATAAACGATCAATATGTCGAACCCCCTTCAGATATCCATCACTTGAAAAATGTATTAATCCAATCGCGCGTAAAAAACAGTTTTATTAATACATCCATTACCGAGCTCTCGCGATGATTTAAGAACGCTCATAAGAGGATTTATGTCACCATTTCCGTTACGATGTCCTCCCTAAAAAGAAAGAAAAACTAAGTGGTGGAATTTTTATACATTTCAATTCTTAGGGTGGAACACCGATTCGTGTGAAAGGCGAGCAATTTTGTTAGAGGCGCCCTAAGATGTGGTGGTCCAAATGTAATCCGGCCGGGATGAAAGTGGAAATTCTACAAAAGACGGTTACATTCATAGTGGTGACGGAATGGGCGGCTACAAATGAAAATGAACGCGCGATTCAAACAGTTCGAATCAAAGTATAAATGTACAGTTTCTTTCCTTCTTTTTCAGATTTCAAATACGTGTTATTCTTGCCCGTACTCCTTTGTGTGCTATTTTAGTCAATGGTTATTTGTCGAAAAGGTGGAAGAATTTGTTGGATCAAAAACTGGTGCCGCATTCGCGTAGATTTTGTAATCATGGTCTTTTCCTTTCAGTAATCTTTTAAAGAAGTAAATAAGTTTTGCAACATCGTTGCTGTCGGGAAGATTATAGCGTCACATCTTTTGATCATAAATTTACTTATCCTCAGTTCGTTTGACAACTATTGATTTATGTATAGGTCTTATTAAAATGTCGGGAATCAAAAGTATTGTATCAGACAAAATTTCCCAGTTAACAGTTTATACCGTGAAACAAATCATGGCTATATATACTTTTCCATGATGTATATATCAGAGAGATGACATTTACAATGACAATAGATACTTTCCCAGCACATTTTAAACACACACACACATACGAAATACAAAACGGAATATTTGAAAATTCAATTATCTTCTGCGCTTTTTCCTTGTTTTGTTAAGGTATTTTACGCCGTAGGAGGGCATCTGAAGCGTAGGTAATAAAATACATCGCTGAAAAACCAGAAAGAAAACAATTTAATTGAATCGCGCAGTGCACCTGCATGCTAAACGAATTTTGAATAATAAAAGGGATTTACTGTTTGCATACGTAATAGGCAACGTGTATTGAGATTTTTAGAGGTAAAAGCATAGCCTGGCTCCGGTTGCATTATACCAAACACTGTGGTACAATGTACAAATGTAGCGAAATTAATCACCGAGCTTTGTGCGAATGGCTCGAAATAGGAGAAAAGTTTTAAAGTTGCCTTGGCGTTATTATTTTGGAAATTATGGAAGGTAGGATTTATAAGCCACCTCGATTTTAATGCAGCTTTAGCAAGTGGATGCTGTCCAACAAATGATAATCTACTGATATCGAAGTGATATATTTTTAAACTAAACATAAATACGTAAAATGTTTTCTTCCTTCTATTATACGACTATCACGTTCATCCTTTATAAGTAATTAAAAACAGTTTGGAACAAGTAACAAAATGGCACGTATATATTTGAACTAATATTGACGGAATACTATGCTATTGTTGTCTATCTTAACTTTGTATGTGAGCGATCTTTATAGTTTGATGATCCCTTTAATTCAAAATATTCAACAATTTCTGGCCGTATACTGCGCAATAAACGTTTTCCCTTTGTACATTTCCTTGTTTATCCACGACTATCTTCGTCGTATTTATAGAATTTGTTTATATTTTATTCATACTTAATGATATATTCTTTTAATAATCGAATCCAAATAATACAACCGAAACCGAAACATAACTTACAAATTGGTATAACAATACATCCCGACAACGGTGGCAGATGACAATATTGAAGCGGTGCGCGGGCTATCGGAGATTCGTCCTCGCAAGTACTTTCCTGATTTCAGACCCCAGTCGACTGTGTATAATACAAAAAATGGGCTCAACGAAGAAATATGTAACAAGACTTATAAGGAGGACAATACGATAGCTTCAAACAATACTAGGACGACGAGAAACAAAGATCTAACGATATGAAGATAATTACTTATCCTGATGTAAATGCACACAAAATATACCGCAAATGTTAGCTAAATTGGAGATAAAGATATTGAAGAAGTATATCGGCCAGTAATAGAATGCTGCATGGAGCATGGAAGTACAGTCATCGACCAAAGAAATAATAGACGACTCTAATTATTCTAGACTTTGTGACAGATAGAAGATAAATTAGGCAAGTCAAAGAATATCAAAATATTTAACAAACGAGACGACAACCAAGGACGCAGTAAGAAGAAAATATGCAAGAAGTGTGTGTGCTACAGCACTGGTACCCAAATATTGGTTCGTGGATCTTCAACGGTTTGCGCCATATTCCTAGGACGTCGTCAACATTTAACAAAATAAAAGTGTAATCTCTAAAAATGCCCATGTTACTGATCTCCCTAATAACGGAATCTCTATAAATCGGTTACGGTCATATAAATCACAATATTTTACCCCTTATTGTCGATCACAAATTGCACTGCAAATTTTATTAAAAAATTCCACCTGTTAGTCTTATGTTAAGGTTTCGCTAAGGTTATTTCATTCTAATATGGATCAATCCTTTATTTTACTTCATTTTTGTTTGGTTACATACTTTAGGTTGATTTCATTTGTGTTACTGTTATCATGTCTTTCAAAAGGAAGCATTCGATTCGAAAAACTAAATTTATATTATTGAGGAAAGTGAAAAGTTTAGTGTAAGTGCAAGGAAGTTAGCCGAGAAATATGGCATCGAAAGAACACAGGTCAACTATATAATTGAACACAAGACCAATCTTAAAAATTTTAAAAAAGCAAAATAATTAAAGCTAATCGAAAACTGAAAAATAATTTAACCCCTTGCACTATTTTCACGAGTCTGACTCGTGATGAAAATTTTAGGCCAAACTTGAATATCACGAGTCAGGCTCGTTGTTCAATTTCACGGCAAACGTGGATATCACGAGTCAGGCTTGTAATCGACATTTCGGGCCAAACATGAATATCACGAGCCGTGCTCGTGGTCTTAATCTCGGTCCACCAGGAACGCCTGAATGAGGTCTTATCTCTTCTTTCATTTTCTTGAATGAATGGGTATTTTATATCTTGTTGTCTTTTGAATTTTGCAAGAGCACCACCGCGTGAAGTCAACACGAGCACGCCTATCTCGCACTCATTGTCAGTCGTAAGAATGGTCGTAAGATGTGTTCAAAGTTCCGACACTCAGTATTCGCCGCTTCGACTCTTTTCGGGACCACTCAGGCGCCCGAGTTTGGCACGGCTGATTGTGAATTTCGGCGTAGTGCAAGGGGTTAAAGAAGGGACTGGCAATCAGACAGATAGTGTTGTCTGGAACACTAATGAAGGACGAAGCATTGAAAATAGCTAGAACTTTAAATCTGACCGAGTTTAAAGCTTCAATCGGATAGAAACGTTTTGCCATAGACATAATATAGTGGCGAATTAGCTGATGTCGATTTAAGTACTGGAGAACAAAGCTGCTAGGGACTATACACCCGGAAATGTGTACAACGCCGATGAAACCGAACTCTTTTATATAGAAATGCCAAATAAACTGTGCGGGTAAAAAAACATCAATACAAAGATCCACAATTTTATTTGGTGCACATATGAAGGACGACAAGGTAAGTTCATAAACTATTGGAGAAAGCAACATTCCACGCTGCTTTAAAAGAGTTTATATTAATAAGCTGCAACTGAAGTAAATATCTAATAAAAACGCGTGAACTACACCATTTATGATTACATGGTTTTTATGAAAATTCGATGCAAAAGTTGAGGAAACAGGGTAGAAAGATTCTATTGTTTTTTGGACAATGCAACAAGGCATTCCAAAACTGTCCCGGATATTAAAAAATTGTATTTGTACCTCCCAACACGACTTCCCACTGGATAAGGTACTGGTAAGGTATTCAGAACATCAAGTTAGCCTGCAGAAAGTTCCTGGTTAAAAATCATTTAGTATTTACAAACAATAAAACCCTTTCTGAGGATGCAGAGAAAAGGATAAGTTCTTAATTACTGATTGCTTTGGGAAAGCTGGATTCTTGAAAGACGTATATTTCCCAAATTATTTTGACGAAGAAGATAAAATTCCTCTGGAATAGCTTTATGCCATATTCAAAGGTAATGAAATACATTTCTAAAATTAAGCTTGCATAGATTCTGATGTGCTGACTGAAAATCCAAGCCTTGGTATTAAGGATATATTCAGGGAACTATTAGCTGAGGATAAAGATTCGTATATGGCAAACATGGTAAACATCATTTGGGATCCGACGTGGAACCTTGAGGAACACCCGTCGAAATAGGTAAAATGAGGATCTCGCAGTATCTAAACGAACACAAGGTGTTTAGCCAGTAAGCAAAGAATCCAGGAACCTCACTAGACTGCCACTAAATTCAAGAGGAACCACCTTAACAAAAATGTCGTTGGGCTACACTCACTCAAAAGAGTTTGACGAAGAAACGTGCGAATAACACCGCCTCGATCATCTCCCAGTTGCCTTTGGTAGGACGGAGGAGTTTGAACTTCATTGACAATTCAGCTTTCAAGCCGAATTGTTATTCAGGGAGGAGATCGACTTCAAGGATTTTCTGTCTTAACCAGGAGAGAATGAGTGCGGGAAGAGTAAGTCTTCGCCTCCTTTTGGGGGTCATAAGGACCTCGGCATTGTTGCAGATAGCGGCAAAGTAGTACAGTGTAAGCATTGCGTTGGCAATCTGATCGAATCCATTATCATTTCTCATCGATGTAATGAGTTCTACAATCTTTGTCTTTTTAATAGGCGCCAATAGGGAACCATCCAGTGAAGATAGGGAGGAGACAACACCGATAATAGTCTATGCTACTACATGTCAAATACTTCAACGAGTTTACAAGCAATATTCCATTTAACATAGGAAGACAAGGATCACGAAGCACCTCCAGAGTGGTGTTGCTTGTTATGCAGTTTCTTATTGTACCACATTGGAGAGCTCTAAGGATAGCATAATAAAATGCATTCAAATATACCTATATTATTTCATTATCTTTTTGCAGTACGCTTAAAATTATCACAATTGTAAATTTGCGCCACTCAACGCATACTAATTAGCTATTTAGGAGCTACTCGATCGACGAGAAAATTAACAGATAATTTAGAACAGCTGCGTGCTTGAAATTATTAAGCAATTCCATCGCAGTGTCTTCGCTGGCTTTCAATGCTTACTCCTAAATAAGCACTGCAATTGCACTTCGAGACTTATTCGAAGTTCAGCTGGAATCTTGCCGCTTTGTTCTCTCCGATGAAATTAACCTTTAATTCAGTATTCCGGTATTCTCTCGGATAGCTCATTCCAAACGCTTCAATTATTGGGATTCTTGCCGGATCGCTTGCGCATAGTAGAATAGAAATTTGTATGTGTAAATCATCACCTATACAAACACGTGTAGATATCTACGATGACGTAATTCCTGAATAATACAAATGTACGTAACACACAACAAACTTCTTCCTACGGTTTTCGAGAAAATAACGAAGGAACTTGATATTATTTAAGAACACCGGTTATAACCCTCTAAAGCTCGCTTTACGAGCGAGGGTCATTACAAAAACTTTCCAGTCTGAGTCGTCAACGTCCCTTACCTCAGGCTCCTTTAAAAGGGTTCGCATTTCATAGTGTTATGCTCAATCTGTTACCCTAATTCGGACCCGTCAGTTCAGGGTCGTAACTTTGCGTTTTTGTCCCCACTACGCTTTTATGTTTTACTTTTGTTTTATTTCGACTTTGCGTTTTTATGTGTGTGTTTAGGTAAACATCAGACGTCTTAAAGGAAAGGTCGACACCTTCGTTCGATGCACAAACGTGTTAACTTCCTTTGTCCTTTTGTTCCTTTGAATAGGTCGCTCCAGGCGTCACATACGGACTGAATGTCCTTAAAAATGTTATAAGTGTTACACATATGATTACACAACTATATTGCCTAATTTTTCTCGTAGTTTGAGGAGTTTCCTCGGACACTAAACAACATAGTAACGAGCTTTATTGTATTTTTCTTAAAGCATGTTCCTATCGTAAAAGCAATTTAGTTATTTTAACATAGGACTTTTTAACTTCTATTCGAATTCCATAATTCTGCACGGTTTCGTTGTATTTCACGTTTCACTCTGTCGCTTACCATCGCACTATATCATCAATTCGCACCGCTGGCGCTCGGAGATCCTCAAGGGAGTAATCGCGAACGGGTTATGAATCAATACGCGTGAATCATCACTTAATTTGTTTACGTTCGGGTAATTAATTATCCAATTAAAAGGAAATTCATCTTCGCTTTATTAATTACGCCGAACGAATTAGTCTATATCGTGTCGAAAATTGCCGTAGAGAAAACCACGTTCCTTCGCCGGAACTCTTCGAGGCCAAGAAGAAGCCGTTGTTCTACGAAACGTCAAAGTTGGCTTCGCCGAAGACAGAATTTGTAAATACAGATGCTGTTGTTCGGACGGTCTAAATTAATTTGATCGCGTTTGATGTTCGTGTTTTCTGTGTGTGTTCAAACGCCAAGTAGTAAACATATGTCGCAACGTTTTCGACGGCGGTATTTAACTCGGTAAACAATTCCGTATCAGCGCATTAACATTTACTGTATGGGTACACGTCTTTATTCGGTAAAAGGTTAGTTTATTGAACTTTGAACTTTCCGCCTCGAATTGTAGATAAAGGCGATCGATGCATCCACGACCAGAATTTCTAATTGTCTTTGTGCGCCATTGTAAATTTCTAAGTTTGGGCGTTTTAGGCGAAAATATACGGAATGTACGTACATACAAGTTCGGGAGAAGTAAGTTTACTTCTAGTGTACTATCGGGTGTTTTCTTAGAGGTATAGAACTTTAAATAGAAATAAACCGCATAAAAATCGTAGTATCGCGATGGTATTGGTTTTATTGAAAAGATAATTTTATGTCATTAGTGCTTAAATATGAAAAAGTAAGTTCCAGACCATGGAAATGAGGTTAAAGGTAGGACGAAACTGGACAGAATCATAAATGGCATTATTAGGGAAAACCTGAAGGTTAAACTGATAGAAGTCGCAGTAGAGAAGAGTCAGTTGAGGCGGATAGGACATGTTTCGAAAATGGAGAAAACCAAGATGGACAAATGTACGACGCACGAGTACCGAGAAGACGAGGATCAAGGAAACATCTAGACAGAAGAAGTAAAGACAGTAACTGAAATTCGTGGAAGTGAATTTGACAGCTCAATGACAACGTCTTACGCTCGGAAGGATAAAAATGTTCTAGGACTACTTAGTTAGTTAGTATTTAAATATGGTGTCGGGCATATGAGCAATATGGAAGTTCAATTTTCGACCACTTTTTCGAGCAGCTGGGGCTGCATATCAGCAACAACGTGTCAAACGTTGGCTGGCAAGATCTCCATCGTCTCTGGTTTATCGGCGTAGACTGGGACCTTTACATATCGCCACAGAAAGAAATCGAAAGGTGTTAAATTACATTATCTTGGAGACTAATCCACAGGTCCATTACGCGAAAGTATGCGCTCATCGAATGTTTCCTTCAATAAATTGATTGATGCGCTTCCCTGTATTGAATATTGTGCCAACCACAGCTATTGCACATTAATGCCATTCAATTTGGGAACGAAAAAGTCAGTAATCATGGATCTATAGCGCTCTCCATTGACTGTAAAGTTCTGGCCAACATAATTTTTGAAGAAACATGGACCACTGATTCCACGAACCCATAAAGCACAGCAAGTAGTTACCCTTGCCGGATGTAACCACGTCTCAATAATGGCTTGTGGATTTTCTCCAGTTCAAATGCGCGAACTTTGCTTGTTAAAGTAGCCATGGAACCAAAAATGAGCTTCATCGCTGAGCAAAATTATGTGGTAAAAATGAGGATCAGGAGCAATCGTGTTTGGATTCATTCACCCAACGTACAGAGTATACGATGCTTGAGCGGCTTCAATTCTTGCACGAGCTGGATCGTGTAAACCCGTAAACCAAGATCTTTTGACTAACAATAAGTTGTAGAGTATCCGACTAGAAATTCACCGATAAGTGGAAGTGTTATTATTCGTTCTTTTCTTAGGTTTGGTCAAAAATATATCAGGAACTGGAGTATACGATCTTTAGATAGATCTTATAGCCGCCTCCCTTTCTTTTTGACAATTCGTTGTCAAAAAGAAAGGGAGGCGGCTATAAGATCTATCACTTTTTACTTCGTTCTATTCAACATATACGTGAATATTTATTCCCTTTTATTACTATATTTTACACAACTTGACTCGCCACACGTAACTAACTATAGGTTATAAGTCATTGTTGCACACTTTTTAAAGCGGGCTCTAAATCTTCTTTTATTTTGTAATCAAGCCTTAACCCTTTCATACTCGAATTATTTATTATATGTGTACAATGTTGCCTATAGGCAACTGTGGGAATGAAAAGGTTAATGATGTTGTCATATAAAGAACTAAATTCGAGTTTTTGTAAACAAATCGGTTTTCTTTGACATTTCCAATTGATCGATGAATTTTTACAATTATTATCATTAACTCCGAGTGATGTATGAGTACACAGGGGATCAGCCTTCTCTGGCTTTGGAACGCTTTGCCCAACTTCAAAAGGTTATGAAAGCTAGAAGCTCCTTATAGAGTTTGGCACCGAATGAAGCTATCTAAAATTACAAACAGCCAAGGATAGGCCTAAAGTTTCAAATTTATACAATAGACAACAGTTTCTTGCTTTGAATTCTGCATTGTCAATGCTAGAATGTAGTACAGTTAGACATCTCTAAATCGAATTATTTGCCACTCCAAGTTGTTCATATTTGAGAGGGTTCAAGTTGGAACAAGTGATTGAAAATTATTTGATATAGAATGAATGTGTTTTATTACACCACAAACAACATGAACACATGACACGATTTTTGTAACACAGTTCAGCCCATCATTTTCACAATGCTAATACCTTTCTAATAATAGCAAAAATACTTATTTGATCCTTTTATATTGGTAGGTAGTAGATTTTATGAGAGATCATTTAAAAGCGGTGCATTTTAAAACAGAAAGGTATCCTAAAGTGGAGTGTACATTATACCTATTCTCTTATTCAGCCTTCGTTTGATTTTCGAAATGAGTGGTTGTGTGTGGTTAAGAAAGTTTTCTTAACGACGAAAATGTCAAGTGAAACCCACCGCAGTTGTAAAATTTCTCCTGAAAAGTTTTGTTATATTCGTGGAGAATTTCTGGTGAAATCACAAGCCAGACCATTTTCTGAAAATATGAAAAAAGACCACAAATTGGAACATTGTTGGACGATGTCAATTTTCTAGAGAAGCCCACCGCGTAAGAACAACTAAGCTTGGAACTCATTTGTAAGTGTTGTTAGGGGATTTTGAGGCAACAGTATGAATGCTAACTGGTTAAAAACTAGTTAATTAACTCTCTAAACTCCTACTAATCGCTTGGTTGCTGAATGTCATTAAAAATTCACTCTCTCCATTCCTATTTATCATTTTTTCCTAATGACTTTGGGGACTCAACGACGAACAGGGTGAGAAATTCCATTAAAATATAAGGACAATGGAAATTCGGTAGCAAGATGTTAAATATATTTATATAATAATAAATATTTTTGATGATCTTTGTCTTAGATGTCAACTTAATATAAATTAGAAATATAGTAGATATGCAGGGTTAAAATACTTGTTAAATAATCTTTTTCAATAAATATTACATCGTACAGTTTTGCATGTGGTTTGTCTAATATTACAATTTTTTGTTCGCCATTGTCGTATTTAGATAGGCTCATTCTGCTACAATATGCTATTCAGCTTTGTGTTACAAAATACGTGATATTACGCAGATTTAAATCAGATTGATATACGATATACACATAGATAGTAAGATTAAAACCAATAAATATCGTAGAAGCACTAACATACAGCTAGTCCCCTTAACGTGCAACATAGCGATCGAAGAATAAGCAGCGATATGACAACGATGCGCATGACGATCATCGCCGACTGGCGTTTGATGACGTTGGGAGCGCTGTCGAGCCTTGTTTTCTCACCAGACTCTCTGGAAGAACTACACACGATTCTGTTGCAAATCATTGTCACTAAACCCAAGAGGAACTACATTGTCTACATTGACCCTACATTGTAGTGTCAAAAGGCCAATCGTGTATATGTTTGTTGTTCTTTGATTTGAACAAAAAATGTTGAAAGCAACTAGACCATGAACACGGTTTTGAATGTCCCCAAGACGAGGTATTACATACACTAACTGAATAAAACGCCATTTCATTAACGAATCGAGTGTATTTGTAAGAAAATGAGATACTATTTATGCAAGGAACATTCCTCATTTGGGAAAATGCTTGTCAGTATTAAAATAGCGATTGTCGCCAAACATGACGATGCATGATTAATATTTGACTTGCAGAGAGTAACTTAGATGTATTTCGAATGCAAGCCCCGCAAGACTAAGGTGATCAACTTAAAAAATTGGAGTTATAAAGTTGCATTTTAAAGGAAAGGTGGATGCTAGCACTCCAATCAACTGAAAAGCTTTTCTTAGGAGGAAATTGAGGTTATTGCAGCGTCGATTAAGGGAGATTTGATTGTCTTAGTTTCATAAATATAACGCTAACTTTTGGATTGAGTAAACAAACACCTCTCAAACCATCGTTTTTCTTTCTCGGTTATCAAACTTCTCTCATTTGATGCAAAAGTGCCAACTCCACTATCCTCTATTAGAACGGATTTCCAAAAGTTGAAGACAAATGGCGGTAATCAGTAATCTGACACACAATTTGCCGATTTGTCCGAGCACAACTGATTGCAGTTATGCATTCGGCGTAATTGTATTAGATAAATTGCAATTACACATGAAAGCGTGATGGTAATTAAAACCGGATCAAAATGCATTAGCGATGGTTGGCACGGTATTTGGCGTAACCCCACAGATGCTCTCCATACCTGTCGTACAGAGAGACATGTGGTGGAAAAGCCGAGGGTTGCGCCGATCGATTGCAACTCCGCGCTCGTCGCACAACTATACAGTCGTAGGTTGCACAACTAAATTAAGCAAAACGATTAAAAAGCACGCCGCGCACGCGGGTAAAAATGCCCGCCATACCTATTTATATTGCCTACATGTTTCCAATTACGAGCGATAAATTCGAAATTACGCCCGAAAACGTAATTTCGAACAAATTATAGAGATTCGCTTATACACCCTAATGGTTTTTCAGTCAATAAAGTAGCGGAAAAATTATTGAAAAAAGGCGAACGGCGCGCGGTAATCAATAGCGACCGCCTTCGGCGTGAAAAATGGTCGGCAAAGATGGCGAGGCGGTAGTGATGTTTTTATATGCCTTTTTGATGTGACATTTTGCTTTAAATTCTGAATTTAAACAGCTCATTTTTCAGTATAAAGCAGCGCTTTTTAAACACAAAGTTGAAATAACGACCTCAACCCAAAGCTCCTTCCGTTATTAACTAAATGAAGGAAAAAATATCAACCTCATTATTAAACAGCATTTATTACTTTGCAGTATCTGAAAATAGTTTCAAACTCCAGAATCTACACTGAACTAACTATAAAGTCTTGCTCCACAGACAGCTTTACGTAATGGTGCAGATTTTCAGTAAAATTGGCCGAGTTTGAATTGCTTTTAAGGTAAAACATTCGGTTTTGCGCAACTTTGCAGTATTTTTAGAGCTGGGTGAGCGTGTTATTCCACATTTATTAAATTGGGACACTTTTCAAAATTATGGTTCAAAATATTGGATTCTGAACTTTGAAAATCTGAAATTGCGCTGCTGTCTTTTGAAGTCGTAACTGAGTTTCGAAGCACCACCATATTCTCTCTACGAATCTGCGTAGTGACACAATTCTTTGACAACGGAGGAGCATTTCCGTTAGGTTTGTAGGTAACCTTTTGTATTTCGAACGGTAGATTAGGTTGGATTGAATTTAGACTGGCAGCTAATTTGTTGGATATTTTCATTTATAATGTTTAGGGTGGATGAACCTTGAACCGGTGAAAGTAAGTGATCTCCTCTACACAGACGATGTGCTATTGATACCGAACTTCAATAGCAAGATGCAGAAACGGCTAAATATATGGATACAAGAAATAGAAAACATGAGAATGGAGGTAAAGACAGAAAAGGCCAGATAAAATGTAAAGGAAAAGTAATAGAACAGGTACTAGCAAAAGTAACCAAACTGGGCCGAATAAGAAACGATGAAATTAGGAAAACAATAAACCGTAAACCATAATAGAAGAATTCAAAACAAAGCAATTAAACTGGTACGGCAATGAGTTGAGGATGAACTCATTGTCAGACAGACTGGCAAAGGAAATATTTGATATGTGTGGACCTAGACATAAAGAAACGGAGGACCTAAAAGGAAATGGATGGATCAGATCCAAGAGTATGGGAAGGAAAAGGGAAAACACCAGAGAACCTAAAAGGACTAGCAGGACACAAGCGATAAACAAGAAACAAGAGACAAAGATCAATGCATTCGAGATGAAACATTAGAACACTAGCAAAAGTACCCAAACTGGGCCGAATAAGAAACGATGAAATTAGGAAAACAATAAACCGTAAACCATAATAGAAGAATTCAAAACAAAGCAATTAAACTGGTACGGCAATGTGTTGAGGATGAACTCATTGTCAGACAGACTGGCCAAGAAACTGTTTGATATGTGAGGACCTAGACAAAAAGAAAAGGAAGACCTAAAAGCAAATGGATGGACCAGATCCAAGAGTATGGGAAGGAAAAGGGAAAACACCAGAGAACCTAAACGGACTAGCAAGGCACAGGATTGGGTGGAAGGAATGGGCAAAGGAAGAACCGAAACCCCAATCCGATGCCTCAAAGGGTTCTAAGGATCTGGTAAAGGAGAAGAAGAGGCTCGCTGTAATACATACGGTTGAATTAAATTTAGGCGAGTAGTGAAATTTGGACATAATTTTCTGGATAGAAGCGGTTGATTATACTAATATCTGGATTAATTGAAGTCGCTAATGTTTGAGTTCCGGCAGTGAACATGAAACTTAATTTATACGAAGTTTACTGACACTAATTCACCGTTTTTCTGGTCTTTGAAATTTGAACTAATTGATCAGGGGTATCTCAAATTCAACGTTACTACGGTAAATAGCGATATAATTTGACACTTCGTTCTATGTGTTCAAAATTCCATTTCCGTTACATTTACGCGCCCTTGTCTCCAAGTAATATACATGGCTCAACCACATATCAATGGTTCGGAGGCTTGAGATAAATGGAACATATTTTTCTGTTGCCTTTTAGTTAGATAATTTACTTCCAAGGGTTATGAGGAAGAGCCCGAAAGGGCAACATTCGGCTTCTGTACAATCTTTTGTGTTAATCTCCCCGATTCGATGCATTAGCTCAAGAGATTTATCCTTCCTATCCATAGGTTTTAGACATCTGTGTCCTAAGTATGTATAGATATTTGCCATTTGGTACAATGACTGCATAAAATGCTGTCAGATATATAAATTAATTCTAACGTCTTTTGTACTCTTTCGGGTGCAAGGGCGTGACGTTGAGCAGTCGACCTGTCATTCTATCACTTTCGCTGCCAGGATTTCGTTATATCTTGTATCTCGGTTTTCAGCCGCTGCCCTTGTTTCTTCTGTCCAGGTCTTCGTTTTCTTCTTTTCCTTGGTACTGGCATTTCGTACACTTTTCTAACAATCCTGGTATTCTCCATTTTCAAAACAAGTACTATCTATCTCAAATGTCCTTCCTCTACTGCGATTTGAATCGGTTTAATCTTCAAGTTGTCCCCAAGAGTGTCATTTTTGATTCTGCCCAGTCTAGTTTTACCTTTAATTTTTTGTAGAAACCTCATTTTCATGCTTTGTAACCTGCTTTTTTGGTTTCTTGTTGTTGCCCACACGTCTCCTCTATATGTAAAAATTGGTGTCACTACCCGTTTAAATATATTCGTTTTTGCTGGTTTTTGGTATCTCTCTTTTACTTAAGAAGCTATTTTTTATGCAATTGAGTTGTCTTCCAGCTGCTCCTATTTTGGCCTTGATTTATCCATTCAACCTTTAACCGTCTTTCATCACCATAGCCCATAATTATTTATAACTATTCACCTGCTCTAGCTTCTTTTCTCGCAGGTAAATCATACCTGCCTTGCATCGTGCTTATAATCATTGTGTTTGCTTTTTCTACGATTCTTTTTCACATTTATACTCTTCAGACTTTCATTATATATTATCAGATTTTTATTTACTATCGTTTTGTACGATTAGCACTGTATCATCGGCATCATCGTCATTCTGGATGTATTTGGCAATTATTTTTGGCTCTCATTGTACGCGTTCTTCATTCTTTCCCCAAATTCTGTCCACTATGGTTGTTTTCCTTCCTTTACTAATTTTTTCACCACTTTCCTTTCTCCTTTGTAGATTTCGTCGTTTCCAGGCGTTTGCTTGTTTACATATTTCTTCCATTTTTCCCCCTCTTATCGTTTCGTTCCACAAATGTGTCTTTTTACATTCTTTGTTTATCAAGCTTGTAGTCCTACACGCCCTCACTGCTGCATCCAGCTTTTCATGTTGTTTAACTTTGTCCATATTTGTTTCATTGTTTCACGTCTCGTTATTTCATGCAGTTTTCTCGTCAGTTCAATTTGATATTTATCCCCTATATGTTCTGTAACCATATAATTTTCAGGTCCGTATGTTATTTTCTAAGTTTGTCTATTCCATTTCATGACTACCAGATAATGATCGCTGCCGATTTCCGCCGATTTCCACCCCTTCTCTTAACTTTGACATTCTTCACTTTCTTTCATATACCTCTATTGACTGTAAAATAGTCTATTATTGCTCCTTTTGCCTTGCTCCTGACTTCTCATGTACGTTTGTGTATATATTTATGGATATTTGCTATGGTCATTTCATTTATAAGGTAGAAACTTAATACCTTTTCTCCATTTGTGTTTTTCGAAATTTCTCCCTCTTCCATCAGAAACTATCCTATTTTCTCATTCATCTCGTCCATTCCTCCTTTACGGTCTCCTAAAATTATTGCGTTGTCTCTGCTGTCATCCATTTCTCTCTGTAGTTCCTCAAAAAAATCGTTCTCTTCCTTCTTCGTGTCCTTTGTTGGTTCGTAAACTATGGTTAGTGTATACTCCTCTTTTCCATTATGTATTGTTACTATCAATATTTTATTGCTTACACATTCTTTATTTTTAACTTGTATAATTAGGAGACTACTTTCACCATTCGCAGACGGGTTTCGCGGTTATTCTGCTTGTCAGTGCGACTTTATGAGAGACAGTCTTAATTTCGGGATAAGCACTATATCTGCTAGTATGTTTTACGTACGTACATATGAGAATTCAATTAAAAAATTATTTATTGTTATATTTAAAATTAGAATTAAATAATTCAAAAATGCGCATTTAAATACGTATTGGGAGAATTTCTTAATTGATTTCCCATACGTACAAACATCGCCCTTTTAACTTGATTCATGTTTTCATCCTTATTAATTAGGGTTACTCGTGCTTTTGCGTGAGCCTCTGCATTAATCTAAGATATATATGTTTTATAATTGCATATATTTTTGAAGATGGTCTTATCTTCATGGTAACAGAACCCAGTTACTGTATCTATTGCAAGGTAATTTTGCATCTTTGGAATTAGCGTAAGCAAAATTTACTACTGCAGATGCAGGGGATTTTAATTACGAGCTCATAATGCATAAAGAAACAAAATGAAAATAAAATCGCTTTTAATTATAGCATTAGCCCATAATCAAACTCCACTGGAGTCCACACGCTCGCTTAGGTAGATCCGACCGTAAATCGTCTCTCCGGTAGGAACCCATCTGCGAAATTTCATATCTTATTCCGGGGCGAAAGTGGCTTCCCCACTTTATTATTAACCCGGGAGCACTATTATGTCTAAGAAATATTTAATATTAAAGAGGAGCATTAACGGATATGCAGCGTCAGACCAAGATATCCGGTCTCGTGAATAATGTAAATTAGGAGCTTAGAGAGAGCGCCTGAGTGCGCAGTTATGTATCTGCATAAAGTTGGCGTTTTTCGGACAACCGCCGAGCCCCACGCGATTCGAGGATGTATGCATGCGTTTGAAACCGCCGAACTGCAACATCGTTGGAAAACAATTAAAGACAAGCGCATACCAGATCAAAGCGGAGGGGCTGCAGTAAAATCTCTAAGCGACTGTCGCCCAATATTGGACGAATTTTGCCAGTGCCGAAATGATCTTCGACGCCTTTCCTACCACTGAGTGTGCTCTTACTTTAATAATGCGCTGTACAATTTTACGGTGTAAGATCACACGAATAAATTACATACGCGTGTAATGTTGTCGGGGTCCTCTTGTACATTTAGTTGTCCCTTTTGATTTCGTTTTGGTGACTAAATTGCTGCAGCATGGGGTTCATCGACTCGAGGCGTGACGATGGAAGGGTGTAATTTGATCATAAATTTCTGTGTAGAAGCGGTAGATTTATACCGATATGTGTATTACTTAAAGTCACTAATGTTGTAAGTTGTAAAGTATTTTGTACGATGTTCATAGAACGTACTATAATTATTAAACCGTTTTCCTGGTCTCCGTAATTTGACCAAAATAATAAGGGGACTCCCAAAATCAATGTCAGTTCGAATCAAATATAAAGTATATAGTCACAATTGGACGTTGGCAACGTGTAAACTTCCAAAGAAGCGTAGCTTTGCAAGTATTCTTTTGATTCAGACTGCGGACCAGCGAACACGGAGACCTTTTTAATTAAAACTTTAATTAGGGCGTAAGCTAATTTTCTGCAAGAAATAACGAAAAACAAATTACATTCGGAGTTCGTCGTCGAGATATTACGTGTGTCCCTATAATTTTTAATTAAAAAATCAAAGTTTACTTCAATGCTTCAGCCAATAAACACACCTTCAGGCAATCCACAAAAGTGCATAATTACATCAGTTAATTACACGGTGTTTAATTCCTTGTAAAGTGAACATCCTTACCTGCATTGCTGCATCCCCAAAAGGAAAAATTATGACATTACATCGAGGGCTTTCCAATATTCTACTGTTAGCAGAGCGACTAGATAACGGAAATCTAATAAGTAACCGAATCGCATCGTTACGTATGTAAATCATTCTTGCAAATCAGGTGAATCTAGTCGAAGAATTCTGAAGTTCCCTAGGGGACCCTTTATAGGACTCCGAGCAATGGCGTTTAAAATAGTTTGAAAGTGGCATGTTCGGCTCCGGGCGGGAAAGCCATTTAATCTAATTACTTGGTTCGGATACCGGAAACGGAATCTCGACAGGCAATCGCAGAACGGATAGGGATGCAATTACTAAAACATTTTTAGTTCTACCTGTCGAGATTTCTTTCCATTTCCATCGGCGAGCTTAGATATGATGTCATGGCACTTAGTTCGGATGGGGTATGCAAATCACCCTTCCAAATGGAATAAAATGTCCGGAAATGTTAAATTTTAATTGCTTCCCGGAAAAAAGACGAAACTTACGCCTACATAAATTTAAGTCTTTAAGTGCATCTTTCTAATGCTACTGTGGTTATGTCGTCTCAGAGTTTTCTATACATTTAAGAATATTTTCTTTTGTTGAAAACTGGGCATCGATAGTATTTCTTAAAAATGACATTTTGAGTACCGATGGAGCCAAATCCCAAGAAGGTGGCCAAAAGTTGAAAACAATATAAATTTTGCTGAAAGTCAGTACTCGGAGCTTCCCGGGATCGCTAATTATGAATCTGAAGACAAAATTTGAAATAAAAATAAAATGGTGGATTTAACAGGAATTACTTTTATAGAGGAAGTACAAAATAGATCCATATGTTGTATGATACGATAAAACATACAATCGGTTAATTTAAAGTTCATGTATCGTCATCCGAGGAATTATTTTGGTTGACAATCAATTGATCCAGCTTTGAAATCGCTGCAGCTTCCTGTACTTGCCAGTATACGTGGCCCAACTAACAATAAAACTCCTTCTGAGAGCAACGACTTTGAGTTATTTTCGAGGCAATTCGCGCAAGCTTGAAATAAATGGACCGGATATTAATAATAAGCGTGAAATAATGTCTTCCATTGTTTTGGCTCGGGAACATTTTCTTGCAAAATCTTCACGAAACATTTTTAATGTATTTATTGGTAGACTTTTGAGCGTTTATCACTTTTGCGCCATGAATCAATATCTTATGTACCGAAGTTGGCATGTACAACCACGGATATAACTGCACAAAGTAGCGAGCTGTCTGTAAGACATATCTTGAAATTTTATGAAATCGATTTCATGGGCACTAGAAATTGTCTGCAATATGACATGGAAATGCTTGATCAAGTCCTCATCAACCCCCGTAATAGCAGCAGAAGTCCTCGGGTTTTCAAAAAATCGTCGAGCGGTATTCCCATCGTTCGAGCTACCGAAACCAGGCTTTAATTTAATTCGATAAGGAACCCTTCTGTATATTTGTTTTTGGATTCTTATTTGTTCCTTTTCTTTGTCACTACGTGCTTACCACTTTTTAATTTCTACCTTATGTACTACATGCAAACAACATTCGAAAAACCGTATCAATGCATGCAAAGTTGATAATCCAAACTGTAAATGATCTTCAGAGACTTCCCTTTCGAGAATTATATCGATATTGTAAAATTTTTTGAAGTTGCTTTGCATAAATAGCATCGTTGCATAGACATATTATGCGTGATAGCATTACAAACTTTACCGTTTATTATGATGGAAGCAAGTCGGAAAGAAACACTTACGTCTTTTCCATTTCTGACCTTTTCGAAAGGGCCAAAATTGTTCCCTTGCTGTTCAATATACTTCATTTCCTCACGAGTGGCTTCAGGACTCTCGTCAAAAAATTGGATCATAATTGGTCATCTCCTCGTTTTAGTAAAACGAGGAGATGGCAGCCTCGGAGTTTTCCATTCAACAAACCTAGCGTTAGTTTCTTGGTAATCTGATACAAGCTCTAGTGGAATGATTGAGGTATAAAAATATTGGCATCGGACTTGTTTCCATTATCATTGGTGAATTTTGCTTCTACGTACTTCGGCCAAAAGTGCCATCGCAGCCCCACTTATAAATTAAAGTGAAGTTGCAAATATTTTCAGAAGACAAACTTTCGATAATATCCATTTCTGTAAATAGTATTCTATCAACTGTGCGATTCAGCAAAGCCTGTAATTTTACCTCACTACTACATTGATTGACAGAAGTATGTGACTTAGGCGGATAACATTTGAGCTTGGCTTGATATGGGAATTTATACGATGGAACTACATTGTAGCTGTTCTTTTCGCTTCTATTACGAAGCCCCTGATATTGTGATTTCGATTTTAGTTCCATTATCAGCGACATAGCAGCATCGGCAGATCGAGTCGTTTCTCGAATCGTATCTCCCACATCACGGACAATTTTCGCAGCATCTGATTTCCCAGCTTATTTGAGTCGCATACGTCAATTCTTCCATACTATTTCATGCGCGTAATTCTTCAATCCTCCTTCGTTTTGGCCGGTCAGTAGACTCTGCAAATTCTGAAGAAGGCCGGCCCAAATTATGGTATTTGTCTGAAGATTGTTTAGTTTCTTCGAAAGAAACAAACACACCCAACCATTCAGAATATTTTTTGCAGAAATTTACCTTCATTTCTTGATACTTGCTGCCACTTTTACAGGACAGGTTTTACAGTGTCTGATAGAGCAAAAAGGGCGTTGCGACTTATCAGACATGAAATTTTCGATCACTGCATATGTTATAGTCGCTTTTTCATTCAAGTGCTCATTCAATATCGACAAAAATCCTCTCTTGTTAGGCCACGTGCTTCACGATTATCAGCGACAGATTCTAAAATTGGAAAACATAATAATCTATATAGATGGATAATTCCATATTCAACCTCAAAAGAATATTCATAAAACCCGAACTTAAACTCAGCTTTTCAACTTTTGGCAAGGTTTTTGGGATTTGGCTCCACTGCGCGTCGATCCAGATTAGAGAAAAGGACAAAAATCGGAATAAATATAAATATAGACTTTTGAGTTTTACGGAGCTAACGAAGTACTTGTATTTACTTAGCGCAACCGAACAACTTTATCCACGCCTTTATCTTGAGCTTTTAGCTATGGATAGATTCGTTTTGTTGCTTGAGTTAAGGTTCATGTATAATTATCTTTCGACAATTGTTAGATCTTGATTTAAATGTAAAAAATATGTATGTATGGATGAAATTTTAATCCATCTCAAAGAAATGTGTCCAACTTAATCCATACTAGACTAATGCAGCTTTCGCTTCAGGTCAACGACGCCCGGATTACTCCTAATACATACATATCTACCGACTTCAAATTCGTTTACGATAAGTCCAAAACCTTTTACTCGTCGTCAAAGTGTACCTCATCATACATTTTAAATCCTTTCGTCGTTGCTTCCCTGCCTCGAATAAATCAACCGCTCCCTCTCTCTCTCCCTCCTCGAAGATCAGAGAGATATCCATTAAATATATACCATAAATTATTAAGTAATGTCGCATTTATGATTTTGTTTGAGCCGAAACTTCCGAAAACGGACGACTTTGAAGTTTGTTTATTTAATGTTCCGCGTTTTTCGTTTACCTCATTAAATTTATCGCCGAGCAAATAACCGCTCTTTGGAAAATAGAATTTAATCGAATCCCGGTTACGATTTAATAATGTATTTGGGTTAGGACGAGTTAAGACGAGCTTGACAAGGGGTTATCAAAGCCATCCCGGACAAACGGTAGAATGTGTATCGTTCGAGTCTATGGTGCATTATCGAGTACTATTATTTTATCGCTCAACCGAATTAATTAATTATGCGATGGATCGAATAAAATTAATTACGAATAAATTAATGCGCCCTTCGAACTTCATATTATATTCACCTATTTTATGAACCTAATGTGAAATATAAAGTTAATGGACCGCTAATTGAATTAATTTTGTATTTAAATGTCCTCTGATAATTTAGGCAGATATTTCCGAGTTATGAACGTGCACTGTAGGATTTCCAGTATTTACTGCATTCAATGAAATTTTAATTTGTCTATTGCATTACATTCCATCATCAAACGATTCAAAACTGCCTCTTCTATTAAAACAGGGAAAATTTACTTATTAATATGCGGATGTACTCGTATCTTTAAAGAAATGTTTGTATATTCACATCGCTATGCTACAATTGGATAGATCTTTCATTTCAAAAGTTCCATAACTCCTTCACCTCCACAGGAGGATGGTCGATTTTACCAGAAATTTATGGTAATAATAATAATAATAATAATAATAATGGTAATGCAACCTTATTGTCCAGCAGCAGATCATTTCTAGGACAATATAAACAAAAGAATGTACAATAATTAGAATTTCACATATAGCTTCCCCACTCCTTAGAGCTCCCTAGATTCGTTCACTGGGGTAGATCCGTCCCCATTTCTACTCTATATCTTCTCGCACAGTCTTTCCCATACTTTTTCTCCCTTGCTATTCGAGTCTTTAATTCCGGCCCTATCGATATATCTTTCCACTTCCGTCATCCACATCGACCTTGGCTTTCCTCTTGTTCTCCTCCCTGCAGGATCCCACGCCAGTATCGTGTAGATTGTCATTCTTTGGCCCAATATCTAAACAAGTTCCAGCCATCTTGCTCTCTGCTGTTTCATCCTTTTAATTATATCCACGTCCACTTCCTGCGTCAATTCATTAATTTGTTCTTTTCATTTATTCGTTCTCCCCTATGTTGTTTGGTTCTTTATTTCATACGAAATATTCTTCTTTCAATTCTCCTTAGTTCTTCCTGTTGCTTGTTTGTCAATCTATACGCCAAATCATTGCTTTCTACACTTTAATTTTTATATTTTTCTACTGATATTTTACTCTCGAATAATATCCTATTGGAGTGTATGGCTCTATTTGCTGTAGTAATTTTTCTTTAATTTCTGTCTGCCGCTCTTCATTACTTGCATCATTGTTCACATCACCGTACTCATACATCTATCTACTTTCTCAAAGCTGTATTTTCCTAGTTTCATTACACTATTCCTATCCGATTATACTAGTTTTGTCTTCGTTCCACTTTAGTTCCAATTTCTCCCCTTCCATCACTATTTCGTTCAGAGTTTCTTTCATTGTTCTTTTGTTTTTAGTTAATAATAATTCCCCTGATTATTGTTCTCAATACAAACTCTAATCCTAAATTGAACAGCATTTTACATATATCCAAAGAATATTTGGAATCTCAAGAAAAAGAAATAATAATAATAATAAGAGAAATTACAACCAACTCAAGAAAGAAAGAAATTCTGAATGCACTTAATTTAAGAAAATATGTTGGCTACACAACGATCCTATACTCTACCCATTAGATTTAGATTTTAGGAGCTGGATGTAGAACCTTTGATCGGAGCTGCAGACGAGATGTGGATTTACATCCTGATTCTAACCGGAGAATATAGAAGAATATCCGTGACAGAAGGTAGCTATACTCCACTCGGCAGAAATGTTACAATTGATTTTCTATGCTAAACATCTTTGGTTTAAAATAACCCTAACTCGGGAAAAGTTTAAGTTGAATTATATTTCCGACTAATAACATGATCATTTAAAAGTGAACCATTCGATCTGTCAAGGACCGTAGAATTGGCTTCATATACCCAGAAGTCAAGGACTAAGGATATTAAGATCTAGCAACAACTCGGTGAGAAATTATATGATTCAACGGTCCTTTTAGCAAAGAAATATGAAGTTTGTCTTATAACGTACAAAACAATAATTGAACTTATTATTTTGACAGTTTATCTGAATAATCACACAATAGCTTTGTTACGTTCAAAAAGAGAAAAATAACGGAAGAAGCGATAACCTAAAAATGAACGCCGAAAAACGTGGAATTGGTTTCTTGTTCTATGAATCCTAGTACTGGATGATCCTTCAAGTGGATTTTATGAAATAAGGAATATATCGCTCAAAATCTTTGAAATTAACACGTTCACTGCTAACTAAACCCATCGGAAGAGCAAATGGTAACGCAATGACGCGCAAACGCGTCAATGCGCATTCAACGTGTTACGCTATTACCCAAGCATAGAAATATACATCCTTGTGCATGATGATGAAACAGAAAATAGAACCATCTATTTTTGCATTTATTTTCTCTGCATGAAGGCGTGGAATCGAGCTGTTTCTCGACTAAAGAAATATCCAAAGTAAATTAACATCTGAACGAAAAACCAAATAATCTGAAAATAGCACATTGTTTCTGTCAAAAGTTAGAGAATCGAGTCTCTCTCCAGCTGGAACTTACAAAATTAGTTCAAAAGTTTCTTTTGGCTACACTCCTCATGTTTTCCGATAAAATGTAGGGTGTAAAGTTGCTGAGAAAAGTTTCTGATTAAAGTTTTTACAACATTTTGAACGTTAAAAAGTTTTATGAAGCCGTTTCATGATGGTACTTTCCTACCATTGATAGGGGAGGTGTTTCTCGTTTATGTGTAAAATAGTTAATTGGAGGAAGTTCTAGATAGCAGGTCAAAAGATTTAGCAAAACAATACAATAAGCCAAAGTTAGTGAAGGTTGTTTTGCCATTAAAAATCTAAATACCTAATTCCAAGCGATCCGTTGAGCACCAAAGATCGGCGATGCATTGTCGTGCAGTAGCACAATTTTATTAATCAGCAAGACGAAATAATAAGTAAAAATTTCCTCAGAGTATCATAATACATATCGGAGTCCTCATAATAAGGAAGAATCTTCTTCTATTGTTATTAGTCCCACAAAGAAAGCATTTTTATTGCCTGAGCACAAAGATTGATTAAGCTATTAATGCTACGAAAGCAGACACTTGTCTCATTAGTGGTATAGAAGGATAGACTATGGAGACTTTGCACGCAGTTAGAGCGAATAACGGCGGACTAAGCCACTACTAAATGTAATATAAGCGAGGATTATGTATCGAGACAGAAACACCTACATAGTTCAGAGCAGGTAACTAAACAGTTAGTCTCCTATTTGCTCTAGAGTAATACTTAGGTAACGGATCAACCAACCTAATCTGTGTATAGAAGTAGTATCATCGAGAGCCCATTTCCCTAAGAAGTCGTTTGCAGTTTTGAGTTATTCCTCGAAAAGCTATTTAAGCGTATTGAGTTAAAGCAAACTGCCAAAGAATTTCTTGTAGAACGGGATTTCATCTTTGTAGTTCTTTGATTTGTGATATTTCAACCGCTCTGCCATGTTGAAGTGATTCCTTTGTGTTACTTGAAGTTAATGCATAATGAAGCATAATATGACATATGACGTTACGATAATGTTCATTGTACAACTCAAAGGTAGCAAATAAGGAATAAAAAAGTTTTATTTAGTTAGTCGAAGTCGGGTATATTCAAGTATTAGTTCTAAGTTAAAACTATGTAGAAAGATGATTTTAATGCATATGAGTCGAATTGTTGTTAACTTTCGAAGGAGTACGTGCTTATATTACATACAATTGATACATATCAAAAATATTCAAGAGAGAACAACCACAGCATTCCGAGTATTACGTCTAACGTTATAACAGTATTTCTCCAATTGTATTGTTAAGAGCCTCATTATGCATTCATCTCCAAAGGAATATTAATGTCGGCTTTTACTCGCGGGAGAGAGGCAGTTCTCGTGGAAATTACAATATTTGTTGTGTTTACCGGCAGCAACGATAATATTTGTATAACCGCCGCATTTACATTGTTCCAGCTCCTTGACTGTTATCGCCTCGACGAATTGAAATTATGCTGCAACTTTTGTGTTGCAGTAATCAAAATGGAAGTGGTGATTGATTGCGTCCATGATTTATTCTATTCGCCACAATAATTAATATGGCATGAATTATAACTTGGTGAGAATACCGAAGAATCGCGAATATTTTCTTGGTTGCCTTTCAAAATAAGGAAATTAGAAAACGTATGGCAATTCAAGGATAAATAATGATCGAAACAGAGAAGAAACAGACTAATGTCTTTAGTGGTATGATAGTATTTTAAGAACTGGCAAAAGAGGACAATCCACATGAGCCGAATCGGAGTAACAGCACAATTTTGATGAGGCGAAGTTTGATGGAGGAGCATGGAAAGGGGATCATCCAAATTTGATGACTCCAAATCACAAGGACAAAGAGAAAAGAAGTAACGGAAGAAAATGTCTAAAATGTCCAATTCATTTATAGAATATGCACAATATGCAGAAGTCATATCATTACGGTAACTGTGGGATGGGACATATTTTGAGTAAACGTCAACTCGGTTACTTGAAGTGATCGCGACGTTATCAAAAACTGTGCACAGAATTCGCTACTTCAAATAAAAAAAGAGAACCAACATCAGCACTAGGAAGCGGACGAAATTAACTGAAAATTTCAATTGCGTATGGTTTTAGCGCAGGCTGATTATTGCGTCCACATGTGTCATTTCCGTAGTCGCTTGCTTTTCGCGGAAATGCATAAATTTCTCTCGAAACAACTTTAGTCCGGTCACGCGCGAAAAATATTGTTACCGGCGCACATTTTACTTTCCATCGTCGAGGCAAAAACAACATCGAACAATTGGCCGTGCCGTTTTGGAGGGTATTGTTGTTGTTTCGGTCGCTCCACGCGGATAGTCGTAACAAATAAAGCGAGTAATTCGATTTGAAACATGGCGACCCGACTATCGATTCTCTCGTAGGAATGCGGTCAGTTTACACAAACGCGGAAAACCGTGTTCGTCGGGTAATAAAAAAAAAGCGAGGGGAAAGCCGGCGACGAAACGAAAAGGCGAGGGTGTCTTACGCGATTGTCAATATTCGTAAAAAATTTATGCGCGCATATCATCTAGAATATGCGTATACGTTCTCATTTACATAAACAAAAGTCTTATAAATTCGACATAATATTCGCATTTATATTCGTCTGTTTCAGATAAATTGCTGTGATACGCGATTCGGCTTTCCCCTTTCCGCCGCGAGCTTTGATACTGGGAGGACGAAATGTTGTTAGTTGTGGTACTTTCTGGGTAAGCAGTATATTGAATGGAAATTCTGATGATGGGTAATATGGATGTAACGTTGTTATGTGATTAGTGTTGAATTTATGGCGAAAGGATTATTGATCTCTGTTTTATCTAACTTTGTAATTGCGGCACATTGAATTTAGCTGGAAACACATCGAAAGCCTGACAACAGTGGGCAACAATTTTAAACATAATGACTTCGATTTTCCAGCTGTTTTAGATATAAATAGGCATGCTGATTTGAAATTTTCTTCTATCACATACAGGTTTATCTAGTACTTAGTATGACCATTTTAGATTCAATTACCTTAGATTATTTTTTTCTGCATGGTCATATGCACATTTTTTATTTCCCGTCTAGAAACTCCTGGGAATTGTTTTGATAGTTTTATGATGTGTAATGTGAATTGCTGTTCTTCAACTTTGGAGGACACTGCTGGACATCCTAACGATGGACCTTCATTATTGTTATTGTTTATCCTCTTTTGTATAGCGCTTCTTGCTTTTTTAAAAATTTGAGGCACTTTTCGAACGGATTGATGACTCATTGCAGCAGCTGTGATTGCCTCCATATAATTAGCAGTTCAAGAGGCCTTATTAGTGTATCTTTTATAACATCGAGGCATCCGAAATGGTAGTGTACTAACATTGAGTACATACGGGGTAATAGTGGCTGACCATTATTATCCCTATTTGAATGTGTGTCCCACCACATTCAAATAGGGATAACGAGATTATCTTTAAATAATAGTATGTAAAATGTATTATCCTAAAGAAACTAACCTTTAACTATTATAAACACAAATCTTAAGCACAACTGTTTACGATATTTTCAAATCATAGGCGGTACCTAAACCATGAATAAAGCGATGACCAAAATGAACAGCTCTTATTAGAAATCGAGCCCTTTTCATTTTGCTACGACATTGTTTACAATTAACATGGAACGTTGTTAAAATTTCGTCGGGTAGTTGGTTTAATTAAATTAATTAAACCTGATATTTGATTGGAAACACATTCAAGCTAAATAATGGGCGGTTTCCATTATCCTGGTGACAACCATTTCACAAATTGTTTCGTTTATGTACGCACTCGTTTCTCTCCTTTCAGATGATGTCTGCTTCTGTTAAAACTCGTCGTAAATGCCTAAACAACCTTGACTCGTTTTGTTATATTTGTTGCGGTTTCACTATTCCCAATCAAAGGACAAACATCAGCGTATTCGTTAAGCAAGCTTATTTTGAATATTTTAAAGTAAAACTTGGTGACCAAGATAAGCTTTGGACCTCTCACAAAGTGTGCAAACACGCATGTGGAAGAAGGGAACGCGGGATAAATTGCCGTTTAGTACACTAATGGTTCAGTGAAAGCCGTGAGATCAATCAAGTGGCTGTTACTTTTGTATAATAAAAACGTCAGAATATAAAAGAAAAATAAATGTAAATTAGAGTACCTTAGTCTACCATCAGCTGAACAGCCTGCGAATTACTCAGCAGCTGAAATTCCAGTGCCAGTTTTTTTCAACTAAGCCTCTTCCGAAAAGCAGGAGTCTAGCGAAGAACTAAGTAATAGCAACGATTAAGATTTTGAATTAACGATGACTAAGTTTGTCAAGCATGAGTTGAATGATTCGGCGCGAAATTTGGGATTATCCAGAAAGATTTCAGAACTCCTAGCATCACGGCTGAAGGAAGAAAGCTTGCTTGAAGAAGGAGCGAAGGTATCCTACTTCCGAACAAGAGGAAGTGCATTTGTGTAGTGCTTTTGAAGTGACGGTGGCTTTGTGAATTGTCATAACATACATAGTCTAATGGAGGTTTTGGAAATTTTAATCTATAGCGCAACTGCATGGCATTGGTATTGTGTTCTTTGACAACTCAAAGCGGATTCTAAAGCGTGTGCTCCTCCACAATAGCAATGTATTTGCTCCAGCCATTCAGTTTGTTTTCGCGAAGAACATGGAGACATAAAGAGAGTCCTTGATACATTGCAGTATAACAAGCACAATTGGATCATTTGTGTTGACCTTAAAACGGTTTTCCCCCTTCTTGGTCAGCCTCGTGGATACACAAACTATCACTATTTTCTGTGTCTACGGGACAGCAGAGCTTGTGAGAAGAATTGGACAGAATCCCATTGCCCTCTGGCGATTCGGACATTGAATATGAGCCACTCGTTGACAGAAAGACTATTATATTCTCGCCTCGGCACATAAAACCGGGTTTCAGGAAGCAATCCTTTAAAGTTTTACCAACTGAAGAGTATTTGATATTCTACAGATTCGGCAGTAAAGATAAAAATATCGTCGCGACACTGTCAGCACCCCAGAGGAATGTTTGGTTGTCATTAAAAAATCGTACGAAGGACTTCCTTGTACATAAGCGAGTACAGGATTACGCGAAAATTATCAAGAAACTCTTGGGGAGCTTCTAAATGCTTGGTTGCAACATGATTATCAAGGTGCACTTCCTACATAGAAATTTTGCTGATTTAACGAAAAACTTTGGTGCAGTCACTGATGAACAAGGCGATTTCACCAAAATTTGAAGGTCATGAAGGCAGGGTGTTAAGGTAGATGGGATACACATATGATTTGTGATTATTGTTGGAGCATCAAGCGAGACCCACAACTTGTACACAATTGAGATGTCCGGATTTACAGTAACAATTTAGAACTTTTATATCAATAAAATATATATCTTGTATGATTTTTCGGGAAAAGAGTGCCCTCCTTTGAGGATAATATTGACGTGATAGCGGAAATCTGGGCTCATTTTTAAACTTAGATAGCACACGTTAGCCAAAAATGTGTCAGATCTAACTCAACAAAAATTGTGTTCCCCACTGTAATATACGGACGTAAATTCCAGTGGTAATTATTCATTACTAATGAAGTTACAATTAACGCAGACGTCAGAAATATTCAACATTGAAAAGTATTTCTTCAATTGCACACCAAACTTGCCCTCCTCCAGTGCAAATAATTATCATTCAGGGCGTATACTTCTTTAAATAAACCGATGTGAAGGGAAACTTAATACGAATTAATGTAACAACGTCCGGGAATCTTGACTCGATCCTAAATAAAAAATCTCCTTAATTGAAATTAATTTTCTTTTGGGAAAGTTTCGAGCCGAGTGTATTAAATCAGTTTGTTACCTCTTTCATTAAAATTTCCACCGCGAATCGTGCCGGAATAAAAAATGCGAGAAAGAACCCACCGGAGTTTCAATTCGGGAAAAGGAAACCGTCGGATACCACGTTCCTTTCGAATCGACTCTTCTCAGAAGGGAGCTTAACGGAGTTGACACGCTTAAGAAATCGCCACTCGAACTGCCAATATCATGCTCTCTGATCGAGATAGCGCAGATTCATTTTTCCCTTCTATAAATCCCCGATTGAATGGCGTGAAATTATTTACTTATAATCGATGGAATTTCCTCCACCACTTAGATTTCTCGTCGTTAGAATTTAAGGAGGTGAATTCTCCCGTGGTATATTATAATTAATTAAAAGCGATGCCCACTTTTCCTGTGGGAAAACGGTTTGATTAAATTAAAACGAAAATTTAACAGACCGAAAGATATTCAACTACATGGGCGGAGAGATTTTATTATTTTAAGTGGAACATTGGGTCTTGAAGGGAATGAAGATGTCTTGAGCTAATTAATTTAATCTTCACAATGCTCTCAAGTTGATAATTCAATTTGGTTAATTGAAGCAATCATGTGTGTTCAGTGGGAATTAGAAGAGACAGACAATAAAGAATTGAATGATTTGCGTATTTGCTACTTAAGGAAAACGTATTAGGAAGCAGATGTAGAACTAGAACTAGAAAAGATAAAGAAATGTAAATTAACTGAAATGAAATTCCTGGCACTTTGAGAGTTTCGTGAATTTCACCAGAAACACTGACGATCCGAGAAGAAACCGTTTAGAAGTTTCTGTACAAGAGCAAAGTTACCAACTTACAGAAAACAAAATTGGAGTGAAACTCCAAACATTTATCTAAGGATTGTTTTTCGTTGAACCTGTTATCAGTCAGTCCTTGGGAAATAACTATTGCTGAGGCCGAGGATTAAGTTCACTTATTTACAGCTACCACAAACTTAAAAACTAATTGATTCCACCAACAATATCTTTATATAATATAAATTTCCTACCATAAAACGAAACGGAAATTAATTACTACGAAAATTCCTTCCCTTCTGTACTGTGTTTCTTCTCCTTTCCGTAATTTAGCAGCCGTCTCGTGAATGAAATTATTTACTTGTGCTCGTACTGAACTATTTGTTAGTCCTTTACGCGCTAAAGTAGCCTTTAAGATTCCCGACGTCGCGTCCCTCGATAGGGTGGAAGAAATAAATTCGATTTTAATGTCGAATTCTCCCCGGTTCAATCCAAATTTATATGGGCTTTACCTGTTGAATTTTAAGCGAAGCGTAAAGTTGTATTGGTGCTAAATAGAATTTTCATTAAATTTTCCAATCCGATTACGACGTCACAAACAAATTGATGAGGAAGGTGTGTGTATAGCACTTCTGGTGTTGATAGGCAATACTACGTTAACGTACGGGACGTTCGAAACTGACTGTTCATATTTAATCGGGGCTCAAAGAATGCTGAATGATATTAGACAAAATGGAAAGAAGGAATAATACTAGCCAAGTGAAGTTTCCTGTGTTATAGTTTTATGAATCACAGATGAGTCGCAATATTGTCAACCAACGACATAGTTATCTGCGTGGAAGCTGGATTAAGTACTCACTAGTCGTTGATCATGCAAAAGACAAAGAAAATAGTATCTACGTATCCAAGACAGACTTTAAATAACTCCCAAACAACAGTATCATACGAGGTAACACAATAAGACGCGTTTGTACGAAATCTAACTTGCGGTATGTTAAATATGCAAATTAGAGGAAATATTTCACGTGTTTGTTTTTGGCGAGGAATGTAAGCGTTTCCTCTGGATTCGCCTGGGAGATCTACATCGCTGCAGCTTGTTTTCGAATCGCTAACATCACGGTAGTCCGCGAGCCCACTTTTCGAACCAAGGGAAAGAGATTTCACGACAATATTTACCTAACCGAAATTCTTTGCATAGTCGATTTTAACCCGCTGGCGCAAGGAAAGAACTCAACAACGCCGCCGTCGAAGTTAATTCCGCGCCGGTCGTCACTCTACTTCATTTAATATTTAACGCGCTGATGTTTAATAAGCACGTCGAAGCGGCGACGACAGTTAAAATATTTTACATATTTAACGCGACCGGGGCAAAGTAGCAAGTAACTCTTTGAAGTGCTCTAAATTACTCGTTGTGTTGATTTATGCACATCCAACCAACAACCGATGAGGCGAGGAGACCTGTGTACTTATATATGCACGTTTGTATGAATGTATCTACACGTCTTGTATATTTTCCATTACCAACAGCTTCCCAATAATTCACTCTTTGAACTTCGAGTCAACATTTCCTGTTTAGAGTATTCAGTTACAACATCGTTTACGTTTCGTTGGCGGAGGAAAATATATCAACAAATACTTGGCGAAATGATGAACTGCTGTAGCAGCAATTACTGGTGAAAAGTTCCGTGAAGTTGGCAACCGAATTTGTGAAAATATAATAATTCATCGGAGTTCCTGGTAGATATGAAATTGTTCTGAGGCACTTTGCGGAAAATTTCAAGAGTTCTGCAGAATTGCGCGAAAAAAATGTAAATACCGAAAATGAACATTTTCGAGAAAAACGGTGCGTCTCAGATATATTTCTGCACCTCGACCATAGTTCTAGAGTTCTTGACCAATCTTGCGAAAATTTCTGCAAAAAAATGAGATTTAGCAAAAATCTAAGAGTTCTAGCAAAGACCCCTACAACATTTTTTTATGAAAACCTTAGGTTGAAATATATTTGCACTAGTGTGTGATATCACTAGTTCTGGATAAAAAAAATCGCGCAACAGTTTTGATCGTTGTTCCCGCTAGAACCCTAAGAGTTCTATCGAAAATCCTGATAATTTTTCTTTTGGAAAGTTGAAAATTAAAAAGATAGGAGAAATGAAGCTCGCCTATAAATGGAAAAGAAAGAAAATCGCGCAACAGTTCTGATGGCAGTTCTCGTTAGAACGCTAAGAGCTCTATCGAAAATCCCGATAACATTCTTTTGTAAAGTTGAAAATTAAAAGGATATTCCGAAAATGTTATAATTTTTCGTTCATAAATAACAATTATTCTAATTGTACTTTTTGATAGCACACCGAAAGTTCCTTAGATCATCCCGTAGTCATTTTTTCTTTGTTTTGCTAATAGATCGTCAAGCGTTTGGATTATTATGGAACCAAATTTTATTAACCAACGAAGAAAAGAAATACGTACATCGCTTACTATTTATGGTTCCGTTAGCCTTTCAACAGCTTTACAAGAATTAAAATAGGAGTTTTAACGCTTATATAAATAAATGTAATAGATTAGAGTCTTTTCCAACTTTGCACATATGCCTCGAAGTCTATTCTACTGTGTGGTCTCCCATGGTCTTGTAACTGTTAGTCTAAACCTTTCCTGTTTTGATGTACATGAAAAGATGTTAAACAATTTCCATTTTTCTAGGAACTTTTTGAACATTCTTACGTATATCACCTTATAGCTTCCATGTGACTTCTTTGAAGACATATGGCGTGTAGTGTTCGATGAATTGATTAAAATTAACAACATCAACGAGTCTATACTCTTGATTGTCGATTGGGAGTGACTTAGAAATAGTTCGCAGCACACATTTCTTCCTTTCTACATTTCTTCGAATATCTTTTCAATTTTCAACCTTACAAAAAAGGTTATTAGAATTTTCGATAGAACCCTTAAGGTTCTAGCGGGAACTACGATCCGAACTTTTGCGCGATTTTTGTTTCCTTTCACTATATAGGGGAGCTTTATTTCTTCGAATACCTTTTTAATGTTCAACTCTACGATCAGAACTGTTGCGCGATTCTTTTGTCATCCAGATCTATCGGTCCCATACTATTGCCAATATCATTCAAACTAAGGCTTTCATGAAACAATGTTTTTGCGTACTGTACTACATCTACCAGGAACTCCGATGAATTATTATATTTTTACAAATTCGATTGCCAACTTCACGGAACTCTGGTCAAACTGGTGACTGGTGTTTGTCAGTGCTCTTTGAGCATATTTGTGTTAAAAACCAAATTGGAAATTTTATGTGCATACCTGCCAACAGAACTTAGGTAGTCTAAAGTAATTTATTTTAACGTACTACTCATTATACGAGAGATGATATTTAAATAAACGGATTGAGCATACCTTAGCCGTTAGATTTGATGAGGGGGATGAGGATATTTTGTTGCTTCCGGTAAAAGTGGCCCCTTATTCAGTCTCTCGATCTAGTTTGGTTTCTTTTGCTTTAGTATTAAGTTCTTCTGTCAGAGTGCTCTGGCCATGATAAGTTAACAGTAAATTAGAAGTACTACATTGAGGTTTTGATTAACTGTAAGCTGAGAGATAGGTCAAGAAAGAGAAACCAGCTCTATGGAAAAACAAATCATGGATTTGGCATCAGAACAATGACCCAGCGCACAATCCTAAGCGGACATGCACATTACTACGCTCGATCATCTACCATATTTACCAGACCTTGCACCATGCGACTTCTAATGCGCCTTAAAGGTAACACATTTTCAATCTATGGAAGAGGTCAAGACAAAAACGAAGAGGTCAAGACCTGCTGAAGAGGTTGGCTGGAGGATGATCTAAACCATTGTTTTCGACAATAGAAAACACATATGTGCCGATGTATAGATATTGAAGGAGAATATATTGAAGGTGACTAACAGCTATTTCGAGTAAGTTCCCAATAAAGCATATTTTTCGGACCAGTCTCGCTATTTAATTGCCAGATATCGTAGACCAGATAGGGTCTACGACGGCTATACATTATTCACCTGAAGGTACGTTTTCAAGTTGGTGATACTGATAGCTTCTATAGTGATTTTCCAACTAGATTTTCTGAAATGCATAAAGTGCATCCAGAACATTTAGTACCCATTCCACTAAAGAGAATCAATAATGTCTACTTCAAGTCCACCCCCCATTGCAAATTGAAGACATTGCCCAAAGGACGCTTAGTTATTAAATAAACATAAAGTTCTTAAAACGTGTTCAATTCAAATTCTTTAAGTCGGAACAGTATTCTCTATTTACCAGCGATACACGCTCAATGTATAGCTTTGATTGCAATCAAATCCACCCATTATGAATTACCACTGTTTGCTCGCCAGTTAAGCAACACAGCACGACTGCTTCAACGTGGAATACAACACTAAGGCGAAATCTATACTCTCGAGCATTGCCGCATTCGATGGATATTACGCCCGTAATGATAAATGTTTAGATAATGTCCAGGGAGAGTAAATGTTTGTCTTTCGGTGAAACAACGAACGCTCGCTGTGTTAGTATTATTCCGCATGAATTACAATTGGCTAAAGGACACGGGATTCTATATTAAACAATTCTCTTTTATACCCCGGATTTCCATTAAATTAATGAATATACTTTTTTTTTTTTGAGTGTATTTTACATCCATTTTATTATTATTGTAGTTAGTTATGAATATTCCAAGGAGTTTCTAGCTTTAAATATTGTAATCTCGCAACAGCACTTTAATAACGCCTCGAGGGTAAATATTGTTTTAATTAAAATTAGTGAACGTATGCAATTATACAAACACAAGTTGTATTATACAGTTATGACTTCCCGTTTCTATTTCCATCCGCGTGGTGGTATCAGAACAGTCGCGTAAATAAGATCGAGAGATGCTACGGACTAATAAATATTCAAGAAAATTCAGAAAAATATTCCACGGATGCAGTTGAGGGATATGCCTCGGGTAATGCGAGAACTTAAATCTGTTACACTTTTGACAGACGAGGATTTAAATTATCAAGACTACATTTGTACGGTGTACTTTGTATATGCCGGATATTTTTCCTCAAATAAACATTTTCCTCTGTGTTGAGCCGTTTTCTTGTCTTAATCGTAATGGCTGAGACGTGGCATGGATAGTTTATCATCGAATATTACGTGCACGCGCATCATAATCTTTAGCCTCAATTCGTTTGTCAGGTAATAAGTGTGTGGTAAGTAAATTTAGCACATCTGAAGTTCCGTGTAAATAAATTGTATCACATCATGTGCAATTCATCACCACACAACGAGGCCACCATCTTCAAACCATATTTTATCGAATTCGTCTACATCCATTGCTGTAGAAATGCGTGTCAACGTATTTAATTTTTAATTTTAACTTTGTATAGTGAGGGTTTACCGATGAGAATTGTGTCGTATGGTGTCACACCACAAGTCTTCTTTCAATCACCAGTAGTTACATAGAGAAACTTGTAATGGTATTGGGCACATGATGGGGTGAATCATCAATTTCGCATTTCTTTGGGTATGTACTATACCCCCTGAATTACCGTTGTGTTGTTGGCTCAAAATATATCTCCTTCTCAAGCTTGTAATTCCGGAGAAACTACAACATCTTGATTTAATGTCGATCTCATCTTCAATCTGGTGGTATGCCAGGTGTCGGCCTCCTAAGTGCTACAAGGAGCGCCTTTTATATTTTCACAAAACGACCAGTTAGTGGCGTTATTGCGATATTTCATTACTATTTCCGTAAAATTTGACATTTGTTATTGTGGAAACAGTGGTAGCCTAGAAATTGACCGAGTAATCCGTTTGCAATAAACGTTTAAAAAAGCAATTTTGTGAAACAATAGAAATTTGGCGTGATGGATGATTTCTTTACGACATCAGTAAAGACCTAACCCAACAAAAATACATACAATCGTTTGGTTTAACCTTTTGTATTGAAGCACCATCAGCAAATATTGTTTATAACTGGCTTTCAGTATTTCGTTGTGATTTTGCGTCTGTCAGCAATGGATTGCGTGAAGATCGACCAGCTGAATGAAGAACGGCATGTGACTTACTGTGCGATAGAGGCTCCTTAGGCAAAACGAGGACTTCGCATGTCTATTTATCTGTGAAAAAATCTGTTCCCGATGTATTCCGGATGATTTCACCGAACTTCAAAAAAGGGTTCGTGTTAATTAGTGGAAAGAAATGCTGACAAAATTTGACTGAGGAACTGCAAAATCCATATAAAACATCGTAACAGGTGATGAAACTTGGATGGATTCGTATGAACCGGAGACTAAACATCAATCGGCATAAAAGTTGTTGTTCATTCACGAAGCACTACCATGAAAATGATAGCTTGTTCCTTTGGTTCTACTGGACATTTCGCAACAATCCCTTTTAAGATTTGAAGAACAGTTCATGCTGAATTTGTTTACCAGAAGCTAACGACGAAATCAGCGAAAAAGAAATAAACGTCATACAGTTGTTTATTAGGAGGAGAAGAACATCGAATTAATGTTACATTTCTTTATGTTCCCGAATATCAAAAAAGAAATGCATGGATAGCGGTTTTCAGTGCCTCATGAAGCCTTAGAAAAACCACGGCTTTGAGATACCAACTATGGTTTGAACGCATGCAAAAGTGTCGAATATTTGAAAAAGAACAAAATAAAATTTCTTTTTCTTTTTCTTTTGTAATAACTTAAAAAGTGGCCTTCGTACAATTTGCAGCACGCGTTCAGAATATAGTGCAACGTTTGGTATACCTCTTTGTGTCTACTATTCATCATTAATCTGGGCAAACAGCGTTAATTACGGAATAAGTTACGACATACGACTACATATACACAGAAGTACTCGCATACGGCGTACTGACTAGAATGGGGAGTCGGCGATGATGTCGTAACTTATTTCATAATTGTACGCTGTTACCGCTGTTTGCCCACACAATTCATCATATCCATTCGGTGTGTGTGTGTATTTAGTTTACAATGCCCGGCTAGGCTACCACCTAGGACTCAACTGATTTTTACTGAGGCCGACAAATGTTCAAGATCTCTTGTTATCATGATTCTCCAGAAGTCATCTAGCTTCTCCTAACCTCAGGAGGCGTGCTCAAATTTTTCCCAGCTCCTCTTTTCTTTCCTCCTTAGCATCTTACGAAGAAATTATTTGCTTTATCCACAAAAGGGATCATCTGCTATGAAAGGTCATGGTGATTTTGGGATTGATAATTTATCAGTGACTTTATTGCGTTCTACTTCGACGGGACTTGGTGTTTAAGTCAAAGATACCTTGACCTTCCGTAAGCACCGGAAATCATTTAGTTTTCGCAGTTTTCCAGATCAGCCTCGAATTTGTGGCCTGTGAATTTAGTGATGAATGTCGGCTTGAGTATTAAGTTATGCTGACAATCTGTTCGTCCCTGTAGTTTCTTCTAGGGTGTCAACTTCTAGTAAACAACTGAGCCAAAACTTTAATAAAATAGAATCTGGAGGATCCACATATAACGACCTAATGAATTAGATGCGTTAATGGACAGCTATCAAATAATTGTGCGAAAACTTACAAAGCAAACAGAATTTGCATTTGTCAATAATCCGTGAGGAGAATTAAGCTTAGTCAATCGAATGTCAACTTCTGCTTGAAATTCGCTGAGATAATTTCCCCTTGGCTCGGAATATTTGTTCCGAGGTTCATATACCATGCTACCGCCTCCGTTCCTTCAAAAGTTTTACACCCATCTGCATACCACTTCATTTGTTGTCTAATTCCACTCAAGGTCTTGGAAATTGTGTTGGAGTTGAAAGCTGAGGAGGAGCTACAGCTTCGGCTAACTTCAATACTGCGGTATCAGGAAGGGTATAACACATGCTCGTAGAAGAAACAAAGCGCATGTGTTACCCCGATAAGTACCCATACGAATAAGAGTTAGCGTGATATTGCAGATGTCCGCTCTATACAACCTAAATTATCGAAAATCGTAATTCTCATACATTTATTACGAATACATTCGGTGTCAAAATTTACACCATTCCACATCGCGTTTCATGTTTAGCATCTGTCTCGAACTGCTCCAAAGGATCTCCTGATACATTTTATATACGCGTTCGCTTGCTATAACAATAAAACAGAATGAGCTATTTAAACGATGTTAACAATTCGAATGGAGCACGAAGCAAGCAACATAACGAGAAACGTACGTACTACATATGTACGAGTACGTACACATCTACTTCGTTTCATGGGATACAACGGGGCTGCTCGAAAACGAACTCTATTGGTATCATCGAGGAGTATATGCGGCCTTGAGACTTCGGAGAAACGTGCACGTAAGCAGCAAGAATGTCGAAGAGGGATTCGAAGGAAATTGTGTGATGTCAGATTTATGTTTTGTATTTTTATGTGCAGTCAATTTCAGTAAATTGTATTGCATTTTTTACCAGCGAGTTCATCGGTACCAACTTCCTCTTGATTTAATCGTGCGTAAGAATTTGATATCGACGTTTTGCTATCAATAATGCTGACTTTTTGATAAATACTGAAATTTTATCTTTTGGTGTAGGGAGGAATGACACTGAATAGTGATATACCACAAAGTCCGCTAAGAACTTCTACTATTCCATTCGCAACGGTAGTAAAAGTCTCCGACGATACTTAAGAAGCCTATCATCGAAAAGATGGTACCAGGAAAATTTATTTGTAATTAATTGTAATATAGATATAATGCACACATTCCTCTATTCAAATTACATCTTTATCTTGGAAGTACAGTAGATAGCTCTGTTTTAGTTGTAATTACGGAACTAAATCAATGTTGGAAGGTTTGGTCATGCACTCAAATCTATGTAATCGACGTGGCTCGCCAATTTCTCGCATTCGTTGAGAAGTGTAGCTGCAATTCAGACCACAATCTGATTAGGCTGCACTATCCCCATATGGGATTAAGTTAACAGCAGGGGATATGGCAAAACCGCCACTAAGAGGATTATATAAACGTAAATTTGCTGATTTCTATAAGTGTTCATTAGGAATCTAACCTGGATGGTCGAATCGGAATAAATACGCGACTTAGTTTGATGATCGTGAAGTAATACGACGGAACCTTAAAACTGTAGCATGAAGATTAGACGAAACAAACAAGCATAAAAACATAAAACTTGTGTTAAGCATATTTTCTCTGTAACGTTTTAAATGTATAACCTGAGATAGATTGCATCACGACGTTGGAATTTTTGATAGAAACCTATTGAAGAGTAGTAATAAATTATTAGATATTTGGAGACATTGATCAGGTCAAGCCATAGTCTTTAGCTCGATAATTTCTAAGTAATATTGTGACATCTTTCGTGAGTTATTTCTACATTTTTGTTAGTTAGTTCAATTTAACGTGTTTTTGCTTTCTTACAATGCATGGAATAGGACGCCAGGCATTTATTATAATTAACAAAAATTCAATGTTTCGTTCAATAAATATAGTACCAAACAGCAAACGTAAGGAAAACTCTTTTTATCCGAAATCCAATCTTATCCCCCTTCCTTAAAATACTAAAAGAATTGAATGTTTGCAAAAGTAAGGACACCCTTTTTGTTAGAGTACAAGCGCCGATATACTAACCCTATATTAACTAGAGAATTTTTCCTAAAACTCAACGAGTTAAAAATAAAATAAAGGGGGAACTTAATGTGATGTATTTTCCGTTGTCAACTTTGTACGGCGTGGTACTCGGCATTGGAACGGAAACTATCCAAGATGGCCGGCTTTCTCGCACTTGATGTAAAAATGTCGAAAATACAGCCGGACACAGCAAACTGAAGACTAAGACGGCTTCTAGCTTTTATCATAGTTCTCAGATGTTCTGAAAAATAAATCTTAGCTCTCTACTAGTCCTATACCAGCACTCTACTAGTATACACTAATTCCCTACAATAGCGACATCGATACGAACAAAAAGAAAGGCTCACTTCCAGTAGAGGGGAAAGTAAATGATCAACGTGGTCGTTTAGTTCGAACACAACGTTAACGTTAAACTTTCCAGAATCGAATTTCCGTCTATATCCTCGACAAACGAGACTCTAAAATGAAAACGCAATAATTTATTCACGGAAAACGACCTGTTCCATTCCACGTCACAAAATGAATGCTAACACGGGCATCCAAAATGCGCGAGTTGTATCAGAAACTTATGAAGGCGGGGCGCCATCTATGGGAAAAAGTTGAAGCGAGAGAGGCCCCAAGTAACAATACATGACGCCGTAGCAATTGGCCGTAACATCAGAAAAGTCATAAACAGCTTACACAGGAATTATGGCACAATAATTAGAGTTGATCGAGGAGAAGTTTGAAAAATACTGTTGGCAAAGAGGTATTGCAACGGAAAGGGGAACTGCCGATCGCACCCAAGATCGTCAGTATAAAACTGCTAGCTGTTAAGAGCAGCTCTTTGATAGTACTTCCAACATAAAATTCATCTGCTATGTTATCTTTCTTTGTACATATACCTCCTTGGGCCAAAATAACAATTCTATCTCAAATCTTCAATACGTTAGCTGAACCATGTCCCAGTGAATCAAAAAATGTACCTCTGCTTTGTTGTGCGATAGCAAAAACCGAAAACAATTTGCATAATCATCATTAGAGTCGCCATGCAAGAAATCACAATGAGTTATATTACCTGATTGTTTCTCTCTCGCGATGATAAAAAAGCCCCAATAGGACATTTAGCGGAATCTATTGCCATGATAATATGCTCTACGTTGACCTGACTTTGAATGATAAGTGGATTTCCGTGTAGATAAAATTCAGTTGTTCTAACATAATTTCGGGAACGAACCTCATAAAGGATGATGCAAAGAAATCAACAGTAGTATAGGGCTTAATTTGTGAGGCAAAAAGGGAAGTCCCCTCGGCATTGTACTAATTGAAATGGTGTTACAACTTCCGGTTAGAATACACTTGAAGCTACTTTTATGAGATTTCTTTGGAATCACTTTCGTCCTGCCTGAGCTCTTAAAATTGTACACAATTAGTATTTTATATGTAGTTATACATACATCTTTTAGAACAAAAATATACAGCTATCGAAATAGTTTTCGAACCGACCAAAGAAAATTAACTTTAGACGTTCTTGAAAATAAATACCGAACACCCTTAAGCTTTTCAGACTTCCGTTTTTTCTCTTCACGTACTTGCTGCTTTTGCTGGTTTTGTTCGCGTGACATCGAGTTAACTTTTTGGCGCCGAAAATCTTTCCACTAAGTGATTTGTTTTGAATTTTAGCGCTACTATTGCTATGAGTAAAAACTTTACTTGGTAATAACTTCGCTCTCTGCAGGTTTCGGCTTCTTTATTAAAATTTTTGCAATCATCTGATCGAACTTCTAAAGTTAGTTTCAATAAATTGATTACATTGACGTATTCGTCATTTTTGTCAGAAACAGATTTTGTGCCAATTGGTATCTTGTACGCTCTAGCGACATATTTATTTGAAACTACAAACACAGCCGCCAGTTAAATTCGTCTTCACGTGCCAAACGCAGGAGAGTCGCAACCAGATCTATTGCTGACGAATAGTTTTAAGGTCCTGGACGTCCAATACGGTTTGGTATTGTTTATCGTCAAATTTGATCTTTCAGTTTGGGCTGCCACCAACCACATTTACTGCTTACCGGCAACAACGTTTAGTGCGGAAAAGACTTCAGTGGAGTATGAGGTAACACTACATCGTCTTTAGTGATGAATTAAGATTATGTTTGGGAACGCATGACGGGCTTATGAAGGTTAGACGAAGACGTGAGAGGAGCATAATATTCAGAAAGACGTGTTCACCGTTCTGTGGCGGTTACGATATGGGATTCTAATACCTAGGTAGTAGGTAGTAGAGTTTTCATTTGAGGCAATAGGAATTGTTCTTCCCCTCCTATTAAAAAATGCTCCTCCTCATATAGTAAGGAAGGGAACTACGTCAACTTTTAGCTTTGGCTACCAAAATTTCCAGATTCCCAATAAAACGTGTGTGGGACATTATAGGTAGGACTAACTATAACCTAACTCTTTGGAAGCTTTGCGTCATGAAATACAGATATTTCCTAATGCAGTAGACCAAACCAACATCGATAAACTTTTAGATTTGATGAGACGACATGCTACTCAGTAGATAAAAATAACCAAACTGGCCGAACATGCTAGTGTTAACCCTTCTTTATATTGAGTCTTTTTAAAATTTTAATTATCTATTATTTATTAATAATTAAAGGTTTTTGCAAAATTTCATTGAAATATCCTAAGGCCTTCTAGGTTGGTCGTAATTTATATCCAAGGATATCATAGGCTCGGACAATTAATATTTCGAAATAAATCAAACGTCTCTACATATAAACCATCCCACCGAATTAGGGGTAGCGGATCTACATACACTAGGTACAACTAATTCAAAAGGTTTCGGTTTTTGCAGTGTGGGCGGTATTCAGTACATTTGTGCCTGACGTCAGACTATAACGTTATTACTAGATCTGCGAACTTTACCCTTTCTAAATAATTTATTGCAACCGGGAAATTGGGAGAGAAGGACCGTGTCTTGTATAAATGCGAAAGCGAAGACGCCAGAAAAAACTAAATTTAATAGTCGTTTCATATCCGAAAGCCCCGGCGCTCTCCACTATAACCTGGTTAAATTTGGAAATAATTGGGAGAGAGAACAATGGAATTAATTCTGCGGAATATACGGAAAATTAAATAATGTTAATGACGTGTAATTGTCGGGGCTGGTTTTGAAGGGGTTTAATTCGGAATAATTCGAATGTCGCATACATATTTCGTCATTCGTTGTATTGGTTTACGTAAAATAGGTGGAAATTGATGAATACGAAATCTAATGACTAATTTAGTTGATCAACAACTCGTTAACATTAACAATTATTAAATTAAATATTGTTGTAATTAATTTTGTTAGTTCGAAATCGCTTTGTTGTCAAACTGTCGCTTCTAGAGCGAAACAATGCTAGAGGTATTATGCTGATGGAAAGTTATCTAGTTCCAACAATCATGTTACCATCCCAGTAGTATTTCTTTTCCTGTTACAATCTGTTGAGTTCTGTTACAATGTGTTGAACTCTGAACATGTTACTCTGTTGCGTTATGATACAGTGTGATAGTATGATAGGTGCGATATATTTACTTCATTTGTAATATGTTTTGAATATACATAATTGTCTAGTTTATTTCGATCGATTGGATTCAGCTATAAATGGAATTCAGCACAGTGAACATAACTATCAAAGAAGCATGCAAAGCCATAAAAGAGATTCTTGGAATTGTAACTAAAACGTACGAAATAATACTGGAAAGAGGTTATTGCACGATGGAACTGTTCGAATTAAGTCGGTGCTTAAGGACTAAAATTCCGTGGTTTTCCTGGCACTTGTTCATGTCAATTATCGATTCATAACTATTGTCATTGGCTCTTGTGGTCGTAACAGTGCTGAAGGGAAGTTTGCAAAATCCTTAGCAAGCAATAAGTTGAATGTTCCGGCCGATGCCGCTCGCAGAACATGGGAAACGATTCTCGCATATAATTGTTACAGATGCAGCTTTTTCCCGAAGGAAATACCTCTTACGACTCTATAGCGGTGACTTTTAAAAATATATTAAGGTTACCGATTGATGGTGTGTGAGATAGCCAATGACATATATGTACATCACAACCGAACGCGCATATACTATTTTGTTAGAAAAATTGTAGATTAAGAAATTAACTGCGAGGTGAGTGTCGCATTTACTTGATGTGAACCAAATGCGGATTCGTAAACCAGTGCATCTTTCGCGTTGATATGTCACCCCTGTTGAAACGTGCATTTATCATTATACGCTCGAAACAAACCATTGACCTTTTACCAACGAACGTGCACCAAAAAAGCAAAATCTGTGTCTTCGGGCAATAAGATTATACACAGAAACCTGTATAAATTGGAATTGCAAGGCTTCGGGCTTAAACAGAATTCCGTTTTACCCAGGGTAGATTTAAAAAAAATACAGTGGTAAAATTAATATAGAATTGAATATGTATTTATGTCATAATGGTCTAAGATAACAACTTGTAACGTATGTAAGGACAAACGATTATTTAGCTCATATTTCTATCAAGGTGAGTTGCCTTTACTCTTATTTAATACATAATATTATTCCATTACTGTCCTTAATTATAAAATTTTCTTTCTCATTGGTTAGCTTTCTATACACTGGGAAAAAATCCCTTAACGCTGCAAATATTCCTCAGAGCTTCAAAGAAACTTTCCTGAAAGTGAACTACAACTGAAAATGAACTGAGCTCGGGCTCGACGAGTGGTCTTGAACAGTTTGGCATTCTTCTTGCAATATGAAATTTTTTAAGAATATCTTGCAGTACTACTACTACCTGGTAGATGATATAATCTTCGTCGCAAGTTCTCTGGGTATAAGTAATGAATTTGAATCAGAGAAGATATATTGTGATAGTAACGGATTTTAACGAAGTTATTCTTCTTATTCTGGTTGCATTTTTGTAGTTGTGGCAAATTGAGTGATTTCTTTCTATCGCATGCGGCTAGTCCCATATCGAGCTGAAACTACACGCCGTGGATGCATTTTAACCAACTTAAATTAAATACAGAAATGTTGAATCTCATCTGGACCATGCACTTTCTTTGTTATCTAAAGTTTGATTTCTATTGTATCCTGGTGTAACGTGACATTTACATGTTGTATTATTGATTTTAATTTCGTCCATGATTATGATTATTAACAATATCTATTATCATAATATGCATTATGTACTAATCAATTATTAGATCAACAATTACCGGCGATTAGGGGATTTACCACGTGAATAGTATGTATACGCTGCGCACGTTTGTCTGAATCGTGTTGATGTCTAATTGTTGTCTAATTCCATCTGACTCTGGCGAAATCGGGTCGCAGTGGATTTTCTCGCGACCTATTACAGCACATTTCATTAGATAGCATAACATGTCTGATGTTGTGCACGTTCCCAATTAATAACACAGTTATGATTCAGTACGATCAGTGTAATATCGTGTTACATAACATAGAAATGTGTCCCCGGTTTTAGTCTCTGCTGTGCGGCATTAATTTATTCTACATTTTTTCTGGAGTCGCTCTAGTTACATGCTCATTCTGCCTATTCTGTCATTAAGCATAACTAACCTAATCTTCCAATCCAAATATACCAACAATTCTACACAAAACGCTTTGCCTTCACGAAAACAATGCGGGGATGTAAGTAAGGAACTACCACTCATTCACATTAACGACTCGTCTTATTTACTTTTGTCATAGACTGCGGGGTCGTTAAAATCAACAAAATAAACTGAACGTCTTTGTAGGCAATCTCCTAATAGGGCATGGGGACAGCGTTCCCCATTTCCTCGACGCTATATTATACTCCAATATCGATATCCTATTTCCCCGACTTAATTCGATATTCGATTTAAGACCGCAATTAATCCATAGCTACGCATCCTTTCTAGAATAAAAAAACGTTCGCTCGTTCGAAGAAGGTAAAAATAAATTTTCGTGCCAATATCGCGTTTGAATTTATCCGAAAGTCGTTGGGTATTACGTATCCATGATAAAGAGTTATTAATTTTTCTTATCCTTTTTGGTTCTTAGACACGCATTGGATTTTCGACGAGTGTCATTTAACTTCGACGTTTGAGATGAGATTGTTTCGAAGCACGAAAGAACGCAAATTGGAGGTGACGTTTTGATGTACGTGGGTATTCATTGCAATATTAATGAGGGACATCGCTCATTCATTACGAGCTATTGTGATACAAAATAGTGGTTTTTCGGCATGAATAGAGTTTAGGCCTTGTATTGATTTTGAAATGATGTAAGTCACGAATGTGTGGTACGAGAACGGTGATTGAAAGTGACATTTAGGAATAATTTAGGAATATGCGCCTCTGGAAGTTACCTTACGATGCTTCTTTCTTTGTGTTGAATTCAATAAGAACACACATATGTTGCCTGATTCTATAGTTCTGTCTACTCATATATTTACCAGCATTGGTTAGTTAAAAATGGTAGTGAACGCAAAACGACGTGGAGGAAGAAGGCATATACCTAGAAGAGAACGAATAGGTATAGGAGATTAAAAATGGAAAATAGCAGGGGAAAGAAACCGGGAATGCTGGAAAAATGGTAGAAAGATAAATAACGAGAAGGTCTTCATAGGGTCCGATTGTTCACAAATAGATAGTAGGATTCAATAATTTGTGGAAAATAACTAGCAGTAAAAGTTACAGGGATTGTGGATTCCTTAGTACGGTTTGATACCTACGACGGATTTCTTCATATCTTAAAACAGTAAAAGATCTCATTTACGTTTCAATAAACCCATTCTCGAAGCTTTAGGATTAGATCTAAATATAAACAGCAAAGTGTTGATGTTTTAATAGACGTGTGTCATTGCAATAATGCAAGATATTATTTCTAAAGGATGGTATGAAGTTATTAAGTATAAATTACTGCAACTGAAAAAATTAAGTATGATCCATTGGGAAGAGATGCATGACCCTTCATTAACGAGATGGCGATTTTGGATGGCAAACTGAAATCTAGGTGGAAAGCACCACGAAAATATTTGAATTTTGATGTACCTCACGATGGTGATTCAAATAAACTCTTGCTGTCGACAGAAGTTGCTCTTGTGATTGGCATAATGACGAATGGGTGGTAGTGTGTTGCTGCAAATGAGAAGATGTGGTACTGCATTGTCGACATGCACTGTGTTAGAGCAGCAATCTGTGATTCTTTGGGCGATAAAAGTGTTAAACCAATTAAATTTGATCGTAGGATGAAAGTTCACTAGGGTGATCTGCATGTGTATGTGTAGCAAGTGTATGCGTGCTGTACGACAGAACCAGACACATCGCTTACTAACGAACGAACAGAACGCCGTGGTTGAAGGGCTGCATTGCTGTGACAAAAATATTAGCTGTTTTGGATATTAGTGTTGGTTTAGCCCACCAAGATATGCTGCGACTCAATAGAGTCCGTGGGATGGTTATCACAACAGTCGACGGCTGAAAATTTTTTTATCAGAAACGTTTGTGTCTTCTCTGGGCTGGAAGTGACGCAAATGAAATGTGGGTGCACTACCACAAATCTTAAACCACGCATGACACCACAGCTCGTCAACGAAACCCAAAAAAGATTCCAGACACAACTATTGGGGAAAATTATTTCTCGTGGGTATAAAGGTGGTTTTTCTTTTGGAACATTACACGGAATGGAACGCACCTACCAGTAGTGACCTGAACTTCTTATGCCGATTTGCGTCAGAATTATCGTGATCCTACATGCAGTAAATAACGAGGACGATCGATTGTTACTGGCATTTAAAGCTTTTGGTGAAATGGAAATAATAAACGGAAAAGTCAGAAACGTGATCGATACGGAAGTTTGTCGTTACGGTTCGAATTACCGTCCCGGTGGTGATACAAATCGATATCCAAGTTAAAGTTCGAGAAATTAGTAACAAGGCGCCACACTCCAATTAAAGAACTGGATCACATCTGAGTGCCTGGAGTCAGAGAGACCCTCCAGCTTCTTTTGTGCCGTCTACGATCTGGATCTTTATCCTGTCGTGAAGCAGCAAAACTACTTGAACGCTCTACTTAAAAATAACATTAAAGAAATAAAAAATGAATTGAGGCGAGAAAATAAATGTTTCGTTCCAAAAATGTAACATTAACTAACAAACGTAAGCAAAACCCGTTTTACCTGAATATTATCTGATTCCTACCTCCCTTAAAATACTAAAAGAATTAAATGTTTTCATAAGTAAGAATAAATTAACTAAATATTCTATGGAATATTTTCCAAAACTCAACGAGTCAAAAATATAAAATCAAATAAAAGCGGGACTTAACGTAACCTATTTCCGGTTCGTACGGGGTGGTAATCGGTGTTGAGACGGAAATCCAAGTCCAAGATGGCGAGTTTTCTCGCACTTGATTAAAAGATGTAGGGAAACCCGCTTCTAGCTCTTACGATAGTTCTCAGATGCACTCAAAAGTAAATCTTAGCTCTCTCCTGGTCTTACACTCGTGTATACTAGTTCTTTTCTAGATTATACCGGCTTACACTAGGCATATCAGCCTGCACTAGTTCTCTACAACAAGGTGTAAGAGAAAAATAACGACATCCTGATTAACAAAAAAAAAAAAACTCACGTCCAATCGAGGAAAAAGTAACTGCACAACGGCTGATACTTCGAAGAGTAAAATTGGGGAAGCGAAACTTCCAGATTTACACAACGATAATGTAAAACTTCCCAGAGTCGAATTTCCGTCTACATCTTCGATACATAAGGCTTAAAACCAAAAACGGAATAACTTATTCACGAAATACGACCTAACCGTCACAAGAAGGATGTTTTAGTGTTTCAATGTCATTGAAGTAAAATTCCATAGTGGTGTGTCTTATAAAACGTTCTAATTTTATTCTTAATACCGTGTTATAGTATGTTTAGGTAGATACTTTGCAGAGTCAAAGTTATATACAAAACAAGAACATTTTCGACTTAATATTTGAATAGATATTTGCGTCTGTACATCTCTTCGGGGTGAAATTCCAAAGTCATATCGTCGCGGCAACTTTTATTCATTCCATCGGCAACGACGGCGTCGACGTTGAATAATATTCGCATCGATAAAGTCGAATCAAAACCACCACGGCCTAAAGTAGCACCCCCTATTCTTACGCACCGAACTGGAAAATTTCCTTTTATGATTTCCGCCCCTGTTATAATAAATCCACAAGTTCGCCAAGTAAATTAGTTTATCGATCTACGACGGCCGATATAATAGTGGAAATTTGTATTTTAATAAAAGCCATCAATTTTTGTCAGAGCTTTCGTCGAGAAAAAAAGAGAGTGGGAGGGAGGGCGATCATTAATTACGTACTCGCCGTGAACTTGAAAATTAATAACAATCGATGTCTCGCTTTGTTTATACTACTAAGCGGAAACTGTTCCATTAATATCGCCCTTTGTCTGTGCAGATTTTATTTTTAGATATTTTTTGATGTCGCTTTGTCTCCTCTTTACGTTTCAACGCGTCGGAGCTTTAAAAAGCTTCGTGGAGTTCATGGCAGTGCAATTAAATATAAATTCCCTATCGCGATAGACGTATGTCCTTGTAATTCAAAGGATATTTGTATTTATCAAAATTTACAGAATAAATAGTGACGAATAGTGATCTACGATCAGAGTCAATACGAATAGCAAAAGCAGTATATGTACGTAGTTTATATGGCAATCTCACTGCCATCCCTTTGGTGGCTAAAATAGAAAATGACGGAATTTAGGATCATTGAAATTTTCTTTGACTTTGTGAAAATACAAAGACTCAGATGCGCCGTGCACGTGGACAGAATTCCTGAAAATCGGACACTAAAGAGAACTGTGGGGGAAGGAATGGAGGAAAATAGAGGTAGGGAAGATCCAAAACGCGTTGACGGAACAATTTGCAGAAGAATATCGAGGAACTGCTGGGGAGAAAGTGCTGGAAGAGAGATGCAGGAGACGGAGATGATTAGAAATGCTGATGGAAGGAAGTTAAGGTTCACTAGGGCTATGGAACCACAGAGAGAGAAAGTGTGTGAGAGAGAGATATCTACGAACAAAGCCGAGATTAGATTAGAAGAAGAATCACAGTAGAATGTCATCAACTCTGAGAACTCATCAAAATGTGGAGTCAAATCAATTAGTACTAAGAATTACCGAGGAAAAGCTGAATCCACCACCATTCAGCAGATTTTGGTAAATGAATTGATCAAGACAATCTGTGCAGACATGGTGCCGATAATACTTCAAACAATTCCCCGAGCACAACATTACAGGTTACAAATCGTGAATTTCCGAATACGATCTGCCAGAGCCAGGAATAGCATATTTCGAGCTCACCAAGCGCGAATAAGCAAAAGAAAACGAGAAAATCCGAAAGCAAATAGATGCTGAATTGCTGTACTGATAGCCATGCTGTCGTTCACAAAGAAGTGGTGTCTCAAGGAACAACGGTAAATCAGCAGTCCCATTAGGAAGCACATAACGGTTTTGAGATGGGATTGCCTGAGAGAGATTAAGCATCCTCGATACCGGCTGTTGCGCTTCGTCACATTCTCTTAATTAATCAGTTTCTGGTGAGGAAATACAACTGCTTCGTCCATTGGCTGCCTTACTCTGAGATCTGACTCTTTGGCACATTCTACTCACCTAGAGACTGAAGCTTCAACTAGAAGGACATGATTTTGGGGACCAAAGCTTCAGCCAATTGGCTGAGTACCAGTACTGCTAAACAGTGAGATCAGCATTACAGCTACTTATGCCTTCCAAATGTGACTATTTTGAAAATAATAAATTCACAATGCTTAAAACCAGTCCCATTATTTTCATATCTTGTAGATCTAATATTGGGAACTTTCAGCTAAATTTCATTTACGTCTACTTACCAGAATCTTGACATCCTAAAGTCCGACGCTTTATCCGAAAGTACTACATTAAGACTCTCTTAAAGTAAAGAACTAGTTGCTATTCATTGATGACTCTTTATCTAAATCATTGCCAAACTTCGGTTCAATATGGCATCATGTTGACCCCACCATTGAGCGAAAGGTACACCATATTCACCATATCTAAGGTTTCATGGATTGAAACCAGCAAACGTCTTCCGATGATATATGATGACTCGGAACGTTGATTTTTGCTGTTGTCGATGCAAAAGACAAAGCTGACCGTGAATAATCGCAAACACAATTCACGGTAAGTTAAAATCATTTCATTTAAGCGGTCTACGTGTTCGCAGTTGAAGGACACTCATGGCGCGGTTTGTCAATCGAATTTATTCCTTCTTTTTGAAACGTTTGGCAGCATTTCCCGATCAAAGGGCTTCATATTGCATTTTCACCATACACTTCGACTACCTCGCGCTGAATTTCACAACGACTACAATTTTATTTTTATTGAAGCGAATACTTTTTAACAGACACCGGACAAGCTCGATCGTAAGCGTAACCGTAGGCGTAAGCGTAAACGCAAGCATAAGAGCGTTAAAATTGGGCGGAGCTTCGCATCGTGTGAAAGGCACAGAAAACAGAGGGTATGATGTACGAGCGAGAGGCGATGAGCTAGAGAAAGGATACGTGCGTGTTTGCTTCGTCTGAAACAGAAGGAGGGACAGAGAGAGTATGATGTGTGAGCGGAAGTATTCACTTTAGACGTGCGTAAACCACACCCACCAATTTTTTTACGTGGGTATGCCGTCGTAAGATTTTTCCTGGTTTCAATACATTGAACAAGTATGAAGCATGTTTGGAAAATAACTATAAAAATTGAATCAAACTACATCTCACCCTTAGCGAAAAATTATAGTTTGTTTCGATGGAATATTCTAAGAAGAAATTGTACTTCATACTTCGCTCAGACTTTTCAATGCGGATGCTTCTTCCTCAATAACGAACTCGTTTGTAATTTAACGATATGTTATTGATTAGATAAAAGTGGGTAGAATTCAGGAAATAACGAATATTTTAATACGTGAGCGTAAGTTGACACAATTTTCACCTAATATTCAATATTTTCCATAAGTGGACATAAGTAACACGTCAATAAAAATCCAGTTTGTAAAGAAGACCTACATTTCTGTTAACGCGTTAAGAAAAATATTACCGTTCAGACACTAAATCCCCTTCTACCAGACAATATAATAAAACATTCGTTGCACGTATTTTTTGCCAACCTCGGGTAAATCCTTTAAACATTCATGGCGGGTACATAAGCTTTTTTCGATTCCCTTTAAGAGCCACCTTCGTCGAGTCGAAGGACGTGTTTGCACGGCGAATAAACAAACATATTCTCGCAGTAACGAGACGTGCGTATGAACAGGCAAATATGTTTGCCCTGATGATGCCAACAATCCGTTCTCTATCATCATGTGTGTTCAAACAGTGCCTGATTAAATCAAATATTACTGTATATTATCACGCGCGCGTAACAATAATTGTGTCGTGATATTGATTAATTAATTATGGTTTCTGTCATAATATTATTAATATCTCTCCGCGTTAAATATGAAAATTATTAATTAGGTAATAATCGCAAATTAATAAACCAAAACAAATCAGCACTTCCGTTGTGACTATCGTGCTGACCGGATATTTTTCGCGTGCTCCGTAGCGGAAATCCAGGTGAAAAGCGACTGTAGTTTTATATTGATATTTTACTGGGATTTATATCTATAGTAATCCAGCAACTGGTTTTAGATATGTTTTAAGCCAGTCCAGGGCAAATACGAAAGCTAAAAATTGGAATTTTTTAAAGAAGAAGAAGAAGTTGGTTGGTTTCCCTTTTCTTAGTAAATAATTAGAAAATAATGGAGGGTTATTGCATCTAAACTCGTGGAATTTCATGAATTCATCCTACAGAATGTCGACCAATAAACTTGATTCTACACACTGCTCAGGAGACGATTCCGTGCGTTCAAGAAACTGTTGCGTCTACGGCTAAGCATACATTTGAAGCCCAAGACCCGTTGATTCCAAAGCCTCACCCTATGATGGAACGACCAATGATCATAAGTGCGAACGAAAGTATACAAACAAAATCGGAGATTGCAGGATTTCTTCAAATGCCTAAAAACAACGGCGTATTCTGAAACGTTTTTGAAGTAATTTTGAAGAAATATGCCTCTATTCCGAATCTTGACGTACCAAACATTGTACCAAGCCATTCAAGAAGATATTTCGACTATTGGTTGCTGTGCTTCTCTCGATAAAGATGCCTTATCTTCTAACACCTGATGCCAATGCAGGCACGTCCAACGTATTGTAAAAGAATTCCAACAGCCATCGCTGAGTTTACATCTATATTTCCATAGCATTTGATCTATGACATCGACACCATACCTTGTCTTATTGTAAAAGAGAATTGTATCGGGCTTTTGCAATTGACCGTAATTTTTTGATGAAGCAATGATAACAGAAGCACGCATTTATTTTCTTTTTCGGGACGGATGATACAAGGCTCACATTCTTGAGAAAACCGAATTCTGCACATAATGCTGGATAAAAGAACATAAAATGCGTAATAAAGCATATGTACATAGCAATTTTAAGCAACCTGTCAAAATCATTAAATTTTCTGATGATGATTGCACGATAAATTAGAGGGGAGAGATAAACTGGAGGACCTAATTGACATATCGTCTAATGCAGTACACAGCTTGAGCTCTTGCCTACAAGAATAGGGGGTTTGAGGTATCCTAAAAGAAATTGTTTATTGTGACTTTTTCTAGTCGCAGATATAGATCTGAATACATCACCTCAGATAACACCAAATATCTAGTAAAGAAATCCATTAAACAACTTGGAATGATGTTGAACCAAAAATGCAAGAATTACATCTACGTCCTTCAAACCTTTCCGAAACTAACGTGGGGAGCGGCATCACGACATTGAAAAACTTTTACAAGCCTGCGTTGACGCACTAATAGATGACGGTTGCAATCCCTACGAGAATCGAGTAAAAAGTAATTGCAATGCGCTAGTTTTTAGAGTCTGATTTAATAAGGTGTAACTCATCCCTCCATTCTAAATAATGATTCAATATCTAGAAGGCGCAGTATGTCACGTCCTTTCGTCCTATTCGCTTGTAACTAGACCATTGTATCCAACTCGTCTGTTTAGGTTAGGATTGGTGGATACGCCGATATGTGAGTCTAGTGGCGATTATGCAGATTTAAATAGTTTATTGCTACGATGCTCATTCTACCACTAGTGGCAAAAACTGGATTTGGAAGGAGCGAGAAAATTCTGGAACACAGATGCTGTTCATACAGGATTTTGGTATACGAAACAATAGTAGCTCCTTATTGGAATCAAAATTGTGTGTTTGAGATCATATAATTGGATCACCTCATTCTTTCTTACCTGTTTGAATTACCACTGTTCCGATGGCCGAATTATTGTTTTGTGTAACTATGAAGTCGGTTCGATGCGTGAGGATTATCCTTAAGCTCAGAAATGTGATCATATTGAATTTCCTTTCAGTTGGCCAAATGGGTTACGATCCCAATAGCAATAAAGATATGTATACATATACCGATACATAAAGGTAAAGAAAAACTGATAAAAAGGGGGACGACAACGGGAATAGTTCCACTTTCAATTTGACATGAATTTTACATCTTTTCTTAAGACGACATTTCATCAAGGATAAAATTACTTACAGAAACCACTATAAATGACACCCAACTATATAGTTACATTACTTCTAAATTTTGCATCCACTTTTACAGAAATCATTGCATGAATTGCAACATAAACTAAAAAACCACAAATTCTCTCACATCTTACCCTAAACTGAATTATATTGTAAAGTTTGAATCATTTTGCAGTGTTTATTTTTCTATCTATGGATAATTATAAAGGTCTGGTAATGTATACACCACGTTCATTTAATTTAATCAGGATTGTGGGCGTAAGCTCAGCCGAGCGGAACGTATCCTGTATATTGTGCGTCACTATCTCGTTAACGTAGCAAAACTCTGTAGGAGTAGGTTCATCTAAATTTGGATATAAACAACAATATTTGCAGGGCGCGACCTTTTGCAATTTATTGGTTTGTTTCTCACAATATTTCATATAAAATATATATATATATATATATATATATATATATATATATATATATATTCCTTATTTCTATCCAAAGGACCAAAGAGAAAAGAAAACGTTTTGTTTTAACAGTATTCCGGAAATTATTTGCATCGGTATTATTAGATACTTTTCCAAATTCTTATCCTAATAATCTCCATAATACTACCGCTGTTTAGTTAGACCTTGTTTATAATCGATTAGCTTTTTCCTAGCAGACATTAAGGTATTTGATTCTGTAAATATTCCAAATTCCAATATTAAAGCAAGTCGACATATCTGGAGCTCATTAAGCTATAATTACTTGATCTGAAACTAGTTCTAAAACTTCGCAAGTTCGGCGACTACCGGAAAATACTTTTCCTTCAGCGAACAGTCTAAAGTTTGCAGAGTAAGTAAGTACAAGTTCACCACGTCATTCGGTGGTTTAAAATTCGACAAAGTTTGTCGAAAATCGCCGTCTAGTTAATCAGTTTTTCGTATACTAAAAATAGCTACCTACCCCATATTCGAAAACTCAACGATGTGTAGGCTAATTTAGAGAACGTTCCACTAACAGGTAATCATAGAACTCCTCAAAATGCAGCTCCGGTATCATGTCAAATCGATGCGACATTTATAACAAACTGCGGTGCACTCGAAACAGGAACGAAGGAGGAAGAAGCAAGCCCGACCTATTCGGGTAAGAAGGATTTAATTTGCCCCGTAATTTAGGACACTTTTATTCAACAAATACTTTGTCTTTAAGAGTCGAGATTCGTTTAATGTGTAATTTATTCCGTCGTTGCGCGCGTCTGCTTCGTAGACGTTCGAAGCAAAAAGTGCAAATTAAAATCTAGCCGTTCGTCCGGAAACTGCGTGTTTGGGACAATAATTCTCGTTTCAAGGCAATAGACTTGAAGAAAATCCGGGTCGTTCCTTAACGTTAAATTGTTTGTTTTTTGTTTGGTTTTTCAATTCGAGTCAAAGATAAGAGCTTGAGATCTGAAAACTTCTTAACTGAAATCCCTGGAAAAGTTTTAATTGTCGATGGAAGTGTGTTTCTCTATCAGCTAGATATTTGATTATTAGACGTTTCTATCAATTTTAATACTAAGGAGAAGAGAGAAGTTCTTTTACCACCAAATGGAATTATTGTGTGAAGATCGAGATGAAATGGGGTTTCCTTTTATTATTTTGTATCTGATCCCTTCATTAAGTTTCCCATCACACCCTTGATGATTTTAGAAGGAATTTTATAAGTATCCTTGAGTCCCAAAGCAAAGTAAATAAATACTTACGATAGAAACATTACGACTGTATTGTATTTTATCACCTAACCCGATTTATTGCCACCTTGAACGATTTACGCTAAATAGGTCACCGTCACGTGTTCGTATTACATATTTACAAGGTAGGACAAAAGCTGCCTTATGAAAATATCCTGTATAATTACGCGTTCGCCTCGCATAGACCTACGGGAACATAAATGCGAGCTTGCATTTCAAAAGCGTACGGTGCAACACGCTCCACGAACTCATTTCCCGAATACTGATGAGTATTGTTATAAAAATATCCGCAGGTGGAATAAAAATACGTTTTGCTGAAATTGCTGTCACCGTTAAACCTAGTCAGATGCACCGAACCTGCATACAGATGCGAATAAGTACACTATACTTGTGTACATCGTCGCGTGTTGATGTCATATGTATATCATATCGTTAATTAATACGAAAGTTTCCATATTGGATCTGTCACTGTAGGTCGAAATAGAGACGAACTTGTTTACGTTATCGAAATCAAATTAGTTTCGAAGCTTGACTTTTATCACGTCCAATATTTTCGTATTTATTGTAGACATTCTTGATATTCGAAAACTGTAACTTTTTTACATCACTAAGAAACCGGAGGTTATAAGGCGCATTTGACAAGGTCGCAAGAGGAAAACGAATTCCATTCAGGATCAGTTTTTAATTCTTTCCTCGTTGTGTTCTCCCACATTTCAAGATTTTCAAATTAGGCTGACAACGATTTCGATATTTCCGACCAGGTCGTTAACAATCTGCCGGAAGGAAGAAATTTGGGACCAGGAAGATCCACGGTAACTCCTGCTTTAGCGCCATATCACACACGTTTAGATTTTACCATGTGGTATAGCAGCTTCTACATAGCCCAGTACTCTTCGTAGGTGAGTCACGATTTCGCCGTTCTGATGTCGAGTACGTGTATGTTGACGTCGACAAAGTGGTATTCTGCAGCTACCGTACCGCATTCAAAAAATTTGGTGCTGGGTCTGTGATGGTTTGGGATTAACTGAATCTTGAGCAATAATTCAAGGGAACCTAACAACTCAACGGGACCTCGACATATGTAAGCTAATGCAAGGCCTTATACTGCGACTATCGTCATGATAGTTCTTAAGCAGATTAAGATTCAATCCATAGATTGAACTTGATTTAAACCCCCTTCGAGTTTTGCTGGGACTTGTTAAGCAGATGTATCCGAATGTATCAAGGCCCAGTTTAGACTATCAAACAGCTAATAAATGCTCTAATTGAAAAAATGGAATAATATACCCGAAGAAGACATTCATGACTAATTGGAACTATGACTCGGAGGTCCCCAGTAATTCGTGTTAATGGAACTTTAAATTATACAATCAGAATGATTTGCTATCAACTTTCAGTTCCAAATTTAATTCCAGGAGCGCACACAAAAAAGCTCATGGTGTAGTTTTCATTTTATGATTGAATGTTATCATAAAATTAAAATCTAAACGATGATCTTTTTCCGTGTACGTTCCTGAAATTGAATTGAGAACTACAAACTAAGTGCTGCTAACTATCTATAAATATCATATTTGCAATATTACTTCCCACATCTGCCTTCGTCTGATTGCATTTATTTATTTTTATATCTACGCGAAACAAGTCCTAGACAAGAAATATCTTACACAACAAATTATAACAAATACGATTACTTCCCACAATAAACAACCATTTAAAAGGGCAAATTTTCACCAAATTCTCATTTTCGCAAACGAATTGAAACCTATATCCCCGGATCGAAAGTAAAACTCGACACATAGATTGTAATACAGAACTTTTCGATAAACGACAAGCGCGTAGCCCACCGTCAATAAATTTGTTTAGGTTTTACGTATAGACGAGGTCGAGGCAAGTTCCTTCTGAAAACAATTTCAAACCGATCGTTTCAACTTATTGCCGGGTTCTCTTTCACATATATTCGTCGACTTGCGTAATCTGTTATTATAAAGTTTACTGGGAGCCGTTAAAGGGCTTCTCATAATTAAATACTTAATTGCTTAACGAATATCGCGTCTTAGAGGATGACGCTAACTCAAATTATAAGGAAGTTCGGTACGAAGAGGTGTACGATTTCAAAGCTGCTAATTAGAAAAGTTAACATGGTACGATAAAGGGTTGCCAAAACCTTTCCTTAATTATTTAACATTTGTATTTTATAGAGTAAGCGCTTATTAAGCGGAGGAGGTGAAATTACGTTTGAAAGACGTTCTACATGTGGGAGTTTAACATTGATGTGTAAATATTAATTAAATGAGAAACTCTGCAAATACCAAAATACTTACCAAAATATAGCGAAATAGATTACATCTGTTTCCAAAGAATTTGGAGGCTTTTGGAAATAGCCTTAGTTAGCTAAGTCATCCTTTGGGTAACAAGAAGAAGCAAAAATTATCGTCAATTCATTGAGAACTTACTCTCTTAGTTATTAAAATTTTATTGGTTTTACTCCGAAGTTCAAATCGTATTCACGATATTTCAAACATGTACTTATCCCTTATGTGGGTGATGAAATTGGAAGATTTGCTATAAAATACTTTGTCTTCTATATATTTTCTACCACTTTTAGGTTAACCAAACAACAAATTATAAATTAGCAGGTACATTTTCAGAAAGTTAATAACTAACGCTATCGTATAACATTTGTCAAAGTATTGTGAAAGTATATTCGTTAACGTTCTGAAAATTAGCTGTTATTTTTCAGTTTGTTATTTGATTGACCTAAAAGTAGTAGAAAACATCTAAAAGATAAGCATAAAAGGTAATATATATATATATATATGTGTATGTATATATACATCTATAAAGTACTTTGGAAGATTCCCAGCTCGTATAAGCGACGAAGTCTGAAAACTTAGCAACTCTCCTACTAAAAGTAGGAGGTTGCAGCAGGATAATTTCTTCTCACAGATTTATGTAAACTATCCAATTTTCTAATGGTTCTTGAGAATAGATTGTAAATTTGAGGCAAGTTCAAAATACTACTTCCATAAATTATTATAATTATTTACATTGTTATTTCCATTATTAAATTATGATTATGTACCGCAAGTTTTGTATATCATGTGAGTCTGTAGTTCTTTTCTTCTCTGACCTTAATGTGCTACTCTTGTTATTGTTATTATTATTATTACTACTGTTATTATTATTATTATTATTATTGTTATTGTGGTTGTTATCACTCTCATTGACACATTATTTTGGGGTGTACCTGGTGGCTTTCAATTTCTTTTTGAGAGCGAATCACGTAATTTTGCTATCATTCATACTTTTAACGTAGGTATTTATGTTAAAATTTTCTTTTCCTTCATCCACATATTTGCCTTCTTTCTTAAGAAATCGTTTGGATATAATTGTCAATGCACATTATATCACTTTCCATGTTTTCAGTACGCTCTTAAGTCCCTTATTGTCTTTTCATGTTTTCACTCCTGGTATAAATACCCAGGCTCTTTCTCTAAACCCTAATATTGCTATCAACATTGTTCCACATGTTCCTCGGAGATCCAGATATGGTTGCAGTTTTACCTACTCGTGTTCTTAGGTCTTCTTCTGGGTTGTTACTGCTTGACGCCTCTACAGTTAGTAATCTGAACTGTATGAACTCTTCCATTTCTTTATCATAGACCAGAGGAGCGCATATTGTTGACCTCTTGACGAACAACATGCTTTCAATCTATGTGGTGAAGATTCTCATAGTCTTCTACGGATGTTCGATGTCTAGGACGAAAAGTGAGATAGTGAGCTGACAATGAAGGAATGTGAGGAGATAAATAACAGAATGGATTTTAATTGTCTTGCACGCCAAGGTGTTAAAGTTTCTTTTATGCCATTCTTTTTCTACCTTGATTTAAGAAAGCCTTCCGATGCCTTCCGTCTGCTACCAGTTCTTTGCCTAAATTTCCTAAGGTTCTAGTATCGCCTGTTCTTCCACTTTTGCCTCTGTTCTACTCTTTTGTATTGACCTCAACGCTCGTACTTATTTTCAAGTTCCCAGCATCTGAAATTGGAACAACGTGCCAGGACGACAGTAACTTGATCTTCTAGAATCACTTCTACTGATTCCACTATTAATTCTTTCCTTATGTGTTGATGCATTATTTGATCAATCACCTAACCTTCCACTCGTTTTCAATATTTCATTTCCATCGCTTGGATTTTTCTTTACCTTTTGGCTTACGATCTAGTTTTCTCGCTCGAACGGTAAAACTGCCAAATACATCGCTTTGTACACTGATAGTTTTACTTTGTTGGTCACCTCCTTGTGTTTGACGAAGTTCTATTGCAATACATAAAAGATAGCATTCTCTGCCGAAACTCTGTTATTTACTGCAGTGTTTCCTAAACTCTGTTATTTACTGCAGTGTTTCCTAGATGTATACGTAACTACCAGCTCCTTTCCCAATTTTGTCAACTTTGTGTTATTGTCTTGCCCATCTTTTCACGTTGGTCTGCAATTTTTCTTTTTCGGAATTTACAAAGGTCATCTGCAAAAGCCTGTGTTTCTCTGAATATTGACTGCAGGATTTTATAGTTCACCAGAAACTTTTTCATTCCTTTTGGCTTATTTCTATTGTATGCTCCATTGCGCATATGAACAACAGTTGTACGAAACACTTTGTTGTCTTATCCTCAATGTTGTGAATTATTCTGGTAAGCAGTTATTTGTAGTTATCCTGTTGTATGTCTTTTTATACATACTTTCTATATACTTCTATGAATTTTCTATTCTACCTCTTATTCTTTACACTTTTCCATATTTTTCTGTCAATCGTATCAACCACCTAATATTATTGCGTATGAATACAGTATTATACAGGAAAGAAGTAAGTTTGAACGTGTGCTATGAAAGCCAACATTTTAGAGATATCGATCTTCTGTTTAAAGAAGGGATAGGAGCACGTGATGTCGGTGAAACCTTATAAAACCTATTAGACCACAACTTGGGCCGGTACCTCTGATTGTGAGATTTGAACGCCGGCATTACAGTCCAGCGTCCTCATCAATGCACCAAACTTGCTATAAAAGGCATATAATTTGAAAGAACTATTTTATGCATATTAAAAGTTCAAGGCTTCGATGGTATTCCTCAATTCTTTTTAGTCCTGAACTAGCGTTTTCCGGTTCTGCAATTTCTCTGCAGATCCTCTTTGTAGCTATTTCAGTATTTGCCGTTCTTTGCCAACTTTCTCTCTCTTTTATGTCTCCATATATTCTCCTAAGAATTCTTTGCTCCCATCCATCCAATTTACGTCCTGTTTTTATTGGTAACCAATGTCTCATGTTTCAAGTATTTTACGGGTGTATTTAAGCTTCTCGCAATTTTGCAAACTTTTCGATACTACTATTTTGTAACTTCTTCCTCGTTTTTACTTGTTAACGTAACTCACAGATAATCCAATTGCCCGGCGATTTAAAAATATAGCCATTGCTTTGGCTGGGTACCTTTAAAAATTTACCAACATGTTCTTCATTACCTCTCATCTCTATATATTTGGCTTCTTCTTCGTTCACTTCGAAACCGTATTCCTTGCCTTTGTCTATTATACTTCTGAAGATTTGTTTTAGTGCCTTAGCCCAGCTGTACTCAGTTGTACTCTCAGTGTATACCCCCTTTCCTCTAGAAATCTTGTCCCCGGGCCAGAATAAAGAATATTGTTCACAGTCCATGGCCCTACCGTATGCTTCTATTGATGGTAAAACTATCAGAAATCTGTGATCTTATCTTTACCAGACCCAAACACACCTCACACCGTCCGGCCCAAACCATCCCACACCACCATAAGTTTCCGTTGTATTTTCTGCATGGAAAAATAAGTCCCATATACTATTGTGGTGTGCTGAGAAATCCGGTGCTCATGAAATTGAAACAATCGTTTCAGCAGGACAGCACACGTCCACCAACTGATACTTCCCACCTGAAATATATCAGGGAATTCATTTTTTACTTATGTAGAAGCGAGAATAAATTCTTCAAGAAAGGTTTTGGTCTTGCTAGAAATCTGTAAATTTGGGTTTTGTAAAGGAGCGAGGTTGTATCTCACAAAACAGCTTCTGTTTGAAACTATAGCACATCTCTGCCTAAGTATAATTTATATGATTGTCAACAAGGTAGTGTCGTGATGCTCCTATGTGATGTAGACATTGTGTTTGTTTGAATATAGTTTCCTCATTTTTTACTACTTTTGATGATTGAAAGAGACAGTGTTAAGCGGTTCACTTCCAACCATAACCCAATCTACTCTAATGGATTTGAATAAAAGAAATCAGATGCGTACTTACATCACCAAACCAACAATATTCATATAGAACAATATTCTCAAATCTCAAAATCCCTTTAACTATAACAATTTGCAACCTAATTACAAAAGCAAAGACTACTATTGCATTTGTTTAGAAAGACGATGTATATTCTAATTAGTACTTTAATATAAGAACGGATACATTAATGGAATAAAACAATAGCAGCGCCTTGGCAAGCCGCCCGACCAGCCAAGCAGCGAAATAACCTTTCGTAGGGAAAAACTAGGGCGGCTTAGGTATACTGCAATTTAATTACTGAGTTGTTCACATCCCAGGTACACATACATACATATACGTAGTTAGTAATCAAGTCGTCGCGAAATTAATAAAGCTGCAATTAGCAGAATAACTATTCCTAACTGCATAGAATGTTGGTATGTGTGTTGGAGGCACAGGTGGGAATATGTCTGTTCAAGTGTCTGTACAACAGAAGGGGGAGTAGGGCATGCCCAAACGTACGGTGTGTATGTAAGTTTATACACCTCTGAGCCTATTAACACCAGACTTATTCGCATCATAATGTCTAACATGCGTACAAAAATATATTCGTGAGGTTAGCTGCTGTAGGAAACTTCGTTACTGAATGAGCTTAATATACATGTTCGCCTAAGGTATTCTTTTATCTCGCAGTATGTTTTGGCGAGCTTTTGGAAATTTTATAACGGAGAAATAAGTTATTATTTCCCTTAGAAATCGCTGAAATTTTGACGTTTCTAATGCAGATATATTTTACGAAAAGTAGAATTTTTCTCATTATCTATTATTGTACTTCATTTATTAAATTACATTCGGGGTACTACAGGAAGACCATAAAAGAATGGAACACAAGTTATAATCACAGATGGAACATCAGAAGAAATAAATGTTACTATCATCGCAAATGGACTAGAACAAAAAATATGTTGTTTTATAATGAGTTTAAGCGTCTTAGAACAATGTGTAAAACTTTAATCTCCGAAGCCTACAACAATTACCTCTTGGATGTTGACAATAATATTAAGGCTGATCCGTCGCAACTTTGGAAATTTTTAAATGACAGACTTAACTGAACAAGAATTGTCTGCGTGCAGCCGTTTTCCAATTGTTAACGAGAATTCAACAACTTAAGCAACGTCCTATTCTTCGTTCTTCCACGCTAAATTATTCCTCGTTTTGTTTCATAGCATCGCCAGTTAAAACCAACAAAGTCATTTCACTTCCTATCAAAAAAACATTACCCCGGAAATCGCACGAGGAAGATAAAAAGTATCAAACAAAAATTTGTTAAAGACATCGTAGGTAATACCGACCCTACGCTCGAGAATTCACGAAAAAGAGAAATACAATTATTCAGAAACGGCGTAGGTAAAGACTTTTTTAGCGAGTTTCATTGTCTTAAGCGTTTTTATCTGCTCCGTTTGGCGTTTTATTCGGCGCGGTATTAGGGTCGGTCGTTAGGTTTCTCAGTCGGCCGATATCTCCTTATCCGGAGAATTCCGGGAGCTTACGGCGAAAAGGTAATCTGGGATTTGGCGCTCCCCTCCCTACGCAAGGTGAAAATTAAAATTAACAACAATCGATCCGCGGCCTCCGATACAATTTATGCACTGTTTAATCTCCACAGATTTATGCGCATCCCGTTTAGGCATTCGAGAATGAATACGGAATGATGAACAATCGCCCGGTATACAGTTCAGTTTGGAGCGGTAGAGATTTTAACGTGAGTATCAGATAGGAATGATTTACAAGGGGTATTCCACTTTATGAAGGCGGGAGGTATATATTTCGACGCAATTCGTAGATTCGGGTATGCTGCGACTTACGATGTGTCAATTAATATTGGATTTTCGTTACCTACTAGTGTATATAACCGACGATTTCAACTACATATATGGTTTAACACTCCGGGGTTTTAAGAAATGTTCGAATGGAAGGAAAAGTTTTAAAAGTTATCTTTAAACCTTTTCTATATTTTCCTTAAAATAACTACATTGACACTTTTTATCTAGTATCTTCCATTTCAAAAACTGGACACTTCTTTAGGTTTCTCACATAAATTCCACCCTGCGAGAAATTACGAACCGCTTATCGGTTGTTTAAGTGTAGTCTAGCAATAAGCGCTTTTCAGTACGAGACCTCTAAGATTGCAATTCTCACGTAAATCTTAACGACATTTCTGTTGCGTTTATCTTACTTTTGTTTTCATTGAATAATGTCCACGACTCGCTACCATATTGCGTACACCACTTTATCGAGCTTTTACACTTTTATCTCTTTATTCTTTCTCTTTTATTAAAGAAATGTTGATTCTTGTGAGATATATTCTTCATTTTCTGCAACGACTTACTCTTTTGGGTTTGCTCCCAAATAAAGAACATTTATTTCTGCTTTGATCTGAATGAAAACAAATACACTAGAAGCTGTTCTATTCCATTACTAAAGCATAACAATTCGTAAAAACTATTCTCCACCACCAAATCGTCGTTTAGCAACACAAACACTAGAAACATTAGTTCCGCGTGGAAGTAATCTATTTACGTCTAGATTAAGTTAAATACGTAGATAAACCTCGTTCCGCTTTCACAATAATTCCTCCTTCCTTCTCTTTCCCACTTCCACACTTCTCTTGTTCTAATTTCGTGTTATTTAAAGAAGTACTATTACACAGTACATTTAACTAATATTTAATTTCGAAATTATCTTAAGGAGATTCCACCGTCCACGGACCGTTTGTTCGCCTCTCGGAATAATGAAATTAAATTTTGTTTTAGAACTTGTCTCAGTTGTAAATCGCATTACATAAGTTGGAAAGGGGACGTCGTCTTCTGATGCTAGCGCCCTGTCGTTATTAAGTTATTGTTATGGCACGTTCTCAAGGTACTTTGAAGTTTTCGTTTCAAATTAGGAGTTGGGAGATTTTATAAAATTATTACGGTTGGAGCGATACGTTTGGGAATACATGATATCCTCACATTAGATTATGTGTTAATGGATCTACATTTGTGTATCGTGTTCGGGTTGCATGTTAACCTCTGAAGGCCGATGGTTAATCTGTCCATGTTTCGATATACGATCTCAATCACTTGGCCATTAGAGATTAATAGGTATGCTATCTACCTATTGATTATATTGTTGACATTACCAGTTGAAAAAGATCTAACCTTAGTAACAAACCTTTGGGGTACTGCAAATTCCGACTGTAACCGAAGAAGAAGCTAGACTTAGCGAAGCGAGGTTAATAACCGAAAAGTATCTGATTTTTAAAGGAAATCCAAATGGTATTAATGTCTCCCAATTTAGTACCGATAAATTGACGGAAGACTTCTTACGACCTTTGTGATAGGAAGTTTAAGCGAAAATCGTGGTGTGCTGTTGTAATGTTCACCATATTGACACGATTCACCTGTAGTTTCTTTCTCTTCTTCTGACTTTGTTTTCTGAAGAAGGAAAACCTGTACGACACAGCGGAAAGAAATATGTATATCAGTTACCACAATCCTCATCAGCGTTTCAAAAAACTGGGAGAAGAGCTCGTTTATCGGAATTTACTTACGGTGCTTGAACGAAACTTAGGGAGAGGTTAGGGTGATCTTAGTGGATGGTTTCATGCTTAGAACAATTGATTTCTTCTTACTTTATTACTATGTACGAGGGCGATTCGTAAAGTAAGTTCCGCTTGTTCCTTACAAAAACACACATTGTTATTATTGTAAAGTATCAGAAGCGTTTGCATGAAAGAAAGGAGGATGCAGTCATTTGCGTTTCTTCCGGAATGAAATAGGCTGGATTAGCTAGATTACCTTTGAAAAATAAGTCATCATTTTCTTATATTAAGAGATAAATATAAAACAGCTAATTCAATGAAGTTGTAGGTACTAAGAGGTGGATAATTGCCATCTGCCTTACTTCGAAGCATATTCGATGCACTTAAAGTAAAGACGTACATATAATTTACTTCAAGGAAGCACATATACCAAGGAAATAATATAGTAATAATTTCAATTGTAAGATAGCTTTTAGTCCTACCTGTATAGCCAAACGTAAGGGGACTCCATTAAATTTCCGATGATTTCATGCAGGGTGAATAAAAACTGGTTACCTGGAATAAATAGTAAGAATTAGGGCCAATATATCAGAAAACATTAGCTATAGTATTGACAGTAATTTAAGTTTAAGGTATTGCATTGAATTATAAAAAAAACCAGAAAAGACTTCGTATTTTTACGGAATTTGGGGTCAGAGTTCAAATAAAATGGTTCAATTTCGTACTAGCATCAATCTGAATGGATTCGTACACATATAAATGCACGTACGGGTTGGGCGATGCCTTAAATTTTGTTTGCAATCACGGTAGTGCGAGGGAGAAGGAATAAATAAATGTGACAATGGAATCGAATCCAAAAGAGCATGGGACGTGTAGATAGGCCTGCTTATGACACTTTACACGCCTCGCAATCCATCTCATTGCCACAGCAATGTTCTTTACTCGTTCCCGCTCACACTTTCTTGAATTCTGATCCAAGTTAAGCAATGGCCGAACCCATACATACTTAACGTACTTACGAAAACGAAATGTCGGTCCTTTGGGGAAAATCCTGAAGAATTAAAGCACTACGGGTGAAACTTAGCCAACTTCATAGTTGACTCTGGATAAAATGTACAAGGTCACTTCTTTCGGAGCACCTTTTAGTAGCATAAAACGGAGAACCTAAATTGTGGTATTGTGGCGGAATGGTGAATGCCAACATTCATATCTGGACCCTCATACAACTTCCTAAAGAGCCTCCAGCATGATCGAATAAAATGTCAATGTGTTTTATCGCGACTACACGGCAATACCCCTAAGATATTTCAACAATGTATATTTGGAAGTGATATCGTAACCATGAGAACTGTGGTATTTGAGTTCTGTTCTAAAAAATTGTTTCTTCTGTCTTAAACTCTAACCCCTTCACTTATATAATATGGTGTGAGCCACGAGGAACGATTTCCTTACAACGAGTCTCCACACCACATTGTAAGTGGTGGGCTTTTAGCACACTTACCTGTTATTCTTGGCCATGCAATTATGGCCAACACAAGTTCAAATTTCTTATGAATACTAGGAGAATCAAACGAGAATTTAGGCAAACCGTTAAATAATCTGAGATGAAACCGACCTACGTTGAATGTTGTCGTTTGTGCTATTGGAACTTAAGTCGTAATACAAGAAGTTAATTATTGCTTCCGAGTTAAGTACTCAAAATCCAAAGAACATGATAATTTGGAAAAAGACCTTTGCTTCAAAGTTGGAGTACAGGAAACTATTCACCATCATCAATGAATTAATTTTTTCATTGGATACTTTTCTTTATCGAGACGATCTCAGCAGTTCACAAGGCTCAAAAGCAATTTCTCCCCAATTTTCTTTTTCCAACATTTAGCCTCAAGTTAGATCTCCAATAAATTATTTTAAACGAATTAACTAAATCTAAAGTACCAATTTAAAAGTTGATCTATTTTTGTACTTGGCATACGCAAAATCTATAAGAACAGGATTATATCCATTATTCCCTCTAGAATCTATCATCCACAATTTTGATAGTCAATAGTGTGCAACTTATAGACGGCGCATGCATTTGGAGGCACTAAAATCGGTGTGGTAAGAACACGAAGAATGTACACTACCGTAAAAGTGAACTGCAATACTTCAACGAACGGAGTAAAATGTCATTATCCAAATGCAAGTGATTTATTACTGTAATACCTTGACGGCAATAAATAATATTTTGCCCTTAATATTGCTGTACCAATGTGCTAGAACCTAAATGGTATTTACAGAGTTTAATTACAATTAAAGAGTGGATGTGTGTATATAGCCGTAAATAGTAAACAATTTATTAAAAAATATCACACAATAGTAATTTTAGCGTCGAAAGGTGAAAGATGTCAATTGGAATCAAAAGTGAATGAACCAAATGCAATCTATTCACAGTTGGTCAATTTCTCGAACATGACAATGGAACTGGACTATCCAAAAAATATGGTGGCCGGTACGAATAGAGAACAGCACGTGATAAATGCGCTTTAAACTAGAGAAGTTACAACAACTTCTATTTTCCATTTTCCATGAGAAATTCCGGCTTATATTCAAGGGATTTTAAAAGTATGCCGTTCATTTTCGTACTACTGTATTTTATGCCATTACATTCTAAACCATCACTTTGCTCCGCCTTTATTTCGATTGTGGTACATTAAAAAATTGCAATCCTTGCGTTGATGTTTAGGGTACAGCTCCAGATTTAATCTGGAAAATAGCTTTCAACAGCATCCGTCGATATAAAAGGCAGTAGTAAGCCAATGTTCCCGAGAAAAATACGAATAATTACCAAATTTTAGGCTAACTAACTAATCCAAATTCCTAGAATATTCGAAAATTTATTCCTATATTGCATCTCGCAATTATTTTGTGTTGCTGAAAATTTTAAACAAATGCCTAGATATATATCATGATCTCTTTTGATACTTATCTTTCGGGTTGTCTAATTTTCGGGTTAAGTAAAAGGTTTAATTCATAAGATTCTATTTAATTTGGTTTACATTTAGAACAGGCCCCGTTTCCGCAATTGTAATTTGCTGAATTGAAATTTTGTACTTTATTAGACTTAGAAAGTGGTAGAGCCAATCCGAGGGATATGAAAATTTAAAACAAAAATTGAGACCAATTGAAATAATTACATCCTACATCTAGTGAACATTCTTCCAGTTTGAAGATCTAAAGCTTCTTTAATAAAATTTTGTACCATTGGGAACATTTGGCGGAGGCGCCAGTTCTCGAATAAGAAAGCTAGTTCTTTAAGCGAATATTTCCGTGGTTCAGAATAATAACATACATTATCCTCATATCCAAACTTTTTCAGACATCATCAAACAGATCTAAATTCCTTAAGTATATTTCAATGTAACTTCTTCACGATCAGATACACCTAACGTTGACTTTTCGGGAGAGTATGGCCGCTACATAGTTAATTTTCTTGGCAAATGAGGATGTAGATTTGTAAACGGCCGGAATACGAGCACCGCCTTGAATATTAAATAAGGGTTAAAGAAAACCGTATAACGGGAAAGTTTTGGTTACATTATCTCCCGGCTCCCGGCCGCAACTTCAAGCGAAATCACAGAATTCTTATTACTACTGAGTAACTTAATTAACCGTTCGAAACGGAAAGGGAGTGTAACGGAAATATAATAGATCGTTTTGTACGCTTGATTAGGTCGAAATTGACATTTTCAATGTTATCGCGTACACAATAAGCGCGCATTGAGCTTTCTGATATTTCAACTCTTTGTATCGTACATACTTCCTTTGTCGCGGAGGAAGTTCTTGCAATGCAAATACTTTTTTATAGCGTAGATATTTTGAAGGACGTTTTTTTGTCAGCAGAACTTAATGAATGTATAGAATTATAGAGACGGCAACAGACCAGAAGTTTTTATGTTGTTAAGGTCAGTTTGGTTTGATCCTTTTTTTTGGATAGAGATTGGGTTTCAAATTATTTCTTATATACATATAGTCGGAAGGTTTGAAAAACAAAAAAGATTCCTTGGTGTATATTGCAAGAAAATTTCTCTTCTGAAAATGTACGTGTACGTTTGTTCTCGAAATGTTCTGTTTTCCGACTTTGGACAATGTATGTAAATCCCCGAAATGTATAATCAAATTGATAAGAACCAGAGTTTGATAAAGGTATGATTCGAATTTTAATTCCGAACGCTGTTATTTGGACAATCTGATTTCTTTTAATGCTTTCTGAGATCGCATCGAAGAAAACTAAATAAAATTTTTGGGGCAGTTTATCTCCTTGATTATTTGACCGAGTTGACATTAATGTAGTTGAAATAGTTGCGACTACATAGGAAAAAGCATTCTGCGGTCCACATTGCATGGATGTAAGTTCCTGTCCTGAAAATATTCACATAGTTGTTCTCCAAATGTTTCATTCTGCAACTGATGTTAAAAGAAATCCAGACGTCGACAGAGTCATTATAGAAGTATTAGGTACGAGAACTACAATTTAGGCAATTTGATCTCATTAAAGATGAAAGCTTTCTGAAATAATACCAAAGACAATCTTTGCCCAATTGTTAGTGCAATAAAATTTAGAGCTTAGAGTTAAAGCTCTATTTTGAAGGTAAGCTCCTCTTATAAAGATATACACGCCGTTTCTCCTTAGAATATACAAACATTCAAACTGTTAAAATTCGAAACAAAAACTAGAATTGACGAAACTTCATTTCTTAAGAAACATGAAAAGCTGCCTGAAACCACATTAAAGACAATATTTTTGTAGTTGTTTATGTAATCAAAGTTTAGGATTGATTAAGTATTCCGCTATTAGATGGGGTTGAAGTTCAAGCATTAAAATGAAACAAATATGCTTTGGTTCACACTGGATGCAAGTTCAATGAAAATATGGACGCAATGTTCTCGAAAATCTGCATTTCAAAAATTTAGCGAATAAATGAACCTCTGGAATGTATATTCGAATTGGTGAAATACAAAGGATGACAATAGAAGTTTCATACAAGCTTTAAGATCAAAAACTGGAGTTTGGGTAACCGGATTTCTTTTGACGTATAGAAATTCAGCCGAAACTAAAGACCCTCCTTTCTAAATTGTTTAAATAATAACAATTTGAGGTTAGTCATTTTCTCGAGTATTAAACTGAACCCACTTTAAGTGGGTCTGAACCACCTGCGATGGTCTTAAAAGCACATTTTTGCTCCCGATGTCAGCTTTTCTCATGAAAATTGACGCCCTGATCGCCGCGTAAATGACAGTAAAAATAATAACACAAATTTACAAGTCGGTCTTTCTTGATTTCAAGAGAGTTATTTATAGCGATTTTATGCCCTGTGAACCAACAATCAACCTGCATAATGCTGCCCTATTTAAAAGAAAAGTTGCGTAAATCCAATCTACATTGGAAACACAGAAAATTGAGTGATGATGTTGCTCTTCTTCATGGCAACTCCTAATTTAGTTCTTATCAACTAGGAGTTGCTGCAAAATTCCAAGCGGAAAATGTGGTCCCGTTTGCCAACTATTTTTGGTATAAATGTATGCTTGTTTCATAGGCAAGAAGTGTAACTTAGTTTTTGATCTTTCCTTCTATAAATAGGGGTCGTGCAAACTTCAAGACAGAAAAGACCGAATTTTTGATAATCTATTTTCGCCGAAAGTGGGGAGGCTTTCTGAATTAATATCGATGCAATATCACTTTGAGGCGATTCATCTTTCGATATATTAAATCTAATTCATTTTTCGGAATTTGCAGGTTGTAGTACCACTTTACAAGAATGAAGGAAGAATTTCAATAGTAAGCACTTTCCATTCATTTGGAAGCGGATGCTGGTATTCAGAGAAGAGCAACAGGAACAAACTTCTGGTGGTTCTCTATGAAACTGAAAGATTATTGATCGCAAAACGATAAAGATGATGGCAACGTTTTAGTATCCCCTCGGTTTGCTTAATACAATAATAATCCCGAGACCATCTACTTCTTTAACTATTTGCAAATTAATTCACGTTCTCTCACGTGAAACTTCTTCCTTAAAATTGCATCAATTTTAGTTATATAGAACTTCTCGTGAAGCTAATAAATCATCCTAGATACTCGATACCACCACGCCGTTCAATTTAAACGATTTCGTTTCAAGTTTTCTTTTTGCACCTATCACGTGAAGTGGAAATATATATAACTTTTCAAGAGGAAATCGGGTCGATTTTATTGTTTGCGCCGGCCGGGCTTATATATCCGATCGCCACGATATTGGGAATCGTTTCATGTTCTATACAGAGATTACGATGTAGCCTCCTCCGAACATCGTATATCAATTGAATACAAATACACTTAGGATATTAAGTCATACTCGGGTAACGAACGTGACGCAAAGAGTTGCCTTGGATGTTGTGGATTTACCTTCCTTCCTTCTTCTTCGTCGACGTCTTCGCCGACGTCGTCGTCGTCATCACGTACGCTTTCGATTCCGTTACTTATCTATTGCCGCTAAACTGCTCACGCTCCGATGCGGTGTCGAATCACGTTCGGGAGTTTAGTAAATTGTCCCGTGTTTGAGCAAGCACTTGGCAGTCTTAATGGAGATACTTAGGGGGAAATGTATTGATGCCAAGTGCTACAAAGTTTGGAGATGTTTAGCCTAAGAAAAGTTGTCGTAGATTGTTAAAAATCTTTATTCTAGTAAATGGGGTGACCTAGATTTTTCAGCATTCACGTAAAACATGGGTACCGTACAAACGAGGAGCGCGATCATCTTCAAAATTTTATGTATTTACTGAGAGATATCCCATTACAAGAAAAATGTGTTGTATCCTCCCACGCTTGTGGGATAATACTTTAATGCATCTGATAAAAATGTTGGAAGCATGTTGATAAATATCTGTTTCATACTCGTTTCAAAAAGGAAATTTTATTGATGCGAAATTCTACAAAAATACCTAAGAAATGAGGGCTACTTCTAAATAACGCGCTCTAGTGAAAACATCTCTATGTAAGTGGACGGCTAAAACAGGGTAGTTTAATGATAGAATGCCCTGTTAAGCTAGTGAATAATTTAGGAAAAGAAGTTGATAGTTTCTAAAAAATTACAATTTAATAATTACAGGCAAATAGCTCTGATCTCAAACGTATCTAAAATAACATGAAAAAAATCATGTGTTCAAGAATGATGCAGCTTATTACAAAATATAACATTTTAAATAACAATCAGAATGGTTTTATAAAGGATAGATTTAGAACACATACAGATCTCCAACTTATAGAAGAGATAATGCGAGGTATTAATGAGAAAGAGACAACAACATGTGCGCTTATGGACTTATCCAAAACTTTCTATAGAGTACATCATGAAACATTACTGAAAAGGCTGGAAGGAATGGGTTTCCTAGGACTAACTCACGATTGGATAGAGTAATATATGTGTAATAGGAAACAGTGTCTAACAGTGTGTGTTTGGTCTTCCACAGGGATCCCTCAGGGGACCTTTGTTGTTCATCCTTTATATAAACGACTTACCGGATGTACTTCTAGATCTCAGAATACTGTATGCAGACGACACATCATCAGTAGTGAGAGCAAAAACATGTGAACAACTCATCAATAAACTTGACCGTAATTTAAAGTGTCTGAACACATCATTCACGAACAATCACATACAAAATTATTACACTTTTGCTATGTTTCAATTATGTTTGTTTTATGACTTGTCATATCGGCCATCGGATTTGGTGCGGTTTTTCTCTTAACGATGCGTCAAGTCATTCTCTTTGATTAGTAGATGTCTTTGGTCTTTGGCCAGCAGATGCTAAGATATTAGTTAGCAATCACTGATAATTTAGAGACCATGAAAGATGACCCATAATCTGCTTTACTAGCGGTCCATCAACATATTCAAAGAGCCACCGCCTTCGGTTGTTTCTTAAATGTTCCGCTCTAGAAACGTACTCGTAAGTAGGGTGAAGTCATTGAGTAAAAATATGCCCAAGATATTATACAAAAGAAATCATTGGCCACCTACCTGCAATAGTTGTAGCATACAATAGTCATGTCAACACCTCTATCGGTGGCATTTTAAGAAAAAATCCAAAACTACCCCTACTTTAGAAAACCTTTTCTTTCCAAAAAGTTGACACATAAATAGCAAAAGAAAGACGTTATATTTATAATTTTCAATTGACATGTAATATATAGAAGTTGCTAGCGGTCGTTTTTTCCCTAATATTTTGCACAAGGTCTATTTTTAGTGGATTAAAACAAAGCCATAAAATTTTAAGTCCCTGACTCACATAACTTGTGACTTATCCTAAGGCTTGATAAAGGTTGAATGAGAACACTTAACCGTAGTACAGCCAAACACTCCCTTCATGTCCTTATCACTTTTTCCATAAGTTTTTCTTTTTAAATACCTTATTACTAGAGAGTTTATTCTCGGCACCCTAGTTTACAGAAGAGCCAAGTTATTCTAAAGTGTCTCGCCATTACTGGTGCCCTGCATAAGTTCCCCAAAAGTTCTAGAAATAAGGATCAACGAAAGAAATGGTACAGAATTTGATAGCTGAGGAAGCACCTGATGCTCTTTTGTGGTGGTCGCAACTCATTGTAGCCCAAATTACAAAGTTGTTGTGAAATATAAGGTATAAATCTTGAGATATGTATTGCTAAAATCAAAAGACCTAAGCTTCGTAAGCACTTTATGGTGGCACTTCCTATTAAACACACGACGCAAGAGCCAGCCCAAACTAGTTTCGAGAATACCTTTCCAAAGTATCAAAATATCATGTTTAAGTGTGGACGTTGCGAATAAACTAGTATAAAAGTAATTATGTAGTTTGGACATTTATTCCGAAGAGCTTTGATGAAGAAATTCTTCTACTTCTTACAAAGTTTAAAAATTAGGCGGATTAGAGTTCCCGTTTTCTTCAATTTCTGTTGTTTTCGCAAGCACCTAATAATTTTCTGGTTCATTGAAAATTTGTCTGGTGCTGGTTTAGTTAGTCTTCAGTTATTCCTACTTCTGATTGTTCGATCTGCGTTTTGCGCTATCCTCTAGGTGTTATTGATTTGGACAAATTCCTCCAATGACCAAAAATTTTGTGAATATTTTTTTGAAATTAGCTAACAATGCCTGTTTTCCGTCGATCGCTGATGTCTTTGGAGAGCACCCAATAATTTTATAGCTCATTAAAGCTTTTCTCGTGCTGATTTACTCTTCAGTTATCCTTACTTCTAATGGTTTGATCTGCTTCTTCCTTTATCCTGTAAGTATTATTGATTTGGAAACATTTCTACAGCAACCAACCATTTTGTAAAAATTTGTTGTCCTTGCTTCTAACATAAGAGTGACCCGCCTTTTTCTCTATCCCTTACACATTATTGATTTGGAAAAATTTCTCCAGCGATGAACAATTTTGTATGGTATTCTATTAACGGTTACTCCTAGTGATGCTGATCCAGAATATGAAAGCGATAAATTGACTAAAAGCCAAAAATTCTTTTTCTCCACATAGGACTCGTTTCTCTTGTGATTCTGGGAGCACCAAGTTAACGTAAATAGCGACATTTTCAGTGGACCTACACATATTTTCGAATTTCCAGAAGATACCCTCTTCATACTCCAATGGCCACTTTTTCAGTACAAATTGTCGTCATCCAAAAGTATTACCTACCGGAAGCAAACTACCAAATGCTTTACGTTAATTGCCTCGCAATCTCCGGAACGACAACAATGAAAATGTCTGCATCGTAATCGAGTGCTTTAAATGGCGTACGCGATTGTTTTAATTAAAGTGCATTTCGTGGCAATGCGACGGGAGTAAATCTCGTCGACGTCGAATAAAATTCCATCGGAATCCGATAAGAGCCTGCGGATGTCTAAGCTGACAAATGACATCCAGACATCCTCCAATTAACGAGTAGGAAGGAAACGTTTCTGAAGAGCATCGTAAATGACCGATATCGAATGAAAGTAGTCGTCATTTGTCCGGTAACGACGTTCAACTTGTTATTCCGGAAGTAGTCCCACGATGTCTGAGTACGTTGGTTGGTCATACGAACTCTTATTCGTATGAAATTTTCTTAAAAATAGACGGAACTTCAGGTAGTACTTGGACTTGTGCCTGAAATTCTAGTATATATTCAGCAAATAGTATGTATATATAGATTTTGCAGTTTTCGTCGATTTTATGAACTAAATTAGAGATGTTTGTGGTGGGCTTTTAAAGCCAGTAAAAACTATTTAGAACATGTACTAGTACAAACAGAAATACCAAATTCTACGGTAGGAATGTGATAGGGCACGATCTGCAAAAGAATTTCGCTGCTTGGCAGCTCTTGACGACGAGCTGTCGAAATAGGTAGTCGGACGTACCTATCAGAAAGAATTCGCTTAGCATTGACGTCGTATCAGTGAACTGATGCAAACTCAAATAATTAAGAAGCAATATGGATTAAATGATCACCTCGAATTAAATCTTTTCTGGTCTTAAGGGCGCTTATCGCAGGAGTACAGCATATTTAACATAATTATACTCTTAATATTATTACAACGAAATTATCTCTCGTTATCCAAGTTGGGCGCCAGATCTTTGAGGTCTGAGTCTCTGTGTGGTACCGTCGTCCCGAGGGCGCGTACAAAGTTGGTGGTCTAATTTTAATACATTAATAGGCTTTGTACGCGCAGATAACAAGTACGTAAATCCTTAATTACTTGAAAATTACACAACTACTTGGACAATGATATTTCGCAGAATTACGGTTCAAGTTGAGGGGACATATTTTCCGGAGTTTGACACTTAGGCAGGGTGACTGGGAAAATCTACCGGGATCATAACATTTCACCGCTAAGCTCTACAAATTACGGCGCTGTTTCAGTCAACGTATCACTCTCTTCCCGGAAAATGACATCCGGATTTATCGCTGCGAACTTTTGAAAAAGCATCATGTTGATTGACGCGATAACAGTGCGTTGTTGTTGGCTACGTGTTCGCAATAAAAATAAAAGTTAAACTGTTATATTCTCGAGTGTTAGACATATATGGGTGCGAATAAAGTATCTCGTTTAATTTCATTTTCTCACGGAAATTTAGGTGTATTTGATACCTTTTGTATTGTTACCATAATTTCCAAATTCAGTTAGTAAAGTTTGCTTTGTGTATTTAAGTTTTAGAATCCGCCCTGTAAGTTCCGATAATTTACAAAAAAGTTCCAAATTGAAATAAACGAAATATCGTTAATATTCCATCAGAAACTAAAAAGTATAGCCGGGAGCTTTAGCTGTTTTCATACGATGCGGACGGATTAAAGAAGGAGCAATAGGGATACGACAAAGAAAAACGAAAACGCAATAGATTACGAAGCTCATTAAAGTCAACGTTTAGAGTTTGCATAAGTTCAAATTAAGGTCACGTAAAATATAAGAAAACTGGGCGTAACGCCCAACTAAATTAGCCTCAGCTGAATCGCAAGAAATAATGAAAACGTGTTTCTTAATTTTACGAATTGAAAACGAAGGAACGCTTATCTCGTGTTGGCAAGCTCCCCGACGACATAAACTCGGAAATTGTATCTTTGTTATGGGCTTCACTTCTTTCCCAATTCTTTCACGCAAAAGTTAATGTGTATAAAAACATAGAATTGAAAATACGTCTACCTGCGTAGAAGCCACAGTGGCACAACGAATCTCCTTGGGGCATAAATACTTTCCGTCAAGATTCTAATTTTCCATGTTGGTTTATTACAATCGTGAGAAGTTCTGTCGACACGAACACGATTACGCTTTATTTTTCCTCATTTCGTCCGTTTTAATGTAATGTATGCGTTTATGTGTAATATTCATTGCTCATGAATAATCGTACTACGACCAGCTGATATACCGGCTTCGGCTGGCATTAATTCAAATTTCAGGTATCTGGAGACCGAAAACTAATCAGCAAGTTTAGCGTAGAGGTCACGAACTTCAACTAAATGACCGCGAATTTAAATAATTGCGAAAATTTCGCCCGCCAACATTTTGCATTTGTTAGAGAAATTCGAGAGCGCGGAATCTTTTAATTAAATGATTTCCATAACTGTGGAAGTAGTGAACCGGATTTGTTGATCCGTATCTAACGATGAAACACAAGTTCCTTTTTCGCAATTTCGTAATTATTCAATTAAAAGCTTAAAAAACAGTTAAAAGTTTCAAGTTTATAATGCATGCTCGTAGAGAAACAGAAATACTTCACACTTTTAGTTGAAGAAACCTGAAGTTTAATGCTTGGTTGTTGGTAACGGTGTCTTCATGAATTCATACAAATATTAATTGTTTGTGAAGGTGCCTGATGAATCCAGGGCTTAAGCAAAATAGCCCTCGGGGCGATTTGAGGAGGAAAAATAGATTTTTGCGAAAAAGAGCTCTGTACATGGGAAAGCTGTAGCGAAAAGCGTTGGATAATGTTTTCCTGGACGACAGTATGGCAAATGTAACAGACAACACCAAATGTGTGAGGTATTTAACCAATAGAGAAAAACAGGAGTCGTAGACTACTCCATAATTTCAGTGGCGATGAGATGGGCTATAATTGATGGTAAGTATAATATTTAAGGCACCGCACCCTTTACGAAATTTAGACCTCCACTACGTAGGTGACGTTGTTGCTCAGGGACGAAGATCCGATTGCTCCTAGATGGAAAACCACTAGCATTCCACTAAATTCCATTGGATATTAATGTAACTCTGCCATAAAAGTTCTTTATACAGAAATACTCCCAAAAATTTAGGTTCTGGTGTAGGTGATAAAGTCATATTCGCGAATCTGATTTATTGTTACTTAGGAAATATAATAATAATCTCCTAGTCAAGGGTGCGACATTGGTTTTGGGGGGCACTTCTGAGCCCCTTGTAGTCGTAAAGGATATTACTGGTTGAAGACCATTATTTAAGTAGTAGAACTCCTTAATCCTATGTTCTAATTTTCTTCACAACCTGAGGTTTTGTACCCACAATTGATGGCTCAGCTTCGCAGAAAAGGGGTCATACAATTTTCTTTTGAATGACTTTATCACCTGGCATTCATACTAAAATATCTTTCTTCTATTATCATACTACTCATTCCTTACTGTTGACCATTAATTATTCCGCTTGTTTAGAAAACAATTCTGAATAAGATCACTTTCCACTCAAATGTTTAGAATATATCCTACACACTGGCAAAATCCTAAAGATAATCTGATGGACCACTCAGTACGTATTTAATCATCAGTTAACGTGAGTATTGCATATGCAAATGCCCTCTTCGACCTCGTACTCCAACACACAAACGAGAATATAATTCTTTCGTAGATCTCATATAATTTCAGACAGTTGCAAGCTAAGGACATTAATAATTCTTTGCAGTTCGCGCCCGTCCATTAGTCAGGGTGTTGAGACCTCATTTAATACGTGTTTTAAATAAATTGAAGATCGTGACGCGCTCGCAACGCCGCACCTTCGCCCGAGAAAAATAAAGGACATTTTCCGCTCCCTACATGAAAATTAATAATAAAGAAAACTCACGGGAACGTTTTCTTCGCGCAAAACAAGGAAGTTTTTCCGAATGCGAGACGACCGTTTCCATTTCTCCTGCGAATTTCCGCCTCGTCGTGTCTTCGCGCCATTGTCTACGTTTCGAGTATATCGATCAACGTCCGTAACACCTTTTGTAAGCGCACTTACATTGTGTGCGAGCATGCACGTATGTGGCAGCGTTGCTAATACAAAGACCAACAACGCTTCTCGCGCTGCAAATAACGATATTGATCGATACTATTAGTACGTGCAAAGAGTTGGTTCGGGCAGACTTAGATTACGAAAAGTATGTAACATGATTTGTGTTTTAGTTGTACGTGCATACATCATCATTTTGCTTGGAAAAGTATAATGGTGAAGTAGACACTAACTCTGTTTAGCGGACGAATCCTAAAAGATATAGGAAGCTTATTTTGGAGGTCTGAACATTCTCCTAGGTAATATGAACTACGGCTATGGGTAATAATTCCCGGAGTCTACTTTATATTACATATTTCCTCATTTCCAGAACGAAAATATTTGTTTTAAAACCTACTTACTAAATCGAAATCAAACGATTACTATGTATGTAGGTATATTCTGTGAAATGTGTACTGTAGCAGCAGCGTAGCAATTTTCAGTTCAATACGAAACGCTGTACTAAAAACAAGGGTACTCAGACATAACTGACGAGTGGTCCACAGGATAAATAGCCGGAAAGAAACCCAGAACAAATCCTTAAGTCTCCTGAAGATGATGCAGAGGAAGGAACACGACGTTCAGGGAGCAGGTGGCTGTCAGAACATCTCGAAAAGGTCTGACGACACATAGAAGCGAAAATGGCTAGTGCCAGCGTAGAAGCGTGTGAGGTAAAGATTCATTTTAATAATAATAATAATAATAAGCGTTGGCTGATAATACGAAAGTTTTAAACGGACGCCACTGATTTGTAAGGATGATTTCAGCGGTTCTACTTCCTCTCGTACAAGAATCAGATTAATACCACGGGGGCATGAAGTAGATAGGGCGTTTCGCTGAAATTTTGAACGAAATTGCTCTTACGTTCTCCCTACTTTGGAGGATCTTGCCCCGACGTGTCCAGTCTGCAAAGAAGCGGCCAAAGCATACAAAAGGTATAAGAAATGCAACCAAAAGCGCGATTGATAAACGCAAAGTTTATTAAAGTTGGAATGTTAAATAATGGAAAAGTTAAAGAATTTATGGGAATTACATTTAACTAGGAAATAGTATTAGACACTAATGAAGAAAGTAGCAAAATAAGAATTTGCATTAATCATTCATAGGTTAAAAACGTATAGCGCAGAAAATTAACCAATCAAAATATGGATCGAAGCGTTGATTATTAAAAGATTGATCCCCGACATCGATCTTCACAATAAATGAGAAGATGAGGAAAGATTCATGAATTTTTAGTATAGAATAACCACACACGCGTCGTGATTCTGCCATTTCTTTGCACGATGTTCGTCGAATGAGGAGGCGGAGGCTTGAAATAAGACGTGAAAATAAAGGCTCTGCCTTGCAACCTGCGCCAGCCCAATGCATATCCTCACAGAAAATGGGGAGAACTAAAGTTTCTGAAATCGGTTTTACGGCTATCTAAAAGGGGTATATAACACCCCTATACAATTCGATATTTATGCAATCGTCAAGGATACTTAATTCGCGGACACTCAAAACATCATTTGAAGCGCAGACCGACAATTTCCGTACAAACTTTAAGGCGTTGGCTGTAGACTGGACCTAGGAAAGTAATATTTCCTGATTGACTCTCTGAGTCGCAACTGATCCAACAAGCTGCGGGATTCGGATATCTCCCTGCGATTTCATTCGCTAAAGAGATCACACGCCTTCCTTGGAAACAAACAATGTAAAATAGAGTGTTCGATAAATCGCGAAAAGGAGCTCAGATTTTTGAAATGAAGTGCTCGAAATTTTAAAAAGAGCCAAACATTAAATTCAGACTGTAACAGAACAACATCAATAATCAATAATCGTAATATTAACTAAATAAATAAGAAAACATTTTCAATTTTCATTCAGTTCTTCTTTTTGTAACTAAAAGGCATTTCTTGCTTTTCTGCCAAATTTCCGTTGAGGCTTTCGGTTCATCCCTTAGGGAGTCTTCATGGAGATAGTTCTTTTCGTGATTGTTTATTTTTAAAAAGTATTACTGGTCGCTACTCCACCATTTGATTACAAGATTCATTGCACATATTTCTTCGATATTTAGTCCGTCCTAACAGAGCCACAGTAGCACACCCTTCGGATGATTGATGGGGCCATTCGGTTCATGAAGAACGACAGAATCCATCTCGATCTGGGTCTGCCACCCTTGCTGTCCTATTTGCAAATCTTGATGGCGTTAATATGTCACAAATAATCCTGTCGTCACAAGTCGTGGATGCATTTGGCTCTTTCAATAAAATATTCAATTATAAACCTGTCCTCCAAATACTAGAAGAATTCAAAGTAGTGCAAAAGTTGGTTTAATTGATAGGTATTACGCTAAAAGGATTTGTTGTAGTCAACAATTCTTCTTCAATCAGTGTTGAGTCAAAATTAATGAGAGAGGAACAGATGAGTTTGGAGTACCCCATCTTGGGGCAAGGTGACCCAATATCTACTGTGTTATTTAATTGTGTTTTTGAGATTGTAATCAGGGACAGCAAACTTCCTAGGAAAGGGAGCCTATTTTTGATGTCACTATTGTCTCGTATGTGCGGTTGATGTGGTTTCATTAACCAGAAACAGAACTGAATTAGAGAATACCATAAGAAGCTCAATAATGTCACGGAAAAAATGGAGCTACAAATCAATATGAAAAAAGAACAAATAGATGGAAATCAAAGGCAAGAGTAACGCGGTAATAGGAACAGGATTTAAGATACAATTGGGAAAGCATAGTATAATCTAGAAAGTCGAAAATTATATATACTTAGGTATGGCATTAGATGACAGGTGCAATGAAGAAATGGAAGTTAATATAAGAATAGCGAAAAGTAATAGATGTGGAGGTGGATTGAACCGAATCTGAACTCAAAAGGGGTTTGTAGAACGAAAAAGCAAAAGAAGGGTATATAAAAGCGTCTTACGACAACTCTTACTGAAATTATGAGCGTTGGGTGATGAATAAAAGCAATCAGAATAAATTAGAAACATGGGAGTGAAAAATTTTAAGAAAAATATTTGGGAGAACAAAGATGAAGGGGGATGAATTGTATCAACTGTGTAACAGACCATGTATCACAGACTTCACCAAACCATGATGTCTATAATGACTAGGCCACCTAGAGAGGGTGAAAAGCAATGAAGTGGTTAAATATATAGGATGGGGGACATCAGAGGGAAAACGGAAGAGAAGCAGATCGAAAATTAACTAATGGAGGAAGACTATGGTGGGGGATTGAAAGACCAACCGAGTTAAGTGGATCACGATGATCCGCTTTCCCCGATATAAGGTACAATAAAGTGTAAGCAAAAACGTATTTTGGACTCTTTTATGAATAATCTTCATAATTCTTCATAATTAGAGGTAGTTTGATGATACTATGAAGCTGTTCTTAAATTGTGTTATAGTTTATTACTAAGAATATAATTAGAATTTGCGAATGAGTCAAAACGACCTACTTTTATGTAGAAGGTTTAAAATTACGAATATGACCAAGGTCCTTATCAGTCTTGAGTACCTTAGAAGAATAAGCGAAAAACTATGACTATCACCTTTGAAAGTGAATCATTTGCATGAACTGTTGACTAATCAAAACCGATATTTTGGCAATTTTAATACTCTTTAAACGATGGAATAAAATAAATTAAATAATTGAAAGCTAGTTTGAACGAGTTACTTTAGAGCGTATAAGTAGAATATCTACACAACTCTCTATTGAATTAAGTTCATTCACTGAGGTTCAACTGAGGTTCGTTACTTGGGCAGCTTTTAAAGAAGATTGTGTAATGACTTACACTGCAAGAACAAATTACATACAAATAAATTACTGTCCACGATTTATGTACACCTCAGTCTAGTTGATAATATTCAACACCTTCGTTTGTCGCATTCGCGATATGCGAAATTCGTCCCTTAATGCCAGTACATACATATACTTGGAATATAAAACTTGAAAGGACTTTACTAAGATCAACAAGTAACAGCTTTCCTTAATCGCGAAGTTTGGGGCCGAAATATCAAATTAAACTCGATTTTAACTCGAAGCAACTCAAATTTCAAACTTTAATTCCGAAATTTGTTATCTCAGCGTTGGCCTCAGCCGAAAGCACATACACATCTGCCGCTGTATATCCTCGGGAAGTAAGATAAATTTCAAGGGACTACAGTTGAATTTTAATGGATAGATGTTTAATCGGATTTCTTTCTAATTTAAAATAATTTTGCTTTTAATACGAAATTTCTTCACTTTCCTTTATTAATTTGATGAATTCAGAGATTTCGAATCTAATACGTATGTTAATTTCAACCTTTTATAACTGGATAATTTAGCTGGGACATAGCTTGTTTTATATACAACCATCTATTCTCTATTACTAGCTCGAGGTGCACACATAATAAATCTGTTCAAGGATACGATTTTGTTGAAGGTTAGGTTTCTTATAAACCCAAACTACGGACCAATCGCTTCTTGTCTATGAAATATTGATTCAGAAGATGCGTATCCGTTCACACTTGACAACAATTTATTACACAATCACGAAGATCAGAAGGGAATAAAATTTAATTTGTGGTTTCGGAGGCAATCGCTGCTTTTCTCATTTTCTTTGCCTTTCCTTCGTTGTATCGAAGGTTTATTAAACTTTATGAGTGTAATAAGAAACATGTTTAACGGATGAAAAGTGAAAGATTTTGGGAATTGCTTCGAGCTGGGATCTAATTTATTAGTGCGTCACAAACGATTTATCTAACATCTAAGGGAAATATTACTTGTTATAAGATTAGAGGGTATTTTTTCTAGTAAATTAGCAATGATTTTGATGATGTCGGGGCCGACGAAGAGTTTCATTGTAAAAGTATGTTGCTGTAAATAGGAAATGTAGACATTTAATAGTTTAATAGTCATAGATCAATTATTTTGACAGCATCTGTAATTTTGCTGCCTCATATCGTTCCTTCGTACAATTTCTAGCTATCTTTAGTAACCCTTTGAAAATTTGTTACCTCTCTCCAATTGAGATGCATCATTATTACTTCTTCTTCGCGTACAAATTTCTGGTTATGTTGATATATACATATAAATAGTGGGTCCTGATAATTAATGCGAGTTCTATTAGTAATATTGCTATATTTCAAGCATGTTGGCCTCTTCCAATTTAAATACGTTTTATAATTTCAAAATCCTGAGGAGATTCAAAGAAAGCTGTCGTCTTCCATAATCCATACGTGACGTCGTTTGACTTGTTTAAAAACTGCCTTGAGAAGCTACTGCTTCCACACAAAGTTGATATATGGTGATGTTGCAGAATTATAAAGATTAACTAGAGATAAGCTTCTAGTCCCTTTATACTTTCCCGATCGAAAATATTTCGGTGTAGGTACAGGGTCATTCCATGTCAAGTTACCAAGGGCTTCCGGTTTCATCCTTCTTAATTTTGGTTAAATTTTGACCTAATACTGTCTGAGGTTTAAAAGGAGGTGCTGCAAAATTTTAGTTTCATATGTCATATAGCTGACAGTAGGGCCCTCTTTTGAAAGGTCGTTAGACAATGCGCATGAATTAACCGAAGTAGTCCTTAAGTTTGATGCTTCAGTTTTCTACTTTGAAAACAGTTTGCATGTTGAGGTTGGGTATTCTGGGTCAGTCGTTTCTAGAGTACACAAAAATGATACTGCCAGAAAGCAGAACCTAATATATTTTTTGGAATGTCACTAAATTTTCTTGCAACCAATTTAAGCCCTACTTTGAACACCAGTTATTACCACCAAATGTTTTGCATGATCCGAAATTCTGGCAGTGTGAGCCAAACCTTACTTACAATACAATATAAAATTAGCGAAACCATAGCCTTTGTAGTTTTCGGAATACTGTTCAACGAAGTTGCCATCGAGAATTCAGTATGTTGAATGTAGGTAATTTTGGAGGCCAATTTCTCCCACTGCTTTATTCCCAATCTCATTTTCAATAGCACCATTAGAAAAAGCAGGTTTTGTTATACAAGGAAATTGTTCCTTTGTTCTGGGCTGGTATACTTTGGTTCCTGAAAACTAAGGTATAAAATTACAATTTTGCTCATCCGGAGTAGATATCTGTTTATTGTCCTAACATTCGTCCAGAAGCCACAAAAGCTTGCGAGCCAATACGGCTGATGCTATTAGAAGTGAAATTTGCCAACATTGCAATTAAACAAACATTACTGTGATCACTTTCTTGAATGATAGATAGGAATTTCATTCATACTTTTTTGTATAATGAGTCATGTGTTGTTTATATATTTACATATGTGTATTAATTTGTATAAATATTTAATGTGGTCTTCTTTTACAGATCCTTAAATGTATAAATTCATCCAGTGATATAAGATTTGTTAGTAAAGTTAATTATGGAAGTTGAAGAATCTAATTTATGTCTATGTACCACTGGAAATGTTAATAATTCCGCCTACCGTTTGACAAGTTTCAATGCCAAAAGAGGCCTTAAGCTTGTATCAGAATTCACACTAGAAGAGAAACATTTCATAAGTTGACGAAGTGGGATCAGGTTTGATGCCAAATCCCAAATTTACCTACTTCATGAAGCATCATTTCAGACAAAATTCGAATTTTTGCAACAAACTTGTTGCAATCCTTTCTACAAGAAGAATCATACTCTGCGAAAAGATCTGCGACAAATTAGAACAGCCGCTGTTGATCAAATGAAAGATATTTTGAAAACCGATGTCAAGTCAGGCCAAAAGCTAGGTGTAGTGTGTAAAAAGAGTTCAGCAATAAATCAGCAGCAACAGAAACATCAATTTCATCTCCTCCTGACGACCCTGACGACATTATGCAAGCTTCCGAAAACATAAACACGAGCTTAACCGTTGTTGATCACCTGTCAAACTCCCACGAGCTAGTGCAAGAGGTAAGCAAAGTTATGGAAAGCACCTTCATTCCTAGCTTTTAGTACACGTGCGTTGCGAGATATATTATGCATCTTTAACTGGTCTCTTGACACCCTGAAAGTGACGGGAACATAATAAATAAACAAGTTTCTTGTAGAACAAGAACTGCTCTTTCTAACTGTGTTGCTGAAAATGAGATCGGGAATACAGCGTTGGGAGAAATTGGCCGCTAAAAATGACCTAGATGGAACATTCTGAACTTTCCGAGGCAAATTCATTGAACAGTGCTCCAAAAACTACAAACTCTATGTGTTTGCAACTTGTACACTGTACTGTCACCAAGTTGGTACCCCAAAATGCCCAAATTTTGAATCATAAAAAGCATTTTACATTGAATGAATGGTTCTTAAAGTTTGGCGGATTGACATGGAAAGACCGTATACCGCGAATTCAGGGAGACGCGTATGTATTCGTCTGTAAACACATCGCGTACATCAGTTTTGCGGGCTATGTTACCAAACTGTCAGCGTTCAATTGGTGACCCTCAAACCTCGATCCAGAATTAGATAATACCTCATTTCGTTAATTCTTTAGTTACTGCGTTCCTTATTTGGTGTCTTTTTTTTTTTCATATTATTTATTTATTATTAATGTTACTACCACATATTGACAGACATTTCATGCCAAGGCGAATATTTCAGCGTTACCCAGCACGTGCACCGAAAATGTAACCGAATCATGTCTTCTCGACCGTCGAGAATTTCGTTCGTTTTGCGGTCGAATATCACGTGCACGAGTTAACGAAACGATCGTCACGTAATACAATGCAGGTACTGATATTGAAGCTAGTTCAAGAGGTGAAGTTATAATTGGGAGTTGATTTTCGAACTCATCTCATATTCTATTAGCTGCAAGTACTTGTACCAAGTTATATGAATATTGCATGCACTTGAAGATATAATTTGTACCGTTAATGTAATAATGTCAAGTTAGGACGCTGAAAACTCTGTATTAGTAATTCTGTAAATGTAATTTAACGCATAGTTTTCTCCATTTTGGAAGCTGAGGATGTTTTATTGAATGAATGCCTGCTGTAATGGTTTCGCTTTAGCAAACAGTAGACCTACGAAAACTTTGTGAACCGAATCCTACATAAATGCAAATTTTGAACTGTTTCTGAAGTATTCCCACCTTCTTTAAGTAAAAAGGAAATGATAGGTTTTCGTGATTTAGTCATTGCTTCCATGATTGGGAAATCAGCAGTACGGAAATACGTCTGAATCAGTCAAGTTGCTGAAGTATACTAAAAAATAGTGCACGGGATGGCGACTTAAACGTATCAAGGCTTGTCTTTGACCAATAACCAAGTGCTAAATTCCTAGAACATTCGAAATATCACTCGTATATCTGCCAAACGAATATATTTAATTTGTGCAACAACACTTATAACGGTACGTGTTTATACTTCGACAAGGCAAACTTTAGGGTTCTCTCTTAATACGACAATGCAATAAATTGTACGCTATCGCCCCATAAAACGGCCCTAATTAAGGATATTAAGATCGCATAAATTTTACGTCCAGAGGTGTAAACAAATCTTCATCAGACAAAACTCAACGGCTGTAAAAGGTCCTCTGACCGCAGTAAAACTAAGGGTCTCACACATTAATTTCATTTTCCATTTGGCACCACCTCTTAATGCCTAAACACATTTCGCAGACCGGTCGATTACTTTACCAATAAAGTAAATTACCGCCGGTTGTAGGTTCAAAATGGTACGACATTATCAGCAGTCGCGCGAGCATTTATTGTACGTGTAACATACATACAAAAGCAAGCGGGAAAGAAAAATCAGTACAAGGCGTCGGAATACCAGATTGAACTAATTAAAATGTTCCATAAATGGGGATAAATCTCGGATTGCGTAAGACGGAAATCTTAGAATTTAGCAAAATTGCAAGCGAGGTCCCGTTTCTTGCGAAATTGAGAAAGCGTCGTTGAAAATTAATCTTACGTTTATCTACGTCTCTTTTTTTTTTTTCCAAATCGATTGGAAAAGCAATTATTTTTAATTGTACGGTGTATTGTGCAAAATTTTAATCAAGAGATGTTTGCCACGGCGATTGTAGGGGGTGTCAGAATCAAGCTGAAGATTTAAAATGGAATTTTGAATGTTTTCGTGAATAATGTGTTTGAACGCATTTGAAACGTTCGCGTTAAGAGTACTTGAAAAGCAAAGGAGCAAATTCGTCGCACTAAGGACGGCAACTTAGTTGCCAAAATACTGTCTGGATTTTGTCCGAAAGGTGTGGTAAGGCCCAGACGGACGTGGTTAGAGAACTTAATAGCTGCGTTGTGTAAAAGAGCAATATCGTGAAAGGAAGCCCAACAAGCCGTAGCAGATAGGAAGCGATGGAGGGAAATATGCAACAAGTCAATCTTAGAGAACTCAACTCCATACACGCCTTACACCCCAGGACAGGGGTAGGAAAGGCTTAAGGATTAAGTAAGTAAGTAAGGTGTGGTAAGGGTAATTTTATATATTTCATATAGGCATATCCCGAGAAAAAAATTGGATTGAAACAAACGAAAAAGGATTTTGAAGTGGATAAGAGATAAGTGGTAGTAAATGAGAGCACTAGTAGAAATAAGCAAAGAAATTGCTGCTTTTATAACATAACCTCCACTATGATCGACAACCATCTTTTATCACTGTGAGGTTAGATGTTAGATTACTTGAGGTGGCATTGATGCCTTCTTCCACTGCGACCTTTCCAGGTCTATTGTGGTCCTCATGCCTCCTTAGAGTACGTTCTCTAGCTTTATTCCTTTAATTAGACTTGACAGCTGTGAGAGCGGTTCTTCCGCATATACATATATTTTTAAAAGCGGACTTGAAGCTCTTGCTCCGCAATGCTGTTATATGCCTCCATAATAGAGTCCTGGCCTGCCTTAAGCTTTGCCGGCTCCATCTGGGTGGCTGGATAGTCGTTGTATACTACGACGATCCTCTCCAAGGCAGCCTCTTTGAAGGTAAAACCTTTTGGCCTCTTGCTTTTTGGCAGACCTGCGGGAGTACTGCGCTCCGACCTCGCCTTTTGGACTTCCGTCCTTTCTTTACGTTTAGTAGCCTCGTTGAGGCCTAACTTTCTTATCTAGACTACCCTGCCCCTTTGTACATGCCTAATGAAGTTGGCCTTGATTATGGCCCTTTTAGCCTGTATGAAATCTTGGCCCTGTTTCACAAGCTTTTGCACTTTAGCCCTTGGAAATTCTAGATACAGTAGCTATACGAGGAGTAGCCAGGGAAGCATCTGTCCGCCCGATCAGAGTCCCGCTTGATCGGGTAAGGCTAATTACAAGGGGGTTTCGCCTGGTGCCCCAGGGGAACGTTAAATACCGCACACCCCTGCGGCCACGGAACTCTCGGCACGTTACCTTACACCTTAGTTTGGATTTTAGCTCGGGTACCTCGGGAGCGCTAAATTCCCAAACTCAGTTGTTAAATTTGTTAACAGTGAGCCCCTGAGGCATCACTGTGAGGTTAGTATATATCAAAATCCTATTAATCGATTAAACTGTAAGACTAAAACGATGCCGTAAAACTAATATACCGCTCCGAAACTAGGTTCAGTCCTGAAAATAACATGGAGTTTGTAACGCTAGCAAATATTGAAGTGCAACGTATATTAATAACTGACTTAAGCTGAATCTTATCAAAGTTGTACTACTACATCACACAAGAGCATAATTTTATTGAAGCGCTGGCAAGAAGAAAACCATGTAACGTCCATCGTTGCCTTCATTTAGAGCAAGATAGCAGCTGGAGTTAGTAAAACTCAAAAATCAAAAGGAAAAGATAGTGAATGTGAATTTGGTCTAGGTTCTCATACAGAAAGTATGTATCTTACATGTTCACATCTATTGGATGTAGTTATTGCATCCTCTGCAATGCAATGGCTGAATGGTAATGAGGATTGGGTGGCATTTGTTTTGCCTTTGGGGCTGATTTGAAAGAAGGTGCAGAATTGACATTGACTTTTCCGGAAGGTTAACGTCGATAACAAGAAAATTAATCTAGCGAAGCAAACCATCATCAACAGTTAAAACTAGCACCCAATATAATAAAAGATTCAAGAACGCGTTACTGAAGTGGTTGTCCTCAACATTTTAATGACGGCGATGGATCAAAGTGAATCTGTACAAATTGTCTCGATTCCCGCTGAAGACGAACAGATTGCTTTCGCTATATTTGTTTATGTTGATGTTTAATAAACAATGACATTCAGCATAAAGAACGATGCTGTGGTTGAGGAAGCCGATGAAGATTATTATTGCGTTATGAATAATCCAACTTCTATAGCAATTGCCAAGGTTAAAACCTTATCTCAGAAACTGGTTGAGAAGCTCTAAACAATTTGAGGAATTGGTTTGGAATTTGGAGCTGATTTGCATAAAGAATCGGTTTACGTATATCTACGGAAGAATAATCTCAACAACGAAAGGAGAATTACACGAGTGCAAATAAAGCTTCCATCGCCGATAATGGTGTCCAATCAGTAATTGTCCAAGTGGAGTGGGCCGAGGAGCTTACCGCCAACGGCGTTAGTGATGGTCACGGCGCAAGGTGAATGTGCCCGAAGCGGGGAACCTCCAACGAGGAGGAACGGATATCAATACAAGATCTTCAAGAAACAGCGCAATAAGCAAAAGAAACGAGGCTTAGCAAATTAAAGGGGCTCAGAATTCTAGTTAGATATGGATCTCGACTCAGATATGATTCGAGTCGTAGGTAGGCTAAAGGCTCAAGGGCAGGACGATACAGATCATGGACGGAAGATATAAGAAGAAGAACTGTTTAAGCTAGCTAGTAGTGTATGGATCTTTTTTCTGTAAAGTTATTAAAGTATTATGAGAAGCATTAACACATAATTCAGGTACTATAACAGGCCTAGAAAGAATATATATATATATATATATGAATATTTTCAGCAGTACTTAAACCAGACATGGATTATGAGATTTGTTGGATTGCAAAGCAATCTGTTTGGTTAGGAACTTTACGACACAATTACGAAAACCCTAAAACTCCTACACAGAAAATAAGGAAACCAACTTTTCTTAATAGTGGATTGCTCATGCATTGAAGGCTTCTCACGTTGAAAACTATATTCGGATGATCTAAACTGGGAATTTTAACTCGCAATTTCGAAACCGTTTCCGAAAAGTATCAGCAACAATATATAGTCCGTGTAGGTATGTTTCACATGTGACTCATGCAAGCAATGTGAGTTAAACTTTTCGTGCAGACCAACGTAGATACAATTAAATCTGTTTTGTAGACCTTCTCTATAACAAATCACAAAGCGGAAAGGTACAGGTCGATTATCGCAATTTGCGGTAGTTTTAGGGATTTCATAGTCATATCTTCTTCGATTGTGACCCTTGCATATGATATCCTATTCCTAATATTCTGATTTTATTCTTTTAGGTTCGTCTCAGCTATTTTGCTTCTTGGTCTCCTTCCCACCACAATTTTCAAGGCTATCGGAAACTATCGAAGCAAACTTTAGACCATTCTATCTTTCGCGGCAATAATTTAGGTCTAACTTGATCAACCGTTGAACCAGCTCAAATATGACTCCAATAGATGAAATTTAGATCAATACTTTTTCCAGCAGTCTAAGATAATTATATGTTTTGCTAATTTGATGAAATAATCTTAGATTAGCGTAACAATGCAGTGAGAAAGAGGTAATAGGAAGATTTCTAAACCAACTCAAGTTTATGGGTGTTAAATAATGACATTTATTTCCAGTTTTCCGGTATGTCATTATTTAACGCGTGTCGTTCACCATACCGCCAATTTCTTTAGGAACAGGAATTTATATATTAGTGTCATCATTCCGTGTCGAAGTGATAGCCCGTTCTTAGTTTGTACTGCACCGATCTCATCAAAAATCTGCAAATATGTATCGAAAAGGCGTAACAATACTGAGCATGAATTTATAAGCGTTTCTGAAACATTTATATAGCAATAGAACCACAATAACTACTCAAAAGTTATTTTCAAAGAATGACCCTTCGTAAAGGTTATAGTTTCTCCAGCCATACCACACCGATTTGAATATCTACAAATACGTACGTGTTTCGGCAACCAAGTCACCACTTTCAATTTCTCGAATTAGACGAGATGTGACGAGAGAGTGGGTGTCTTGTACGATCAATGATGTTCTAAATAGTAGATCTCTCTTAATAGACTTCTGAGACGTACATTGTCTAAATTTAGCTTCGCGAAATATATTACATTCGCAAAATTCCGCTTAATTTAATAAGCAACAGCCCGCCTTAAAGTTTCACACTTCAGAGCCGTAAAGCGTTACCGCACATGTCTCCGTATCTCTGCATTAACCTGCAAACGTTAGTTTGGTAATGTTATACCGCCAGCGTAGCGCGTCGACATAACACTTTAATCAATAGACAGATACCCGCATTTTACTTTGAGGCACCGCAAACGTTATCGTAAGACCTACGTTTCCCCGCACTGAAGTTACTAAAACTCTTCTTAGAGCTCATTAAAATTTAAAATTCCTAAGGAGTGCGGTAAAAGAAAACTTTCTCGAGGCGTCGGCCATCGATACCCATCTCCTTTCATAATAAATATTATATAAGGTCTCATCTGGTGTTTGTGTCTGAAGTTAGGTCGGCTCCTTTAAAGTAGGTTATTAATATTCCGTAATGCCTATGAACGCGGGACCTTAATCAACCAACAAAGAGTTTAAAAGTTATATCGTATGTAGGAATGATTAATTAAAGTACGGACTCGTTCTTCCGGTGGTCGTTTTTCATACAGATTACTTTCATTTCCGTTTAGAATAGATAACTGACATACGCATAAATATAAAAATTTAGGTAGCAGCGTCCAACACATTTTTTATCTATGTTTTGATTAATGATTGCAGCAGGTATGGTTTAGCATAAGCCACGTCAAGATCCGTACAAATCCACCAGGAAATTGTTTATTCTTTAAATAAAGTTTTCTAATATGGAAGAAGCGATTCTTATCCTCATCGCACCAAATACATATTTTAATTGGTAACGATTGCAAAGGTTGTCCTGTGGCTTTTCTCACAATACTCATATAATAAATCCGATGACACGTTTCGCTAGCAACGAGGTCAGAATCTTTAAACCGTATACTTTACCATTAGCGTTCGGTGAGGAACGCCGCATGAAGTGCTAGTCTTGTTGTTAGCGAAACACGTGTCACTGAATTAAATAAAATAATTTGTGTGGTGAGGAATTTACCGATGTTTGTATAATGTCATGCATGTTTCAGCGGAACACAAACAACGGTGTGGAAAGGTATCATGCATAAATTTTAGTCAACACTTGCTCTACGTAGCTTGAAGCACACATTACAATTCCCCGGGTTTGTTTATTTCAAATTGTCCAAAATTAATTATTTATCGAAAAGGGAACAACGCAATCATAAACAAAATTATCAACTCGACGAAAATAACTGATATTAATGGAGCTGCGATATGAAAAATATTACTAAATATTGAATGAGCGGTAATAAATCGTTGCTTCGGGCAAGAGCTGAACGAAACCTATTTCCAATATTTTAACAATTTCGCAAATATATCCGCATATAAAACAAAACGGCTACAATATTTAACCATTAAAATATCCCCAACGAATATAACGCAATTAATTTATAATCCATGTTGCGTGAACGTATACATAGCGATCGGACGTTATTGTGATTTCCTCGTTACGTTTTTATCCATCATTGAAATTGACCTTTGTATGCGGGCGTTTTCGTTAAATTACAGTCGTGTAATTATAACTTGGATATTTGTATCTTTTCTAGTATACATATCACCAAATTGGTTAGAAAATTAATTAATTTAATTAGATATTTATTAGCTGCTTAATTGAATATTGTTCGTATTTAATCAAACGGCTAGGTGTGGGCTAACAACAAGCATCGGTTTACAGGAAATAATAATTTAATGCATACGATTTATTTACAGTTACAAATTTATTTATATATTTATTGTATTTATTATTGCGAAATTCGTTTAATTTTTACAAAGTGTCAATACATACAACATCATTACAAAGGTATATAGCTTGAGTACGATTTTCTTTCTTCAAAAGGTAATACTGTAGAAATTCTTATCCCTCACGGGTGGAACTAGATTCCGACGAAAAAATCAGTTAATTGAAGCTACTTTATATTTTCTTTCTTGTAGGTATCAAGTAATAAAAATCGTTGCAACGGAGACTATTTTCATTGGAATTATTTTATCGACATGTTAAAGAATTTCCGAGCACACCCATCCTCATGCAGATAATCGGAAAGGGAATTTAAATGATTAGGTAAATGTTCCAGCAATGGATCATGTCCCAGTTATGGTTATAGCTGAGTGAGAAAGCTTTATTTAGTATTTTAAAATTCCGTTTCATTTATTCCAAACCTCATTGGTGGGCATAAGAAACATTCGCTGTTAAAAGCAATTTCTCTCTTTTCAGTATTTGTTTCCAATCCTTAAAGTTAATATGTCGTTGTGCGGCTTACTGAAGTGAGATTGCAACATGTCCAAGTCTCGCTTCGTATTGAAGGATTTACGAAGCATATATATCGTTTAGTGCATTAATAAACCCTATTAGTATATGCTTTAACAAACGTTTTAACGTATATTACAAATATATTGAGGTAATATTATGTAAATATAATCTTATATTCATTACTCGGACACGACGTATAATGTTCGTCCCAGTCATGGTTCAACACACCAGACAACACTAATTTTAGTTTTTAGCAAAGTAACTATATCTTTCCCCAATTTTGAATCGATTTTTCCAAGTAAAATTTAGGGCTAAAAAGCCTGAAAGAAATTGCTAGGGAAGAAAAGAAAGATACAACAATTGAAAAAGAACAACAATGCGCAAAAGAAACTAGAAAAGAGATCAAAAGGAAGAAAGGGTGCAAAAAATGATTTTCAAAATTTAGAGTTGTCAGAGGAGATGCAGGAACAAGAGAAACTTGAAAAGAAAGAGAAAACGAACAAGAGCCAGGAAGGTAAGCCAAGAGGAAGAAAGAAGGAACGGATTAAATCCAAGTACAGGAAAAAGAGGAATCAAAGTTGAAGTTGACAATGAAGATTTGGAGGAATCAGAACAAAAGCTAAAAATATATCAGAAGATGATGGATCGACTTTGCCGGCTAGAGGAATTAGGAAAAAGAAGGAATTACAAAGTTTGATTGAAGAAATGGAAAGAGAGAAAGAAAACGGGCTAAACAAAATACCGAGGCAAAGTTCAAAAAGCGAAAAGATATTCGATGCTTTGGAAAAGCGTACCTCGAATTGCACTCCGTATAGAACAGGAAAATTTATTGCAGTTTGAAAAGATCCTTTTTCTTAATTTTTAATGCTCAATTACAGTGATCTCAAGTTCACGTGTTGTTCACAAAGTATTCTGTGTCATGAAATTGAATAAAGAATTTTATCACACTTTTTCAATAAATATCCTCCAAGATCTGATTATAAAATTTGCAATCATCCATGATCAACTCAAATGGTGAAAAAGTAATAATTATTGTTCTTTTGATAACCTGATCCATTACTGGGACAAGATGAACCATTATAGGGACAAGTTGATCTATCACTGGGACAATTAGTTATGGAATAGCAATAACTGACATTGTTCAATAAGACAAATAATAATTGATATGATCGAATGTGATTCTTGTACTTGGAGGACTAAATGTCCCAAATAAAAAAAAATCATGTTGATCGCATGTTTTTCAGGTTATAATGAGGTATTGAAACTACATTTTTCCTTGATTGATCCCTTAAAGGGAAATCTACCTTATATGTATTTGATATGTTTCAGCAGAGTCTATGTAAAAGCCAGCGCATTCGGAAAGGCATACTGAATTCCACCACAATTGCAATAAATTTCGTATCAAATTTGTAGTAAATTTCGTTGTTCATTACAGATGTAATTGTTTGATCAATAAATAAATACACAAAGGCCATACATGTGATCAATAAAATTCATAACATGGAAATTATGTTAATTTCTGTTGCGGTTCACGTATTTACACTATGTACTAGTAATTAACATTATATCACCAGTGTGTTTGTTGCTGACCGCAACAGTTCGGCGTGCTAGCAATAATAGTAATAATGGTTGGAAGTAATGGTAGAAGTAATAAAATAGCGTTGAAAATAGCAATAATAACTGTCTTCGTAAAGAAAAGTGTACATAACAGATTCATAGGCCTTAATCCGATTGATCAACATTTCAAAGACTTTGGCTTTACTTTAAAAAGTTATTTTACGATTATTTTTCCCTCTATATCTTTAAAAGTTATTGTGTCATAGCGGAAACTATTATTATATTATAATATAATGAAATTGTGTCATAAACTTGCTCAATGTAAAATATACACAAGATATATAGATGTCAAAGGAATGATTAAAAACGGTTAAGAAATACAGTGAACACCTATAATAAATGAGAACATGGAATATAGACATTTATCCTCCCAAGTGAAGGCATCGTTCCTAAAAAATTAGATTGAAACGATTTAGCAAAGTAACGTCCAATGTCAGTACCACCACCATCCACCTCGAAACTTCTTGAGATGGTAATTGCAGACTTTTTAGGAAAAGCATATACTTTTATCACGAGCAGTATCGATTTAGATATGATAGAAATACGTATCAAGCGTTAAAGCGTTAAGCGTTAAAGCGTATGCTGCCATAGGTAACATCTGCACTGAAAGGACACAAATCCTGTACCGCTGCTACGTGAGTAGAGGAAGATAGTAGGTTCTTGAACCGCCGCTCATTAGGTAGTCAAACCCCTGTGCTTGTACGTTGGAAGGTAGACAACTTCTTGTGCATGCATGTTTGGAATGTTATCAACCCTCCGATTTGAAAAGTGGTCAACCGCCTTGAAAATTCAGAATTTGTGGCTACCCCTCGAAAACTCAAAACGCGTACCAACCTCTAGCTGTTGGTGCCGGTACATCAGTTGACTGTAGGTAGTGTCTGAAAGTGTCGCTTTTGGTCGTTGTAGATGTCGGCAAGTAGATAACTGTAGGTAGTGTCCGAAGATGTTGCTGTTAGTCCGTAAACAGATAACTAGTAGTAGATAAGTAGTAGTACCTAAAGGATATTGTTCATGGTGTCACCAGAAGATGGCTCTCTTAATCAGAAGATCTCGCTGTTGATCCGAAGGTGTCGTTCTTGTAACGAAAATGTCAGTAAAAAGACAATTACAGAGCGCGTCCAATAGGATATATAATATCACTCAATATCATGGCATCACAAACAGATTTCGACGAGAATTTTGGATGCTATTCATTTCTTCTATAATAGCCTGTTTTAGTAGGACAAAGTCTCTTAACAATTCTCCCGTTTTCATCTTCGCCGTCTGAACAGAGAGACGCATACCCTCCGTCTACGCCATAAATGAATTCTCTATTATTATGATGTTGTGTTATGATGATTATGATTGTTTTGGCAATAACGAAAGAAATCGTCATAATGATTATTGTTGTGGTGTTTATAACAAGGTAAATAGTCTTATAACTTCGCTTTTAATACATTTTTCTCTTCTCGCCGATAAAGGAACAATTACGCGAGGAATCCCTCAAGGTTCCGTACTGGTCCAACTTTTATTTATTATTTATATGAATGATGTAAATTGCAATGTTAGAACGTGTTCGTTAAGACACAACTTCCACTACAACGGCCACAACTCTTGGAGCCCTAAATGATAATATAATAACAATGAAGGCGGAACGGCAGAGCTGGTTTACAGCGATGAACTTTTACTAAATAAGGAAAAAAATTATTTACTGCATTTTATAATAAATAGAAGAAACTGTCAAATCCTACCTAGAACAGGAAATTTATTGGAAATCACGTTAGACTCCAAACTAATTTGATGTTAATTCTGTTTGTTCCAAAGTTGTTTCAGCAATATTTGCGATCAGAACAATAGGCCTGCCACTAAATGGTATAGTCGCAAGACAGACACATTTCGTCCAGTTCTATAGTACCTATTGCATCATATGCAATAGAATTATGGCGACTATCTGCACATGTCCACAAAACTTTGATTCTCCAAAACTAAAGCTGTTTGTACTATCAATGGTCATTTACAAACGACCGCTATTCAAGGACTGCAAAATAGCCACGCTGGCTTCCATCCAATACATAACTTTTGAGATTCAATAGGACAACTTATTGATGACAAGCTTAACTTCTATATGGATCCATCAATTCGACATATCCCGTTTCAGGTTGAATGTACATATGTACTTTACTCTTCATAGGATAGGTCTACGTATTTGCAATCATCATACCCTCGGATGTGAAGACTACGCAAACGCAAACAGTTTTCCTCGATGAATAAAATCATTACCGACTGTATGTTAACCATTCTACACAATCGATGAGTCTTTTGAGTAGCAATTTGGATCATCGACGTTGTCTACATTTGACTGCTTTGTACTGCCTTCTGACTTAATGTATATTGTATTTAATAAAATTACTATTTCTACGCGATCGACAGGCAGAAAGTGTGCTGTAGCCGATGATTATTCCATAAACTCGAAACATTTATTCCCATTAGCAGCAATATCGTTTTTTATGTTACAATCCAAAGCTACTTCCCCTTAACCTGACACAAATATAACTGAGATAATTTCCATATTAACCCAGCGGATTGGATAATATTTTCTCGAGGCATTCGATGGTGAATCCAAAAAGGGGAAAGAAATTCAATACAAACGCCAATAGTTTATGCGACCCGAATTTGACCGCCTCCTGAATCTAAACTAAATAAGGAGGAGCCCTCAAATAAATGTGTATACATATCGTATTTGTTATGCCTACTCAATTCCGGGAAGGGATTCCTTGCTTAGCCATTTTTCTGAAGAGGGTCTTCGGGTTTGTTTGTATTTATTATTTCTCGTCATTTTCAATAAATTTCTTTTCTTTTGGCAGATTGAATCGGGTCTCTTGAGATCTTACATTCGCAGAGTTCGAGTTATAAATTCGTGTTTTGTCCCCTTATTGGAATGTTTCTTGTGTAAACGGATGGGTATATGAGAAGAATTAAATAGGCTTTTTATTGTGAGTTGTGGATCGAGGAATGTTCTTCGCGTAATTGTGTGGTTATCGTAAGAACGTACCTAACATTGGTGGTGTCAGCTTCTTCAAAAGTAAGACCGACGTCTCCTAGATCTCCTTATATATTGTTTGTTTGTTCTGCTCACGAAATGTGTATACGGTACTGTTCTTTCATCCGAATTCTCTACTATTAATTTCCAATTTTTGTTTGAACAATAGTCGCCCTCACAATTGGGATTCTTACATTTTTTCATTGTTCTCAACGATTTTCTTATCAGGCGTGAACGGTAGTAACTGCTCCAGTCAAAGATCTTGACGGTGTAGGAATTGACTTCTTCTCATATATGAAAATTGAATGTTTCCTACATTCTCGAGATCTTGTTAGTAATGAAATGTAATACCTATACTTATGGTGTGCATGAAGATAAAATACAAGGCGTTACTTAATTTTTCGTCAGAATAACAATTACAGAGTAGTTTTATGGTAATATTGAGCTCTGTATAATCATGCAAAATACAGAGAGGAATTGCAAACTCCAGTTTGAAACTTCGATCGAATATTCTAACATCTTCAGCAAAGTTTCGTACGAAATGAAAACTATTGTTATTGAATCGTTTCTCATAATTCACCCTAGGGATGAGAAATCTGAGAAAATCACGCGGGAGAGAAGATCATTAAACCCAACTTCCTACAGCAACGTAAAAACAACGTAGGTTAACTGGAAGGCATTTCCCGCAATTTCCGCGAAAGTTTCCCCGAACAGACAGAGGATGTTTCCTTATACCCTGGCGAGTCGACAGGACAATAGGAAGCATACTCAAGAGCCTAATCACAAAGCTTGTATCTAAATGGGAGACCGACGCCAAACGAACCCGTCGGCGTTCTTCGTTCCGCGTTGCTTGGATCAAACACATCAAACAATTTTCCGGGAGAAAAAATAATCATCGCTAGACATCGACAAACCAGCGAGAATCCGTCACGGTGTTTCTTGAGGATAACGTTCGGCTCGGCGATTAATGGAGGAAGAACGTGGAAACAGAGAAAAGGAGAAAATGAGAAGTGGTGTCTTCGTACTTAACTAAAAATAGAAATTCTAATTTTTACGATATGCAAATGCGCAAAGGGGAAGGTAACAACAGACTGAACGAACTTTTAATTCGCTCATAAATTATGAGGAAAAAATGCGGATACGAATTAGCATGTAGCGTCCGACAGTTGAAAAGGAAAGCGATTATTAAACCATTAATTAGACTGATAAAGACATTTTAACAGTTCTTATTTGTGAAACTTGGGTAAATGGGTAGAACATTCATCTTTATTAAAAAGTCTAACACCGGCTGCTACATCAAAAATTTATTCTCTTTTCATTGAACTAGTTATGTAATACACAATGTATTGGCAAAACACATTCATTTATAATTTTTCAAAGTATTCCCATTTACAGTCATCGCATTTCTACATCAATGCAAATCAATTTCCAATAAATTTCCCGCGGTAGATTGTTTATATTAACTTTAAACGCGTACACTGCTTTTCGCTCCACAACTTATCCTTTACAAGTGGAAACAAGGCTGCCAAGGCTGAAGCATATAGTAAACGATTAATTCTAAAGGGAGATTACTTTAGTCATTTCAGTTCGTTATGGTGGTATATGAGATAGCCAAGAATACAAATTATCAACTAAGAGGGACACATGTAGTAAAAGCAATCCCAAAAAGAATGAAAGTTAAAATTTATGAAACAGTCTTAGTATCAATATTCAATTACGGATCTGAATCATGGGTGCTTCATGAAAGTCCAGAAAAGAAATTGGGGGCGTGAAAAATTAAAAATATGAGCATGGTGAAAGGAGTGACAAAGTTAAATAAGATTAAAAGCGCGGAAATTCGAAAACGGCTAAAAGTGAAAAGTGTAATCAAGAAAATCAGAGCAAGACGAGTAAAGTGGTTCTGGCATATAGTGCGAACGCGGGAAGAGAGAGCGGTAAAGGAGTTGTGGGAAACGGAAACGGGAGAAGGAAAAAGAACAGGAAGACCAAGAAGAACCTGGAATAATCAAATAGCACAAAATCTAAAGAAGAGAGGACTAAGCTGGGTGGAAGCAAAAAACAAGGCAAGAGGCAGGAAAATATATCGAGAAATCGCAACTTGTATATTATTTTGGGACAATTTGAAAGTAACATATAATCTCCTTGGAAACCACATATCGAAAAGCCTACTTTATTTTTTTTTTGTTTGGTAGAAACTGCAGTTGGCGTATGTGAGTTTCTTATCAGTTTTCAGTTTCTGTACTAAAGGTATACCACAGGACCAGTTATACGAAGGTATGGTTCGAGATTAACTTCATAATACGTTTTAGCATCTAGAAGAGAAAACCTGGGTTGTTTGGAATAAATTGCTTGAAGGTGCACCTCTCACGAAATACCAGTAGATATCCGTCATTGTCAACTACTCGGTTGGAATGTAATTCTTGAATGCTTGAAAACTGGGCGAAGTTCCGAGACTTGGATGCCAATTTGTTAGGTAATTGTCTTATTGACCCGGTTTGCACGTTATCAAAGCAGAGGCGTCTCAATAAAAGGGGAAGCGCCTTTCAATCATTGGCAAGTAACACATCGAATGCCACTCCCTTTTGAAGTATATCATATTTTATGAGTACTCGTTCTTGAACTCCTGAAACCACCAATTAACAAGGACACAAGTTGTCCGATTAATGCTCGTGTTTCTCTATGCTTAAACTTCCCTTGTATGTTTCTGATATAAGAATTTTTAAAGTAGTAAGTATTGCTATAACACTCTCATCCAAGGAATGAGTTAGTATTTCAATTTGTACCCGATCATTACAAGTCACTCGCTTGCATCCTGGACAACGCATAAATTATGACTACATATTAATGTGCTCGTAATCGTACTTGTTTAGTAGGGCAATTGTAGCTTTATCGAACTCTTTATTTTCTCCAAGAGAGTACTCACTGTTCGATTCCCCTTCACCTACAATTTCATCAATATAGGCGTCTTCAGGTAAATCCTGTTATGTTCAACTTTTTCGGGACAAGAATCATCTTTATCATCAAAATTGTCCTTCTCTTCACTTGATATTTCATTATATAACTTCAACCAAATATCAGGATCGGAATTGACGTCAATACATGCTGGTTTTCATACTGACACGTTTACAAGTTTAGCTAACATGTACGACACACAGTTATTAGACAGATCTAATTGTAAGTTATGTTTATCTTGATAACTTGAATAATTTGCAAGGATAGAAAGAAGGAGCAAATATAATACTTAACAAAGATACACACACAGTTGCACAGTGTACACTGGGTCAACATAGGTGTGTCATAACTAATGCTTCAAATTTATTTATAAGATTATGTGAGATCAAAAAAGTCAATCAGTCTGAAAGGACTTTAACTTATCAATATCGTTGTCGCCACGCTCGCATCGACTAGATGTTCGATCGGATTCGAAGCAGGTGAAAGAAATAAAACAAACAGGACTCACATTGCTAAACATATGGCTCGAATTTCACTGGCGTTTGCGTTTCTACGCCTAACAATGCACATCGTACCTGACCTCAGGGGTTCCCAAAATCTTGCATATAAAATTTTAATACTAAAAATAATAACGGCTTTCCCGTGATCGTTAACAAAATATGTTCCCTTACAGCTTGTGTATTATGCAGTTTGAACTACCTTCTGTTTTAATTGATAATAATTGACAACTCATAAGTTGTGAGTAACACCTTATATTATAATTACGAAACCAAATACAACACAAATGAGAAGTGCATAATAAAAGTGACAGCGATGCCCATGCTCCGAGTCGTTTATTTTATAAGAAAAAGAACAACCGTTGTCTAGGGGGACGCTACGCCCCTGCTGAAGGGCTATTCATAAACAACTAACTTAAGATGCCAAATCAAAAATGTTTGAAAGATATTGTGGCCGCTCTGAACTCAGCATAAAGAGAACATCCCTCGTAATCGTAGTAACAATAATATTCGAAGTTTTGAAACGAAATAAATGTAAATCAAATACTTTCTGAATCAACCAAGTGCTACTCGGTACGAAAAAACATTTATGATAACAGAGTAATGAATCGGCAGACTGAAATAGAAGTTGTTTTTCGAGCCTCTTATTTCGGTAACACTTTCTATAAAAGAATCGAAATAACGAGACAAATAACGTCGTTAAAAAGGCAACGTCATAACAAGACGATAGTGTCTTGTAGGTTCGAGGATGGTGCGCGCAAACTTTAAATATGTCTACAAACAGAACAGATTAGATGAAGATTGAAGTCAGATATCATGCACGGTGAAAACAAACAAAAAAAGGAAAGTGGAAAGTGTACAAGTATTGATATTGGAGAATAGTATCAATATTTGTGTACGCCGCGGAACGCCGCTGAAATATATCGGGATCTTCAATGTTATTTTTAAGGATCAGAAGTGTGTTATTGAGTGGCCATCGGAGACGTTTTTCATTCCTTGAAATATCTACTGATGATAGCTCTTGACCAATACCACTATTTCGTATCAAATGAATAGTGTAGCATTAGCAATCCATTATTTTGGCGCTAATTTTAACCAAACGTGTGTCGGGTGCTCTTACTGGAAGACTTTCGATTGGGTGTGGTCTGCGGAGACAAAAATGTAAATAGCTCTAAAGGGCACAAACATGTTTTCTAAGAACCTCTTCTATATAATGCTTAATACAGAATTAATTCCAAATAAAAACAACAATAAAAATCTATACTGATGAAAACATGGAAAGCTTCTATTTAGTAATTAATTTGCTTTTTCTTACTTACCAATGACCCGTATCAAATCCCATAAATTTTGCCGGCTTCGAGGAAGGATATTCTTATCATAATTATCTATTACTGAACCTTTCCATCTCCAAGAGCAATGTGTGGGAAACGTGTTATTATTTGGTGGCACCGCCGGTTTTTGCAATTTAAAAGTTTAGTCAAGGTTCAACTTCCTTTTGTCTTTTATTTTATTTTTAGTAGGAAAAGGTGGATTTCGATATTCTACACCTAAGCTTGCTGCAAACATTCTCCATTTGTGGTCCATGGCAAGTATTTTTGTTATGCGCGTTAATGAGTTAAATTTAATGGAAAAAGGTTGTGTACCAGATCAAGACGTTATTACATATTGAAAATATATGTATGTGCAGAGGTAATAAAATCACTGCGATTTAATTAAGTAGATGTTACTTTATTCATTAAATGAGCACATTTGTTTCTTCAGTTGATACTAAAGCAACGATTACTCCACTCGTCACACATGCAGTGTTACTCATTCTTTATTTTTAAACTTATTACTTCCTTCTACTATGTTTCGTTCAGATATCTGCCTGTGGTTTTATGCTTTTTTATTGTTATATTAATTACCTGTTTGTGTCCATGTTTAATCTCGAAATTACCGAAAGAACCTATGCGTACAATGTACATACAACAGATGCATCCAGTGTTAGATCAAAATCAGTAGTTAGAATGAGAGAGAATACGTTAGCATTTCTGAAATGTTCATCGTTCTCAATGTAATTTATTTCAGTTAAATTTTAAGGAACTTAGCAAATAATTTTACCACATTTCTTTTCCAAACTTGGTAACGACGCTTATGTAAATGAAAATAAAATTGCCTTAGAAAAATATTTATTTAAAAATATACAAATTATTACTAAACAAAAAATTAGAAGAACTGAAGAATAAAATTCAATACACAAGCTGAAGGGGTCTTCTAAACATTTGCATCATGTCGTTATGTAGGCATATACACAAACAAAATTAACAAATTTTGCAAAAGAACGAGACTTTCGTCTTTCTCAATATTTGCAGTTCCCTTTTTCGCCTGTCTGTGATTCTAGCATGACTCCCTCTTCAATATCTGAAAACTTCAAGGCCAAAATACGCCCATTCTTTGTTAAGTGCCCGTCAACTTCTCCTTACATATTTTCCTGCACCAATTCCATACTTGGATTATCATCTAAACAGCTGCGCTTTTACCAATTGAAGAAAGTGGTAAATATTGCTACACGACTCAGCCTGGGATCTATGTGTACAAAATGCCCAGCGGTAACTATTTGGAATATCTTCGAAACAGTTTCGTATAGGCAAGACAAATACTTGAGAGGAGGTACCGCAATGATAAAAATTTTGAACACAATAAAGAAAAAATTATCTAAAACTTTTATTTTGCCTTGAACTCAGGCCATACCCGACGGACGGAGGGTTAACAGTAAACTAAGCTCTTTACATTAATTATCAGAATAGCGTCAGTATGATCAGGTGAAATATGCAGAGGGAATGTTGGCACAAACATTTCCTAGCTTATAGATTAAGAGTATGAATAAGAAAACACATCTGCTCTAGTTCGACTGAGCGAAAGCAAAACACTAGGAGGCCGGCATTTTTCTTTATCGAAAGTTGTAAATTACTAGATCAACATTATAAAGTCAGATCGTTAGTTGGCTCGTCTATAATGAGATGCAGTAAATACATCGTAAAGTTTGACGGTATGAATATGAATGAGGGCCACCGACGGAATTACGTTAATACGTTTGTCGCTAAATTAAATACCACAACATACTTATTCGATTAGCATGGACAAGGTTATACTAACTGCTGAAGCTAGCGCAAACAGGAAAGCTAAATAATCCCGAAAGTTACAAACTTGAACTTATTGACAGACGCAACATGTATGTACATACTAGGTACACATCGTTTTGGCTTCCTTACTAACTAGATTGTTTCCCATAATAATAGTTAACTTAAGGAAATTGGAAACTCATCGGGAACAAGATTGGGAAGAAATACTTGCCTTTTTTTCTTAATGGCCCCAAATTAATTAGAATTCATTCTGAGCTAATTCAATCAATTGCTTAAATGTTTGGAAGTCTAATCGTGAACCTTATTTTCGATTGTCGAGAAAAATTAACTTGGCCCTAAATCAGGCGAATAACGGGACGATGACATCAGTTTCACTTTTTCACTGGCTAAAAATTTACAGTTTATAATGCTATGTGCGCACTTGCATTATCACAGTGAAGAAGGATGTGATAATTTCAATTGATTTCTTATATCACTGGCAACCACATCAACGGGAATGAAATAAAGCACCTCACGTTAATAAAATTTTTATGAATAATGATCGACACTAGACTTACTTGGAAAAACATTATATCACTAAAAATCTAGAGAAGGTAATAAATATCTTGCGCATGACATCTGGATTAAATTTTTGGTCCAAATCCATCGATACTGCTCTTCATATACTTGGTGATTATAGGATGTCGTACTGTGCCAGACTATATGATTGTGAAAGCGGCATTTTGTTGAAGAAGCTTGATATTGTTCAGCATCAATCTGTACGATAATGCAATGGATATTTACGAAGTTTCCCGATAAAAGTAATGATAAAATTATGTGAATTTCCCTTAAGACAGAGGACATAGATTTTGGGTACGAAATACTTTACTAAATCCACCTCTAGACTGGATAATATCTTTTATCGAATTCATATCCTTTCTATCCTTGAAGTAACTAACCAGTTTTGGGTTGAAAAAAATTGCCAGCCTTAGTATCGTACTAGTACCACTAAGGCGATTTTGATCTAAGCAAAAGTTCAGTTATACGAAGAAACCACGATATTCCATACTCTTTGTTGATATATTTTATTAGATGCTGGTATTATGATGGCCCTACTGATATTAAGGATAAGCATTCTATCAACAGTGACTTTATGAATATCTGCTGTAAATGAAAAATTGAATGACTATTTTATTCTGTACACAGATGGATCTTAAATACAGAAATCCTTTGGATGTTCCTGACCTAATCCACATAAAACGGTATCACTAATATTGCAAAATGAAATAGTTAATGGTTGTATGTACCCTTCAATGACTTACCACTGATAAAGTGATTAAATAGACTAATTTTGATATCTGTCCCTTCGATGCAAAATAAATTCCATCTACATTGAAAATAGTTGGTAACGAAACAGTAAAGTACCCCAAACCAGGATCCCAGAGGTACTTGAGCATAAATTGTCTCAATCCAATATTTTAATAGTACTTGTAATGTAATAATAGTAATGAAAATGATGCACAGATGAACCGAAAGCCACCAATGTAAGAAAATTTTAGGAACAAATTGAGATCTGCCAACGAAGCCTTGGTTTGAGGAGAATTACACTCTGTAGCAAGAATTATTTCCAATTGTCTGTACTTTAACCACCGGGTGTGTGCGCAAGTGGACTCACGACCTAGCGAGAGAGACAGAGAACAACAATGGCTGCTGGCCTGTTTCACTAATCTGTACTGTACCTTTTCTCTATTCCGTTTTGCCTTAATTTTTGTATATTTAATTCAATAAACTGGTTAATATGTGAATGACCAATCTTATAACTCCAAGAAATAATTGTCGAAACTGCATGTCGACTCACAAGTAGCAACGGTTTTTGCAATTCTTATTTACACATCGAATGGCATTAACTAAAAACATTAGATGCGACTTTGGAGTATGGTTTATTGCAGTGACTTCCACTTATCTATCAACCAAGGACCGTCCAAGAAACTCTCTGACCTTGGAGGAGATATTCCTGCTCCGGCTCTTTTGATGTATTAGAAATTAGAAAATAGGATCCTTCCTCCTCCTGAGGTTGTAAACCGTTTTATAAGTCATTAAGAAACATTCTCTTTTCAAAATGCATCTTTTTATAAAAAATTTGTTTGTAGAGAACATGTCCGGCAAATTTTGTGTGTGATTGTTCTATGTATGGTTCTAACAACAACATCTGCTTTTCTCGATTTCCCAAATAATCAGAAACAGTGCAAAGAGGGTACTTAGCTGTACTCGATCAGAGCTATAAGAGAAAATGATGATTTTACATAAGAATTATAATCTATGTGGTCTGTATTTTGAAAAGGAAATGTTTCGTAATGACTTACAGAACCGTTTATAATCTTATGGAATACTGATAGAATACAAAGAAAAATCTGTATAATAATAATTCATGTTAGAATACCTATAAACCTGCATATTTGGCGCAGTAAACTTTAATATTTCTAATTCTTGACGTTGTGTTACATAATTGTAATACTCATCGACCTAAATATCCTCTTCTCCACTACTTTCACATCAATCAAACAACAAATGGGGAGTTGATAGTTACATTTTTAAAACGTTAAAATAAAAAAGTATTTAAGTAAAGGATTGTAAAATCGTAAGTATTCCTTAAACAGGGACTTTGGTGCAATGACCGCTGTAACAAAACACTACAGAGGTTTAGGTCGTTGTTTTGATTTTGATAAGACAATTAATTCAAAACAAGAAAATAATTATAAAAAAGGACTAATATACGAAATAATAAATGTACAAAAAGATATTAAACCTATTAATTTCGGAACCGATGTTCAGAATTTCAGTAATGTAGTTTATTAACGTGACATTTAGATTTTATAAAAAGGAAACTTTTGGCTAGGTTTCTTTTTTGTTTTCGTTAGTCCTTGAGCAGAATTGTTAAGGTTTACATAACGATTTTTTATGTTAGAATTTTCCTTGTGTTTCTGTGAAATTGCATATTAAAATTAAACAAAAATAATAGATGTATGAATTTTTACAAATCTTATATAACAAAAAATCCTAGTAGTTAGTTATTTTGTTGCTAGTGCCCAAATGAAAATAAATGTTTGTTTATACATACATATACAACAAAGGTTATCCGGAAACGTTATTTTAACGTTCTGAAAATATAGCTCCTGATTTGTTGTTCGATTGACCTGAAAGTGGTAGAGAAGAGCATATCTAAGAGATAAGTACCTAGGTTACAAGACATATATACACTATTTTACATCTTTTGAACGCCCTGTCGCAGTCACTTAATCACACACAATTGGGCGAGGCCCAAAAGAAAGAATCGTGTGGGTTGGTGTAAGGAGATGCTAACGAAATTCAGTTGTGAGCACTTATATTTTACCATGACATCGTTGCTGGTTAACTAAGATTGGATCTACTGGATCTAATCGGAAACCACACAATCCTCACACATTCTCGGTCACCAGTAGACAGTCTCTTTTTCTGACGAATTGCTTTGACTGTTACGTTACTAGTCAGTGCAGGTTACGACATATTCGATTTGAGCGCCCAGATGTCAAGGTGCTTTTCTAGGTGCATGTGTGGCATATGCAGTGCCGCTTCAAATTTTCAAAAACTTGATTGCAATTATGTATAAATATCTCGTTCCCTTCACCATACACAAAAGTATGGAAGAAAGAAGCGATCAATTGCTTTAGGTGATCAAACGACGTTTATCGGTGACATTTCACATTAAAACACCAAAAATTTTGCTCAAGATCTACACTATTGTACAGTTGAGATCGATTGTATTTTCTTTAAAAGGTTCGCAATTACTGACTTACCATCTATTGAATGAATTTATAAATCGCGTAGTGTTTCATTTTACAGTCATACACACCTACACTTCAGTCAATTAATCTACTCACAAAAGACATTAACGTATTAGTTTCACCTATAAATTCGAGGAATAAATTGAACGAAACCTAGCTGAAAAGCAGACCGAGAACAAATAAAGACCGTAATTTACTCGACTGGAAGTAGTATAAGGTAATTATTAGTAAAATAATGTTCCGCCTTAATTTATTACTTCATTACGCAGCGCCCACCGGGCGAAGGTTGGTATATTTATTAGGCGCGCTACAAACAAAATTTTCGAACAAACTACATTATGCTCTCGTGCTATGACATTACCTTCGCTAAATTACCAACAAAGTGTACGGCGTGTGTATCAGATAAAGGACTATTATGATAAGTACGTTAAGCTTAATGTCTGTGGCGTACAAAGCTATTTACGTGAAGCGGAATGTTGTAAGGCGTACGTACGTATTATACATATAAAGTACATGAAACGAAGAACGCTCGTTACTTATACCATTGACTCGCAATTACATTACATATACACTCTGATGTATATGGATTCATTTGCATAATGCCGTGTTAAATTTGGCGAAAGCTATGTGTCGCGTCGTATGGTATTTGTTTCAGAATTATCGATATATTGAGCGATGCATAAGCGTAGGTTCCCAAAGTTTACGATTTGTATGCACCATTTTTCTTTTAAATTTAAGGCGATTTAGTGAATGCTAACACTTAAACTTGGACATTTAATCCACGTGTAAAATATTCCTACACTGGCTTTTGATTAAAGGGTTATCAAGGATATGCTTGTGATTAAGAAATGAAACGAAGTAACTTTCATCTATCACAGCAAAATACGTAGACATCTGCGATTGGCTAAAATCGTTTTAAGGGTGAAGGCTAATTTATTTCCTAAATCGTTAGGTAACCGAGAAAATTTGCTTGGAATCCATATCTTTTTCTTCTACTTTTAATGAGACTTAATGCCATATCGCGTGCTTTGTTCAACCTCTTGAGAAACAGATGACCAATTTTCGCATCACATTTGGGCTGGTGGACGAAGGGCTCTCCCTTCACCTGCTGTTCAAGGGACATACTTACCAGTATCGTCTTCTCGACTTTGTAAATGGCATAATATCTTCTTCTCCCATTGAAGCACTTTTTATTTGTACCTTCACACTCACTAGGTCACCAGTTTCGTAATATCTTTCTCTTTGGAATCCACACTAAATAGAAATGTGTAATTTTTTCCACGTTAACTCCAGGATAAAGTTGGAGCTAACATGTCAAATTAAAAAGCTTTAAGAAGGTAATGCAGAATGCGGATGTCATTTGCGCAAAAGTGAATTGAAATAAATGTCTTCAGGTGAATATAGCTGCAAGCTCTTACGTTCATCAGATAGCTCAAGGCCACTTGAATTAATTTTAAACTTATTATCGGGTACTGTGCTGGAACCGTAGCTTGTGAATGATATTTCGATGATCTTATACGGTTTGAAAGCAATTGTTGCCATGTTACAGATTGGCCGGATAAGCCGATACTTTTATTTGCACGAACTTGAGTTTCTGAAAGCCTTGGACGTTGGCCAACACGACTATGTGTATTTAAGCCCATGCGTTGACGGTGAATTTTACGCGTTTCCGTTTTGTGTACCACCTGTTATCGATATCTTTCGAATCGGAAGCCCAACAAAAGGTCTGAGAGGGATATCTTAGAAAATGTTCGTCTTTATAATTTTGCATAGTTTAATGTGCTTATCGAGTTGTTGCAGGAGGAGACGCACCGTTAATAAGAGCTATCTCCGTTAAAGTTTTGATGAACATTGCGTTTGCTGTTCGGATGACTCGAAAGCTGTCAAAACTGGCGTTTTCCTCAGCTAAAACTCAGACGTCCGATCAAATGAGTGGAGTCGATGCCAGTTTGAAGACATATTCGAAGGTTGGTGGATTCGCAATGTGCAAAGGAGTTCACATGCTTTTGAGTTCTCATGTAGAGCCAGTACGATATTTGTTGAACCGAAATTCCTAGAAGGCCGCTACGTCATTTCTTGAAAAATCGCACTCGACGTAAGCGTCTGCCGCGATTAGATATCTGTAAGTAGTGTCGTGACCTAAAATTTCTAGGAATTCCGGCTCAACAAGTATTTTACCGACTATACCAGCCGCTACTGCTATGTGAGCATTATATATGCATTATATATTTAGAAAATCTCTTTCTTAAATGGAAATGGAAACTTATGGCATTCTGTTTATGTGGATAACTAGTATAATAGTATAAAAATATCTAAAAATCTATTCGAATTTGTTGTGTAACAGAAAGAAGTGGAGGTATGTCTCAGAAAGTAGATAATTCGACACCAAACACGAAGTAGATTACATTTTGAACGTAGACCGGAGAATGGAGACCGAGAAAATGAACAACAAGATTGGATAAAAGGCTATTAAACTTGAGTGCATTGTCAAATGCAATGAAGGCATAAAGGAAGTTGACCTTGCTGGTTAATATATCCGATAATATTTATTTTTACGAAAATCGATTTGGTGGGCTAGAAAGGTATCATGCTTCCTGTGGACTGCATTTTAATTCATTTATTTTATAACGTAAACTCACTGATTATATGTGCCAGAACAAAATAAAAATAGAATACAATGGTCCCTCCCTAAGTCTGCAAACTAATTATTTCTCCTTAAGTCGAATTCTTGTTGGCTGGTATACGATTTTCTTTAAAATGAAACTCTACAACAGAATTTTCTGTCATTCTCGCTTTAAATCAAATTATTTTGACGTCAGTTGCATTCAAAGTACATATAAGTTTCTCTTTAAAGGGATGTGACTTAAAGAAGTCAAATAGTAAAATACCAATTTTGTGCCGTCATTTTTGAGAACGATCGTGCATTTAACATTGACAAAAATAGCTTTCCAAACCAAGAACATTTCCTAAGTAAGTAGTATCTAATTTGGTTATAGTACGTGAATGAAATAGTGCCTTATTCGGTAGATATACAGTGTGGACGTACGGGTTGGAACAAATTCAATAAAATCTGTAAATAGTGAAAAAACGATCAGACACATCAACCTAAATTTCGAAATGCGCAAATTTTTACGAAAAACGTATCTTGTGACGTCATTATTGTCGGACATTAGACGTCATTTCTTTTTCTTTTAGATGGTAACCCCAATTTTTGATAACGCGGTTGAACGATGGTGGGTGAAGTGCTGCAAACAATGTTATTTGTTAATAAATTGTTATAACATATAACGCAAGGGGTAGGATTTGGCTGAAAGTCAATTAATATTGTATCATGTGTCATCCACTGTTTTCATCACAAATCAGCCATAAAAGCGATTGACCCAAATTTTGTACAGTGCGTTCTTGGCCTAACACAGACGTACATATGTAATTCGAAGAGGAAAATAAATGGAAGAATTATCAAACGCGGGCAACCGGTTTAACACTGTAAGGAACCGATTCTTCGATTATTCTTCCATTTATTTAAGTTTTTGAAGTATGTATATTGGAACAAAATTTGAACCACCAATTTTTTAACAGTACATGTAAGGTGGAGTAAAACTTAACCCACCTAATGTAATATATTTCCTGGTGAAACATACCGGTTTCTTTTATGTCTTGCCTCATCAAAATTGATGTTCTTGATGAAATATTTTTTTACTCAGCAAGTTAGGTTTCACTAAATATCTGGACATACCATTTTATTGTAATATAAACAACGAAACAGTACTATTTATCGTATTTTCCAACAGAAGAAGTTTTATTCTTATTGTTAGTGAAATTTGTTATCCATAGACTGTCCATCATATATACAAATAAAAATAGTTAACTATTTTCGAGAGACAAATTTTTAATAAAATAAAATCGATCTGGATGACTCTCCATATAACGACTTAATTAAGTAAGTAAGGTAAGGGAGAGCTACTAAGCAAATATGTAAAAGCCTATTAAGTAAGCACAATTTGCATATACCAATTATTAACAGTATATACCGTGATAAACTAGAAGTGCATGTCGGTACAAAACAACTTTCCTTCGGCGGATTAAATTTTGTCCCATCTCACTGATTATGAGTGAACTTTTTTTCCATATGCCGTCATCGACTTCTATCTGGCATTCGATCATCACCGAATACGAGGGGTAATTTAGAAAGAAGCTTAGGATACGCATAGGATAAGCCTAGCTCTCAGAGTGTGAGGAACTTGAATCCCAAAGTTTTTATTTGGGGATTTAAACATTGGAGTTCAATTTTTAAAAACAAAAATGCATTTTTTTGTATTTTTATTATTAAAATTTGAATATCAACAGCAGTAGATCGATGACCTCCCATCTTACTACTTATAAATCTTTAGGTAACATCAAAGCAAGTTATTTGGGAAGGAAAACTGATCCACAATACATTATGACCAAGGGTTGCTGTTTAACAAATCATTACACGAAATAAAAGATTTATGCTTTCACTTACTAGCTTCTAACTTTCTATTTCGTTCGAAAAATAATAACACCCAGTTGTTTATCCTTCGGTATATTTTCAAGTACAAATAAATGTGCAAAACTAAAATTTTTTAGGATTAAAAAAGTGGATATCCATGCCTGTAACGTTTCCCTTTTGTGAATACCTATGTATGTATGTAACTCTTGCAGTCTGTGGTACACATCATCAAAATGATGATAATTTTGGACGCGCCGATTTAAATGGAAATAACAGGGATTGTAATCACGTGAAGTATGAGACCAGGGTCTGAATCTGATTCTCTTTGTCCTCAGAATTTGACTTTACTTCCATTGCATAGTGTAGTATAACAAATGTTACCAGAGTTAAATATTTTATAAAAGCATGATTTAATGTATAAAAAGAATTAACATTTTAACACACATTTCTTACAACAATTATCCATTACAAGAATTCACATACATAAATTTACTGGAAATAACCAAGGATATATGGATTCATAGACAACGGAGAAATAAAACAGTGTCGTCCTGGTTTCGAGAAAAAAGAAAGTTTTTTTTTGGTGAACGACGATTGAATTGACAAATTGAGAAAAGTCAATAAGGAAGCCTGAAATATATTTCCAAAAGAAAAAAGGGGTTTTAAGAAGAAATATTAGTAAGAAGAAGAAGTATTAGTAAGAAAAGAACCTCACCATACAGATAAAGAGGAGATACAGTAAGGACCGTCAACGGAAAATACACTTATACTTTCACACACACTAAAATAGGTAAATTTATTTGATTTCATGTCCAATATTTCGAAAAAGTTATAAATATAAATTGTTATAATTTAGGCTTTTATATTTTATCTACGAGCTAGACCGGTGCAATCAATTTACTTTTAAAAAAATTTAACTAAATTCTCAGTACAATAGAAATACACAGCCATACTCTGAATACGAGCAGCCTTGCTTTAGTTGTTACCTTGAAATGGTATGATACTTCTTTGAACCTTTGATAGCTTTATTTAATTCTGAAATATTGAAATATGATGTCACATCGCTATCAATAAAGTTTATCCTGAAACCATGTTAATATTTCAGGTTTTCAAAATAATTCTCCCTCTTTCTTAGAACACCGTCAATTTACGAGCAACTAAATAAATGATTCACGTCATATAAACGTTTATAAGAAAGATAAGTGAAATTGACAAGGAGACACGAGGTAAGAGAACCGTTCTCTCCTTAAATCGATCCCTCGTTCCAACATTTATTAAGCTCCCGCTGTCCAATTGCTTGATACATATTTCGCTCCAATTTCCTCTTACATTCTTTTCCTAATTTACATAATTAGAAAGTTTTGATATCAAATGAATTTATTATCTCCGTCGTATAGATTAAGGAGATGTGCAAACAAGGCAAGGCGTTTCGTAATTGGACGGTGCGACATCATCTGCACTGCAAGCGATTTTATTCAAATTTCTCGAGCAATACGGCATATAATCCTTTTTATGTACGCTTTAAAAGCGTTCGAACGATTTAAAAAACATTTTATGATTTCGAATTTTTTACGGCGGCGAACTTTATATAAAACACACACATAAAATATTCAATTACGTAAGTTGCCCGTTTTAGTAAACAACTTTTAATGCTGCATCAGTGCGAGTAAGCGAGAAACTTTTACCTAAATAATGTCATGTATTTCAAGGAAAGCTTGGAATTTCAAACGATACCGAGCTATATAGGTCACATCGACTCGCTAATAAAGGGGTGAATAAAAATCTTTATTAATATTTATTGTGAATTAGGGGGTAGAAAAGACTCTCGTTAGAATAAGGGAAGACGAATAAGAAAGGATGTAAGAATTTAAAGCGCGCGTAAACGAGGTAAACGACATGATGTCTTTAATGGATTCGTATTTATCGATTTTCAGAACTTAGGTAAAATGCAAGAACATATTGCATTAACCCTTATCAATTTTGTGGGTTTATTCTATTTTACAACTCTTTCAAAGCAAAATGAACTCCGTGACATATTGGCATCGACTTTGCCAAAAGAAAAATCCCTTTTCGGATGAGGAGCATTTTCATGACATTTTCATGGCGGCTATGTAAACAAGCAAAATTGCTGCACTTGGAGCTTAGAAATTGCACCCGTAGTCGTGGGGAAGCCACTGCTTCCCTAGCCTACGTGCGTTTAATATGGTTCCTGGCATCATTGGGCAATTCTTCTTCGATGATGAAGATCCCATTGAAGTTACGGTCAATGGAGGGTGCTACAGATGCATGATAACAGATTCCTTTCCGACAGAAATTGAGGAATTGGGCGTTGGTCCGACGCTTGTCGTTCAAAAATCGATCTTTTGCGCACTAATTGTAAGTTCAATAATCGTGTAATCAGTCATTTTTGGTAATGTTACTTTACCTTTGGAAAGCTGTCATCTGACACCGTTGGACTACCTTCTTGGGGGCATCATCAGAGACCTCTGTTGTGCTTAAAATTCAGAATCGATTCAGGCGCTTAGACACAATATTGATCGAGCTATGCGTGAAATAGGATACGACTGAACAATGGAAAATATATTACCCAACTGGGTTGACAGGATGGACTTACTGCCTAGCCAACCGATGCCAACATTTGTATGAAATTATGTTCTATAAGTGATCGAGAGATTTACACCCTTCAATGAATCAACCAACTTGTGTTTATTGATTTTATGACGTTCTTAGGAAGAAACTCATCATGGCCCACCTCTTGTTATCATCGTTAGTCGCAGGAATAATATTTTCAAGGAACAATCCTGAAAAAAATTTCTTTCAACTTCTATAATCGAATAATGGAAAAGCCTTTTCAATCCTTGCTGTATTTACTTGAGGGCGTATCATTCTCGAACACAATAGCTTGTAGTAATTAAAAGGGATTCATGACAGACAACAGGAAACGTAAGAAACTATTTAACAAATCCATTCACGCTAGTCAGGAAAGTTGACGACTAGCTAAATCCATAACATCATCAGGTTCTAGTCTAGTTTTAAACCTCAGGATTTGTAAATATTGCCGAAACTGAGTTGTAATAACGAAAAATGTGGTGATTATTGACATGTGGTATGACAAATGAAATTGAATGATAATAATAACAGAATAAGATTTCCCTATATTGATTCAGAGCTGGATGTGAATCTTGCCAAAATTTATAACATTTCTCCTTGTCGTTAACCTTCGTCATCCAACGAAGAAGAAACCCTGTCCTTTAAGATCACCTCTGGATCTTCTCTTAAGCCTCTCCGTGTTTTCTGTTGTGCTTTTCATTCTTTTCATGCGACTATGTCCTTTGTTGAGTAATTTCCAGTCCTTCGAGCAACATCTCCATGTAACTTTTATTTGAGATCCACTATTTTTTGGCACAGCTCAATGAATCTTAGTTTGAAATGAGCGAGAGATACATAACAAAACGAAGAAAATTAATGAAACTATTGACTGTAAAAATAGTTGGAGAGTGCTAGAGGTCTAAGTATGTAATTTCTAACAACGAGTGGCCATCGGTCGGCTTTCTTTTAGAAATGTTGTTACACATTCTTTGTTTGTTAATTTATCGAGAAGAGTAAACCTTCCCAATAGTTATGGAATATAATTTCATTTAAGTACCTAACTCGACGGATTTTGCAGTAGTCTATCCTATCAATTCAATTCTGCAGCACATCTTCGATGATTTGGGCGTTTATTTTACGAATAGCTAGATCAATATAGAGGCCAACTTCCTGAATTGTTGCTGAATTCTCCAGATACCAACGATTTTTAGCAGCACGCTACAAATAAATTCCAAAGGCGTCGAATCGCAGCTTCGCGAAGACCAAGAAACTTTACCAAAACGGTTGATTACACGATTATTGAGGTTAGTGCACAGAGAACCGACTGTTGTATGGGCTCTATGGCACTTCAATTTCTCCATTTCTGGCCAAAGAAAACCGTTATCATATCACTGTAGTGCTCTCCGTTGACCCTAATGTTGTTGCCATTTTCATCCTCAAAGAAAAAATGGGTTAATAATGTCACTACTTCAGAAACCACACCAATGACTTTTTCTATGACTACATTGTCTTGTTCTGAGCACCACCTATTGAGCACTGCGCAACAATTACTGATTCAATGACCATAACATCCAATCTATCATTTTAGCGAGTAGTTTTAATGGAATGTAGGTATATATATTTTATGACCTACTTAGATAATTATTTTTCTGGTTGCCTCTACCACTTTTCAAGAAAAGTTTGGGAATTTTAGTATTAAACAATTTTGTGGTGAGGAGCTTACCCATGTGATATAGAGTCAGCATATACGTACACCAGACTCTTCGTAATCAGTATCACTTATTAATAGTGAATATGAATTGAAAAGTCGATTCTTTTTATGAAAGTAGTATGGACAGCAAATCTCTGTACAATAGAAAGGTAAATTCTAAATATCTACCAAAAGAATGTTGGGTATAAATCGAAGTAAGGTTTGCAAATTTTAAATCCCGATCAATGTCACTCCGAAACACACCAGAAGGTTTAATACACTCACGATTTTCCCGCAAAACCGAACGTATTTTTTCAGCTCCTTCAGATGGAAGCGTTTAAGGTCAACTCCAGTTATAACATATTTCATATGAAAGATTGATCAGACGTTAATTCTTAATAGGAAAAAACGAACTCTAAGTAACAAGAGAAAAAGAAAAGAATAAGAAGTAGCGATCATGAAAGAAACGATTACATCCTGCACAGCTCACCCCTACTAAAAATATCCTTTGTTCTTTAACGTTTACCTTTAAGAAAAGAAATTACACAGCGTTCTATAAAAATGATTAAGCGTTTTTAAATATTTAACCCGCCCTTTCAACGTGAGAATCTGCACCAGGTAAGTATTATAGAACATTGTCGCTGTGCTTGTGGTACCGATAATCTGACTGGTGATAATGAAAGTTTCGTTTCATATTCTCTCGGATCCATGATCTTATTCAAACTCGGGTTTCTTCCTAGGGAACGGGTGATATCTCGAAACCGCAAGTTCAATTTACATCCATCTTATTAGAAATACTCGCCGCTCCGCAAACATTATATTATTCAATTAATGAATAATTCTTTCATTTGCATACATCTAAATATGAATGTGTAAAGGGGAATGCTCGAGCAAATATTTTGGGTAAACATCCCCGAAATTATTCTAGCCGCTGCTTTATAAATAATAAATTTATTTGCCCGGACCTGGCGAAGTTAATAACAAACTGCGAACAAACAACAATAATGAAGATAAATATTGACTTTGATCGCGGTGTTTGCATAATTCCCAATTAGGATAAACTTTATTTAAAATGTATGAGATTTTTTAAAGATATTTGTCGTTGTTTCTACGTAACTGAAATAAGAACCGAGGAAAGAAGTTAATAAGATGGAAAATAATGGAGGATTCTTAGCGTGTACTGCAGCCGCCTGTGTATTTTGTTTTGTTCTTTTCTTTCTTTGGTAAAGCAACATTATCAGACAATGGAATGAGATTACTTTTCTTTCCCAGATATAATAAGTCAAAAAATATATTATGAAGATCGAGCAGGACCAAATACTACGCGTTGCCATTACTATTATTATCATTAAAGATTAACTATAAAGGCAATTTAGACAGGTTATTTTAAAGGCAACGTTTCTGATATTTTTTCCATTTAAATGATGTCATTCTATACAGTGCTATTTTTATGCATATTGTTATATTTGTATTCTCATTTTATATTTTTTAAATTATTTACTTCAGGCTATATATGTATATTTTGTATTCAAAATTGTTTCATTATCTATAGAATTGGCGATCACGGGACGAATACATGAGCGTTACAAAAGGAAGCAGCGGTGGTCGTGAACTGAACTGAGTTGAAATTATCAGTTAAGTTCTGTAATTAAATTGTATTTTTAAACACTGCCAACAAACAATTGGCCATTCATCGCGACATGGTCCAAGGAGACCGTCGTCCAAAGAAAGCTCGTCGTATGCCAAGAGTAACTAGTCGATCGAAGTTTTGGTATTCTTTCTCGTTCGAAATAGATAATTACATCAACGAGAATGGTTCGAAATTGCTCCAACACTTCTCTCCAGCTTTTCATTTAGATCCCGTTACAATCATCCACCGCTAGTTTCAAATTAAATTCCTAAACCTTTTGTGTTGCACTTGCAACCAGATACGTACATACGTAGCGTGTCAGAACATCAAGGTCCTAATAAAAAACACCATAGTGGAACTTTCCCTGCATAACTGTACGTCCTGGTAATTCGTAAACGGTAACAAACGTTATCCGAAGAGCGCGGAAATAAAATAGCGAACGGGCGCCGGTTCGGATTCCAAAGAGATTCATCTCCTGACCACTCGAGTTCGATGCTTTCGGAATATCCGCCGCCACCATCGGGACGCGGACGCTAGCGCCACCGACATCGCCGTTCCTGACGAAAAGGGAAACAAAAACACATGGCCCGAATCGCTCGGAACACCGCAAATATTTGCGCCTTCTGTCTGCTTGCAGATATAGAATAAAAGAGTGAGGAAGCGAATGCAAATAACTTTTACATATTAGGACGTTCCGTTCGCGTCTCCTATCCAGTTATATTGCCCTGTCACTTTCTTGTAAACAAGATCGTAAATTTCGACGTTTATCGTATTATGTACTTTTGGATGGGAGGGATTTCTTTTTCTCTTTTGTTTGGAAAGATTATGGATAATGATAGCCGATATACCAGGAAATCCCAGCGAATAATATTAATGGTTAAGTAAATTGAAAAGGTGCTTGCATGTTGAAGATAAGAACATTAACAACCATGATCCTTAGTACACCACATTCGTTATCACACCAATTTGAACAAACTATTCTACTACCAAGCTGTCATTCTTACTTGACGAAACACGAAAGATAGCGTTATTGGTAAACTACAACCGACATTCGCTTGAAAGGACCACCTTTTTCGATGTTGAAGTTGTAGAATTCCCATATCCAAGTGTGAAATTGAGTTGAAATCGGCTGGTCTTCTTGAAAATAAAGAATGCAAAATTACCTTTATAAAATATATTTATTTGGGCTTATCCTTTTCCCTACATCGCTTAGTTTGCCTACAGCTTTCATTAGTGTTACTTTTGTGGCTGCTCTTATTGTTATGTTACCAGTACAAACTGTTATTGGTAGCATAATAATAATAATAGTTTATTACCCCTGTTGATATTCTAACAATGTATGAATCTCGCCATAAAATCGTTGGATCACAGAAATTCATCGAGTGAGCACAAGTACACAACGCCTTATCAACTAAATAATTCTTCAACATAAGCTTAAACTTACCAGGAGTAGTACATCCCTTGATATAATTGGGAAGCTTTTTCATATCCAATGCAGACGTACATCTCTACAACGTGTAACCCGGTTAAGGTCAAAATCGTAAAGCTTCATAAATAACTCTTCACATCTGTGTCTAGACCTTACACCCGATATAATTCTTATAATATACTCCTGTCAAAAAAGGCGTTTATATAAGCATACCCACTCCAGAAGCATACACCATAGCTCTGTCTGACCTATGCCATTGAGTAGTATACCATTATTAATTGATTTCGAATAAGGACAGGTTTCAAATGGCGAAGAGCATACGGTAAGGAATTAAATTTTCAAATCAACTATATTGGTGATGTTGCTTCCAGTCTAAATTATGGTCAACGTAAATTCCTAAAAATTTTACATTATCTGTTCTATTGATGTAATTTCCATCCACACGCGATTTATACACGGAGCAAATCTCTGGCAACTGTGCAAAACCAAGTATGAAGTTTTGTCTTAGTTTAAATCATTAAACCATGCGACTATCCAAAAAATTATTATATTTTTCTTCCAACGAATCTGGCCCTTTACCCGACACAAAACCGACGTATCGTTAAGTTAAAACGAGTTTTGTCTCCAGTAGTAAGTTTGTACTGGTTATTCATATATAATAAGAAAAGAACGGGTCTCAACACCGATCGCTGCGCAGCATCACATTCCCTTCTCTTTCAAATGGAGTTTATACTTCTTAAATCCATAGATTCACATTGTACCTGATTTGGGAGTAATGAGGAAAACCGCTCCAATGCAATGCCCCTTACTCCGAACGATGACGGTTAACTGATGCAATCGAATGCCCTGTTTAAGTCGCAAAGTATTGCCAGCACATTTGCCCGCTTCCATCTAACTCACCAGGGATTCATAAAAAGGATTAATGGTTGTGAATGTCAATCTTCCTCGAACAAAACCAGCTTGCACTTTGCTAATCAAGTTTTGTCTATCCAGAAAGCTAATCAACCTATGCTTAAAAGCTTTGGAAAAGACGAAACTGACGCTGATGGTCTGTAGCCATCTCTATTATTAATATCATCTTTCTTAAAAATCGGAACCACCTAGCCTTACTTCAATTTAGAGGTAAAACCACCAGTTTCCAAGGACAAGTTAATTAGATACTATACAGGAACAGCAACAACATTTACAATTCTTCTCAAAAGACCAGCAGGATGGGATTCCTGCTGGTCTTTTCCACTTCAGGACCACTTCACCGTTTGTTATTTATATCGTTCTGCAAAATACCTACAATCTAAATCACAGCATAAGGATCGAAAAACCAATAAGAACCTGTGGAAGAAATATTAGTATTGTATATTCTTTGCATTTTATTTGTGATTCTATTGACAATATCAATTGATGTTTCAATAAAAAAATATTAAACAAATTAACAACTACACCAGGACCACTTATCACTTACATATTTTCGTTATCAGGATTTAAATAAATGATATTTACTGACTTTTTCTTTCAGGACATATTTGAGATTATTTGCAATGCACCTCATCATTTGAATTAACGATATTATTTTGACAATAAGTTCTTCATGCAAGAGTGAGTATATTTACCAAATAAAATCGATCTGTTCAAGGATTTCTTTAAAATATTTTATTACGCTGTTACTGAATTTATTCCACACTTTAGGCGCGCACTGTATTTGAACCTACTTAGAAAAATGATCTTCAGATAAAAAATATAAGTATGGTAATTTTTTCCAGTTTTGGAGTGTAGCATTAAACCTATTAATTAATTTACGGGAGTTAAGGGTATTCATGCTGAGAACTGGAAGATGATCGAAGATCCACTCCTTTGAGCGATGCTCCATTGATATACTTTAAAATTTTCGCTTTGTGGTTATAAGATTGTTCAGTGCATATCCTTACTTTAGGAGCAAGAAAATAAGTTCAAAATAGAGAGTACAATAGACAAAAATATACAATTGCTCCTCCAGTGCAAAAATGTATGGAGTTAGAGCTTTAAAAATTTCTATGTTAACTTGACTTTAACTCAAAGTACAAGGGAAAAGGGAAAATATAATTGCAAACACATGTGAACTGATAAGATATGCTTCTTTTTAGGATTTGTGGTGTCTAACTGATACTGTGGTTTCAGTTTATCCCAAGAAACTGGCAGCACAGTCAGGAGACTTTGATTTCAAACACAAGGCAAAACAGCAAAGAAAGCCTTAAAAATAGCTGAGAGCACAACCTCAGTATCAATGTGCTTTGAGTGTGCTAAGCGTAGTACATAAGCCCACTAGATTTAAAGGAAAGTGTTAATTATATTTTCTAGAAGTGGATAAATAAAATTTCTAAAAGCAGCAAAATAGACAATAGATTATTTTATCTGCCAAACAACTACTTTCCATTGAGACTGATTTCCTGCTATTGAATGCTGGCTAAGGAGTTTAGAATTACTACGAGAAAAGGGATATACGCAACGCATAAATCGAGGAATAGAGATGACAACGACACTGATCTAAAAGTGTTCGAAATTTTGTTTCTAATTTGGACATTTTCGCTTTGGAATTCTGCGAACATCACCCAAAGTTTTTTATAATTTTTGAATAATGGAGAGTTGAGAAGAGTTGCTTCGAAACAATGTAGTCCAATGATCCTCGCATAGAGATACGTGGGTTAATAAACGTCAATCTTCCAAATCCATTATTTTATATTTTAGTCGTTCAGGTATAATTGCATGTACTAAATCGAAGGTAGATGTTTGAGCATCGATGATTGACCATATGATAATTACATGGAATACGTATTTATCGACACAAAATCCTTCCTAAACCCACACACGGGCTAAGTGCCATAGCATTAATTACTCCGGTTCATATTAATACAACTAGGTAAAGCGCGAAGCCTAAAGCTAAACGTAGGTCGGATGACCGCTTCCTAAGCGCCAAAAGCTTTCAATACTCTATGTCAGTGCCATAACGTGCATTGGCTGTCAATCAATATCAGTTGCCTAACGTATCTATTACCAGATGTATTTACTGACTAATAGTAAGTATCTCTTTTATGGATAATGTGGCAGTGTTATATAGGGGATATGGAATTAAAGATATGGGAAACGAAATAGTCGATGAACTGTACAATAAAAATATGAAGAATTTCGAAAAATTATTTTGTCAGAAGTTCGCTGCAACTACCGATCGAAATACAGTAAAAAATTATTTTAATAAGCACGTTTGATAGTTGGCTGCAGGCATTCATCTCTGTTCCAGTTATTCCTAGCTACATGCTACATACACATTGCATATATTTTTTTGGCAGTTTTGTTATGTTATCTGTGTGTGTGGTACTGGAAAATTCCGCACACTATTATTTTGCCATGACATAGAATTGGATCGACTTCTGATTTTTTTTTCTAAAACAGTACCTCACTAACTCCCTCAGGTACTCACATACACACAGGTGAATTTATACGTGTACGTGGATTTACATTTATCTATTTATGCGTAACAAAAAGCTATGGGTGAATGTATTACGTATGGAAACTTATGCAGAGTAATGCGCATATTTTTCGAAGGGACCCGCATTAAAGTTTTTTCTCGATGAGGATTTGAGGACTTATTGAATGATACTCCCTTTGTCTAAAAAAATATACCTAGGATTTTCTCTTTTATTTAAAAAAACTACAAACACAAATTTAGCTATCAAATAGCTCCCTAACGTAACAATCTAATGCTGGAAAGTTTATATAATATAAATTTACTTACTCAATTATTTTTCCTCTCGAAATTGGGGAATGCGAGATGCCGGAATGGATGGTCTCATTTATCTTCAATCGAATTAAAAACATCAATCCCGGATAAAGTGTCGATATATCTCGAGTATATCCCGAATGGAAAGCTCACGCTGCCCTTTTCTTTGCTTGTGAATTGAAATTTTTATCTGGTCGGTTTCTCGCTTCGACCCCGTTTGATGAATCACCCACGGATCAGTGTATACACGCACATGTGTTTTCTGTAGGTTTCACGACTTTGCTCTCCGCGTTCGCGAAAAGTCAAGGGCTTATAGGTGATAAGGTTTACAAACGGCTGTACAGCCGAACCTCTGTAAGTCGGTACCTCCATAAATCGATAAATTCTTTACCTCAAACCCTTAAATCGAATTATTTTTATTCTTATTCTTTAAGTAGAACAGACATCGTGGGCCGCCACGTTTGGTAACTATCGCGGTTCTAACACTGACACAAACAGTTTTCCAAAATAGACACATTTTTTCCAAACAAATAGGTATTTCTATTATTTATATTTTGTACCTGCCTCGCGCTTTCTGTACGTAAAGCGAAACTACGTTGGAATTGTCTGCAAAATTGCCAAGATGAAAATCTGAAACGCGCTTTAGAATTCGATTCCTAGCTCACGAAGTTTTCACCTGTGGAGCTGGTGACATGTTAAGCTGTCGTGAGTTTATGCTCCTTTGCTTCTGAAGGGTTCCACTACCGCTTGATGTAAAGGATGCTGTGCCCTTCAGGTTGCCGTATCCTCGTCCACCGGCAACATCCACCGAGCTGTCTCGAGTTAACTTCCTGCTAGAAGTTTGCGTTTATTATTGAAATCTGTATAAATATGCAAATTTAAAGTGAAAGATGACGAGAAATTCATACCTTTTTCTTCGTTCAACTCAAGAAACCTGTACGTGTCTTTCATATTTTTACAAAACGTACATGTCAAACGTTTCTCCCATTTCTCCAAAAGTCGTTTTGGTACTCTTTTATCCTTGGGCCCGTAAGTATTTTAACCTTCTTCCTAGTTTTGTTTTGATCACGAATTGAGTTGTACGATTTAAGGACGGCGGTAATAAACCACTAAAGAATTATTGCGGAGTTTACGCTTAAGCGAGACGGAAGTAAGTGGAAACCATCAAGACAGCATTTATTCTAAATTGTGATAAGTGTATTGTAACTGTGTGTTATAGTAAATCAAAAGTGACTAAACCAGTGAAGTGTTAAATCGATCGAGAAAGATGACCTGAACCAGGCGAACAGCTGAGAGTAAAACAAAGTCATAACCATAGGCGGCGCGCAAAGGAATCCCAAAAAAGAAGAGGGGCGCCGAGTGAAGTTAACTTGTATGAAACTAGTGAAGGGTATGGAAAAGAAGGAGAGAAAGAAATTAAGGAAGGGTAATCGATACTAGGAAAAAGACAAAAAGATCGTCAAATTGACAAGGAGGAAGGCATATAAAACAATAAGTGGATATGGTAAAAGCATTAAGGAATCGAAACGAACAAATGGAACTGATGAAAGGAATAGAAGACTGTGGAAGGCAACAGATGGAGAGCCTAGACATGAACATAGAGCCGATTAAGCAGAACGATAAATTATAGAAGAAAGTTGGCGAAGCCAATAGGAGGATTGGAAAACTGGAAAGGGAGAGAACACAAAGAAAGCTAATAATAAAATGTGTATCAAAAATCACTAATTATAATGAGTCCTTGAAAGGAAGCACGGGAGTTCATAGAAGAACACTTAGCATTAAAGATCAACCAAAAATTTAAAGAAAACAAGGGAAAAGGTATATACAAAGGAAATTAAAAAAGGAGCAAAGGAAACGAGAAATAATAGAAATGAAATGACGAATAGAGGAAAATGGAGATCGGGTGAAAATTTAAAGGAAATTCATAGAAATAGAGGCCAGAAAAACTAAAAACACGATAACAAAGGTGGTACTACAACCAACGAATATAGTAATAAATAATGCTAAGAAAATAGGTAGGAACGAAACAATTAAAAAGAAAATTACAAACCTGAGTCCTGGAATGCGAGAGGAGTAAATGGTAAAAGAAAATAAATAGTTGAAGAAATGTTCACGCAACACATAGAAATCTTAGGAATAATAGAAATTAGGAGAAAAGGGACAGGGATTAAAAGAAACACAAAGGCGGATATGGTTAAGAGGAGGAGCCCAAAATAATGGACTCAATAAAAGAGTGGGACTAAATATATAACGGATGCTGATTGGTTGGGAAAGATTTCCTCAGAAGGGCTATTGACAAGGCGGTGAGATTTCAAGCGACATCGTGGACTTCCCTCATACAGTCAATTTAAAAAGTCACCTACTATTGCAGGCAGCCCTTACATCACCGGCTGTCTTTTGACCTCTTGGATCTCCTTCGAGGAAAGAGGAACGGAAGCTGGCCCAGAGGATCTGTTTCCCTAATGGTGTGGTTTATGCTTTAAGTTTGCTTAAACCATCCCATCAGGGAAATAGCTACAATTTTCAAGAAAATACTTTATGCCCTTAGACCACAGCAATGGGCTGAAACGGTGTAATATCTATCAGCGGTTGTTTACTGTGGAAGGCACCCAGAATGATAACAGAAGTGCTCTTGTTTTTTCTGAATTGAATAGCTCCACCGTAACATGAATATCATACTCATATCAAATACGCAAAGATCTTGCCAGAGCTACGCTATAGAAAGTAAGAATTTCGGACAATTTAGTGGTGAACTATCTTGCGCAGTGGGACCCTTATCCTCTCTCCTTCTTGGCCATATGCGAGGCGTGTTCAGGTGGTTCGTCAACAGTAGAAACTGAGGCAACAATACCAGTACGGATGGATTCGTGTTGGCACATACCGTAGACCCCTTTTCAGGATGTTTTGATCCTCGAATACTACAATCTGTTCTGCAGTACGTCGGAAGAGGCTTAATGGAGGATTAGGGGGTTAAAGATAAATCAATTTTACCCGGTCACGAAAGAGGCGGATCATACAATCATATACCCAAATGGATAAAAGTAATTGTTCGAGAGAAATGTGTTACCAAGAGAATACTAGCTGTGAAAACGATCATCCTAACATCCACCGGGGGTATCCCAAGTTTCCACGAGCAGGGAAAAATAATCTGTTGCACAGGACACTACGTCAGAAAAAGATGCAGAGGCCCACTACAGCGACCTGCCTGAATCCTACTATACGAGGCAGCGTATCGTTTGTTCAAGCGATGGAGACCAAGACCGTGAAAAGTCAGAAAGGAATAATGGAAAATTTGTCAAGAGGCATCCACGAAATGATGGCAGAATTGGAGAATCTAACCGCACTGGTCACCCAATCCACAAAGGCGATCAGCGAGGTTTTTCTCTAAAAAATAACAGAAAGACCGTGCTAGCCATCCACCTAACAATTTCAACGATTGAAAGGAACTACTCCGAAAGCGAAGCAAGAACAATGAGGTTTGAGGTAATTAAAATTGAACTCAGCTCGCGAATGAAGTTCCACTGGTGGTGAATGTAAAGGAATACGTAAAAAGCAGTAATGGTCACATATGGGGAAAACGATGATGCTAAGATGGAAGAAAAGGGGGATTACATTAAAAGACTGTAAGAAGAAATCGATGATGGAAACGACGTCCTCGGTATCATGGGTGACTTGAATGGACGTTGCCGGTAACAATGATGTAGGAGTGGAAGGTATACTGGAGAAACAAGTCGAATAGTAATGGGACAGCGACCATAGAATTATGTATTGAGAACGATATAATAATTGTAAATTGAGGCAAATTGTGACAGAAGATCGAAGAAGAGGAATGGTGTAGAAGAAAACATAACCTAAAAGAGGAATCGGATAGGTTAAATAGGCAAAAGAGGTTAGCTGGAAAAATGAAAGGACAAGGAGAAAAGGGGAAACAATAAGATATTTAGCCCTACGTCTGTGATTATGTCACAGTTGGTTGTGTTCCTAAAATCATATTAATTTCAAAAATAGACAATGCCCCTTGTTGCTTTAGACTTTAGTCTAATTAGTTAAATAATTTACGTAGACGATAATGTGACATTGTTTTTCTGGTTCCTGGTACGATGTAGTTCTAGTTAACGTTTAGTATTATACAGTTTGGTGTGTTAAGTTTCTGATTTCACTACATTCTAAACCACAGTTTTTCCAACTTTTCGCAATTAAAGTCCTCCATAGTACATTTCACGGTTTTAAATTTAACACATTGACTGCCATGGCTGCCACATTTAATAGCCAGTTATGTTTCCGTTGAGGTTTTGACCGCCATCTATTCACCTTTCAGGCCGTAGCTATCAAAAATTTATCACGTAGGCGCAAATCTTGTAGAAGTTTGACTGCTGCCCCCTATCCCCTCTGCGATGTTTTCAAATATTATTGCATTATCCGTGCTGAAAACCTTGTGTTTAAGTTTCACGGGAAGCAGCGGCTATTTTTTGTTGATAACCAGGCAAAAATTCATCATTACCATTCAAAATTTAGCCAAATAAAGAAAATACTCTTTTACTTTAATTTAATATTGGATATTACGTAGAACGAAGAAAAAATTATGCTGGCTCCCGGTGAACAAATTGGTTGGGTAGTAAACGTGTTGAACGGGAATAGATATCACCCAATTGCAAACTCACGCAATATGTGACACTAATCCAAATGATTTTTTTACACCTCGTGCATTATGTGGTACGTAGTTGGTTCAGTAATGCACGCCGCCTAATATCGTTTCTGTTTATCGGTTGCGGGCAACCTGAACACGCTATAGCACCATCACTCGATTCGATTCGAAGTCGTAAGAACGTGTTCGGGGCCGCCCCGGCGGTCAACACAATCGTAAGCCATAATCGTAGACGTATAATTAAGGGTTTAAGGGGATGCCCGCCGCGAGGAAAATAAAAAAGTTTTGGTGTGTTGTTTGACCTCATTTGTTTATAGCGAATGCGGTATTACTTTGGGCTCGTGAAAAAAGTTTCAGTAATTGCCGTCGGAGAAAATTACCTGTGTATATACGTACTACGTACGTACCTACGTATTTAATTTCATCGAGTTAATTTGTCTTCCTCCCGATAGGAACGGCTTCGGTCTTGATGTAATTTCATAATTACCTATTCTGCTTCTCGTGTTTATAAAATCCGTTGGTGATCAGGAGAGTCGGCTAATACGGAGCGAACGCACAAAAGGGACCAACTGTGGACTTGTATTACTTAGACTAAATTATGATAACTTTTACTGGCATAAATAAGTACGTCCCATTGTAGTCCCAGTTGCCCAAAAAGCTGGCAAAAGAATAAATCGAGCGCATGATAAGTTGTGTAAGGCGGACTGACCCTGTTATTTTTCCGAATTTTAATGTCGCGCCTTGCACGTAAGTAAAGAGAAGCGGTGGAGGGACAACGTCAGTTCGGTTTACACTACTTCATGATAACTTAGCATGCACTCGTTTGTCGAATCTTAGTTGTTACTTCATAGTAAAATGGGTATAAAAATTACTGAAAGTATGACAAATCAATACCTCACACAACAGAATAATGCTGTTAGTGCAAGTAAATGCTATAGAGGAACTGACAAATAGACCAGATTAAAATATGTTGTGACAGAAATTACTGATATTATTTATATTACTTGATATTTTAGATACTCGTCTTATTTTTCTTTTATTTAAAAAACGGCTAGTTTATCCAAATTGGCGTGTGTGTGGTTTCATTTCTTTGTCCTTTGTGGGCTGCAGTCTGCAAGGAAGGGGGTTTCCTTGCAGACTGGCTACTGGCCTAAAAGGCTTAAGCATAAGTCCCACAATGAGAGGAAAGTAAGTACGTCTTAATCCAAGTTTTGGTGAAATGGTCCTGTCTGTTTCACGTATCATCACAATTCAATCTGATTCCTGTACTCGACGTAATAGGAACGGTAAAATCACCCTTAGGAAGCAGTGGTGCCCCTTTACAATATTTTTATAGGATCAGCCAGCGCTTTAACATCTGTTTCCATGAAAGTAAATCCCTATCATCCACGCGGTGCCTATCCCTATTTTTCTGGGTGGCAACAGATCTTTTAGTGTCAATTCGACAGCTTGCTTCCTGAAGGAAACGTATCTTAATTTGTGGAACGTCGGGTACGAAAACATGCACGTAGAAATCAGTCACGTTACACACTCAATTGGTGTATATTTGATTTACCATTCTTCTTATCTTTTCTTTTCGTTTCATCTTTGTTCTTCTTCTCACTATTCTCGTTTTCTCTGATGACGCCTGCCAATTTTGGTGGTTGTGCTAGCAGTTTCTTGGTCTTCAATTTAAGCAAATTTGTGTATACCATTCCTTCTCCTCCAAGTGAATTTTCGTTCCAATAATTACGTTGTATTTGACACCACTTTTATCAACGTTTCACCTGTTGATTGCATTATTTCTAGGATGTTCCATCTAGTTTTAATTTCCACTATTTTCATTGTTCGCTTGGTTCTTTCGATGTCACAATCTTTAATGAAGATATGAAGAAATACGTACATAAATAGTTGGACGTAAACTTTAACTAATACTTGTTTCGCAGATTGTAATCAGCCACTTCATAATTGGCAATAGTTTCTTCAATAAGACGGAATCAGCATTCACAACACAGTGCAACAAGAAATTCCAGCCCGAGTGACTTCAACGCGAAATGTAAATAAGGCCAACAGACTAACAAAACCTCCAAAGAGTTTGGCTTTACTAGCTTGTACTTTTTTATAACAGCCTGAAATTGGTATGTTTTCAGGCTAATTTTTCGACTTTTTACGATGTGTAAGTCTATAAAATAGATCAATATATGAGTGAAACAAGTGGAATATTATAAGATTGAAAAATGGAAACACCCTGATTTATAAACCTTTTAATGGTTCAAAATGCTCTCTTTAGCCGATTCTTTGGTACTCTTTCAGTATATTTTTCGCATTTTGGCCCAGTCTTCGCATTGTAATTCGAATTTTTGATTCGGAGGAGTACAAGTGATGGGCATGGAACGGATAGGAATGATAAATCAAGGAATTGGGTGTCTGTATAGAAGACCAAAATGATCGCAGACGGTAAGAATACAAATATTGAGATGGGTAAGACATATTGCAAGGGTGGCAGAGAACAAACATGTTAGGAGGGTACTTACGACTGGAGATGGAGGGAAGAAACGAAGCAGAAGGCCTAAAAGGAAATCAAGGTTATCAGCTTTAAGCAAGATCTGGTACAAGTAGCCGCCGAGGAGTGGCAAATGGGGGCAAGAAATACAATAAAATTCAAAAAGATTATAAGGAGATTGGAAGGCAGGGATTTGCAGGAGCTATAGCGCTGCTATATATACATATAGTTCGAAATTAATTAATTTTTTCTTTATGGAGACGGTTGGTATTCTCTTAATTTTTGTTCATTTTTCCAATGGATTTGATGAAAAATGGCATGAAACACGCAGACAATAAGTTCAACTATGTCGTTCGAGCACTCTTTGATGCTGGTTGCAGTAGGAAATCGTGTTTCATTAAACTAATTAAAAACAAAATTCAAATTTGTTAAAGTTTGTAAAGCAAGTTTCAACATCTGATTTATGTAGATTTCGAGAGAAAGAAAGTAACACAGTTTATTTTCTCGTAATTTCTATCTTCCAATCGTCTGCCTCATATTTGGATGTAAATTCGTTTGATTCATGTTATCTCACGTTCCAAAACCGTAAAGCTGCGATATCAATGTCCTACATATACAGCGACGGTCGTATTGACGAAAGTCCGACTTTGTATTACGGTATAGGAAGCGAGGAACAAGAGGGCGCAATGACAAAGCATGTCAATGACCCTAGAGGGTGAAGTATCCAAGTCATGGCGATAAATCTATAGCCCCTCAAATTCAGTGCATCTCTATTTTAGCATGAGGTGACACTACTAGTTATACAAAGGAAATGTTTAATTCTCCAAGATGGTCGTCTTGAAATTCGGGAAGTATTACTCTTCTCACAAATTCGCAAAAATATTTTTTCCCTAACATTGTTAACCAATTCCCTAAGTTTCACACATTTCAAGCCTAGTTGAGCTGTAGGTTTACGCCTATATTTATGGCAATAGGCGACATCGACTTAATTTAATCCTTGTCCTTCCTATCGTAAATACAAGGAATCATAGCTGCTGGGAAAAGTGAAATAATTCAATTTAAAAAAAAACGCATTAAATATAAAAAGTTATTACCTCCCTTTTAACTTTATTAACGAATTAAACGATTCCGCCTTAATAAAGCAAATATTTCACAAAAGTTTTATATTCGAATTGCGTCGGTAGCTATTAAACTACCGAAACAAAATAATTAATCCGCGAATGGCGCCATCTATGTAGGTCAATTGAATGCGACGATTAATATTTTACCAGCCGTAACGTGCAATACTTGCTTGCTCTTTCACGATCGTCATAAAAACAACTTTGTAAATGAGTACCGTTTAAATTATGCACGGAATATTTACTTCAAAACTGCTCCACCTCAAATTCGCGTCCCGCACCGTCTCTTGTCGTTTATTGTCTCCCTAATCAAAGTCGTAAAACTTCTTTTACTGAAGCCATGAAAACTGCAGCTTCGAAGTAATGAAAAGGGCGTCGGTATTTACTATCTTACGGTGTATGCTTTTCGGAAACACATTAACACATTCTTTCCAGACATGTCTTCGTATCTATTCCTGCTTCTGTATCCCCTTGAGCCCTTCATTATTTTCTGGGAATTGTTATTATGTACAGATCTATTTTGTCGGACTCTTTAAACACTATTACATCAAATGCTGCAATTTATACAACATACGTTGGAAGTAGTGTGTTTTTGTGCAGTTGATTTTAACAGTGATCGCAAGATTGGTCCTGAACAAACAAGACCAGAGCGCAACAGTTTAACTTTCGCTATACAATCGATTACTTCTCCCTATTCTGGAGAGTATACACGTTACACATACTACATGTTGTTGTGACGATTTAGTTGGCAACATGTTTCTCTACTGGGCTGGCAGATACCTGGAATCTAAGAGTCTAAGACGTGGTAGGTTAGAGAGAACCGAGTCCTTCTTAGATAGTAGTAAGTCGACCTAGTTAGGTCATCAGGTGTAGTTACAAAACTTATGGGAAAAAAACACCACAACTTTGTGCCACAAAATGCATGCTTCAACAGTGCTTAAAACTCAAAGTGTTTCCAAAATACGTGCAGATTAGATGCAAGTTAACTTCTGCCAATATAAACAAAGTGGTAGTGTACAAAAGTAGTGCTTTTCTTTCCACAAGTGACCAGGTATAACTACAAAGTAACGGACTACTCAATCACACGCAGTTACAAAAACTAGGAAGGACATTTCTTTCTAACAACATTGTTTTATTGCGTTTTGAAAGTATGAAGTTCGTATCTCAAGAACATGGTTTTGGAGGCCGTGACGGCTTCTTGACGTGCTGAAAATCGCCGTCCACGCATATTTTGTTTGATATTCGGTAATAGAAAGAAGTCTTTTGGTCGATAAAACAGGAGAATGTGGGCAATAAGACATTAATTCATTGTTTCTTTCCTCCGAATATTGAATTATTTAACGTGCTCTATGAGACCTGGCATTGTCATGGTGCAGGAAAATGCGATGCTTAATTTGCCGCTATTACGAATACATACAAGTTTCGTCACTAGTTACGATGTTGTATGCCGATTTTGCAGTGGCGTAATGAAATGTCTTGACCATTGCCTTACACCAATTAGGAGCTTTTTTACCATCGGCAAAATATGCGGAATCCATAGCTAAACACTTATAGAGGAAGATCAGGAGGAAAGTCTAAAATGTGGTAGGACGACGAATGCAGGAAGGTAGTAGCTAACAGTGGAAAAGCCAGAACGATTGTAATAAATAACAACAACACAGAAATCAGAAGAAACTACGAAGAATCCAGAAAGATTCCAAAGAGAATGTGCAGAACTAAAAGGAGAAAATATATCGAATGTCAAACGCAAAATTTAGAGAATAACTACATCAAGAAACAAGCGAGAGAATTCTAACAAGGATTAGAAGGGAGAAAGAGAAAACTTAACAAAGCAAAACGGTCTTCTACAAAAACAAACAGGGAAACTGATGGGAGGCATGGAAGAAAGTATAAATAGACGAAAAGAGTATTTCCAAGACGTGTTTGGTGCAGAGGAGAAAGAAAGAAGAAGAAGAAATGGTTGAACCAACTCAATAGGGAGAGAAGATGAGAAACTACCGAGAACAGAAGAAATTGCGTCGTTCAAGAATAATGAATCACCAGGAGAAAATAGGACAACTGCGAAAATGTTAAAAGGGGGGAAGAGAACCTCGGAGAGTATATCCGTATGATGGTTGAAAATGTTTGGTAGGAAGTAACAAAGCCAAAGAGGTGGAGAGACTCATTAATCTACCCAATTCACCAAAGAGGGGACAAGGTAGTGTACATATCCGTGATGGATGTTGTCTACGAAATAATAGCAGTCGCAATAAAAAAATTAACTACACGAAGAGGCAGAAAAGAAAATAGGGCAGTACCAATGTCGATTACGTAGAAATAAACTAGCGATGGACCAAATATTTTTACTCAAACAGATTATGGGACAATAGGATAGAGCACAACTAATATATAACCCTCACATGTGATTTTTATCGATTTTAAGCAGGTCTGCGATAAGGTAAAAGAGGGAAAGTATTCGAAGCCATGAAGAATAGGGGCAATAAACTCGTAAGATTGGTCAGAATGATACTTAGAGACAACAAATTTACTGGAGGAAGTAGCACTTGGATTGAATTTAAAGGACGATGTCGTATTGACCTGCTGCGATCTAACAAAAGCCTTCGATTGCCTAGAAAATAATATACTCTCAGAAAGATTACAAGCAAAATGAATAAGAGGTCAAAGACATATATTAATAATGTCTTATTTAAGTAAAATAAAGCAGATAGTTGTTTAGCAAAATAAAACATCCAAGTGCAGAGAGATTCTTAAAGGTCTCCCACAAGGATCAGTCTTGGGATCTCTGCTCTTTTTAATTTATATTAACGATCTTCCAGACAATGTAGATGCAAGAATATATTTGTTTGCCAATGATACATCCATCTTGACTAAGCATGTAAGTTTATCACAAGCAAAACATAATGGAGAACTGACACTAGCAGAGGCAAAGGAATGTGGTATGAGCAATGGGCTATGCTGAAATGAAGAAGAAACTCACAGGCTTGTGATTTCAAATAGATGTCTTGCAAGTCTTCAAGAAGGAGAACGGCTGACCATATCCTTTCTGGGATTGAGGATAGCATACGATCTGAGTTACAAACATCATATACAAGAACTAACAAAAAAATAGCTACACATAAGGAAGCGAAAGAATGTTTGTGTATATATTTTTTAATTTTATTTAACATGGCTTGTAAAGTATACATTATGCAGCCTGTACATATGATAATGTTAACGTCATAATAATATGGTTTTCAAACAATAAAGATATCTATCTATCACATATTGTAATGTCAAGAATGGTTTGAGAAAGAGTAACCAACTATCAACAACTTTATTGACTAAACTAAGGGTACGACATATAATCAGAGAAGTCAAGCCATGGCTTCTGCAAACAACATAATCATAATCGTTCCAACAGAAACAAATTTAAGAAATGTGTTTAGAAAATTGGAGCAGTCGACCAAAAGCAATGGATTGTTGATTAACAATAGTAAAATAAAGGGAAGACAATATCTCAAAACAGTAAAACGAGACTAAGAACTGAAAATTTAGTGTATGAATTGGAAGAGCTAAGAAAACATAATTGTGTAGGAATAGAAATAACAAACACAGGACAGGAAGAACATGAAATAATAATGACACATTTCAATAATAATGCCAGTAAATGGTAATTTGTGAAAACATAGAAGGCGGTCCTTGTCGAGCGGATTTTTCAGGGTATGAGTGCTCTCCAAAGGAGCTAAGTATCTATGAATACTAGTACCATAGATCATAGTCAAGCAGATAGTCCATATTTGTGAGAGAATTAAGAACTGTAAATCGACTTCAAATAGACACAATTCCTAAGTTGGAGCACGTGTTAGTTAGAGCTCGCGTTGCTTCTAATATAGGCTATCTGCGTTGCTTATCAATGCTAATACTAATTTGAGAGACATTTACGATCTACTTCAAAGAAACAACAATGGTAGGCCAAGAAGTCACCACTCAATTAAATATACAATCAACCACTTTTTAATACACGCTTTACATTTTGCAACTCTACAATTTACATATTATGTAAGTCCAATGTTAGTAGAGGAAGGAACGGAGACAATTTCGTATCCAGCAGAAATTGCGTCTTCGGACGCGCGTGTTTCTCAAAATATCCTTTCACATTTCGTCATGGAGAAAATTGTATCCAATCCAAAGTTGATGAAGCACTCTTATTTAATAACAAGTACGTACGTCCACCGTAAGATGTAGCGTGAGTCTGTGGTATACTAAGGGTACGTTTCCTATACTATAAATTGCACATGCACCGAAAAATATAATTTTCCGTACAATTGACGATGCATGAAACAAACAAATGCGATTTTATCAAGGAATTTACATGCGGGTCTCTGTGCAGGCGACGAATAGGTCACCTTTCATATAAAATTCAAACCGGTACTCTAAAAGCCAAGAAGTAGGTCGTCCAATATCGCGTACCCTCTCCCAGATGTACTCGCTGTAAATTTGACCGTATTTTAGCAGGCACATACGCCGGATCTTATGTGTTTGTGTGTAGGAATGCATGTATCATTGTAGTAGGATATGTGTACTGTATAGTGAAACGGAATAAATTTACTTCTGTAAAAGTTTTACGACAGATGCTGGTCGTTATAGTATCCTTTACATAGAGACGCAGCACTCTCTTTCATATCTTTCGTCCGTCTTGTCGAATTGTCATAGAGCATTTGTAATTTTCTTTCAATTTCGATTTAATAATTGTATATTCCCGAGTTTCTATCGGGTCGATTACTTTCCTAATTGCTTCGAGAATGAAGATTACGTTATTCAGTTAACTAACTACTTGTCCCCAATTCCTGGTTACGGAAATGTATACACGGAATTAATTAAAAATTAATTTGGCTAGTACAATATTGCCGGCAGTGAATGCCAAACAAACTAGCTGATCAACTGTGTATACGAAAGCTATTGTCGACACAAGGCCTGGCATGTCGTAATTTAATCTAAGCCCGATTTCTGGTCGGGTCGAATTCATTAGCAACTGTAAGGGGAAAAGGACAAGTGACTAATAGGACACTTGCTACTCCTGTTATTCGGTTTTCTTTGAAGGACTAATCGAATTAGTTATTTAACATTCGCCGGTAGCTACGTGCAGGGTGCTTTAGCTGGTGGCTTTAGAAACAACGTCGCTTCATTTGTACATGTTTAACGGAGAAAGGTGGATGAGAGAAATTTCGAGAACAATATGTAAGTGAAGGGTGAAAGGCCTAATGTCTGTATTTATTCTTTAATCGGATTCAACTACAACTTTATAGGTACATTATTAGAGCTGTCAAAAATAGTAAAGTCATTCGATGATTTTAACTCATCTGAAGGAGGAAGTGCTCCATCGTAACATTTTATGAAGCGATCAGTTTCCATGAAGATCACTGTACAGATTTAACATATGTTCTGGCTCAGGAAGGCTATTATGAACTCTAACCATTACATTTGCTTCCGTGCCACAAAGCAGATTCATTCGGTAATTTGTGCTAGTTTGTTCTTCATCTTTTCTGAAGGAACGTCCTCTTCTTCGTAAAACTTACGAATCGTTCCTCTTAAACCTGACCCATGATGATAGGGGTACCCAAGGGCGCCATCCTTGGCTCCCAACTGTTCTTGGGCTAACTTTCCATATCGTACTGTCAGAACCGAGTTGACCGCATACGCGGATGAACAACTCCTGCTTACTCCCGTTGCCGTTTCCAGCGTGCAGTTGATGTAATGGTCGCACTAATGGAAGCCCAAAAGGAACTTTGCCACAGTTCGGTTTACTACAATGATGTGATTGATATGTACATGGCCAGTATCTGTATGTGTGTGATATGTACATAGCCATATCCAGTTTTTGGACTTTCAACATGTATTTCCTTCTTCTATTGAATAGTTGAAGTTTATCAGTGATGGTGAACAAGAGAAATGATTTTGCAAACCTCGGTTGAAATACAAGATCTTGGATCAGAATGTATGGTTTCTGCATATGTGGAAGCAACATGAAGTCACGCCTAAACATATTAAGGTAAAAACCAATCAGAGGAGTACAGTAGCAGCCAAAGAAGTCAAAGGGGCAGAGATAATATGGTTAAACCAGGAACTGCAATATTTCTACATTAAAAGAGACATTTTGTAGATATATCTCAAGGGACTGCACTCTCAATTAACATATAAGCTAAACGATGTTGAGTTCGACTATTTGTACGAAGCTATTCAAGAAGAAACTAGACAACTAAGACTGTTCTAGAAATAGAAATAGAAATAGTGTTAAAGCTGGTTAAATCAAGAGAAATGCACACCTGTAATGAAAACTACTGCTCTCGTGGGCACAACTCTATTGATAATCAATATATCCTTCGATTGGCAGTTTAAACCGATAGCTTACAGTGGATTCACAGTAGCTATAGTGACATACTCAATTTTTTATATCGTTCACACACACACACACACTTACCCTGGTGTACTGTATTGAAGTTTGTTTCGTAAATGGTCTGAAGCCTCGCAGAGCTCTAGTTCCACAGTTTCATTATTACCTCAGCATTCGAAGACAAGCGCTTGTCATTAAGATTGGAAAAGAAGAAAACATCGCAAAACGGCTAAGTCTGGCAGGTAGTAGGTGATAGGTCTGGTAAACGAAAATTTCCTCAATGCTTCAGATTTGTTAGTTGCTGAATTGGTGGTGTAGCCATGATTCATGGATTCAAGACGAATAATTCTAATATTGGTGATTATGAGATTACTGTTGATTGAACTGATCTATTTTCCTTCTTTTTGATGCTGAGGTGACAACAGCTTTATATATGCATCTGCTGCAGAGTAAAAATGGAAGAGTGCTACCACCAGAACTTCTAACTACGTACCACGTCAAGATGGCGATTCAGTGTAAGTTGTGTAATAAATAGAGCTTGTTGTGTTTGACGACGCGTTATCATTAAGTGGTGTAAATCGGGCTTTGTCATTTACATGCAAGGCGCGACATTAAAATTCGGGAAAGTAAGATCGTAAGTGCGGTTTACACAACTTAATGATAATTCGTCATCCACTTTTTAACAAACGCTGGTAATAAAGCAATAGGTTGATACCACGAGTACATTGTTGAGTTTTTAGGAGAATAAAATTATGAAAACATTTGGAAACGCGAAAAACGAATGCCAGCATTTTAGGAGCAGAAACACACAAATTCATTGTGGGCTGCGAGAAGCTTAGACCTGAATGAAACAGGATTCCAAGATCCTGAATATGTTCAATTATTGTTAGTGTTTGGTCATTGATAATATGTACTGAATCGATATATTTGATTTTTCTGGTATAAATAATGCAGAGGCATTTATTAACATTAAGTTTGAAGTAATGACAAAGATGTAAAAAATAAGGTAAATATACCGGAAAAGGTTACTGCAAAATAAATCAAACTTAAGTTAAGAGTTATGATATCCTTAAATCATCGTTTGCAAGAATGAACCGAAAGAAAATCTCTTGTCTTGAAAGAAGTAGAAAAACCTTGAATCTATTATCCATCGATACACGTTTAAAGAAGTTCTGATTTCTGATGTTAAAAATATAAACAACAGAACAAACAATAATCAAGAAACACGTAATGGTAATAATCATTTGGAAAGTAATTTCACTTTGGTTAGAAGGAAACGTCAATTGAGCAAAGTAAGCACTCTCCTTGGAACTGCTAGTAATATCTTTCTAAAAATATTTCCATGTTTATGGTCTTTATCTGCAAACGTCCAATGCTATAGTACTCGCTTATCTAAATATGAAAGGTTTTGATAATCTCAAGTGCGAAAAAATCAATGCGAAGCGTCCTGATGAATATTTTGCTCTTTTAAAATTGGTATTCATCGAAAAAGGCAAGATGATTTTAAGAAATCCGAACTATGGCCCTTGGGAAATTAAGGTCAATAAGTATTTTCTCCACAATTTTCGAAGGAAAACATATCTAGAAAAACGTCAACTACAAGTAATTCCATTTCTACGAATGGACAGTTTCAACATTCTTGTATCCGCACTTTTCTCGTCATAAGAAGAAATGTAATACTTTTTCTTTTTTTGATAAATACCTTCAGATTCGAAGAAGTATAATTATATCAACAAAAGTAAATGTCATACCATTGCATTTTGTATTTCTTCTATAAAACGAGTGGAAATGTTGCACATGATTTATCATCAGCACTCTCCCTAATTTTTCCGCTTTTTATTTATAGATATCTTCATTCATATTTTCTTCGAATATGTACCACCTAGATCAACTTTGAGGAATAGTTTCATCCCCTGAATTCGAGATCGGGTAGTTCAGAAAAACGACTACAAGCATACTTAAGCAAGGACTATTTGCATACAAGTTTTTTTGAATAGCCTGGTTCGGGACGTTACCTTGCGAGTGCAAATATATTTCAGCGGTTTATATAGAACCGGGAGATTAACATGTATCGTGGTTCCGGCAAGGTTTATCTATCCCCGCTTGTTCATGTACGAGCGCCTGCAATCATTACGTCTGATTTGCTTTCCCAAATGGGCACCTAAAAAGGGTAACGCGTCGAACAATTGGGATTGATGCGTATAATAATGAAACGGTGATTTTATCGCTATCATCGTCATCGTGTTCATCGCCGAACCCAATCGCGTATTCCCAAAATAAACGGTTTTACTCTAAAACACTGCCTATAGCGTGAAACCGCAGGGTAGCGAACCAGAGATGTGTATCTATACATATTTCTAATTCTCTAATAGACGGTGAGCGTATATGTTTTGGTTGGGCAAATCTATCCGAGTCTAGCTCGCACTGCAGGTAAAAATATTTAATCACATCATCAGGCTGCTTAGTTTGAATATCCCTATATGGCTGCGGTGGTATCGGAAGCAAAACAAGCTCTTCACTAATTAAAATTTGTAATATAGTTTGTGAGGGAGAGGTAGCACGACTGCATGTTGTACTTTGTGCTTTGTGACACTTCCTGTTTTGTGTTTCACCTGTCGTAACGACATAACCAACGTATTTTGTATGTGCTAATACAGCCATGAAAATTGTTATTTTTGATATACAAATAACTAAACAGGTTGTACGAGTTTGCAGTTGTAGAAATTGAAATTTGTTCCAATCTAAGTTACAGAAGCGTAGTAGTTTATATTGGAATTCTTAGGTATTGCCCGAGTTGACTAGTCATACCTAACAAAATTAGTTTAATTCTTCCTTCTTTTAAAATAAAATTTAGCCTATGATAAAACTCAACCAACTTACGCTGTTACCTAAAAGTTTATATTTACATAATCCTAACTCACGGATCTATGCATCACATTATTTTGCTTCTAATTTGCATGTAGCGTTGCCAGAAACGAAGCGACCACCTACATGTACATATATAAATAGGCATTCCTCATATTACGATGAAATTTCGCCCGTTCAATTAATTTCGTAATTTCATTAGTTGAGACCACATCGTTAAAATCTGTAATTTCCCGTGCGTGTTATTAAATAATTGGAAATATTATACCTTACATTTGGGCAGGTATCGTTTCAGTCCCATTAGTACGGTTTCCTTATACAATTTTACAATTTTGGTTATACTCAACTGAGAATAATCATATAATAATATATAATAACATGCGCTGGAAAATATGTTTAAATTCCCCTCATATTCACGCGATGAATCTAGATATTTTTGTGATTTTTCACGTGCTATTATTAAAACGAGGAAAAGCAGGAATGTCTGTAGCTTCGAATTGAAAATAGTTCATCTTCAGGAACTCTCCGTCGGGCGCATTTAATCTGAGAGATTGAGATCGCTCATATTTTTTAATATTTAGGTGGCTAATAGAAATCAGGCGATGCGCTTATATATTCATGTTAATATGTAATCAGTGGACAACTGCATTTGTTGTTCCATATCGTTCAGTTGTTTCGTTGTAGTGACGCTTTTAATCCCACAGATTCATTGTGCCCCTAGCCGAAACTCTTCGTAAAGTTTTTCAAAAATAGTTTGCATGGCAGCATACTTTTTCAGAGTGATTCAAATCTGACCTGTAAACACCATTTCTTACTACGATGTAAGAATTTGCATTTTGTATAGTTAATCTAAGAGATTCATTGCCCCCGATCATGAAAATACGTTTACGTTACAGTACTTCATAAATTGATAATTCTCAACGAATATTTTAACTAGACGACCTCAAAGATATAGAAGCATTGGAAGAAATGGCCTGAGCGTTTGATGGTGATGAGGAAGAGAAATTTGAAGTTCCCGATAAAAGTGATATAGGTATCAATGATTGCACCGAGAAATGAGAGGAAGCTTTTGACACTGTTCAAGACACAACCTCAAAAAGTGATGAGAATTATGCTGACAATGACTGTTGTATTGGGAAAGACAAAATCACCAAGTGGAAGGAAACCAAACGTTCACACCGTGTAAGGCACCACAGAATGTATTAATACGGTTACTATGTGTAACAGGACCTGTAAGACAAGCTAATTCTGTTCTTGAATGCTGGAAATGTTTGATTAGTGACGAAATGTTGCAGAAGATTATTATGTACACAAATTATTATTCTGAAATTATTTAGTCTTCATATGTACGTGGAAGGATGCAAAATTAATTTACAGACTTTATTCAAATCAGAGCATGTTACTTTATTTTGCTGTAACAGGGAAAGTTCGGAAGAACTGTCGGGCGAACATTGTTCGTTGCATTAATTTAGCGACAAAAGAACCAGCGAAGGAAGAAGAAAATACAATAAACCAGCCCTCCATTCGCTAAATTGTTACGAATTTTACAGAAAAATGCAAAAAAATCTATTCACCTGGACAAACGGTTATAATTGATAAGATGCTAGCTGGTTTTAAAGGAAGATGTCCATTGAAGCAGTATATACCATCTAAGCCAAATAAATACCTCAAAATTTTCGCATTAGTTGATGCTAAAGTTTGGCTTCCATACAATTTGAATATATATCCGGGAAAACAGCCATAGGACCATTTGTTATTGGTTATAAACCTGCTGATGTTGTCAAGCTCTTTGCAGAATTTTTGGCAACGAACCTAATCTTACTGCTGGCAACTGGTACACAGACTTTGAACTTGTACACTTCCTTCACATTAAGGAACTGTCTTATGTTGCAACGATAATACAGAATAAGCGGCAACTTTCACCGGCTTTCGTTCCAATTAAACAGTGACCAGAAAGAACAAGTGTCTTCGGCTTTCAATGAAAAAACTCTACAATCGGCTCCTACATTCCAAAAGAAAAGGTAAAAATGTAATTTTGATAGCAAGTAGGCATTATGATGGTCAGATAGACTTTCCTCAATGCACAGGTAAATTAAAAAGTCTAAAATTATCACATTTTATAACGCAACAAAATCGGAAGTCAGTTTAGCCGACAAAATGTGTGCATTGGTCAGTGTTCAAAGCAACACTTGTCATTGACCATTGACACACTTCCTTTTGAATGCTCAATGTCGCTGGTGTAAATTCTTAAGTATTACATACAGGAAATAACCACAAAGGAGAAGAACGTCATGTATTTTTGAAGAAGCTAGGTACTGGATTATTACCACAACTGCAGCGAAGAGCACTAAAAAAACGAGGAATTATTTTAGATTTTCACACTAGAAAATTATTATTGTAATACCACAGCACCAGAAGAAGTTGATTCTGCGACAAACAAGAAAACGGTGTGTGAATTGCGTGGAAAATAAAAAACAATAATATTCAAAATATTTATGAGAGGCTTCAAAGTTCTTTTTGTGTTTAGATTTCAAAATAAAATTAGCTTGAAGTTACTTGGTTACCCTTAATAGCTATTTTATACGCATTTCCACATTTACTTTGGATTTATATTTTTACTAGATTCTTTTAATATCGAACAATTCATTTTTCTTAGACAAATGCGTTTTTTCTTTCCATAATAGGTCAAATTCAAACCGAAGAAACATGCATATTATTACTTCAATCTAGTCGATGCGTAGCGCCCGAAGTGAGAATTTTTAACATTGCGAACGAAGGAGGGTTAAGTATGCAGTAAGTACAGTATGACTCTAATGACTTACAACACTGATTTCGACATTTCCAAATTCGTATTTCCACAGCTAACTTGTTACTACCCGTATTTATCGGGAGAGGGTAAAATACGTTCTTGTGTTGTGGTAACTAGACGTATAAATTATTTTGATTCGAGATAGCGTCTATTTTATGGGATTAATGGTTTCTCCAATTGAAAGTGGCAACATAGTCCTCGAAATACGTATTTGGAGGTATTGGAGGTTTATGTGATTATGATCAAAGCAATCAAACATGCAGATCTGCAGAAATCCTTTCTACACTCGAATCTATCCAAGTCAATACGCCCAAAAGTTCAATGTCTTTCTAATGGCCATCTTCATTTGGCTGGAGCTCTCTGATTTTTCCCAATTCAAATATCCCTAAGTAGAAGAATTTGAAGTAGCAAATAAGAATTTGAGTTAGAGATATTCGACTGTAACTTCAAAACTTTCTGCATCTTCCGACTACTAAATTCTTTTTGGTGTAGCTGTGGTATTCTCAGATAAAGCTGCTGAATATTAATCCTGATGGTGTTTGCAAAACAACAATCAACGTCCCACACGAGGTAATTTCTCGAATATAGCCGAAAAGTTATTACAGATGATATCCATTATTAAAGGGGTCGTAAATATATCCACTAGTTCGGGATGATTCCTTTCCGGCTGTTAGATAATAGTTAATGTTAGAGCGCGGAGCGAACAGAACCCGAAGATTGTCTTCGCGCAGATATTACAGAAAGGGGTATTAATGGAGTAAAATATTCAATAGAAGCGGAGACAGGGAGCGAAACATGACTAACTTTAGGAAATACGTTGCCGGAAACACTTTCTTGACGAGGTTACCGCCTCGCATCGTCGACGAATGCGGTAAAATAATGGCAACTCCGGTTTAATAACGAGTCGGATTGCTGGTGGAAACCCCTTAAGGGCTTACGCATCCAATGTTACTTATGTATTCGAATATCGTGGATTTTATGCATAAAATTAGCATTTGATGGTTGTTTATGTAAGCAAGTAACTGGAAGATTTTGCTATCGGCAATTTTAACGAGTTTGTATGCATGACTTATAAGGAAATTGGATCATCACTATTTCTGCCAGAAACTTCTTTTTACAATGATCTTAGTCTCACCTTCACACAGAAATTTCCTATTTGATATCACCTCAACTCATTTAACTTTGGATACAGAAGTATAAAGACTTAATTCATCGATTTATCGTTAATCGAATTCGCAACGTACTTTCATAATTTTATGTATTAACCGATACTATGTCGCCGAACAATGACGTCTGAAAGTTGTGAAAGCGCATTGCTTTTATTGGCGGATTTGATGGCGTCATAAAATATAAACAAACTTTTCATCTTCGTCGTAAATATCGCGTCATTTGTCGGCGATGTAAACCCCTCCTATTAAAGCAAAGGTGTAAACTGGGTCATCTAAGATAATAAATTTCTCCCCGCAAACGTCAGAATCCATTATGTATGAACCTTTATGAGGGATTTATGCCGAAATATTAAAAAAAGTGGTTAAAACGGGAAATATCTTTTCACACTTTTAACTGAAAATTAATACACAGATAAATAAGGTGATAAGGTGTTTTTGATTACAAGGCTTGTTTATATATTTTCAACACAGTTTAAGAATAATCGTGTCAACTTTAAGTTTTATGATATCTTCCACAATTAGTCAAACCACTACGATTATGTGTCTAATTGAAATTATTGATACAAGGAAAGTGTTCGTGATGTAAAAGACTGGTTCCATTCCCTAGATTCTCTACTATTTGAAGTCAGTTGACATTTTTCACAACAAAATATATATACGCTACGTATGCTCAAAATAAAGGCGGAGACCCTTAAGTTTATCTAGCTTCTAGTGTGAAATTTGTGAGTAGAACTGATTTCGCTTCCTCTACGATGTTTTACAAGTGAAATCCGTCCTCATTGGAAAATTACTAACGAGGACATATCTTCACCATATCCTAGTTACAACTGCAAAACAATGAAAACTAAGCGTGTGCGATTTCCGGGAATTCTAAATCGTATCTCGTTGTAAAATGTAGGAAATACCCTTACGAATTTCCTCCACCTTTTCCTTATAAAGGGAATGACAGAGAAAATTGCGAAATATATTTTCACGACACAAACTCCGAGAAACGCTAGTTTCACACTAATTTGAATTCAAATATCACTTCACTCGGGATAATCTGAGGCGAATAACGATTCATAATTTCACAACAGATATACACCTATCTAAAAAAAAAACTCCGGATTTATTTTCGTTATAATCCCGGCCGTGTGCATGTACGCTTCAGTTATTCAACCTGCGCTCGTGATAGAATAGCTGAAATTTGGTATTTTGGAAATTGTACGCATATGGAGCATTTCGCGAAGTTTAATAAATGAGCTTGCATACGTTGATGGGCCGGGAGCGCAACGTGAACTACAAGCTAGGTATACCTTTGGTATTATTACTCTTGTAAAGCTAATTAAATTTAAATGATAGTAGATCAAAGTTCAACCGCGTATATACATACGTCGTCGGTTGATTAGAGTGCGGATAACTGCAGAATCTGCTGTAGTTTGATGTATCTTCAAAGTTTACTGAAAGCAATAACATGGAACGATTAATAATAGTTAAATATGAATTTTACAAGTTACTGTCTTTGTAACGTAAAACTTCTGAGTATAAATCGATTTATAAGCGTAATAGTAGTTGAGTTTAGACTAACACGAAAATACGTATCTACTGAATACTTTTGAATTATATCCGTAACACTTTTTCAAAACTAATTAACCTACATTTCCTTATAGTTCCATTACGAACGCGGATATTATAGATTCACATTTATTTCCAATATTTATAAATCTTTTGACAGCAGCAAGCTATAGATTTTAAATCCCTACAGTTTCCAGTGCTCCAATTTTTATTACTTCGTGCATACTCGTGAAAATAATCCCACGGGCCTTCCATAAATTTGATGCGGACGAGAATCTATAAGTCGATCGGCAATAAAGCGCAGTGCTAATCTACCAAAAATCCCCTATGATATATTGCCCTATAAATTTGACTATCATCAGTATAATGCGTATCAGGGAAAAATATGATTTACTTTGTGTGTTTTTCTTTGCCAGGTAAAAGCTTTTCAATCAGCGCCTGTATGAGTACATAAACTTCTATTATTCTCAAATACGCGTCCTTAATACTGTGGGAAATTTGCATTTCTAGTTATAACAGGTTCGATGGAATATAAATCGGAATATACATATATTAATATATATAATCTAGTAGAGTAGCCTAAAGTGGTGATCCCCACAATGAAATGTAAGTAGTTGTGGCTTTTTGGATGAATTTGAAGTGGTATATTTAATAGACATCTAATTCATACTTCCAAGAATATAACCATTATTAATCCTACAGAAGTAATGGTAAACATTACACCTGTAATGTAAGAAAGGCAATCGCAAAATTAAAATCATTTTTGGGTAAACAATTTGGTATGTGGAAATGATTTTTCTTAAAGCGGTTAGGCAATGTATACAGTAAAAGTGAATAATGTTAAAAGTAATCAAAAGTTTACAATTAAATTTATATTTACTTAGCGTTTCGGCTTGTTAGTATAGTACATGTTTCAAAGAAGTTGAAGATACCCTGATTTTTTCAAAAATCGAAATGTGTTTTTCATTATTCCATTCAATTTAACTCCAATGTTTGCCCAGAAAGAAGAATCTTTGCAACTAAAGTACAAGTGGCAAAAGTTTTATAGAATATAATGTCTTCGACATGGATTAGTGTGTGCACAAACTCAGTCACCGGTAGATTTTTATGCTTGCAAGAGTAACCAAATGGAAAAGTATTTTTGTCTTGCAGTTTCGTAAACAGATGAAAATTGATGAGGAACAGTAAGTCAGATCTGGGTTGTTAGAAGAATGTCCGAAAACTTCGCAGTAAAATTGTTGAAAAAAACTGGTGTGTTCTCATGGGGCATTGTCATGGGGAAACACGATGCTAGACTGCAGCAGATCCTATTACCATTAGATTTAAATTCACTACAAATAAATGTAAAGCTACTAAGCAGGAAGCAGATAATATAATGGTAAATAGCTAATTGGTGAAATCTATGATCAATAATTGACAAATAATATTAATATCTGTGGCAGTATTCGTTATCCTAAAAATGTTCAAAGTCCTGTTGAGAAAATCTGTTTTCGCCATCACACCAGTTGAATACCATTATCTGTCTTAGCCACTTCCCGTCCAAATGGAAATGCGCCGAAATGGTCATCGTCCGAAAACCCAGTCAACGTCCTACTTGGCTTCAAAGCCACCGGCTCATCAGTCTTCTCTCACATTTTGGAAAAATAGCAGAGTGTTTACTGCAGCGCCGACCTAGTCGGCAGCTAAACTTCAAAGAGATCATCCCCAACGCCCAGTTCGGATTCGGACGAGGTTTGGATACTTCCTCTTCAAATCCCGCGCGTCATTCAACACGTCAAAGGTGGATTCAACAACCACGAGTTAACGATCGTTGTTTTCCTCGGCGGTTCAAAAACGTTTGACAAGGTTTAGCACCAGGAGCTATAAGATGCATCGTACCGGCATTTCTACAGGTTCTTCACATTATCAGTTCTGCTGTCAGCGGCTGTCGAAGTTTCCTAGTCAAACTTCAAAGCCATCGCTCCCACATCAGGATTATGTCGGTAGGTGCCTTCAAAGTTCACCATTGATATCTCCACTACCCCGGACGTCATCCTGGCGATGTAGGCAGAAGACATTTGCATTTTTCCTCATTCCAGAAACTCAAGGATCCTTGAAACCCGTCTTCACAAGACTACCTGGGTATCTGGTACGATACATGGAGAATCTTCACCCACACAGGGAAAAACAAGACGGTGCTCTTCATAGATAGAGATTTTCATTTTGGAATAATTAGTTCAGAACAAGAAGAGAGCTCAATTGGTGGGAATGGCGACCAAGGTGAATACTAAAACCACCTTTCTAATACGTTTTAATTTTGTTCGATATTGCTATACAATGTTACTTCATTTGAAGGAAATTATATTTTAAGATAAAACTGGGCGTGCAACGGTAACAGCGCACAATTACGAAATAAGTTACGACAGCCTTGTCTAGATGTATCCGAGTAGTTCTGTGTATATATAGGCTGTCGTAACTTATTTCGTAATTACCGCTGACCGCCCAGACTAGTCATATCAAACTCTCAGTTGGGCGAGTGTACAGTGAGAAACAATTAAATACCGGATATAAGAGGAGCAAACAACTTTACAAGGTAATCTGGGCCAAGACGCAACAGGATGACATTACGCAACACAGCTACACGACAGCTATATGAGGGCTGTACTTATAATTGGAAGCATGAACAGATTGAAAATCTAGACAAGAAAATCGTAGACAAACCTAAAATTCTAAATTTTTGTACTTGTACTAATCAACAAAAGTACAATACCTACAAAAACAATTCTTTTCTGAACAAACTAGATGAAGATCTAATATGATTATAATTAATCTAGTTTATTCTTTAAGAAGGAATGCACATTTTCGATCGAGGGATTGTAAACGCCAATCCAATATCTGGATTTCGTTCTCGTCGGACATGCAAAACCCGCTCCGATGTTTAGGATTATCTTGTTCTTGCAAAACCCAACACGAATTTTCATCACCAAACAATCGTTTTGTATATGGTAAAAGGTACTTCCCATAAATTTGAACCATTCCTTCTGGGTTTGCTAGGTTACTGGTGAAGATGTGCTGTCGCTCAAAACCAACAGATTTGGAGCAGCCCCGGATGTGTATCTTTGTTCGGTGTTTCATGATTTTTTGTACCGGTACTGCAAACGGTCAATGTACTCTTTCGCGGAATTAATCCCCAAAACGATGGTGCATCTGCAGAAATAATATCGCCTCACTTTGGGCTGCGATTCTTTTGTGTCTAGCGCCGACGTTTCTCGATATGAGAAGCTTGTAATTTAGATTTTGCCGCTGAATGTTGTTTTCGCAAAATCGATGACGTAAATTCATTATGTTAATGTTGGTATTGCGATCAGCTAGTCGTTGTTGAGCCCCTTAAGCGCTAAGCTGGGATTTTGTTTAAACGAGTTCACATCAACTTTACCTTCAAAGACTAAGCGTTGCGAGCTTTGTACTATGACTTCGTAGATCATCCACATTATTTTGTGTCTGATATCTTGCAACTTGCTTCCTAACAAATACCTCTGATCTATGGATATACTTTTCCGTTTCGACTGAACGGGTCTTATAACTCCATAATTGTTATGTATTGTTAAACTCACGCAGAATTTTAATTAACGGAATAACCACTTCCATTCCTCCAACTTGAGCAATTGTGGGCCATACCATATTGTACATTATCAGGTACTGAAACGAATTATGACACGCTGTAGCCTCCAAAAGATTCAGGTGCAAATCCAAGAAGATATTACAGATTTGAATTGAGGAAAGGACTATTTTCGATTTGAACGGTTTAAGATGCATCATAATTTTGGCGAAAGCCTTCTACTTGAGATTCATATATCAAGTTAAAGGCAACTTAAAGGATGTGTTAAGGAAGTTACTTTTCTCTTCGCCAACGAATTAAATGAAAAGCCAAAGGTATGTGAAGGATAATAGTAGTGCAATTTCAAAACTTCAATACCTGTAAGTCAACCAAATACACCCTAACCTTAACTTACGATTAGTCCTGCATACACATATCTATATATATAATTTCCTTATTTGTGTGTTCTTCTCTTTTAGTCCATCCAGAGCTTTTGAAGCCCACTGATGGGCTAGAAAGCTGAAAATTGGAATGCATATAGTAAAACGCCTAGGCCAAATCCTAACGTAGCCGGATTTTTGATTTTTGGTCTGTGGGCGGAGAATTAGGACGAAAAATGGACGTGGCAAAATTCAATTTTTAAAAATTTTAGCTTATATTTTCTTTTTCTTCCTGCCTGACAGGGACAGGCTTAACAGCTAGTATATCTATATAAATCGGGTGTAAATGCTGCTAATTTTATTACAGGCTATTTATTACATAATCGACAAACACAATCAGCACCAACCTAAAACCAGATAACACAGATACATTATATAGAGGTGAAACCGGAAATTATCGAGGCTCGTAATTGTAATACACGGACTTCTATTTGCGCCGGTAAAATCGCTTTAGTAACGGATTAGCCGTAAGCCATTCCTTTTTCTAATACGACCGCTCTTCTCAAGAAAACACAAATCTCCCGGGAGTAGACACATACTTTCGTAAAAGCTCATCATCTGTTTCCCCCTGCAAAACCAGCATTCTTAAGCATTCCGACCGGTAGTATTTCCGCCGTTCCACAGAAACGAATTGCCACAGTAAACTAGAACGTATGGTATTGGATAAAAAACAATTAAGGGCGGAGAAACATATTACTGTCAGTGCTTAGTGCGATCGTTCTGAGGCTAACAATTAGGTGTTTGGGAATTAGAAGCTAATTCTGCCGAGCAAGGGTTCCTAAATCGGCTCGATCGTTGGGATAAATATATTATGTGGAAGTTGTTTCTTTAGTTATAAGATTCCCGAGAATACTTTTCGTAAGTAGTTAATGTGATGAAATGAGTTTCCTGGTTGAATTGCTTTACTTGTATATAAGTCAAAGATGGAAATGAACTGGTAAAAGGCAAAAGTTTCGTTTTTTATATTAGAAGTCTCTTCAAAAATATAAGGAATGCAATAGAGTCCAGAATATTCGTAAAGTTACAAACAAGGGTAACACTGTAGTAACTAATCTTGACCATATTCCTGCTTTCAATTTCAATCTTTAGTGGAAATTGTGCAAATTCCTCATAACTGATGACCATGCATTATTCTGAAGATTTGTGTCCAAAAGTGCCAGCACTGAAAGCCAAGGCGCTAAGTACGCCCTTTATTCTGTCGATGCGAGTTGTTAACGGTCTCTGAAGATTAGTAGGCACCCTTCTGTCGAGACCACTTCTGTTCTTGTTCACCAGATTACAACTCCAAAGGTAATTGTGGGTCTTATTATCACAGTGTACAACCATTGTATCACTCTTGACTTTAATCCCTAGATGTTGCCAACACGTTCATAGTGTCTTAGTATGGAAATGATCTTCCATTCCTTCGAACGTTATCTTTCTAGCCATAGCCAGATCTCCCGTCTTGAAAAATTGTTTGGTATTCCTTTTAGAGCTCATCGGCAATTACATTGCCGTTTACGTCCTTCGTAAAGTGTATCCTCTTCTAAGTCTTTCTTCAGAACAAACGACCAATAGTTATTGTCATATCTAGAGCAATCTGAAGTTTCGTGCTGGTGTACAAAATATTTTTCACAATAGATCTTCAGTCAACACCTGAGCATCAAGAATAGGTTTCCACATCATCACAAGATTAGACTTTGTCAAAAATTGAGATTTCTATGGATTTATAAACGTCATAGAAATACCTACAGGGATATGTACATAAACAATCTCTCCATATTTCGTTGAAAGTGATTTCGAATACGATTTTCGGATTATACGCTTTCGATAAACAACTGTCGATATCAAAGAAAAAGCTACGCTTTAGGGTATCAATCACGAAAGTAATTTAGCTCTAGACGTGAGTTGCCGTGTATAGATATTAACCGAGAATTATCTAAGAGGAGGAACGAGATTCGGCGAGTAAAGAGAGACGCTGTCGACGTAATGGAATTAAGGAAAATATCAGGAAACGAAGGAGCGAAGCAGATCGGAGCGGCGCGGCGTAGAGAATCTCTGACGAAGCAACAATCCCCTTTCTCGCGTAATTCGATTAATCGAGGTAAAAAACAATCAGGATCTAGCGAAAGGAACGGAAAATAAATTCCATTTCGGTTAGGTATACTTCTCTCGTTCGTTCGCGCCTGAATATTTCGTGTTTGATTTGAATATAAAATCACTCTATTGGAATCCTTAGAACTTAATAATATTAATTAGCTGATGCATTATATAATAAGCGTGATTTTAATAAAAGCTGGATCCTCAGCGGAGATCTGCTAGAGCCAGCACGATTCAATAAACTCGCCAAATTAAGGGGATTGATTCCTTTGCAAACAAAAATACCGAATTGGCAGTACCTTAAACAGCGCATTTAAACATAATTAAATCTGGTATAGGAAATATTGGCAACACGAACACTGGGGAAATGTTATGAAAGTTATTTACGAAAACCAAATAGAACATCAGAATGGCTTAAGATTAACCACTGTTGCTGTATAGGAAGGTTGGAATAATCATAGAATTGATAAACATAGCAGATGTACAAAGTCCGCCAAAGAAAGGCGCGATTTTGAAGACGAAATAACTTATATTATAAGTGATAATTTTGTAGTACTAGTATTTAAGTGTAAATAGGAGAATTTTCCTTATTGAGGCTGAGCACGTTGTGTTTCGAATATGTGATCGTGGTAAGATGGCTACCATTTCTCTGTGCACATCGTTGTAAACGCAATCCAAAATTGTCCATTTGTTACCTAAATGCGAATTTGACTTATTTCTTGCTGGATCCTTCGTTTAAGTGGTGGAATATCTCTTCTGGGCTCTTAAAATATTTTGCTCTTCAGATATCTCTCGAATAAAGAGCTACAAGCAACGAGATCGGGCTATCTCGTCGGTCAAGAACATTCTCCACGGTTCCTACAGTTTCAATGGATATTCTTGCGGTGTAGCTCGCGGCTCCATAGCATTGAACACGCGTTTCTTTCTTAACTTTAGGGTAAGCAACCTAGTGAACAGTTACAAGTGTGTTAAAATTTCAACATAACTGAGGTTCTATAATTGCTTCAGTAGAGATAAATGCATTGACAGTTAATGAATATTATAGTAATACTCAAATGGTTAATTACCTTTAGAAAATTTATCATTTATTATAATTCAATATATCAAAATTCACAGTAAATGTTGGGGTTAAGGATGTTTATGTTTAAATGATATTCGGTGTATTTTTGGATTCTACTATGCCGTTTCGATACCACGCATACCACCTTTTAAGCATTTTATTAGCCTACGGGTGTTAGCTTCTTATTTCAAGTTCAACCAGGGACGTTTAATGGAAGAAAAAATGGAACTAGATATAAAATTATTAATTATTATAAAAAGCATCGATCAAAAGATAGAAAAGCATCGTAGCCATTCAAACACATACGTTTAACACTTTCACATCACAAGAATTCCTAATAACCACTGGAGCAAAGATCGAGCTGAAGTCATGGTGAATTAGTACTTTTCGTTTTCTGGACAACGGAGAAATAATGTAGTGTAGTCCTGATTTCCGAAAAAAATTAAAGTTTGTTTGATTGACGACGAAGAAAATTGACAGGATAGATAAGTCAACGAAAAAGTTATATTTTAAACCTAAAGGGTTTTAAAGGAAGTACCAGTGAATAAAAGAAGCTCACAACACGAAGAAGAAAGAAGTTAACAGAGGGAAGAATCCATAGAAAGTAAAGCTGCATCGAGGAAGGAATTCAAGAGAGGAGACATAGGAAGAACCATCATCGAATAAAAGAAATTACACTCACACATACACAATACTAGGTAATTATGTTAAATATTTCTCAAAATTTATAAATATAATTTGTTATAATTTATGCTTTTTATATCACTAATTAAGAGCTAGGGTGGTGCAAGTTTGTTTAAGAAATTAACTAAATTCTCGGTACAATATTCATATTTTTATTTCTCTTTATTATCTTTATCTATTCGTTGATAGTGATATTTTGGTTCCTTAATTAATGTTTAGAAGATTTGTTACGTATTGAGCAGTTTTCTGTTAGACGGCAGCCCACTATTCGATATTATAGAAAGCGGGTCTTTAAAACTATAGCCAAGTAATTTGTAAGAGATTGAAAATTTTCTATCTCAAACTTATCAAACACCATTACTTCGTTTCCATCTAGTACACTGTTCTCGTTAACATAAATTTCTGAACTTTCCCGATTCCTTTCAGTTTCAGCTGATGATCCATCCAATTCCTTTAGGTTTAGCTCAGTTAATCTTGGTTGTAGGTCCTGGATTTATTTTGTTTTCACATCTTACACAGTTTGAAATTAGATTCTAGCAGCTAATTCTTTTAACCTCTTTCCATACAAATGTTCTTTTGATATCGAGTACACAATTCGGACGGTGATTATTTTTACATGTACTACATGTTATACAATTCTTACCTTGTGCTGAACACTTATTTCAAACAATTTCAATCTATAACTTTCTTTTGGTAGCAGTACTGGATGGTCCATTGTCAAAGCGATTTAGCATAGGCCCCTTTCCCCCAGCGTTTTCTGCGGTTGACTTTTTGAAGTGGAGTCGAATTGTGGGGAATTTGATGGGAACGAAGCTTATGCACCTCTAAAATCTAAATCTTTAGAGTTGAGCGAATATTCCTCATAGTAATATGTTGCTGTCATCAGACATGTTTCAAATGGGTCCAATATTTTTGGTGCGGTAAAGGCCCTCTTCGGTGTAGGAGCTCAAAAACTGCCAATTAAGGAGACTCCACCATATTGAAATTCATTGTACCTCGGCTTCATGAACACAGCTTATTTATTATATTTATTAAAGACTCGATTAATTTCCAAAAAAACATTCTTCACGACTTAAGTCGCAAAAAACACGAATTGATAATGCTGGCAGTTCAATTCCTTATGCAAAGGAGTACACTAAATATGTATTTTAAAAATAATCAGGTACTCATATGTGTCAACCGCCATAGTCACAGCTTAAAATTTCAGTGGGTATTTGTTAAAAAATATGATGGTGTGCTACAGAGCCTGTGGGGGAACATCCCCCGTAACCTTATTTCTTTCGCATACGTAAAATTTTAGACAATATGAGGACACAAAAAGTGTTCTCATTGAAAACAATAAATCCATAAAATTTATCAATACCCACATCTTAGTTATACATTTTATCAATATTTAACACGAGGCGAACAGTTATCGTTAGTGTAAGTCGCTTTTCCAATATTGATACAAACGGCGACCATTTCGGTCTTTCCCTCCCACGCGCGCCGCCAATGAATATTAATACGGTTGCCAAGCATAAAATGCGAGGTGTCAGATAAATTTTTGATGAATAGGAGGCCATCAATACCGGTTTATTTAAAATGGACAATTCGGCCGAATCGAATGCATTCGCTGGATATTAACGCTTTAGTTTATAGTGGATCTTCCATTACTATATTAATCTGTAATAACGGCAATTTACGCTGATGGCTTTTCGGTGCACTCAAATATTGATCGCGCTCTAAAATATGTTTCTGTGAATACCATCCGCAATGATTAGCAAAATGATGAAATTAATGTACCGTGTTACGCTTGCAGCATCTGTTTGGAAAACGTACGAGCCATACCCATAATATTTATACCGTACTTTACAAAAAGGAATATGTTAAACCAGCCAACGTGTTTTTAGAAACAAATATGCTTTTCTAGGAACATGCTGGCTAGTTAACTGCTAACTAGTACACTGAAGTTTTCATATGAATATTTCAGCTAGATCGATGATGATTTTATGACAGACTTTTTGAAACAGAATACATCTGCTTGCTTTAGCTTATTTATCCGAAACAAAAGAAAATAACTGGATTGTAACATATTTTGAACGACTTTGGAATAAAATTATACAGTGCTAGTCAAAAGTTTCCCTCCTCGCGTATCTTTTGAATGTTTATACCTATAAAAATGAAATTTGTAAGGTTGAAATAAACGGATGTAGGTTTTTCAACTAGTAACAACAGGTGATGTAATAATCATAGATGACGTCACAGGGCCAGTCTGACCAATAATTTTAAATAGGACCTTATGGCAAATAACATTTCGTCTGAAAGGTATTGAAAATACCTATTCAGTCGTACTAATTTTGTATGGGTTTTAAACTGATTTTGATTGATAAATTAAATAAATATTCAAATTATAGTTTCGCGTTTAATTAATAAAGATTTAAGAACCAGTTCTTATATTAAGTGTTGAAAATGTGCTCCATCTACTTCCTGGCAGTAATAAATTTTTGCTAAACTATTGTCGTACTCGTTCAATTGTGTCAGAGGAAATTATCCTACATTTTTCAACAATATCTTGCTTCAAAATGTCAATACCTTCAGGTGCTGTAGTGGAAACTTTAGATTTCGAGTACCCTCACAGAACAAAATCTAATGGTGTGAGCTTGCTTGCTGCATCATAATATTGCGCAGGAACACCATCTTCTTGAAATGTTATTTCCAAGTTGTCGAATTCACCAATAAAATCTCCAGATACAATTCACCGGTTAAGTTAGTATTGAGAGAAAGAGATACATATGTGGTTTCCCAAAATACCTGCCCAAACATTTACTTTTTCTGGAAATTGGGTATCTTGGGTCACTAAAACAAATTGCTTTAGTGTAATCTGGCTGTTGACATATTTTCATAGAATTCTAGCCTTTGGCCGGGGTCATCATCTGAAAGTTGGTGTGCCATCTTATATGGATGAAATTTGTTCTTAGCCAACATCCTATGTACTGTGCTATGGCTGACTTCACAGATAAGCGCAACTTGGGCTGTAAAGGAAATAAAGTTTACTACTATTTCTGCAATGATATAATTTTTTTGTCGTCACTAATTGTTGATCTACCAGATCGTTTGGCATCTTGAACACTACCTATTGCTTCAAACTTCCGAAGAAGTCCCCTCAAATAAGTCCTCGATATAGGGCAATCGAGGTACCTCATTAAAAAGATGTTTCGGTGTATTGAAGTTGTTTCTACATTAACCAATTATAAAGACAGCTGCTACTTTGTCGGCTGCAGTACGTACCATTCTGCCTATGTAAACACTTAAACATTTCGTTAAACAATAATGAAAGTAGAATCTATATTATATAATTAAATACGAAGCAATAATGTTAGCATTTATTTAATTTATCCAATGAAATCAGCCTAAACGCAAACAAAATTAGCATGACTGAATAGGTATTTTCAATACCCTCGAAACGAGATGTCCCTTGCCATAAGATTTCGTTCTATATTATCGGTCAGAGTGGCTCTGTGACGACATAAATGACTATTACGTCATCTGTTGCGACTAGTTGAGAAGCTTACATCCGTTTATTTCCACCATAAGTAGAATCATTCAAATGATACGAGGGGTGACTTTTGGCCAGCACTGAACACATTCTTACCTGTTTATTAGACAAGTATGAGGCAGATGGACTGCAAAAGAATATATCCTAATGGCGTTGTGGAAGCGAATATTGAGCAATTGCGAAGCTTCAAATTAAGCAAATTTCCCCTTTAAAGAAAAAGTAGTTGTGGGGGGATTAGAAGGTTTGTAGACGAAATAATGAAACCGGTCCTTTTTTACTTGTTTCATCCCAATAACAATACAATTCGATATTGCCCCTTTGAAATTAACTGCCGAAGGAAGCCACACAGCGTTAGGGACGACTCTTCCACTCCTCATAGCACGAACTCGGATACTCGAAGAGCTTCCAACTCGTCGGTTACAGCCGTTTGAGTCTTGTACAGTGCACCAAACCGACGTACCTTGAGGTATCGTTTCAATCTCGGGAAGAGGAAATAGTCACAAGAACTCAAGTCTAGCTAATAAGAAGGCTAAGGAGTTACAGGAATGTTCTTACTGGGCAAGAAACGGTTTACGGGAACAACGCGTATTGCTGTGATTGAACACCCAGATCTTTTTGATGTTTGGTTTCATACACAAGTTTTTCAAGAACCTTTCGGTAAAAGTGTTGCTTAATCCCTTGGTCTGGAAGTACAAACATTTTATGCACCATGTTCTGGCTAGCAAAACAGCAAATTAGCATGCATTTGATCTTTGATCTACTCACTTTTGCTTTCTTCCTTGTAGAGCTTTGAGTGTGCCATGCCATACTGTGGTGCTTGGTTAGTTGCACACCGCGACTAGAAATTCGTGTTACTCATTGTCAGAATGGACAAGCAAAACCTGCTTCATGCAAACAATCGCTACGGACAAACAACGTGACTTTAGCGAGCCCAAGTCGCTTTGACCGCGTATCATCTGCTTTCCCTCCAGCAGTGGCAAGTGAAGATCCGGAACACGGAAATTCAATAAAGTATGAATCTTTGGAAACATGTAGACCATATATACTTACTACGAATTTTATTTTCCTGCGGAAAAACACGCTGAGTGAATGAAAAAGAAAATTGGAAATGAATTTTGTACGTTATCGAGGGAAGCTACATTAGACCAGTAAATAGTTAACATGTTTTTATATAGAAAATAGGCTGAATGAGATAAGCCAGTAGTATATATAACTCATCAATTTGCCAATCTTTTCTCACCTACTCAGTAATTTGCCGCAAAAAAAAAAATTGCACAGTGTCTACTTGTATATGATCTACTGGTTCCCGAAGTTTCAGAACGTTTTGAATTTCCGGATTCGGGATCTTCCCTTGTGAGTTACCTCTGTTGCCCGAACGAACATTACGCTACCAGTGTAATTACTTTAGTTACACACCTCGTATTAACGGCCTCCGTTGGTTTTGTTTATTTAGTTCTCGCTATAAAGGTGGGACTGTTCTCTTCGACCCCCTATCCCTGCAAACTTGTTTCTTTTTATGTTGGAGCAGGTGTAAAATTGTGAGGAACAGGGCAACATGGAATTAATAGACTTTCCCCTTCCACACACGTGTGTGTAGATAGCGTTTGAAACTAGATATGTTTTCTGATTATACGCTAGGGCGGTTACGCTAAACTTCCACGGACAAAACGACTCCGAGTCCGATAACAAAATATTTGAGTTCCAAATTGATTCGCCTTTCGTTATCATTGCCGAAATTTATGTTGTCGAACCGCTCATATCGCCCGAGTTTCGTCAACTTTTAACTCTCGTCGCAATAAAAGTTGCTGTCTCCAATCCGGCAGGAATCAAATGGCTCACGTTCCCATTTCGACGCCGGTCGTCGCCGTTTCTGGCGTTTTTTGTTGTGGGCAGCGGAGAGGGACGGGCATCCGAACGTCGATGGGGGAAGATCGACTCGACTCGTAGACATTCCGGGCACGCTCTCGAGAAATACCTGCTCTCCGGACCGACTACAACATATTCCGGGACGACGGATATCGATAAACCCGATCTCTACCCAGTTGGGCCTACCGTTCCCAGATACGCATCGGCTTGCACCACCAAAGCGATCACGTGACGTCGACTTCCAGCACATAGCGCCGTGTTCCGGCCTTAATACGTTCGCCGTACATGCGTGATATCGTGTAATTAAGTTTCGATTGGATGGTACTTTATGCAATGATCGATCTCATTTACTTTGAATCGTGGTCTCTCTCTCTGTCGTTGTCGACCGGTTGTATTGTGCTTTGTGCACGTATTATGATGTCAATATCCTGCAGTCCGCTTGTAATCTGTAATGACTGCGTAACCGATTCGAATGTGTTATCGCCTAACCTGAATGTAATTACCGTAATTATATCGCAATTTCGGAAGATTGTTTTCATGTAGTATGCAAGTATGGCCTCGAAGGTAGTAACTAATGGCTGTAAGTTATTGTCTGGTATAGTCGCAGGTCACGAGTGGTGACATGAATATTCGATCGAGCAAATTAATTAATCATATCGAGGACCGTGGTGCAATATACATAAATGACACCAAGTTGATTGTATTTGTATGCGATTCACAGCACAATTTAATAATAAAATCATGGTGTTCCGATTTCGATAATTTCGGATTGATACAACAAAGGAATTTCTAAAACTACGTCGCACTCGAAGGATATTTTGCAGTCATTTCAGGTTTTCAGCTTACACCACAAGATGAATAATAGAGCTAAATAGTTCTAAGTATATGGAATAAACCAGGTTATGCAATGTATGGACGTCTTTCCAAACATTTTCTAAGCGAAGATGTATTTAATACATCTCAGTGTTAATAATAATGATAATAATAATGTATTTATACCTCAACAGACAAAGATCCAATTTCAGTACAATGGTGTGAAGCATAACTCAGTTATAATGTATATATATATATATATATATATATATATATATCAAAGAAATAATAATTAAATACAAAAATATCCGCTACTTAGTCCTAATTACTGTAACAAAGTAACAGTTTAACAATACGTTTGTTCAATAGGTATGATAGCGATGAAAAGTTCATATCCATTGAGTTGTCTGCTATAACGTTGTAATAGGAATACATTCTATGGAGGGGAGATCTCAGCAACATGTTAGTTTTGGCGACTATGCAGTAAGTCGCAAAAAATCGTATATCACTTGAAGAAGAAATTAATACTATTAAAGAAATAGCGGAAAACAATGGCTTTCAAGAACTAATAGTAGATACAATACTTAACAAAGCAAAATTAAAGGAATCCTTAAAATTAGTATACCTACACATTCCTATAACTAATAACCTAGAGAAACGGTACGTATCCCTCACCTACTTCGGAAATGTTAGCGAAAAAATTAGGAAATTAATTTCAAAAAATTGCAACATAATAGTAGCTGTCAGACCACATGCGAAATTGTTACCTTTAATGTTTAATGCCAAAGATAAATTAGATCGCCTAGGAAAATAGGGAGAGTATAAGGTAAAATGTGCGGATTGTGAAGGTGTATATATTGGGCAGTCAGGCAGAAATTTTAACATTAGAATCAAAGAACATTTACGTTCTTATAACTTAAGGGAAACAGATTCAACCTTTGCGGATCATTTACTAGAAAACCAGCATAAATTTCCACATATAGAGAATACGGAAGTTTTACAATTGGCCGAGAAACTAAACTTATTAGAGCCATTAGAAATACGCAAAGTATTATCGAACCTACGACAACCACTCGTAAATGACCAAACTGACCTAATATATACACCCCTATTTGACTGTATTATCTAAGAGTGCATGATTGTTCTGCAGATGTTATAAAGAAGCTTGTAAAACTGATGTATTGTAGAGTTTGAAAATGACCGTTCTCAGTTGAAACTGTAGCCATTGTATGATTTAAATAAGGTTGTATATCTAAAGTTACAAAATTCTTTATTTCTATTCATAATGAAATACCACAAAATAACGGCTGAAATTATTAACTTTTTAATTTTCTTTGGGAAATTAGCTAAATTAATAACATAGATACATACAGCTCTCGCAATATAAGTTGGCAAGCGGTGGGGATGCGCCGTAAACGTATTTAGGACACGTACCTCCCACCTGTCTGATTCAGATAGTTCATAGGAATTACCATTACATTGCAGGACGAATGATAGGCAATCTATCCCTCCTCTATCTGCGCGAACTCACTCCCACCCTTCGCCAACTTATATTGCGAGAGCTGCACATTAGGTACATGTTAAATTTTTTAACTTTTTACAGGTCCTTCTCCTTTCTTTCGTATGTTCGTAGAAATGACATGTTATTTATATAAGGATCGTTTACGATGAACGATCCCACGCACAATTACAGTGAGGACGGGGTAAATATGCATGTTTAGAACTTTAAAGAAATTATTTGTTCAGATCGGTTTTACGGTTTTGATAATGATTGCCTTATGTTAGCGAAACACGTGTCACCGAATTTATTATTAAACAATTGTGTGGCAAGGAGTACACCACAGTCCTTGCAATCACTATCATCTTAAAAAATCTGTATATATAAAAATGGATCCTGGTTTGTTCGGATGCTTAAAACTTGAAAACGACTGGACCAAATTGGATACTTCATTCTGCGGCTTAGTTCGTAATTGCTAGGCGAAGGTTTAGGAAAAAAGAAGAATCGAAAAAAGGTTAGGGCAAAATGAAGTTTGCAGGGTCACCTTGTGATAATATAAACCCCTTTAGAGACGATACCTTAGTAATTGTGGTGAATAGTGAAGTGGACTCTGCTGCTAGGAAACTGGAACTGAACTAGAAAAAATTTCTAAGTAGTTGAAAATAAATAAACTAAAAGGTCTCAAAAACTTATCCATCAAAAACAGAATATCTAGTGTGGTAAAGAGAGACATTGTTATCTATGTTGCAATTATTGACATATGTATGTGTGGGAAACAAATAAAGTATCTTGGTGTAATTATAGAAAATCAGCTAACATGTAAGAATCACGTAGATTACATAATTAAGAAGGTTGCCAAAAAGATTTCTTCGGCAGTTCTCAATTGCTAACTTGGCAACATGGTTGGTATGTGAGACTATTATTGGTACACATTGTCATTCACTGTACCACGGTTCTGTTCTTAATTTGAGAAGCTGATATGTATAGATTACAGAGGCTGCAGAATAGGTCAAGCATGTACCATAATAAGTACATAAAGATATTTCTCATGTTCGATGCATTACACTGGGTCAGTATTCGACAAGGAGCTTACTTTTATAGGCTAATTTTAATTTATCAAATCGTAGGCAATTAACTACCTAGCTGTATAAATAAATTTCTTAGATGTAAACGTCTGCAAGACAAGGAATATAAATAGTTTTATATTACCTTCATATCAAAAGTCAGCATCAAAAAATAGTTTATATTGTAAAGGACTAAAATTATATAACGAGGTACCTGATGTCGTTAAACAACCTTGTAACTTAAAACAATTTAAGAAGTAATTTAATAGTTATGATAGAAATATATATAAGATTTAGAAGTTGTGTGAAAAATCCATCTAAGGGTGCATACATTCTTCCAACAAAAGTCAAGGTGCTTCCTGGATGTATGTACACAAATTTATGAACGTCTTTGCTAATGCTTAATGTGATTTAATGCGTGTTAAGTTCGGTACTTGCTGCCTGTTTTGAAGAATCATTAAGAACTTATGTCATAAGAAATTGTTGCACACGCTTCAATCATATTCGTCATCTTTCTCAACGTGCAGCATAAAATTGTTGATTAATACACTTTCCTACTTCAAAACTATTTCAGCACTAAATCAGAAAATTATCCATTCATTTCCATACTCACTAACCGTTAGAAATATTTTGAAATTACAAAAAACTACGGGACTAGAACTCGAATATAAATATTTCTTGCAGCCTTAATAAAATAATCACCCATCAAACTAAACGATCATTTAATTTCCGAAAATATTTTATCTCGATCGAGTTCATCGTTTAGAATAACTAATTCTCCTTCAGGTCGCCCACCCGATTTCGCGGATCGGAAACTCACCGTGACGCTTAACAGGCTCAACGACATTGAAAATGGTGCCCGTCGGAGTTCCGAACTGGATTAGTTTCCCGACAAAGACATATTTTACGCTAATTATAAAGGCATAAAATGCATAATCGACGATTCATTGTGCCACGAATAAAACAGATTCATTAATTTACTCTAAATTTTGGTCACGTCAATCGGAAGCTGTTTAAGGATGATTAATGTCGTCCTGAAAGCGACGCCGCGACGCGAAACTTTATCATTGGCTGTGGTGTTTAAACAAAGACGTCACGACGTGATTTCGAAATTAGTAGTAACACTACAGTTATTAGCTTAAAATATCGATTACGCTAAACTGGGCAAAGTGGAGCATCAAATATTTAAACTTAGATTTTGTGGACTTCTTCCCCTTGTTTGTCGCTGGCAGACACAGCAGAACCGTTGGTGAAATCACAATCGCCAATAAGGTTTTAAGCAGCAGGACCACAGTACAGCTTTCAAAATTTTATGGGAACGAACGTTTTGAAAGAACATCGAAATTTAAACGGATTTCTGCACCAAATATTTAAATTTTGATTCTTGCCAATCGTGTCTGGTACAAGAAGATTGAGGTGCTCCTTCAGATGGTAGAAACACATTTCTATTGCACAATGTGACTCAAATGGATGTGTTTGTAGAAAGAGACATTTTCGTAAAGTACAGCTGGAAATATTTGTTCTTTGATTCACTGATATTCATTTACCCTCATTCTAACCATATTGTTTCTTTCTTCCTTACAGGAAGCTGCAAACCCATTCGTGCTTTACATCAGATGGAAATTTTTCGTTCTTCAAATATACAAACCATAACTTAAGCCTCTTATGCTACAGCCACTTAACAAAAATACGGTTTGCAGTACTTATGTGATACTTGATATCTACTATCACGAACGTTTACATGTAAATGGTAAATGATCGTATTTAAGCAAACAGCGAAAATCTCGACGCGAACAGAAAAAAGAATTAAATTATTATAATTTATCGATGCCGAGCGCGGCTTCGACGGTGAATCCGACCTTACGGCTACGCACTGTATTAAAGTAAGCCGTACGGAACGTGGACGACATCGTAATTCCGATGACTTCTTAGACTACTACCCTCAGGTTATCTGAGACGCTTCAAAGATAATTGAATTGTCGTTATGATCACTGCTTTCTTGCCGTCTCCGACCGTTCCCTTCGAATTACCAAAATTTATTATTCGTCATGATGGCCGTATAAACCCGATGCTTAGTTTAATTGCGAAAGATGAATTTCCTTAATGAAGTTTATCGAGGATTTCTGCGGGGTTAAATTCGAGAATCCTTTAATGTTCGCTTTCTCCGATGTTTTTGCAATTATTAGATAGGAAAGCGGTTTTAGCGCCGATAAATGGAACAAAGTAAGTTGTACAATTACAGTTGCAATCATCGCGAGTAGTTAGAGTGGTGAAAAGTCGAACTACCACGTGTACAATGTACTGAAGAATGGCTTCAATGAAATTTGACAAGATACCTGTGTTTGCTCTCAGACTAGTTTCCTCGACTTCTACAACCTTACCCTCCGGTGTAAGGATGTATCTATGTGGAGTTGAACCATTCGTTTGGGCTTCCTTTCTACATTCAGCTCCATCTATTCCTATTCTTAGTGGCCTATTTTATTATTAGGTTTCCTCTGGCTCTCTGATCTCTTCTTTCCATCCCTTTCTTGACATTCTTCTCTGTTTTTCACTTGTTGATGGTATTCCTGCATTCTTTATCAAGAAATGTATTGAAGGCTTTACAAAACCCGCACTATAAATCATTCATTTGTAACAGGTTGTTTCTTAACTTCCGTGAAAGCCTCTGCTGTACTAAACAACACAACCTCTTAAGTGTACGGCATTTATATAATGAAACTTTTAAAATTCGCATTCAAAAACCGTGCTCTCTTTGAAGCAAATTGTTTTGGCATGAACATCGAAGCTGTAAACTACCGCTATTCTAGACATCATCTTACACTAACTGGAAACAATATTGTTTATAATTGTATAAAATTTTATAATAACTTACCCCAATAATATTAAGGATGTGACATTATTTTCTATATTTAAAAAAAAAAGTGCACACTCTTGTATGTAATGTCGAACCATATAAACTTAATGAGTTTCTAAACCTATAGTTGTCTATTTGATGTGTTGCTATTGTTGTAGATTAAGCAATAAATATCATTATTATTTATTGATCTGGTTTCATGTTTTCACTCATTCGTGTCATCTCTATCAGCTATTTCCACTCCATCAACAGTTTTAGCCACAAACAATATCAATCTGAAAAGAACTGGAACGAACTATTTTGGTCCGAAATTATACGACCATCTTGTAGAATACATCAAACACATGCCAAACGAAATCTTCAAAAAGACAGTAAAAACTCTATTGCAGGAAAATGTCGTCTACACGATGGAGGAATTTGTACAATTCGTTTTCCAGCTCTTATTTCTATATTTTTGTCCCTTTCGTGTTTCGACCTTTGTTTGCTGGTAATTTCTTTGTTTTTAACATTTATCATATTTATATCCAACCATCCCTTCTATCTTGTTTGACGTTCCTGTGTATAGTTACATGAATAGAATTTGCTTGATTAATTGATCTCAGATGTCACTCTTCAAGTGTCGTATGCATTGGCTAGAATTTCAGGATTTGTCTGAATTTGTGGTATATTTTGAATAAATCGCATTAATCGCCTCCTCCTAACTCTCCTTACTTACTCATATTCAGTTTCAATAGACTTTACCATGTCACTTCATTCGTGAGCCTACAGGTTCATATAGCGGACGGAACCAAGTTTATATCGCTTATTCTTTTTCTTAAAAGTTTTTACCAAGTAGGATACAATATCTCTCCCAACGACAACACTCTTTTTTGATTTCCCCCAATTCCATGACATCTAATTTAATGAGAGAGACAACAAGAATAACAATATGAGAGATGTTCCCTTTCCATGAGCTTTCTATATAGGTTATGGGTTAGGTATGGGTATAGGTTTTTCAATAAATTTTGTCGGATATTTTAAGCTATTTGGGTGCACTTGAATATTTCTAAAACACACAAGTTTGAAGCGATCCTTAGCATAAGAAATCATGGATCAATTTTTTTGAGGAAATCAATCGAGTGGATTTGTAAAAATTTGTATTCCCAGATACCATAAAACGGACGTATGACGAATTTCTACGTTTCTATAAACAACAATTTTTGAGCTTCTAAGCCAGAAACCCCCAATTACCTATTGCTAATTACCTAGAAACGTGGTGGAAAAGAACCAACATGTTAGTGTAAGGGGTATTCAGGCAACTCTAAAGATTGTTATGAAAGCAATTAACACAAGTTTAAACGAGCAGGCGATTGCAGGCACGTGATTTTTATTCTCGTTGGATCTCCCGTCTCAACCCCTAGATTTCTTCCCTGATTTCAGTTCAAAGAAAAGCGCGTAGAAAATGATGCACACTTACTCAGGATCGCTGTGAGAACGGGTCGTCTCATGCAGCATACAACATCATTAGAGGTGGTAAACTATCAGTATACTGCTTTAAAAATGGCATCAGTCGGCGATTTGTTCTTTTGCGAATGAATCGGCCCCAACACAAAGACTATTTACAGAAGAAGCCGAAGCAAGAAGGTGGTCGCTGTACATCGTCACTACTGTAATAGAAGATAATCGTACTGCTAATGCTAAATGGTTCGTTACAAATTAATGGTCTCGAATCTGAAAAAGTTTTCGCTACAAGCGCCCAAAAGATAGGACCACCTTGAATTTTGATACAGTTCAGGCTCACACTGCTGTTTGGACAACTGAATACTTGAATGCCCAAAACATTGAAACCACGTGTTATTTGCTATAGTATAGACCTTCCACCTAATGATTTCTTTTTGTTTCCACGTGTAGAACAGAAGTTACATGGTTTGCATTTCACGTTGGTAGAAGAGCGGGCAATCGCATTTAATAACTAAATAAACACCTTATTTCGGGCGGAATGAAGAAAATGCTTTGAAGATTACCCATCAGTCAGCATGGTCAAAAACTTTCTTCGTAATTGCTAACCGCGCAATTTTCTTTAGGCGCAACTTACGACTTTAGGACCTAGCGAAATTTCATTCTTCAAAAGACTCCCTGAGTGAATGGCAGTTCTTGTCTAAAAATATAGTAAACGAATGTTTTCAATAAAAGTGATACATTTAGATATTGAACCTACAAGTGCTTCCTACGTGATTATTAAATGATGGAAATTAATTCGAAAATTACTGTTCCCAACAAAGGAAAAAGACTATTGACGATAACTGCCTATTACTCATTTCACATTTTGCTTCAATTCAATAACGAAACGAAACTTTATCATCGGTAATTTATCCGCCTCTTCCATTCTGTAAAACCTACGACTAACGCTTTGTGTCCCACGCACTTTCAGAGAAGCCAAAGTACATGACGTTAATGATATGCGCAATTACACCTTATCAGGAGTATGTGTCATTAGGAATGTACTTTATCAAGTGTTTGATAAAGTTGTAGTTAACGACTACCGACAAGGAGAATCGATTCGTACACATGCTAGTTGGAGCTCATCTATAATGTCTTAGGCAGGTACATTACTAAATTAACATACATACATACGTTCAAGATTAGAGCGTCATTATGTATAGCATCGAAGTAGATCATTGAAATTACAAATCGATGGAATACAGAGCTGAATGTTTGCGAAAATCTACATCGAAAATTAAAGTACTCATCATATTGCCCAAGACTTCTTGAAGGGGGAAGGGACTTTATTTATTAAATCCTTAACTAAGTAGGTGTATGCCCACATTATCAATTTTGAATTCAATTTTGTCACCCATTTGGTTATGTAAATGTATTGCGAGATAAAAAAATACCAATTCCGTTTCCTTGACATGAATAAGGTATGCGCGAATGTAGCTTATTGGAATTCAAGCGCCGTGGTGAGAAGAAATGGAATAGTATAGGAGTCTCGCCTGGAATCTAATTAGGATATTTTCATGTACGACGGATGCGTTTCCTGAATTATAATCTGAAGTACATATTCTATTTAAATTTAGAGTTTTCATCTACTGGCGAAATACCACAAAATTTGTTCCTTCTAAAACTGGATTTTTGTTCAGGAACTTTTTAATCAATTTTGTTAATATAGAATCGATGCTTGGAGGAAAATACGACGGATTTACTTGATTACATCTTGTCGATCTCGTGAAGTATGTAATATATAAAAAATGTAAAGCAATTTGGAATTAAGTAGACATACTTTTGTATAGCACTTAGCGGTAAACCTCAGCAACACTTAACAGTTACAGAGATAAAGTCAAGTACGAGTTTATAACTTTCTTCGTATAAACCTATTACGACACACGTATAACAATTTCACCGGTTGTACGTCTAAAAGCCTTACCTAAAGTGGCGCTCCATAAACGTCGAACCAAAACTGCCATTTATAAAACCGACCTATGCACTACCACCGCGGAGTCAGTACGTCAGCGTATTTTAAGCAAGAGCAATTAAGTTAAGAACTAAATTAGATATTGGGTTGCTTTCGTTTGTTCGACTTAGCAATGGCCAAAGTTTGCGGGCGCTGTTTTCCTTCATCCTTAATTCCAGTTTAGACGAGAATTTAAATGTCGACTGCATAATGGAATTGCGGACGTAACGAAAGCTTAACTATTTCGTAGAGATTTCGAAAACCTAAAAACAAGAATATAGATAAATGTACTATCTGGTAAATAGGCTAACTTCGGTCACGTACGTTGTTTTGGAATTGATTTCGTCGGAATAGTTTTCAAAATGTAGATGTAGATGTAGAAGTGTAAACTTGCAAAAATTAGTAAGTTTTATTTAAATTGCGGACAAAGACATACCAGGATTGATCGTTTTCCGCAGATCTGAGTGAAGTAGCACAAATATGTTGGCATAACACACTCAGTTACAACTTTTCATAGTATTACTCTTCAGAATTAATGCATTTTTGTATAAACCATTTCCCAAAACATTTCCAATCCTCCCATGTTAGGTTGCTTATTTAATTTTGAAATAAGTTCACCACTTTTTCGTCAGATATAAAACTTAAACGCCGTGAGTTATCTCCTATAATTAGAAAGAAAAACAATCATCATCGTAGAGCGGGGTTTCATGACAGCTGCTGCAACTTTGGGGCAGCAAGAAATTATCAAGGTTTGAGTTTTCCACCATCGCTATTCGGTTTGAATTAGTCCTCACAGCACCACTTACAAGCTTTAGCCTACTTGTTTCTCACCTCACATTTTCAAGTTGCAGTTTTATTCCAGAAACTTGTTTGCAAGGAGAAACTTGTACATATCACAATACGGACAGGTATGTATATTGAGAAGTGCATGCTTTGACACCTTTTTTCTTTTTTGCCAATATATTCGAATATATGTCTATCACTTTATAATCTCAATTTTGTAAATAGCCAAGTTTGCGGGGAAGGGGGTTTAGTTTTCGTCCTGCTTTCCAATGACGAGAACGAAGAAGCTGAACGTTCCTCCTGAAAAGGGTACTTGAGCAGAAGACCATGAAGTTTAACCGTCATCTAAGCAATCGGGTAAATTGATTTTTCTAATGTTTCAAAGAAAAGCATGCTACTCTTCCAAACTTTATCCACAAGATGGGGTAAGATTGGTGCACCCATAGAGATCGCCTGTAACAAAGTCATAAATGTTTGTAAACTATAACCATGTCCACCTTTTTCTTTCGTTTTTTTGGCGAATATTTTAGAGAATTTGAAGTTGTAGTAAACCATTTAGGGGCACATAGGGGCAATCCTCGATTACTACAGTGCAAACGTGTTTAGTAATTTCGAAAATGTGGCGAATCTTTTTGTCTCGGGTTTTTGTTGAATACCTTTCTTGGTTTTACACTTCGTAATAATTCATTAATTATTTTAAATACGCCCTTGAATTATTTTTTTCTTAATATTGTAGCCATCTGAGTGTTATATTCAGTTGAAGGAAAGTCATTTTAAAAATTAATTTTCACAATTTTGTTAGTTTCGGGTAGTGTGTTTGAAATTGTTTCTCCCTTGATGCTATTGTGGCTTTGTACCCTGGTTAATCGTTCCTTCTTCCAGGAGGTAGAAATGGTGTTAATATTTTCCTAAACATATCCATCCTCACTTTCTATTTTGTCGATCCCTCACACCCTTCAACTCCATTTAAAAGCTAATCGCGCCAATATTACTCACTTACCACTCACAACACTCACTTAGTTGTGGCACTAAATACTCACACAATTACTACCCCTGCTCTCGTCTCCGTCATTTTGGTGCCCGGCAAGATCTACGACATACATTGCAAAGTGCCCACATCGCTTCGAAGCCCTATCTTCAAGCTAAGTTACCACACAATAAGTCACTTCGTATCGTTCCAATTTACATCATTTCTTTTTTCGTATTATTAATCAACAGTACACACATAGTTCAGACACAAAACGTACTACAGTATTTATTTCATTTGCTTTGTTTAGCAATCAAATAAATAAATGTCTATTTTGGTTTTATTTTAACCTTTTTAGATAGCACTCCTCCACGTGCCCTTCTAAGTAAATAAAATCACTTATCAGTCAATCAAATTTCTTGTATTTACAATAATTGATTCCCCCTCCCTCTTCCTTATTAATTATTAATTAACATCCTCTTCTTAATTAATATCGGAAGCGGCTGGTTCTCGAAGACCAAAGCTGTTCAGACACAGTAAAGTTGTTGGGTTTTAATCTAGATAGGAGACTAAGATGGCGGAAACACATCCTCACTAATTGTAAGAGAAAACAACTAGGACTCAAGCTGCACCAAATCTGGTGGTTCATAGGATGCAAATTGCAAGATATACACCGAATATCGTCTTCAACTTCAAACGGTACATTTCAGAGCTTCATTTAACGAAGTGATCAACCTGTTCCGTAATAAAATGGTGAAAGAATGTCCGATCATCGAAATGTGTTATCTAAGAGTTTATTCAATAAGCGCAGTGAAGTCCAAAGTCTGAAACGAGTCATACCTTCCAAGTTAGGAAATTAAAAAATCAAAATTAATTTACTCAAATAAATGTTTTAGATAGTAGAAATCTAGAAACAAGTATTTAGTTTGGTTTACTGAAACCAACCCACACACGTTTTTAAATTATATCAATATAATAGCTCATTGTCATAGACAGATTGCTAGTAAAGGAGTCAAAGAAAGAATTATATAAGATTCACAATGCTTAGCGAATAATGGCGATTATTGTAAATTACATCACCGCTCACTGATTTTAATAGTTCTTTATTTCCTTCGCTATGAACGACTAAATTTGAGGTCCCATCACTAGCATTTTTACAGCGATTATCACACTCTGGTCTTCTTTTTAGCTTTCCGTTCGTATGGAAGTTAATCTTCTTTGCTATTACTTTCAATATGTTCTTTGAATTTTGTATATATTCTTTGTGGATTCTCTCTTTAATCGGTTCATGGAAATTCAAAATTTTTGTACATAAAATAAAAGAAATAAGACGTTTTTGAACAATATCTTGTTTAAATAATTGATTCATTGCTGTAAATAACTGTGCAAATTTAGAAGTTTATAGCTTCAACGGTTCCTGAGGGAAATGTACGTAAATCGCAGAAAGCATAGTTTTCGAAAAAATGCGATTTAAAATAATTTATCAGAAAATATATTTACAATTATTCTGTCCACGGTATAAAAATTAAGTTAAGCATAGAATACTGTACTACGACAAAGAAGACAATAGGGCTCTGCACTCCTAAAGGAAACTTGGAAAGATGTCGTTTAGAAAACAATGAATTGTCGATAAAACCTAGAATCAAAATATCGCTACTTTAAAATGCTTTCCTTGGTTTGCTTTCCAACTATCTTCAAGTTTTAAATAAAATTTGTTAAAAAATATTTTGTCTTGCTAGAGAGGCTAAGCGGAAAGAAAACACCCTCCTATCAATTAAAGGACAACCTAACGATACAAGAATTCATATCCTTCCTATACTCACGTCAAAATGAAAGACGTATACTATACTATATAAATCGGTCTCACAGACCGTATGCGTGAGTATAGGAAGGATATATACTATGTTGCTGCTATATTTTAAATCTTATTTTTAATTTATATAGCGAAATCTTTCCTGGTATCTTTCTTGATCTTTAGTTGACTAACGTCTGTTTTATTTGCGCTTTCTATGATTTTGATAAACTTTTGTGTTTAGTGAGTGCTTGCTTTCCATTGTGATAAAATTTGTAGTACATTCTTACCCTTTGTACGTAAGATTCGCACTACATTATTTAACTAAACGTATAACAATATAGACAATAGGTTATACCTACCACATACACGCTCTAATACCCTTTCTATCTGGAAACACGACCGTCGCTCCTTTCATCTTCAAAAAGCTTTTACGCCAGTCGAAAACAGCTTTGAGTTCTTCGCCGCTACGCCATACATTCCATTTTTTCACTTAAAAATGCCCATTTTAAACGCAAAATTTACATAATCCACACGCCTAAGGTTGAATCCCGCCAAAGTCACGTAAGTAATTCAATAAATAAACGCGGAATTACCGGAGACTTGGGTAAGAAAGGCGAAGGTAGCGGGCGTCCCTTTGGGGGAAAGAAGTGATGTGAATATAATAGGCAATCGGCACAACTACATAAGTATAGTAATTGAATTTCTAAAAGTGCTGTTCAAACTTCGGATTTTATTTCTACCTTTCGTGTTTAAACTTTCGTCCTCGGAGATGTATGCAATTAAGTACGTACGGAAAATAACGGAATCGTTATCTAAGGTCGTGTAAATAAGTATTTTTACATACACGTATTCCGTCAGGAATCTAAAACCTGTCGGAATAAGTAGTACGATTTAGAGTTGATAAACGAAATACTGAAAATATGGTGTGCGGTTTCCTTTATTAAAATAGAAAGCGTACCTTCGCGTTCCGATCTTTATCACGTGTACTACATTGCGCAATAAAATTTTTATTACCGCTTGTTATTCGTTTTCGCAAGAACAAGAATAGTACTCCAACGTATTTTATTGATTAATAACCGTAACGTTTTAATGCTTTCTTACATACTAAATTTTGAAAGCATAGCTTTATATTAGGTTGTGTACTAACGTTGAGTTTAATTTTGCTACTATCTACGACATGATTTAGGAAGCACGATGTAAATAAAATCATTTATTATTTGCCGGAAAGGCAGTGAGGACGGATAAGGGATATACTTCGACCCGGTGGAGTTTGCACACCCTCCGTGTGGTTCCAACCCTCTTACGCTACTTGGGACCCGTATAATTAAGAAGTACAATATCAATATGTGCATTAACCTTAGAGAAAAACAACAAGAACGAGAAGATTATCATGTTCACTGATAGCCATTCAAGCGCTGAATTCGTGGGGCATCAATTCACCGGTCTGGAAAGGACACGAAAAATTGAATGGTTTGAGCAAATGCAACAAGGTATCTTTTGTAGTGGATACCATTCTACGCTGATGTATCAGGCAATTAAGCTGATGGTAAATTAGGAAAAGTGGTCCTTATCAGTATTCATAAGATTTTAGTCTTTTTTGGGTGTAGATGTCCTTCGCGGAATGATAAGGAAAGAATAAGAACAGGTGAGAACAAACAAGGAAAAATACGGGTCTAGCCTACAGGAGCTGAGGAACGGTAAATGTCTTCTTGGGAATTATAAATGAGATGTAGAACCTTCATTGGCCTCACTAAAAATCAAGTAACAATCTCAATAGGTGTCATGTTATCCTGGTGTTCTAGACTGAACGAACTGTTAGACAGAAATAGGTATGGTGAGCAGCAGTATTTGCAGATTTCTCAATGTGGCAGCTAATAGTTTGCAATACGTTCGAGAAGAATGGTGCAGCTATCTGATACCACCTTCTCAGAAGTTTCTCAAGTTGGATCAAATTGGATTGTAGATTTTCCAGTGAATTGTGTGCCCTTCGAGTTTGGACGATGTTGTTGTTCTGTGGGCTTAAGTGTAGATTTCCTAGATATTTCATTCTTAAGCGCTTGTATGTATGTATATCGTATTGCAAAACTTATACATGTCATTTGTAATTTTGTGATATTCAGATAGTAGCTGAAGTTACAGCAACTGTTGAGAAGACCTGTAATTGGTTCTAGATCTTCTTTATCTAGCTCAATGAATTTCTCGCTTTCTTCGGCAGGAAAGGTGATGAATCCTGCTCACCTCTTGTAGCCGATTTTCACTACTTCTTCCCATTCTTAGTCCCCCCCGAATAATATGGATCTTATAACATTAATTAGTTCTGATCAGAAAACGGGCCAGCCATCAAGTTGTCTCTGATTCCTTCGCATCTTGGTACCAACAGTACTGAATTCCCCAGTTTTCCACCAACATCAAGGTTACCTTATTGCTTTGGACAGCTGCCCAAGACAGTATTTGCAGTTCCAGATAGTTTCGACTCAAATCTAACACGTCCTCACTGTTATTTGGATACCTGCAGGTGCTCCTCAGAGAGCTCTTCGGATACATTCCTAAGCATAGAGATTTATTGCATAAATCTGTGCTTGGAAAGATGGCTAAAGAGATTTCATAAAGCGTATGCTGTACTTGGGCATACCCAAGAATTCAAACACGCTGTGTAGGGAATTTTTGAATGCCTAGTGAGCTTATCTGTTTTCCATTTTGTTGATACCACTGTTGTTTAAGTGGGTACTTTCGCTTACAAATAAATATAGAGGAGGTGCACAAATTTGTCTCTGCAATTTTTGCAACGTTGCGAGGGTAGTTATGTTCAGAGTCTTAGGTCACCATACCGGTGATCCGTAATAGACAATTACCTTCAAGTAAAGGGAATACTCATACTATTATGGACTTCAGCTCTAGGTTTCTGCCAGAGTCCGCGGCATAATCAGATTGCCACGGTTGCTTCTAGTCAAAATTCTTTCTATGTGGGTTTTCCAGTTGAGCCCTTTTTCAAGGATGACCTCAAAATATCTAAAGTTTTTAGAAAACTTGATACTTATCTTATATGGTAGTTCTCTACCACAATTCGAAAACTTGACGAAAATTTCATTCAATATTGTAGAAATTAGCTCCAAGATACAGTAATAGGAGGAAAGGAGGAAGACTGGTACTGAGTTTACGTTCAATTAAACATTTTTTTATTGATTTGGTCTCTATTGCAAATGTTTCGTTTTCTTCAACTAACTGCAAAAAAGAAATTATGCATAAATTTACTTTTTGTGTACATATCGGTATTCGAGTGTACCATCCTTACCATCGTATTATCATCATCTGAAATTATTCGAATTTGATTTATTACCGTAGTTAGCCGTAACTTGATGTAATAAAGCTTGGTAAATAGGCCACGATGAATCTAACTCGAAGATTAAAGAAATAAAGCTAAAACCTAATTTTCCATATAAATCCGGTTTTATTGCCGGTCCGAAATTATACACAGTACGTTCCGGCGAGTCCATTAAATTTTCGATTCCACATCACGAAGTCAATTATAGACATGAAACGGTACGACGGAAAGCAGGTTATATCTTCAATCGAGTCCGACATCTGAAATCTGCGCGTTTGAAAATTCGCGAAATGGGCGCCAGCGTCGCCCAACGGGGAGGAAAGCGAGGGGGATGCGTCGAAATTCCCACCATCGATTTGTAATTACGTTATTTATTGAGAATAATCGCGGCTGATTGACAAATATAAATGATAAACGGGCCGGGCGATAGAGGCACTAATTGTTCCGGGATGATGTGGGTTAATTAGGCTTCATTTCCAATTCGGTAACCGCCGAAATCACAATGCCAATAAACAACGGAGAATCATTATGGCTTTAGGTTTTAAATGTAAAAGGAGCATTGTAGAGTTTTCCATTCGATACGGCCTGCATATTTTAATAATATTTGGATTATTATGCGTAAATACCATAAATATAAAACGAAACCCGGGAATTAAATAATTAATTTTGCAGTATACGCGCCGTACTGGTTGCGGAGACCGCTTCGAGCGTTATACCTGGTGCCCTATATGGCTACTTCGGTTAGGAATCTATTTTTCCTTGTTTGAACAACGAAGCTCAATGCCTATTAATAGCAAAATTCATATTTGCGTGTAACTTTTATGCGTCCCTTCTTTGATAAGGTTGGAACTTCATCAATCATGACTTTCATTCTACGGTTGGTAATTAAAAAATTGTCATAAATTCATTCAAAGCTAAATTAATGTAAGGTTTATGTTTCAAGTCAAACAGTACGACTCTTAGCCGTTGCGTAGCAACAAGAAAATAAAAATATATGAACAAGTGAAGAAAATGTGGTTGGCGGGTATATTTTTTTCTTCTGATCCTCAACTGTTGAAGAGGTTCCAGTTCATTAAGCATCTAAACACATGATCAAAAAGGTTAAGTTCCTTAATATTATCGAGGGTAATCTCAGTTTAGTTCAGAATTGGGATATTCTACAACTCAGAACGAAGTGTTCTTTCGTCAACCGCGAAAGCGACACTGTCGAGGTAGAAGGAATAGTGATGGCGTTCGATGTTGATGGTTATGAATACCGAAGATAGAATAAGTTTGTATAAGGTGAGAACAGGGAAGGCATCGGAATGAACCTAGAAGCTCATGGAAATATTATACCCGAGGCCGCGTCTACTATCATAACTACATACGAAGATGAATCAATAAATATCCGTGTTTGAAGACAGGTGGCGTTGCTGATGGAAGTTGATATTACTATAGTATACTACCATCTTTCAAACAACACCAGACAAAACTGCACATTGGTTCATAGGTTAGTTCTGATTTGACAGCCATTTGTATTATCATCGTTGATGTTTTAGATGTATACATAGAAAAAATTAACAAAAATACTTTTACCACACTTTCGGAAATTGGGGAATTCGTCTTGGTGTTCGTCTTGGGCGTTATATTGCTAGTGATACTGAATTCCCCAGTTCCCAGTTGCCGAAATACGTATCTGGATTTATTTCTGTAAGGTGGGGTAAAGGTATTTTTATAATTTTTTTTTATATTCTATTTTAACCACGGTCTCCTTATTTTTATCTTCCGTGTTTCTCAATACCATGTAAAAACAGCTAGAGCGATCCGTAATTCACTTCGTCCTTTTGGATGGAAAATCGTAAGAAGAAGTAAAGACAAAGTTGGATTTCGCCTGTAGGGACTGTTCACCATATATGACAACTGTGAGATACTGATTTAACGGGGTCAAACATGGCCGTATATCTGTCTTCGACAAGGAGCGTCCAGTTCGCCCAGCAGACATCGTTACAGAGGAAATCGTTAGAAACATCAATGATATGATTCCTGCAGATCGCCGAATATAATTGATGTCGTAAGTGTGTCGCACAGAACGGCAATAAATATTTTACATGATAAATTAAGAATGAGAAAGTTGTCGGCCCGATGGGTGCCGCGATTGCTCACTCCGGATAACAAGCGAATACGGTTCTCAAGTTTTAAGCAGTGTTGGAACCTGTTGAAGCGAAATTCGCAGGGGTATTGACGACAAGCCGTCACCGTTAATGGAACCTTTATCAATTACTAGATACCAGAGATACAACGACAATCAATGGGGCTTTCCAAGCGAACTTACTCCAAACAGGCCCAAAACGATTTCGGCTGTCGGAAAGGCCATGACTACGATTTCTTAAGATGGGAATAGAATAATCCTCATAGAATTTCTGAGGAGAGAAAGGGCAGTACTACAGTAAGTTATTGGATCGACTCAACGAGAAATTGAAACGAACACTTGTGGCAAAGAAGGAAGTGCTATCTCATCATGATAACGCACCAGCTCCCTGATCCATTACCGCATCCACCCTACTCACCCAACCTGGCTCTCTGTCACCTCTTTCTGTTTCCAACATGAAAACGCGGCTCGGGGAAAACATTCGGCCCAAGCGAGGAGAACCTCGTCGAGGCTGAAGCCTATTTCGGAGAGTTTGACAAATCGTCTTTTCCAAAGGATTTTAAAAAATGGCAGGGACATTGGGAAAAGTGCATCCTCCTAAAAGGAGACTATGTTGAAAAATAGAAAAAAATCTGAAAAACTTTTCATTCCTAACATAGGTATTTATCAATTCACCCTCGTATGCGCAAATCATGATACAGAATTGGAACCAGAACGGCAAGGTCTATGTCTTGATGTATAGCCAAGCAGTTCCCAAAGCAATTCCGACCGTTGGAACACAATCAAGTGACTGGACGGTCCTTGATTGTGTTGCATGGGATACAGTGATGCACTGGTGTCCTCGCCACAACACAATAGAGTGAATCTCTGGTGGGTTTCTGGAATCCTGGACATACAGGGACACGAGGAAACGAACAAAAGTGGGGGCAAAGGAGAATCCGTCCTTCAGGATGACCCTCATGGGAATTCTTTATCAAACCGTAAAAAGTGAGATGAATTTGCTAAAGAAGTACCAAGTGAAGCACAGAAGAATCGCAACGGAACTAAAGCAAACTCGCATGTTTACAATTGTAATGTATGCAGGATGAACAGTATGACTAACAAACAATAGAATAATAAGGAATGGTCCTTCCTAGGGAAGGCAGTACTAATGAAAAGGCATTGCTTGTCACATGATAGGGATGGGTTACGAACGGTTTTAAAATGAGCTGTAAGTGCAATAAATATCATAAAATTATACTCTTTGGTAGAAAATATAAGATTGGCGATAGATGGGATAAATAAAACAAGTCTACAGTGGTCATAACTAATACATCAACAATCAATCTAAAACGTCAGTTACTGGTAAACTGGAATCGTTCGATCAGTCGAAGATAGCAACACATACCTGCTTCGTCTTAAACATTATATAAAAGCCAATTCCATCGAGGAAACTGAAAAGGTATAAGTTTTGTTAACAGTTCCGGGTAAAAAATTGTAATATTACTAGAAGATTTGCTAGCACCAGAGGAAGTAGATATCAAAAAGCAAAAAAGCAGAACAGAGCCGAACTTGACATTTAAAACATCCAACCAAACCTAACAAGGAGCCCACAACGTCATCTGTGAGCACTCCAAAAATTTCCAGGAAGATACAAGCTTTGTAGGTGTTGGTACACCTATCATTCGTGAGAATCCGCGGAGATCAATCAGGCCGAGGAAGCCAGTGCAAAGACTAAATATATGAAGAGCAAAATTTAGTGGAAAGGACTGTAATATATGTATGTAGAGTGAACAGTATGAACAATGAGCAATAAACTAATAAGGACAATTGGAGAAGGCAATAATGAAATGGGATTGTATTTCACATGATAGGGATGGATTACCAACGGTTGTAAAATAAGCTGGAAATATAATAAATACGATAAAATTATACTCCTTAGTAGAAAATATGACAAGGGTGGTACTTAATGACCAGATGACAGAACACCATAATTGCTGCTAATGATCATGTTCCAAATTTCGAAGACAATGTCGACCTATAGGTAGGACACTGTCAAGCATCTTTACGTCATAGATATAATGGAAGATCTTATCTGCAGGACTTGTTGTGAGGACGACGATACTTCGAAATATGTCCTTTGTAAATGCCAGGAAGTATGCGGGGTAAAATTTTAACACTTCGGATCTCGGTTCCTGTAGCCAGAAGAGGTAAACGAGATTTTCATTAGCAAGGTTTTATTAAGGTCGAACTGATGGAGTAGATATCTATCAATAAGAGTCAATGAGGTTCAGTAGGATAAACGATTAAACATACCTTTAAGAATAAACAAAAATGAAATTGTTAATGGTTATTTATATCTTGCAATTTACGCATGCTTGTCGAAACATCACCAGGTTGGAATTACAAGAAATAAAAGATAAATCGTGAGCACAGCAATTCCTTGTGACAATCTGCATTTAAGTTACAAAAGAAATACACATTCCAAACGTGCGGAGTAGACGCACCATTTGTTGCAACTTTGTAAACTCGATCGCTTTAGACCTGAACTGCAACCACAAGGTAAGGAGTTCATTCACTTCATAACCTCTATTGAGGTATACTTATTCCCGATCTCAAAGTAAAGGGCGCTCTATAAAATATCTCTTCACATGAAGTGCATATTTCTTTCATATGAAACCGCCTTTACACATTATGTATCCAACGCCGAAAATATCAATCCATCGCGTCTTCTTTCGCCCGGAAAAACTTCGAATTGTCACCGAGTCGTTCAAAAACCAGCGGTCGACACATTAAATTCAGTTTCTTTTGTTCATCACGGAAGCCATTAGTTCCATTCCTTTCGCATTGTGACCATCAGTGTTGGCGTCGCCTTCGCATGGATACAACAATTCGTTCCCTCATTTTACAATTTACATGATTATGATTAATACTGGATGATATTAAGGTGAATTCTTACAATGCGTTTTAATTACGGTCAGGTATTTGCGGCGCTTTAATTAAAACACCCGCCGCAATTAAAACTTAGAGCACAATTAAGATAGGTGCAAGAACATGTCGCGATGAATGCCATTGTGGTGTACATGAAGTATAGAACGAAACAGTACCGTTGAAATTTCCTGATAACGGCGCGTTAAAAATACAACCGTGTCCTAGGCGATAATGAGACGCACGCGAGATAGGCAGAAATAAAAGTACGTATTCTTCAACGTCGAAGCAACCGATAGAGCGCAAATTGTGAAAATTCTATTCAATTTACTTTATAATTTCCGAGGGGAAATACAAAAATAAAGAAGTAACCGCACTCGTATTGATTTACGGACCTATCTGTCCGAACGAGTGAGCAGAAGTCAGTCTCGAAAGGATATCGTCTGAAGTTAAGACGCTACTATTGGCGTCAGATATTCACCCTCCCGTGAGAAATTTATACTCATGATGTATTTCGACCTTTATTTGAGGAAAGGACACCCTTATTCCTACGTTAGACATCAATTGTGGACGAAAGTCTTGAAAATACGCTAGAAGTGTGTAGAAGAAGTATTCGGTTCCGGCTTAAAAAGCTCGACTATTGGAGGGTGTTTGTTTAACCTACCGAGAGGAAACTTCTTGTCAAAAGTGTAACGGCAACGATGAGAAATTTGATGAATAAAGACTTCTCCCGCGTATATTGAATGCAATACGAAGACGTTAGTGGGACGATATGGAGAAAGAAACATGAAATATCTACTGTCCTTCTTTTCTTAGAAGCTGGCTCCTATTGCAGGTTGGACATCATCTTAGCAGTCCGTATATTATATATTACATTATATACGTAAACGATATTCCATTTGATGGTGTCACCATGCATGATGTTTCGCTTTTACTCTCTACTAAACACTCTAAAAACCTGAAGTCGAGTTGCACCTAGTAAGTGTATTAAGCAAATATTTTGCCAACAAGAATCTTATTTTGAATAACAGCAAAGCTGTATTCATTGAATTTAGGGCAGTTTCAAGCAGTAGAAACCAATCTCATCCAGTAAAGGGACATCAGTCTAGTATCGCTCAGGTGAGACAATACTAAATTTTTGGTGACAATTGATTATTTATGTAATTGGAAGATCAGATTAGAAATTTTATGTAAAAGACTTAGTCCCATATGTTTTGCTTGAACTGGACCGAGGAATGAGGTTTATTTTGCAATATTAAACATTTTCTATTTTGATAGCTTTCACTCAGTAATGGCGTATAGCGTATTGGTATGGAGATCATCAGTGGCTATGATCCACATATTTAGAATCCAAAAGAGAGCACCATGAATTTTGACAAGAAATTTTTCAAGAACAATTTACAGAAACTAAATATAGCCTACTGTGCGTCTATATTTGGCAGCTGCTGTTGTATGATAAAACAGATTTTGACAAATGGCCAAAGTTAACTAAAAATGTCTACTGCACCCGAAACGCATTCGCGCTAGAGATTCCTAGGCATAGACTAGGTTTTAATGGGAAAAGTCCTCAATACTTGGCGGTTAAATTATATAATAAATTGTCAAATAATGGTAGGGCAATGTCCATTGATAAATTCGAGAATACAGCTAAGAAATCGCTAATTGAAAAAGGCCACTACTCGATAACTGAATTTTTAAATGATACATTGTAATGTCCTCTTTATGAGTGTTTCGGTGTTTTCTCGATTTTGTATATTATTATGTATTGATGCTCTCATGCTCTTCATGAGTCCAGAGGAATAAAGAGTATTATTACTATTATTGTTAATATTAGAATTACATTGCTCGACAGATGCCAATAATATGGCAATTAAACCAATTTCCCCGTAATATTTGTCCGCGGCCAATATTGTACACAATTTCCCTACATTTTTCTTTTCAGTTATATAAATATCAAAGCATATTATTACGATCTCATAATACAACATAAAAATCCTAGCCCTGGGGTAGCATCACAATTCAAAGACTTGTAATTCATCCAGAAGATTTCTGTTGATTGTGTAAGCCACACACAGCATGAGGCAAAGGACACAGGGTGGGAGCACACACGTCCTCCATTCAATGCCTACGCTTCGACTACAAAATAGTTTCTACAACCTGACAATTTCTATCCATGTCATTATTTCATGTGTCCGTTTTCTCTAACACACTTTCTATACTACAAATCATCCATTTCGTGGTCACTGCATCGATTGTTAGGATTTGAAATCAAATTAAATCAGGAAAGTTACTTGCCAATTGGATCAATACGTCGATATACCGATTACTCATTCTTTCAGCATTTATGGCAGTAGCAGACAATTTTTCGTCTAGGCCTTCATTAAAAATACTTCATTTGCAATGTTATACAGGTCTAATTTAATGCTCAATTTATTTTCTTCCTTCACGTCAGCACTCTGTCCTCAATATAAACTGCAAATTGTTTTGATATCCTTTATACCTATGTTGGATTCCGCATTCTTCGCGTGCAACATTCCAAACTAGCAAATCTTCTCCTTATTCGTGGTTACTGAAATCACAACCGACAATTTTATTTGCCTGCCTATGACGAGGGCGCTGGTCATCGAAACGAACCATAATCATGAGCTATCAATTTTCCCTTGTAAAGTAGTTTTAATTATATGACGACAATACAGTCACGTGACCGTCAATCATTGTGGATCACTGTCTACTAATTGTGGGCAGGACTGGTGAGTGGTCCGAAGATAGATCAAGATTCGGTCTGGCTATCTGGCGCTCCGTTAGTGTTAGTTATGCAGAAATCTATTGGGTCAGACAATTTATTTAACTCGGTGGACCAGTACGTGGAGTCACCAGTGGAAAGATGCTTACAATCATTATTCTTCATGGCTAGAAGGAGTTGTTTGCCTTTTGGTGTAGTGAGTCGAGAAGCCTAACGCGTACTTTTTGTATTGTAACCACTACCGGCCAGGAATTTACTGCCCAGTGGACTAAAACAAATGTATGAACTAATTTTTTGTTTGAATATCGTGGTGCGCAGTACACTGCTGAATTTGTTACTTCATCATGTCATTCTTCAATAACTACATTTATAAAAAATAAATGATACGTGGCGCTGTATGGTATACTATGTACTAGGCAACCACGTGTTAGTATCCTCTCATATTATTAAGTCACCCGCCGAACATCCAGCCTAGATTTGAACCCAACATGATCGACACGAAAGTCTTAACCGATCGGTTACAGCGCGCCCTGGTGGTAACAAAAGTACCAACGCTAAAGGCATTTACTAATACAGTTCGAAACTACTGCAAAATCTCCTATTACCTGGATAATCCTGACCTTCCGGAACTACGTTATCTAGCTTAGCTTCTCTGTACTACCAAATTCGATTGATAATAATGCATTATTCATAAATAAGACGGGAAAAGGCGAAAATAGAAGTAAACTGATAAAATGTTTGCTTAGCACAATACAAACAGCAATCCCTTCATTATTTAGCGATTCCCAGCTTGAATCATAATGGAATGCAGAACTTGTTTGCTCACACCTTTAGAGGACCATCAATCTGAGACAATTGCGTTTACGTACATTGCACGTCCGATGCATGTCATCCGTCCTACAACGTAAATCCGCTCGTATGACAGTAGTTGAATGCATATTTACTAATGCTTGCGCATTCTCTGCAGTGCGAATTCATGTGATGGATTAAAATTAAATTTAGAACGAACTTGATTACCGCCGCTCCGATTGTTTCTAGACATGCAAATATATTTCTTGATAAGGTATTATACATAAATTACTCGACTCGATATATTAGATATACAGTTTGTCTTTGTGGATTAATAACATTGTATTGGAAAACGATAAATTCGCCATATAATGCAGATAAATATCCTGCAAGTCAAATAATCCTGCAAGATTCTAGCCGAAATCATAAAATTTTCAATTTACACCATTAATAAACGTTTGAGCGATCCATACGTTCAAGAAGGTATTCGCTCGAGTTAATTACACAAACCTAGGGAAGGTCTCACGCTATTTTTGAACGATTTAATCGTATCCCACCTAAAGACAGGAATATGTATGTAAAGCGGCGTGTGTCGGTCGTACAATCCTCAGGAAGGGTTGAGAGATTGCCGGAAGTGGGGGGAGGGGGAAGGCGCAGCTATATTATGCGTGGCGGCGGAGAGGGCGTCCCATAATCTGGCGCAATATCCGTGGAGAACGAAAGAATCTAGGGCAAGGGTATGGTAGAATGGGCTAGGACGGAGTTGAAGGGAAAAAGCTAGGAAATCAGGTCGAAGATTACCGTTAAATGAAATTGCTGTAAAACTATTGGAAGGGAAGTGCGTGAATAATCTTGTCTATAGTAAATGCGTTGGGAATTTATGAAATTTGAGGTAAACGCTTTTGTTGGTTGTCAAGAAAATGAAATGAAGGAAAATACATTGTACCAGGATGGAAACGGAAAAATTGGCTTAATAAATTTTGTGTTGATTCTGTCGTTTGAACAAGTTTGCTTTTTTGAGCGATATCTAATTAATTTGTTTTATGAATTAAAATTAACACATAAGCTCGTGCATCTTTGGGAAAGCTTGTCAATAACTTCTGTTTCTAAATCCTCTTATTTTGCAGACTCATTAAAATAAAATGTGTTGCTGCCCGTAAATCTTTGCATTCTTTACTAGTTTATCATGTGTTTGTGATAGACTTTCCCCAAAGTTGTTGCCCTAACAACATGCAAATTATATTTTCCGCATTATACGCTCAATATTCACCCTTTGAATTTATTCCACTAACCAGATGAGCCACCCCATAAATTATTCCAATCTAACTTAAAAACATCCTGCAGATATCTACGATCGATCGACCGTCCGACACGAACTAGAGTTATCCTCGGTATAAGAAAATTTTGAAGTTGTCAAAGTCGAGGAGATTTATTGAACAAGATTTCGAGTTGCTTAAGAGGAACCGAACGTTTAATTCGCCTTTTTGCTGCCGGAACCTCAATAAGACGCGGAAAGTTTTAAATGAAATAGAATTCGAAATGCTTCCATTTAGAGAAAGGGAGGGAGGACTTCAAAGCGAGCCTCCGCGACCGGATTGTCGTCGCTCGATGAGAGTTTCCGTATTAAAATGCAAAATTACATGAAGCATTTGATGATTTGTTTGTAATGTATTTGAAGTGGTCCCCTCCCATGAGGGACGGGAAAAGTTTTATTTGTATTCTTCTGTCATCCTTTTGTCGATTTGAGTATTCAAATTGATTTGAATTGAATGAAAGATTGTGAGATATCTTGCAAGTTATGCCTCTTAGAATCAATTTGGGATGTACACGTGTACAAGTTAATTACTGATTTGTCACTAGAATTGGCCAAAATCGGTTCAATTCCATATGTGATTCATCCGTACGGGCATTTGTGTGGTGCTGCGAAACGTATATGGTATCGGTACATCCTTTTCCATGATAGTTGTAACAGAGTATTCGTGAATTTCGCGTTTGAAACTTAACAAGGACGTGTGCCATTTAATGCGTATTTACAGGAGCATGTGGCCTGGATTTCACACTTGGAATGTAAAGAAAATCAGGTGTAGTGTATTTTTTGTAATGTGCAGCTCCACAGTAATCATGTAAACAACGTAAACAGGGCAAAACATAGACCAACTAAAGAAGGCAGTTTACTGCTTTCAAAGATTTTATACGATTTAATTTTTCTGTAATGTGTGTGTTACTCTCCGCAACCTGTAGTTGACAACGAGTATTTTAAAGCGCTTTAGAAGACATACGTCATACTATCGAGGAAGCAAATTTAAAATCTGAATTAAAAAATAAACTACTGCGGTTGACAAAGGATAAAACAACGAGTAGAAGAAAATAACGTGCTTTGTATTTTTAGTACGAATATTGGATATAGATGGACATTTTATGCCATACTTACCAAAGTTACTGCACAATCATCAGCGTCCATTTCCATAGTCACTCTGCAAAAATCTGTGATGGAACCTCAGCTAATACATATGTTAGCCACAGATAGAGCCTTATAAATGCTGAAAGCCAGTGGGTCAGTGAAAAGACGTTTGCCTGATGTCTTCGGTATAAAATGTTTACTGTCTGCTGCACACCCCTCAGACAACTTTGCTCTGCAGATAACACATTAATTAATGAAAGAAAAGCAGCTTTAATGAAACCTCAAATTTCGCTATTTTACAATTTGCGTCCAGGAATTCCGATACCATCAAAGACTGTTATAACTAGAAAGGGAATCTCGTTTGATGTAGTTCTATATTGGAGCGAGCATTTCAACAAAGTGAAAAACGTAGTTTCAATTCAAATTCGCAACATGCGAATAGAGTTAAAGAAAGCTAAGGATAAGTTAAGAATTCCCAATTTGGAATAGTGTACAACTTACTGCGCAACATTACGTAGCTATCAACGATTATATCACGAGTTTGCAGGCCACTTCTTTATCTTTGGCGCAATTATAAGAAGGCTCAAAGTCAAGCTAAATCAACTAATCGATTTTATAGGCCGATAAGTACTTGAAAAGCTTTGTCCTGTGTCCATACTTTAAATTTGCAAATGTTACCTTGATTGATGGCGAACATTTCTTTCCTACATATAGCAATATCTTTCATGATAAACGCCGATGTTTGTCAAAAACTACCATAGAAACTTGATGCTCTGACTTGACAACAAGTGCTGAGATTAGCTGTTCACACTATTTCCATAATAAGTAACGACTTTTCGCTCCATATTGATTACTCTTAGGATACAGTTGTAGCTTTGTGTTATGCCATTAAGTTTTTGATTAAAGGAAATAACCTGTACATATATTTATGCTAGTAAAAGTTTTCGTAACTTAACACTAGCAATACAAGTCCACAATTGCTGTCTTTTGTGGCGTTCATGTATACGTCACGCGCTAGTCAATTATTGTATAATTAAGCAAAATGGTAAACCGCTTCGTTTCTGTAGAGTCTCTTCTTCCACTGAAGGTGACAAGGCAATTGGGTAAATACGTATTTAAAGTCGTTGTGGTAAGATCAATATCTAACTCGTTTGAGTCCACTCCAGTGTAAAAAAGAACCAATTTTGGAAGCAAATAAAACTGAAGATAAACACTCATAATTATGACTGTAGACATTTCTGTCGTTAAGCGACGCATTATTCAATTTTTCTGTGTGAAAAGGGGTGACCTATATCGAACGAAGTACGTATGGACGTAAATTCAATCAATTCCTGTGGAAAAATAATGTTTGGCCGGTGCCTAGGAAATATTGACTTTGCATTTATTCAAAAACTGCACCACGTTCCTTATAAATATGTACAACGATTTTTCTTTTCGTAACAAATCGAGATTTGCTTTCGACGTTCTAAACCGATGCATGGTGTTTGGACGTAAAATGAAATTTAGGTATTTCACACGCTACGAATTAAGGACTGTACATACATTGCGTGCATTAAAGTGGGTTTGTATATTGTCTGGAGGACGAATCGATAAGTTTGTGGTCATATTGAAGTGGTAGTAGGTTAAAGTAAATGTATTTTATTAAGGAAACATTTAATGTGGAAGTGATTTGTTTAGATTTTGGCGTTATTTTACAAACATGTTTCTGCCACAGAGGTAGAGGTAGAGCCGCCATACGTCGCATGCTCTGATTTTCAAATTTTGTTTTTAAGGAGAGGTATTGGCGAAAAGAAGGACGGACTATCTGAAACTTCCTTATTCCAGTTTGTCGGTTAAATGCGTGATTACAGTTGCCCTCCACCTACCTTACTTTTGGCGTTCGAGGCGTAGTGCATGGTGTTTTCAGGAAACGGTATGAGCGAAAGGAAAGCATCCAATGAATGTAATAAAATGTAGCTCCTACGTACCACTATCACACCAATTTGATAACCTGCAAATATTTTTTAGATTGGTAGCAACGCTAACAGTCTATCACCCCAAAGTATTGCGGATGCACTATGCGACAGCTTTGTCCGGAAACTAGAAGCAAGTGTTGGTAACGATGTAATAGCAATGGAGAAAACTCCTTTGAAGGAGAAGATAATGGTGATCTTTAAAATTAAAATATAACCCGCTTGCTGTTTCTTCTTCTTTCGTTCAAAAGGTTTTCTTGCAAGAGCAGTGATTTTAAATTTGGCGCTATTTTTTAAGTGTGAAATGAGCAGCATTATTCTTTTAATATTTTAGTAGTAAAAACTATACGGTTAACAAAAATGGAACGATATACACTTAAACGATGCATTGAAATAGTGAAAATTTACTATAGAAACGGTGAAAATTTAGCAAAACCATTCATAAAGTTCACATCGCTTTTAAACTTAATGAGGCACTTGCTCGCTCAACCATCGTAGATTTAATCAACAAATTAAACGCGTCACAAAGGATAGACTAGGATTTTGGTTTAATGGCTTAGAAAGTCTAGCTGGCACAAAAAGTAAAGCCAGCCGACCATGGACAATGCCATATGCTTGTTATTTGAGTGTTGTAAATGCAAGAAAGCGACCCCAATTTCTTCAAAAAATAATTCTGAGCGATGAGATCTTCTTGGGTATGTTAACAAACAAAATTGTCACATTTAGGACTGCGAAAAATAGTAGAAAAATCACTCTATTCAAAGCAACTTACAATATAGTGCTAGTTCTGAGCTGGCGAAGCCACTGGTTCGTATTTTTTGAAAATTTCGATGGAATGACCGCTGCAGTTACTGGAATCCGTTATCGAACTGATTTTTTTGCCCCAGGTCGATGTTTTGGACATTGATGTACGTTATTTTCAACAAGATCGTGCTACATGCCGTACAAGCCGTGAAACAATCACACTATTGTATTCAAAATTTGCAGTAGGTTGAAGTCTCCATTTCTTGAGTTCGTTAAACTACTTTGTTTTGGGCCTAGATGAAGGATAAGGTCTACCAAAACGATCCAACAACAATTGAACACCTAAAAGACATCGGAGTATAAATTCGTGAATTAAGTCCAGAAAAGGCACAATAGATCGACGATGGTCGCAGTGCAAAGGGCAATTTTGGGCCGAACCCCACCTCATTACAAGTCCAGAAATGTGTGAAATTGTGATGAAACTATTCTCTTAAGGAAACGACCCCAATTTTTAGAAGGAAGTCATTCTAAGCGGCGAGGCCCATTTTGACCTTGATGAGCGACCTAATGTCGTCTTATTGAGGCTTCCGAGAACCCTAGAAAAATAGTGGAAAAATCACTTCAATACTCTACATCCAAAGCGACTGATAATTTGATGCTGTTTTTGGGGTAGTGACATCATTGGTCCGTAGTTTTTTGAAAATGACGCTGGGAAGAAAGTTTTAGTTACTGAAACCCAATATCCAACAATGGTGACCGACTACTTTGGGCCTTTGGGCTTGAAGTTGATTCTTTGGTGTTATCGCAGTCACAATCAGCAGGACGTGTGCTTTCCCAAGATGAGGACTTCAACTGGACGTTAAGTACCTGCAATTTGAGCGGTTTCAAAAATTATATTATTTTTACTAGGGCTATGTACGTGAAAGGCAAGGTCTACGCAAACGATCCCACAACAATTGAATAGCTAAGAGACAACATAAGAATAGAAATTTGTGAAGTAAGTCCAGAAATTTTAATGAAAATGTACCTCCTTTTGTAAGAGAAGTCGAGGCGGAGATTTACCAGATATTGTGTTCTACATTTAGTAATAGGGTTTTAGCTTTATAAGGAAATAAAAATATAATCTGTTTTTTTACAAAAAAAAAATCATTTAATTTAAATTGACGGCTGTTATTGAAAAACCGTGAATTAGATTCTTTCAACGTAGAGCGGATTGTACGTCTTCTCCTTTTATAAAACTTCAAGATGGTGATATCCCGACTGCTGTCACCCAAATAAATTATATGTTTTTATGGCTATAAACTTAATCTAGCTGTAAATCTGCAAGCTTTCCTAACGTTTAAAGTAAAAAGAAAATCGTGTGAGCATTTCACACCATTCCTTCCCATTTCCTCCTTAATGCTGTTCGTTACAAACATGTGTCGTGCAACAACCACGCCTCGAATCGTTACGCAATACAGTGTGGAAAATAAAGTTTAAAATATGTTCAGATTAAACGTAGTTTCTGTCGGATTTAATACACGTGTAAAACGTTTAAAACGCCATTCCCTCGCTGTCATTCAAACATCCGTAGTTTCCACGTTATTTTATTACAACCTTAAAAACGTCAGGAACAATATAATCGACCTAATGGCCGATGTTCGCATTGTGCGTTTCGAGTTCGCGTGACAACGCTAATGTTGATTATAATTACGGCGGTATTATTAAAGTGTCATAAAATTGTTTTAAATCCTAATTAGATTTCGGCCGTCGCCATTAATTTGATTTAGTGCACGAATAAAGGTCGGGGTGCCGTTTTGTTTTTAGGTGTAGCGATATCGGGCGATAAATTTCCCGACGACGATTTGCTCGAGGGTTAATTTTTCCGCGGGCGTTCCGAAGTTGGAAAACACGAGCGTGTGCAACGAATCCCGTGAAGTTGGCAACCAAATTTGTAAAAATATAATAATTGATTGGAGTTCCTCATAAATATGGAATAGTTTTAGAGTACTTACATTGCAGAAAATTTCAGGAGTTCTGCAAAATTGCGTGAAAAAATAGAAAATATCAAAACGAACGTAGCAACCATTTTCGAGAAAAACAGTGCGATTCGTACATTTTTCTGCACCTACGCCATAGTTTTAGAGTTCTTGACCAATCTTGCGAAAATTCGCAAAAACAGCTCTATTCGCGGATCTAAATAGCACTCTAAGAGTTCTATCGGCGACTCCCAGAACATTTTTTATCAAAATCTTATTTTGAAAGATATTTGCAATAGTGTGGGACCCATAGTTCCCGCTAAAACCCTAAGAGTCTGTCGAAAATCTTGATAATTTTTCAATTTTCAACTTTACAAGGATCATCAGGATTTTGATACAACTCTTAGGGTTCTAGCGGGAACTACGATCAGAACCGTTGTGCCTGTTTTTTTATTGTTTCCCCCAGAACTGTGAGTCCCATAGTATTGGAAATATCTTTCAAAATAAGGTTTTGATAAAGAAATGTTGTAAGGGTCCCCGATAGGACTGTTAGCGTGCTATTCAGATCCGCGAATAGAACTATTTCTGCGATTTTCAAAATTAACAATTTTTTGCGATATCTCAATTTTTGCAGAAATTTTGGCAAGATTAGTCAAGAACTCTAGAACTACGGTCGATATGCAGAAATATGTCCGAATCACACTGTTTTTCTCGAAAATGGTTGCTACGTTCATTTTTGGGTATTTTCCATTTTTCTCGCAATTTGTTAGAACTCTTGAAATTTTCCGTAAACTACTCCAGAACTATTTCATATCTACCAGGAACTCCGATGAATTATTATATTTTACCAATTCGGTTACCAACTTCACGGAACTTGTGCAACGCCCCGAGGCGATGGTATTTTGTACGATTTGACGCTCTACGAGTCCGTCTTCACGAGTACGTATTACTGACGGAGCGCTAAGCTTTAGATCTGATTGAACTGAATAGAATCGCATCAGCGGGAGTTGCGTGAAAGAAAATGCATTCGAATTTTGTCTGGACTGAATTGAAGCGAAGTGAATGTACCCATTGTAAACTGCAAGCTCGTTCCGTTCCATTGAGACGAATGCTGCCACATTCGCTAATTATATGGCATAATTCGTAATTATACGCAGACCGAGTTCTTTGAAAGGTTGATGTATCATCCAACTGGTAGAGTGTGTGAATTGCGATGTAAATAGTAAGAATAGTACGTACGAGATTTTCGCCAGTTACGTCACAACTGCTGAAGGGCAATCCAATGACGACCTCTATTTAAGGTGAGATGTAAATTCCTGTAGCAATCAGAGATAATTACGTAAGTATCTAACAAAGAATGTGAAACGGCGTATCGTATCGCTTTCCTAGCCGGTACCGATGAACCACTATGGATGCTTTCTAAGGTCTTGAAGATGGGCGACAACTGTGTGAAAAGCATTCATCCCAAGGAAGCACGGAAATTATACGTGATGATCCCAGAAAGGCGGTATTATTGAGAAATGGTCGGCGTCCTCCTAGGTCTGGATTAGGCCTCTTAAAGATGACGGAGGCAATAACACTTAATCGTCTTAAGGAGGAATTGCACGAGAAGAGGTTCAGTTCGGATTTGGAGCTGGACTTCCTTCGGATTTCTAGCAAATGGAGTCAATTAAAGAAGCATTGGAAAGACGTGAAACAGCTTAGATCATTCTTCAACCTGGCCAAAGCCGTCTGGCACAACGGTCTCATGCTCATGATGATACGAGTAGGAGTGGACAACAAATTGCGTAGGGTTGTCCAATTCTACCTCGAAGGATGATCTTCCATGATGAAGGTTGGAAACCATCGACCTACATGTAGGCCCATGATGACCGCGTCCACCAGGACTCCCTCCTTGTCCCGAAACTGATTTTGATTTATGCATCCGACCTGCCTCGGGCTCAGATGACCACCTTGGGGATATACGCTGACAAAATTGTCATGTTCGCTGCGTTGCATTACAAACGACTGGTCTGCCATAGGCTCCAGCTTACCACGGATGAGATTCTGGTATGGCCCAATAACCTAAACGTCGACAAGTATTTTGCAATTTACCAGGCGAAGAAATTTACCAGCCGCTACTAATACATCGTCAGCAACATCTGTATTTATAGCCACAAATTTTGTTTATCCTTGTGCCGATTCTTTTATACTCCATTTAATTACTTCTATCACACTTATTTGAAGGAGAGCTGACTTGGAACACCGCTTTCTAACTCTTACGTTACCTACACCTTTTGCTGGAAGTTTTCTTTTATTTTGTAACTTATTGTTGTTTCTGCACAGTGCTTGTAGGATTTGGTATTAAAATGTCTATTTAATAGGTTTTTGTTTCTTATTTTTGTTGATGGTTGTGATCTCTGGTCTATTACTTATAATCGTTGTGTCTACCATATGTACGGGTATGTGTCAGCAACCTTATACTGTTCTCAAGCGCATATTTGTACTACGGGCTTGGTGTTTGTTTGTTGATGTTTTCTGTGCTGGCTCCTGGTGCAGAGTTTTTGCTGCTGTATTGTATCTGTCCGAATAGTCTAGTGAAGCTGATTGTTTGCATCCCTTTATTTATACCTCTTTAATATTACAATTATTATTATTATTATAATTAGTATCACTGCATACGATTAAATATTCGACACCATAGCCAACACAAGCCGCACATCCTCCTCTAATTCTCTAGAATTTCAAGGTGCGTTAAATTACCCAACCTTGACCCGTGCTTAACAAATTTCGGTGTGTGTATTAAATACACCACGCCTTATTAAGTATTTAAAAGCTGCGAACCCTCGGCATTCAAGAATAAAACTTAATTAATAACTGTAACACGATAATGGCAACGGTTCTATGTGTGCATGTGACCCTTATTCTACGTGGGACGTTTAAAGAATCTTTTTCTCCATCAATTTCCTCCTTGTTTCCGACGGGAGGATCTAATTACGCTCGCCAGCTTCCAGCTACAATTATTTTTTGCGTTAATTCGAGGACAGGAATCAAACGCCGGCGGGTAATATGTAGTGTCTAATTTACCTTGGCGTTTCGTATTTTTGTTCTCTTTAAATTCCGGGGGATAATCTGTGGACGATGATGAAGCGCGGAAGGGAGCGGATCTTTTTCGCCGTACGAAAATAATAAAGTGAACTGGTACTTAAATGTCAGATATAAAAGACAGAGTTAATTTGCGTTTGATGTAAAATTGTACCGCCCACAAGCAAACAAAGCACGTCGAAAAAGTTTTGGTCAAAGGGAAATTTTTAAACGAACGAATTTATTTGTTCTTCTCGTCTTTACGAAACAAAAAAATGGGGGGACAAGGATGGAATGATTCGTTTGAAAACTGCGATATAGCTCCTAGAAATCTGCAAGGACATATAGGTAGAAAGTATGTAGTAATTTTGATTTAATCATCAACTACTCCACATAGGTGGTGAAGTCAACGGATCTAGTCGCCGAAAGAAGTAGCCTATGCTCCTAAAATCGCAATTTTCAGCATCTAAACGTGGGATTGAAAAAATTGTTTTTACATTTGTTTCGAACCAATGGTCTGTAACCAAAAGAGCACTTTCAGTCAACGTATCGTTTGTTCTTAAGGGTATATACAAAAACAAGAAGGTGACCCTCATATACTACAGCTGCTACCAAATTTCTTTGTGTTTGAACAATCGAAATAAACCCTCGAAAGTTTAGTTTTGGAAACATACCAGAAAATATTGACCGTCCTATCTGCAGCGAACTCTTGATTTTGATGAAAAATTTACGAAGATCAATCTCCATTAGTTTTATAAAAATCACCGGATCAACCAACCGACGCAGTGACTTCACAATACATTTACCGATTCCAATAAATCTAAATCACACATCACATTAAACACATCCCTATACGACTACACTCGAGCCCTATCCAAATGTCCTTTAGATACGACGAACGCGCGCCCAATAAATTTAATACGTTTTTTCCGTTTTGCCCCAGAATCGTACAAATTCCCTTCCATCTATTTTCTCTAAACAAAATCGCCGTACGAACAACGTACATATTATACGTACACATGCACTGCTGGCGCCCATGAAGTAAATAATTGCGACGGGATGAATTTAAGCGAAGGTAGTTTATTTTAGATAAGGCGCGATTGTTCTGCGTCTGACATAAAGTGAAAGGACTAAGCGTTGTTGGAATGAGCAACAATATTCATCAAGACAAAGTGCTAATAATACAAGAAATGTGGAAGCTCGCGTTTGCGTTCGCAAACGGCGTCGCTGTAAATTACGTAGGTTAGATAAGCCGGGATTGTATTCGGGTCTCCCATCGTCGAGGGGTACACATTTAAGGGAATGGAAACTAGAAGGAGAAGATCAGAAACGATATACATAAGACGTGCCCGACGTATGCAAATCGTTTTATCTTTATAAGTTACTTTCTCTGCTCGCTGTTCAATTAAAACAGTTGGGATTAAAAGCAGTTTCACACGTATATTGCGCATAAAGCCATTCTGGAATTGAAGTTGTACAAAACGATCGCAAGATCGGTTCCAATACTATGGCGGTGTGACGTGGGTCGCGCCAGAAAACAGAAGAAGAAAGTGTAAGTCAGCAAACATACGATGCTACGAAAAATCTATGGATTCATTAACGAACATTACTATCTAGATCACAGATTGCTTAAACTCTAAGATTACACTATGATGTTGATATAAATAAGATGGAAATACTACATGAATGCTGGAAAAGCGAACATTTTATCTCAAAAACCGGGGAAAAACGCTAAAACAAATTTTAGGAAAAACTCAAACAACAAAAGTCAGTTTAGGCGATGTCACCATTGAAGGAACGAAATATTGTGTATTGCAACAACCCAGGCAATACCTTTAATATGCTGGTAAGAATAGAGGAAACCCAGCCGAATAGGGGGTAACTTTAGATCAAAAAAGTTCCAACTATCAAGCAACTTTGCGCATCCTAAACCTCATAAACTGTATTTCTTGTTAAGGAGATTGTGGTCAAAATAATATATAACACAAGTAGAAATTATACTTACCACACCGTTGGTATACAATTTCCGATACATATTTCGGAAAACAAGTTGACATTCTCAAGGGAAGAGCATCGCCAGCGATCAACGTCCACAACACTGCACAAATTTAACCCTTTTACTTCCATTGGGATCATGCATGCCAGAGGAATATAAAGAAATTGCCAAAATACATTTATTACTCTGGTTAAACATGAAAATCTTCAATTGGTCGTTCATAGTACATTCTCTCATTATCATCAGATTTTTAAATTGCAGGCAGCAACCTGTGTTGAATGTGCATGCGTTCTTGCTACGTTAAGCGATTTGCCAGGAAATATCAAATTATCTCAAACTACAAAAATAAACACTCCAAATTTCGCTTTGGTGATGCAGGCTTAATGTTCATCAAAATCGCAAGACTCTTGCGAAGTAATTGTAATCAGTCAGAAGACAACAACCTCTACAGTCTTGAGTGCGCAGAAAGATGGTTCCATATCATGGAAGAAGTGGACTTGACTGATCAAATAGTCAAAACGTATGGATGCGACGGAAAGTCGACAAAATTGTGGCGCAAAGTATTTTTCAAACTTGCTCATGTTATATATCAGGAGAATACCCACACAACGACCTAACTAAAACAACTGCAGAACAGATGATTGTGCAAGACAAAGCTATGATAAAAATTAAAAGAAAACTTGCAGCAAGTGACCCCCAAATCGCAAAGAGCAAAAAGAAAGTTCAATGTGGGAGATTATTTGCCAATAAAATCAACGCAGGCGCTGTGTTTTATATAGCTCAATGAGAAAAGGAAAGCGCACATATTATATTTGCTCAATGTGCAAAGAGCAATTATGTTCTGAATGTTTTGGTAAATTTCATACATGAAATCAATAAACATCAAGTTGAAACGTAAAAAAGCTGTTTGTCTTATTCTAAAACATATAATACTAATGGAATATTTGGTCCCAATTAGAGTAATTATATAATATAAACTAGTGCAACGTATTATCCAAGGATATAGTTTCCTTCCAGAGGATATACGATTTTTAAAATTTCTTTAGTGTTCTTAAGCATAACAGCTACTCGACAAAATCGGCTAAATTTGTGTGAACTCCCTGTATATACTACCGGGTTAAGAGGATGTAAAATGAACATTACATACTGAACGATTGCAGGTACTTCACCAACAATACTATTGACACTCACACAGTATCAACAGTTCTTGCTCTTCCTGCATTTTTTGCAATTCTTTCTTTTTCCTAAACTCGAGATCTAGTTGAGTAGCAATTTTCCAAACATTGACCATCTCCCCAATTATTCAAAATAAAAAGGAGATAAAGATATTGTAGTTTAAAATAACCTTAAATCACCGATTCACAATTCCACTATATTCAAGTAGATATTAAACATAGCTAAATTGTCATCTTCAATATGTGTGGGTATGTGGCATTTCATGCGAGCTTCGGCTAAAACGTTCTCTATAAAAAGACATCAACGACGGCAACTTTAAGTGCAACTAATTTAAGAACCGACTGCGAGGTGGTGAAACCCACAGTATAGAGCAAATATTAACAATGGTATGATGCTTTACTCTTATGTGTGTGTTTTCCACTGAGGTTGGCGGTATACTCGAGATTTTAAACTTATCGTAGCTACCTATCCTGAGCGTTGGGGCTGACATACCTAAAGCCTGTACTTTGTTCACTTACAATTTTCATCCAGGGCGACAACAAAACTTGTATTTGGAGCTATTCATAGCAATCACGTTTAATACTTTGAAACCTTTTGGTATTCAGCTTTGTGATGCCTATTTCTTTGACAAGCGCAGCGAATAAACTAGTTTGCTACCAAAGTTCCTTTTCAAAAGTCGCTCCAATATTTGACGTTCAAAAACTCTCCATAATAGGTGTATCTAAGTGTGTCACAATATATGTGACATCAGCCTATAGGAAGACCATCTTGCGTCGTAGCACATGTGGCAGTTGGTAGCAAACGTGTGAAGGCCCTCATGATTTATAACTTCCCCACCGATTCGCGGTGGTATGTTTCCAACCAAACACTTTACACAGACTTCTCAAGGTTGCAATAAGAGAAGAAGTAAAAGGCTTCATGACAAATTGTAAGGTCACTTTAATACACTGGTACATCCACTAGTCGAAATACAAGATTGAAGGAGGCTTGAAAGGAACTGGGCAGCAGAGATTAAAGATTATTGATAAGGTATTGTCACTGGAGAAGAACTGACCACGTTATTTAAGGCAACCCATAAGCTTACAGAATAAATTCGAACTCTGATTGGTAATATATAAACACAAAAGAAAAGACAACAATTCTCTAAGTGTTAACGTTAGTTTATATTTAAGGTTCCTGGCTAGTTCCTTTCCATATCTCCCAGCTGAAGATGAGAAATTACCCAAAGTGGTATGGTGAGGATGAAACGAATTCAATTTATGATTTTATGAAGATTTGACGTAATTCCGTTTCCTACTCTTTAACTGGACTTCCTCTTCATACACAACATAATTGGTGTTACCCAAAATAGTTTCATTCAAGATTCTATTGCGATTTTAAGCTTTGTAATTCTCTACTTACGCCGCTCTCAGCTTTCTTCTTTTAGAAAAATGTAACCAGGAGGATCCTCAACCATTTCAAACTACAAATCCGTTAATTATCGAAATTCAAACTGTGGAAGGCTGGTGGTCCTTTTCTTCTCATATTTTCTCATGGTTTATTTCTTTACGTCTTTCAATCAGTTCCCTATACTTTCATGCTGTCGTCTTTTTGTTTCTTCAAGAAATGAGACGTCCTCGATGATCCGAAGATATAAGCTTTCTAATTTTCCAAATTAGTGCGATAGAAAACTCCAAGGTTATGCGCTCACGTTTTACGTTAGATAATGATAACTCCTTCTCAACATAATTGGCGTTGTCCAAAGTAGTTTCATTCAACATTCTGTTGCGATTTAAAGCTTTGTAATTCTCTACTTACGCCGCTGTCGGCTTTTCTCTTGTAGAAGAATGTAGTCAGGAGAATCCTCAATCGGTCCAAGTACCAAGTTATAGAAACGGAAACGGTGGAAGGCTTGTGGTCTCCTTTTCTCACATTTTTCATGGTTTATTGCATTGCGTCTACCTATGAAAGTGAGAACTTTCTTCTAAAGTATTACTTATCTATGGCAGTCTAAAGAATTAAAACAACCTTAATTTAAGATTTCATGTAGGGTTTGTTGACCGCTGGTTTTCTGCAGGTTACGTTCCCACCGCTTTCCCATTCATTTGATGTTAACAGCATTCCTTTAATTCGAATCTAATACAGCAGTTCATTTTTGCTATTTTAGCCACAAGGAAGCCCACATAGGTTAAATAGAATAGTACCGAAATCAAGTTGGTTAAACAACGGTGGTAACTTACGTATAACGGAATAAAAACTTGTCAAATGTCAAAGTTTAGACATCAAAGCAAACCATTTGAGACCTAATAAAGCCAAAAAAACTACAAACTAAAAATTTTATTGGTACTTATACATATCTGATACAGAGATATAAACACTTGACTTGCTTCGTCAATATTCATGAGGGACAAAACATTTACTGAGAAATAATGGAATTTCCACAATCCGTTTCCCACGCAAATATCAATATAATCCCAAAAAAGGTGCACCAATCGGCTGTCATAAATACATCGCGTTTTGAATGTAAAATATAACGCTCAAGAATGTACCTGTGAGTATCCTATATGAGTGTTTTGCTCATTTTACAATGGTGATTGTAAAAGCTAGCCAGTCGGAAAAATTAGTATTTTATAGATGACACTGCCAGTATAACGGAACTCATTTTACATATTCCAGAGTGGTAGAGCTGTGCACTTGTTTTATTGACGGACATGAAATTGGTATGGCTGAAATCAGATACAACAGATTTTTAATATGTACACATTCCTCTTTGAAATTGTCCGAACAGAAACAGATTGTTCAATTTATTTTTCCTGTTGAAACTGTTCGGCCATCAAGTGATTCTTTTAAGTGCATATGTTTTTCCGTTATATGTACCTCTTTTTTAAGGAACAATTGTCGTTAAAAAGATTTATGCTGGATATTTTGAAGCATTTAAATGCTTTACCTGTCTATCTAGGCCTTAGCAAATTCATCAATTGTTTTATGTAACGAAGCATCTCCAAAGTTTTACTAGAAGTCACACATACGAGGTGCGAAAATTAAATAGCGGGACTGGCCCGAAGAATATCCTTTCCTATGTCCCGCTGCGTACGTATTTTCCATTGTCCAAAGCAGTGCTGCACATCACAAAGTGCCAACTTCTTTGGCAAGTAGGCCGCTTTTGCTTTGACACCTTCTACGCACTGAAAATGTGTTCCCTTTAATGCACTTTTCACTTTAGGCAACAGGTACAGGTTACATGAAGTAAACTATGGTGAATATATTGGTCATGTGCCTGCCCGCCATAAACTGTTTCGCAGAGAGCGAATTGTGCTCTGGGGTGTTGTCCTGTGCAGAATCCAGGATTTCTTTTCCCCAAAACCCATCTTCTTACCGTTTAGCTTATCGTTATCACGGAACTCGGACGCAAGAACACTCTACTCAAGCAAGGATTAGAAGAAAGGAACTAAACTGTATAAAGGCATGGAATAAGGCGCCATCTTCACCGGAAGCACCAAGCTTACCTATATTTCATCGCCACTTTTCGTTACCAAACCCAACGGTTAAGGTATTCGCAGTCCCGTTATTTGATTGTAACACATCGTATATAAAGAAATATCTTCATTTTAGGGTTTTGCATTTTCTTGTTGTAATTGTCGTAGTTTCCGTTGACATCCTAACGATGGCCTACTTCAAAAAGTATGCCCAATAAACTTCTAGCCAAAATTCATTTGTAATATTTTATTTTTGCCTGTTTTATCCACTTGGGATGAGAATTTGGTTTCTAAAATACGTGGTTAAATGTTCCTGAGATTGACGCTACATAGCTTTCAGATTCAATTTCATGCTCGAAATTGTCCGCGGGTCGACAACGTTGACAGCGTCCAAATACAAAAACGTGAAGCATCCACTTAATTATTTCCTTCTTTATCAATTTGAAGACCAGAACTTACTTGTCGAAATGCGTATTTGAAGCATTCACATGGACGTAGTAAAGGTAAAAGCTATTTTATCTAAGAATATTGTGCTTTCTAATTAAGAAAAAATGTGAAGGGAAAATTCTAAGTACGCATGCAAAATCTTTCCATAAACAACGAAATAGATAAGCAACATAAAAGCAAAACGGGTAATTTGGATAACACATTCAACATTGATTAGATCCTTAAAATGCAGCAGGTGAACATCTTCGCTTAATTGGAAAGCGTAGAAGCAAACAAAAAAGGGAAACTCCAAAATTGAAAGTTATAAGTATAAACTATAAAATCTACAACGGTAGGACAAAAATGTGAACACAACACCACGAAACAAACAGCCGATACACACACACACACACACACAAATTGCACGTGTACATAAAACCTTTTTCCGCAATGTCAAATTATCGACACCACTTTAACAATAGCGTCACTTACTAAGGCGCTTAGTTCTTATCGGTATTTCCTTCAAAATATAATTTTCTTTCGAAGCCGGAGAGAATATCAAGACAAACATACAATATTGATACCCGGAAGTAGCTGCCAGGCAGAAACGTGATGTTTGGCTTCTAAAAGTAAAAATGGGCCAAACTATATTGGAAACACTTTCAAGATGGTAGCGAGGGAAGTCTATGGCTCTCGTTTAATCAAGACACTTCTCTGCGATAGCGAAATACGTGATAGGGAAAACGTAGGAGGCGATGTTGTATTTTCACTTCGGTATATATCGATATACACACGTCTGCAGAGCTTTTAAAGATTACTGGATATTGGAATAGTTTCGCAAAGTGTATAAATTGCAAATCGTTCATCATATAAAAGGGTACACTAGTTTACGAAGTATCTTCGAGGTTTCTATTCGTTTTGTACACAAATTGGTAGATATGTACTGCTACATATTCTTATATTAATACTGTTATTGTCAGTTCAGTCACTGATAACACAGACCAACAAAAAGAAAGTTTTTTTTTTGGTGCCTGGATTGTTATAACTGATTTTGGCTGTGCTTGGTTTGTTAATTCCAAATGTAAACATAGTTTTTTTCTTCTATCAACTACATCTTCTGACATAGAGCACCACTAAATTGTAAACGCCTTACCTGCATAGAGAGGTAGTTAAGCAATACTGGCACAAATGTACAGCTATCACATTCGGCAAATACCAAGCATTCCTGCCTATAATGCTGGGTTTGGTGGAAAAGTTTGTGAAGGCTTCTGCTCAAAGCAAATTTCTTGACCGTTATTTGGGCTGCTTGCCAGACAGTTTTTGGACAATTACAAAGCTGATAACTACGTTGAGCTACTAAACATCATGCTCAATAAGTTCAGACCTTGGATATAACATGAGCACCGCTTTCGTGAAATTTTTGGGCGGCCAGCAAAGAGCAAGATGAAAGATTGCACCAGAATATCAAAGCAAAGGAAAATCGTTACTAGGAAAAATGGGATACACAGGTGATAGCAGATTACTGTTGGAATTTGAAGAGAGATTGTTCTAACAAGTTGCTTCAAGAATACCTCGCGAACATAGCTTCCAAGGTGCCAAGTCTCATCTTTTTTAATCTTCTGAATTATTACTGTAGTATTATGTATTATTACAGTAACAATACTGGTTTCTATCATAGAAATGTTCAAGAAACTACAATTATGCTGTTTTCTTGATCTTTTATGTTTTTTCCTAAACCATAAGCCAAATTAAAAGTGATGTAACCCAAATCATACTATTATCATATCCAAAAATATTAGAGCTAACCGGCCAAGCTGATAGCATATTCGAATTCAGCATACCAAATATAGGTAATATCTGCTAAAAATCCCGGCATCAAACCGTGTGTTCAGCTGTGTAATAAAATGTTCCAAGAGACCATATTTAAGAAGCTAATTTCAATTTTATGATCCGCAAACGCAAAAAATTCTATACGAAATTACCGAGCTTACCCTCCAACCTTTCGACTTACTCGTCCTTCAGTTGTGTTGTTTGTCCAAATATTTAAGCGAAATTTTTGTGAATAAACTGCCTAAAACCCATCCCGGTATATATCCGTTAATAAATTCCACTTAGCGGAGCATTATTTCGGCCGCGTTATCGAACCCCCTAAATTCCTCCGTAATAATAATAATAACAACGACAGGGAAAATTTATACTTTCTTATTTACTTCGGCGGAAAATTATTCGCTTGCGGTAAACATCTTTCGTTCCATCGTGGAAGTATTTGTGGGTGCGTGATGAAGCAGAAACGGAGCGTAGGGTGAATGGGGGATTGTTTCGATTAGATGTTTTTTTGTGTTATTATAAAGTACGAATACTTGCGAGCAATGAGGCTGAAGTTTTGGAGATTATGAGATCATGAGATAATGAGAAATCTCACCGGTTTCAAACTATGTGTACCTAATCAGATACATACAGTTTGAAACCGGTTTCTTGTGCAATAATTTATGTTCTTTACAGTGATTAAAAATCACTCTCGACCAATATAGCTATGTAACACTAAATTGAACTTATAACCCGCGCCTACGTATATACAAATCATTATGGGACACTTGCTTCGCTTGCAATAAGACCAACATTTTCGACTATAACTTAGCAAATGTTAGCTTTTAGTGCTCGGCGACTTATGTATCTATGTACATTGCTTGTACCTTCAGTTCTTCAAGTAGCGAGATATATAATCGTTACCGATTTCTATACCTTTAAGAAATTTAACGACTTGACAACTACTTCTGCAAACCAGAAGCTAGCACCATACACTTTTCTGTCGCATCAATATAATCCTCAGTGTCAAGCGTATCGCTTTGTGATCGAAGTGCTTATTGAGAGTTTGCGAATAATTGGTGTGGTGAGGGCGAGGGCTGTATAGTTTTTTGTAGAGAAAATTCCTTCGTAGGTTGTCATCTTATTGAAAATTTCTAGCACATTACAAAAACGATAGCAAATTTAATATCGAATCTAAAATATCACCTAATTTCTCTAAATATGTTTCGAAACGTTTGACTGAAAAGAAATATTTTTCGTTCTTTAGACTGAAAGAAATCTAATTGTCAGTGACGGGAATCTCTACTTTAACTTAGTGTTCCCCGAGTAGTATGTGTATTGAACAAGTTTTTATTCAATTTTATTCTTTGTTCTTATTTCAATCTTATAAATATATTGCGATGTAATATGATCTTGACATCATTCTCTTTATTTGCTGACAAGCTGTTTTCTCAGCTCTCACAAAAGTCATTTTCTGTGATTAGTGCTGTTGTGGCTGATGATTTTTGTTGTCTATAGGGAAAACTCTCCTATGAAGAATTAAAGTAATTCGAAAGCTTGGAGTTACCGAAAGAGAGTCCTTTATGTCAAATCATCCTTGGCTGCAATCTCCAATAATTTTTCCATCCAGCCAGTAATTCTGCTAAAAGAATATCATTCAGTTTTACTACATCAGTTCAAATCTCATAGTGTTTAGTCATGTTGGAGATGCGTCCGCTATTTTAGGCACGCAACAAGTTGTCGAAAAATTATTGAACAGTGTTCAACTTCCAAAAAACTTCGATCGAAGAGATGTAACAGCAGTGATTTATCTCCGTAAGGAATGTTGCCCATGGGATGTATATATAATAATAAGCTTTGAACCCAGAAGATGGAAGGACAGAAATACCTTTAAATGCGCATAGTCTTACCTTTCGGAGATGATAGGGCGTGGAGGACCAAAAGCTCCTACGTATTTTTGCAATTTTTTAACACCAATCTCTTAAGATGCATAAGCAGATTCTATAGCATATTCAAGGAGAAAAAGAGGATTGGAGCCGGACGTAACCCATAACACATTTCTTGTTTGGCATGCGCACATCCCATCATCAGCATCCCGTTTTTACCTGAGATTTCTATACTTTACATGCGAAAGGAGATTTTATGCCCTTTTCGAAGAAAATATCCTTATTGCCCAGTAAGATTCAGAACGTCGGACATCAATTCCAGAATTGCAACGAATATTTCTGGGGAATAGGTAGATGGAATGTAATCTACATTAGACTTTTGAATGTATCGATCTTGTGGCGCGTTACATTTCTTGCCGTTTCTTGTTCCTTATAAATCAAAAGATTTTAAACCGTCTTCGAGAAGAAAGTTCTTTGCTACTAAACAGGATTCAGAATAAAATTGTTGAAATAAAGAATCAACGCGAATATTTGCAGGACACCAGCAAATTCCTTTTTGAGCATTTGATCTCTGTTTAGAATCTATCATTCTCTTATGACTCTTTCACTTCTCATAAAAGGATTCTAAAGACATTTTCGAGAAAGAAAAGTTTTGTACCCTGACAGGTTTCTGAACGCAGTTGGTGAATTACGAACTCAGTTTCCTCATTTCAGTACTTCCAGATCTTATACCTTGGATTCAAGGCTTTTGGATTTTGTCTGGATCTTTTGTCTGGATCATTGTGTCATTAGTTTTAATTGTGAAATGAGCTCTCATTTCTTTAATAATCTAGAATCGTGCGCTCATTATACGGGAATGAAGAAATAGAAAACCACATTTTTTGATAGTGATGTAGTTAGTATCCCCAAATGATTGTTTCTTGTGTGCAGTGTTGTTTTAGAACCATTGTCAATTATATCAGTTTTGAACTGTTAATACGCTGCATAAAGTAATTAGAGCAACACTTATTTACATCTGAATATGTTTCTTGGTTACAACACTATACAAGTCTAATTATGGAGGTCTTAAAAACCCAAAAATAAATTTGCAAAAATAAAACAAATTTTGCTTATCACTTTTGAGATAACGATGTCAATTCCGGAGAACTACTAGAAATAAAGTGAATTCAATTATCAAAATTTCAATTCAGAAATATCACTGTTAACATTTTGTAGTTAACTTGCAAAGCTGTTTCGAAGCTAGTGAGCTTTGGTTTAGTAAACAATATTGGAAGTTAACTATAAATTGTTAATTTTGACACCAGTTACATCAAAATTAGTCATCTAATGAAGTAGAAGTCGACCGTGTTCCGAAGAGAAAAACGAATTGAATCCAAGATCCGTTTCTAATCCTATCCTCCTTTCATTCTCGCACGTCTAAAACAGATCTCCAAATTACGATGAGAACTACGCATGGGTTAGATATTTCCGACCAGGCAATTTTAGCACCGTACCACATAAGGTTTCGTTTAGATTTTGTTCGTGAACATGCTGCATGGCAAATGAAGGCTCTAAAGGATACTTCCTAGGACCAGAACCTATGTGCGATACATCGAATGATTCTGTCAGACAGGAAATCCGATTTTGGCTAGAAAGAGAACATTCAAGAATGTGGAAACTGACTGGAAACTAATTTCCACACTAAGACACCGTCGGGTTCGTTAGAGACAAAATTATCAACTAATTTACACAGAAGAAGCAAGAAAGACATAAGAATCATCACCGATCATGGCCCCTTAAAAAAGCATCTGTGAGGAACTGAAGGAACTCAGGGGGAAGCATTTTGAAAAGGACCTTTTGGTCAACCAAAGTTGATGATCTTTGTGGAGGACACGTGGTTGCTTGCACGGAAGTGGGAGTGTTATTTGGGAACGGTACAACGAGCGTAATACTCAGGTGTGTGGTATATTGGTACCCAACCCTAAAAAGTACTCCTCACAGATGAGTCACGCTTTCTTATAGGTCGTTGTAATGGTCGGTTACGTGAATATTGATGTCCACATGGACGGCAATTTTGCAGATATTTTACGGTACTTACAAAAAATTGTTGGTAGTTTGAGGGCGGAACTAGTCTTGCGTTTATATTGGATAATGCAAGGCCACAGCTATTACCATGAATATTCTTCAGCACCACATGATTCAAACTATAGACTGATCCCCGCTAAATTCTGACCCAAACCCCATCGAATCCATTTGGGATTTTTTAAAGAAATATGGTCGGATGCGTGAAGGCCCACTTCAGACTCTACAGCAGTTAACAAATGCTCTAACCGAAGAATTGGAAAACATACTCCAAGAAGACATTCCTACGCTAATAAGAAGCACTGGAAGCTTCGGGGGCGTCAAGCAGGAATTCGCGTTAACGAAAGACACATATGTACCTTATTAGTGAAGCAGATCTTTTCAATAACTTTACGTTATAGAAGGAGGATGACTTTGGTATTCACTTTCCTTTGCTAGTTCATTTTATTGATATCGTTGTCTCAAGAGGGATAAGTAAAATTCGTATTGTTCTTGCCAACTTATCCCAACAAGATATTAGCTGCCAAGCTATTTTTAATTCGATTGGTATAGTGTTAGTTAATTAAGAGACTTATTCACATGTAAGTAACTGTTCCTCTACTTTGAACAGTGTAGGTAGTAACTTTTCCTCGGAATTAGATATTACCTGAACAATGGACTTCTTAATCACTTAACCAATTGTCTCGTAAATATACAGGGCAATAGGGAACAACGATTTACTTAGTCTAATTTCCTTATTTAATAAATACCATATTTTCGGCAATATGTGTGTAAATACACCATAGAGACACTAACAGTCAACTTCAAAATCATACGAAATGTTAATAATTTATTTGTGTTTTAATACACAGTAATAAAAATTGCAAATTTTTCTTGAACGATAGTCGTCGGCTAAGGGGTCAAATGTAATTGCATTTAATGGAAGTAAATATGACAAGGATTTTCACCAAGATTATACTTTAGAACGAATTACATTTATGTCATTCCTCGTAAACGTATATATTACTGGTTGTCATAAACGTATGAAGTGTCTACCACTCACAAATTATAAACTCTACTGCTCCATTTGAGACGATTTAGGATTTTATTACGTTCACTTGCGAGCTACTTTATTTTATTGAACGAGTTAACTAATATGTGCTACAACAATCGTTTAGTATCACTGTTATGCAATTATGATTTAATTTACTTACAGTTCTGAGCAATTTTGGGCGAAAATATTATTGAATCTAGTTTGACTTATATGATAGTAAAATGATTGCGATTATTTTGTTGTTTACTAATAACGATAACGAAGGCACAGATGTTGACTTACAATTTTAATAGATAAATTTTTATTACACAAATCATCTGTGGGAGTATAATCACGCTTCTTTAGTTTACAAGTCGTTTACATAAACAGCGGATCTCATTATTTTTTAAATTACAATACAGAATAGAAGATAGAACATTTAATACATGCAGGTGCGTATAAAAGTCATCATGAGACTTTCAGATCAACATTTTTCACACCTTTATTCACCGCAGTAAATTGGAAAATCAATTAGCAGCACTTACCTGTGTACGTCCCGGAAGCGATAAATAATAGAAGAATCCACATTGCCATCGTCGCAATTATATTATGCATATATACTTTTTTTGTTGCACAAAACAGAACCACACGTCACATATTTCGGATATCTTTCAAAAACGGTCACGCAGATACAGTGGCTGAGAGTACTTTGAAAACATGTTACTTCAAAACAAACTTTTCCGTTTGCTTCCGATAAGCGAAACTGACGACGTCCAAACGAAGCGCGAGATAGGAGCGAAAAATGTTCTTTTCCTTGTAATTACATCGCCGGAGATTCGACCGGAAAAAATCGCCCAAGCTTCGATTAATGTCCGACGCTTTTTTCCGCTGATCACGCGCTCTCACTTTAAAAACATTTTCTAGTAGGAATACCGCGTTCACAGTGTTGGGAATTCAAGGGAAATTCTCAAACTGCGCGCAACGCCACCCTGAAAATCGCGGAGACCCTGTAAAACTACCGTCGAGGATGCGCACTTTACTAAATCCATATACCCCCTTTCGGATGGGCCGCCTTCGTTTTCCCATCTCTCGAGAGCGAGAATTTTCAAAGGAAAACTTGGAAAAGTTATTGTATAAATTACCGATGTTTGTATTAGCTTGTCGCGTTTAAATAATTATTTATTTCATTAGCGGCGAGGGACGGATGGAAGGTGACTTTGGACTCCGATTTTCGCACTCCGGTGCTTTTTTCCCCTTTCGGCGTTAGTTATCGAAACTTTTATAATTAGACGCACTCCTCCTCAAACGGATGATGTGACTACCGAGCCGCAAAATGATATACTTAATTAAGACGCCCCAGAAATTGCGGCTGGTTGGTAAAAACTGCGCCTCTACAGCGAGCCTGATTGTTTAATATTCTACAGAATGAATGGGGTAAACATGGATATGCATGTGCTTCTCTGGTTTCGGGCGTAATAGACAAGTTGCGTAATTCTATTTTCCCCATGTTACCGTAAGCCAGATTCCGAGCAAGAATTTAATTATAAATGCTCTTTTCACGAGCCAGTTGTCAAGTTAAATTTTCGAATTTCATTAATTAAAACTTTTATTGCTAATCATACTTTTATTCGATGAGTAAAAGGCTTTCTGGTATTAAACGTTAAATTAATTAAATTTGGCGTTATGAATACCGCAGATAAAGAGCGAAATCGAGTTGAGACCTACATATTTCCATAAAAAAGTTCGATAGAAGCATTCCATCAAACACGAGGCAACACAACACTACATTTCCACGTTGTGTTAAAGAGCGGACTTTCTTGTAACAGGGAATCTACCGAAATAGGCGTGGCTGAAACGTATTCGCGTTAGATGTGCAATACTTCATTTTAAAATTGTCCCGCAGGAATTAAATGTTTTTGTCCTCGTTCGTGCGGGTACTTCACATCCTTCATCATATTCATCAAGTGGGTTTATATTTCCGCATGTAAAGGTAACTCTAATCCTTTCCTAGGGATACCGGATTAAGAAATTATATACTAAATTTCCCGATGCTTAGAACTTCCATATCCGATTTTTAATTAGTGATAATGAAGTTAAGATAACAAACCTATGAATAATACCGGTTTAGGCTTAAATTACAATTTCTTCAGCTTTCTAAATATAAGTAACATTTTAACCTAATCAGAACAAAATCTCCGCTAAAATGGACAATGCAAATATCAAATGGATTTTGTGAAAGGCTGTACTACGTTACGTTTAGCTCTTCTGTAAGTGTTAAGTGTTAAGTGTTAAATATTAAATTTTTTATCACCGGTCTAAAATATGTTCTATTTTCCTAAATCAAACTATGTCGCGCTGGTATGAACATATAAAATTGATTATTTAGAACATAAGCATAATGCCTACCTAACTTTGCTAAAGTTTTTAAGCATATGTTCTATATTGAAATCTATCTTCTTCTTAAATGATCGGAGCATCAAACAACTAGTCAAATTTAATAAAAGTTACAGAAATTCGTTAAAAAAAATAACCGGAGTCACCCAATGCCGTCAATGGACCCGATTCAAGAGTGTAACAATATAATGTACGAAAATTTAACTACGTAAATCCAAAATTGAAACTAAATTCCTACAGTCGGTTATGAGCAACCTGTTACAAAATATTCCAAAATTAAGAAAACATTCGTAAGTTACTACATTAACCGAAATTATCACAGACCTATCTGTTCTGACAATGCTTTATCGATGAGATGATATAAATATATATGATATAAAAGGAATACTGTGTGTGAATGCATTTGAAGTTCGTGTCCAGAGGCTCGAAATTAATCTGCGTGAGTGTCGGAAATGATCTCCTTTTTGCCCCGACGAAGAAGGTTTTAAAGAACTACCAAAGTCAACTGCACCCAACCAGAATGTAGACTAACTACCAACTAAGACGTACAGAAAACATCAATTAGGAAGAGATTGCAGTTTTGCCACGTCTTCCACGTTGACGAACAATATTAAGTCATAGAAAGGGAAAACACGAATATAAGGACGGTGTAGTCGATATTGCCTGAAATAAATCAAAACTACGAATTTCTAGGGGGAAACATAGAAAACTGCGACATGGAGATATAAAGAGCAAAGTATGCTCTAAAACAAAATGGAGATAGACGTACAGAAATTCAATCTTTAAAGAAAAAGAAAAATAAGTAACAGAAAAAATAATTTATATTATTTATAGTTTATTTATTTATGTAAAGTTGGGTTTTCTTTTGCCCTGTCAGGACGTCGGAGTTTCGTGTTTAGTCTTCGACCCATTCTCTCCATATCTTCCCTTCTCTGCCCGCCGCTTCCATCTACTTAATTGTTTTTCAACTTTCAATTTTCCCAATTCTGCTCTTTGTTGCATCCAGGTCTTTCTCGGTCTATCTCTTCTACTTCTTCTTCCCGTCCTTGCCGTCACCACCCTCCTCAGAAGTCGGTTAGTGTCTATCCATGTTATATGTCCGAATCAGTTCAGCATGCTCTTCTTTTTTATACTTCCGATAGATTCTTTGTCCAATTGCAGTCCAAATGTTTTCATTTCTTATCATATCCAATCGCGTCCTTCCTGCTGCTTTTTCGTAATTGTTTCGTTTCTGCAGTTGTCACCGCAATTTCGTGTTTTCCCGTGTTCACCCAAGATTCGTATCTTCAATTTCTGCTATCCTCCTTGTGTTCTTTATGATTTTATCCATTATAAGTATCAACAGTAAACGTGAGTAAACCTGCCTCAGCCCGGCACATTTTCTCATGTAATACTACCCTGCCCTGCACTATGTTGTTGAATATACTTTTGACTATTCTTCTGGATTTTCTCGGGGTCTCCATCTCTCCCCAGGTTACTGATCTATCCACCATATCAAATGCTGCTTTCGAATTTATGACAGTAATAAACAGTTCTTCTATTTCGTTCTTTATCTCTATCAGGTTCGCCCGAAGTTCGCTTTCCTCTTCTAAATACCATCTGTTCATCCTTCAGTTTGTGTTCCACTAATTCTCTAATTCCTATTTCTACCATTCTGGTGTATACCTACTGTAAAAGCTGTGGACTCAAGGCAAACAGCTCTATAGTTTACGCATTCCATTTCATTTCCTTCTTCGTTCATAGGGACCAGCTAACAATTTCTCTTCCCCTACTTTTGGGATCTTTTTCTCGTTTCAAGTTCTCCTGCATAATTCCAGGAACCATCTTATTCCCTCTTCTCTCATCCACTCAATCATCCTTGGGCGGATTGTTTTTATCTTCTTAAATTCTTGCTCCAATTTTTACCTCGTTAGATCTGGTAGCTCCCTACCCTCATCCTCCCTTCACGATTGTTTAATTCCTCTCCAACTCTTTCCCAAATATGTTTCTTTACCCCTCTCACTCCCTTCCTCACCTCATCACTCATCTTATATTCTGCTTTATCCTCTTCTGTCCTTGTTCTGCTGTATCTCCTCCATATCTCTTTTCTTCGTCTTATTTCCGCTAGAATTTCTGGACTCCACCACTCAGTCCTTTTACGTCCTTGGCGTGCTTCGGCAGTTCCGCATATCTCCTCTGTTAACCTAGGAGTCACCTTTTTGTATATTTCCCATTGTCCCTCTAAACTTCTGTCCAGATTTTCCTCCCTCGTTTTCCTCTTAATATTTTTTCTGCATTCTGGGTCTTTTAGTCTACTTCATTTATTTATTTTATAGTCCCTCTTCACCAAATTCGACACTGAAGTTAGTAATAACCATTCTACGTTTTGTTCCTATTTCCGTGTCATCTATTGTTACCTCTTTGAATATTGCTCTCATTTTGGATGTACATATATACTACGAACTGTTTTACGCTCCTTGCCCTCCCTTTCTGTGATACGTATGAATATCTTTCCTGCAATGCTTGTTCTCATCCAAAGGGTATTCCCAACTAGCATATCGTTTTTCTGGCAGAAGTTCATCATTGTTAAACCATTTCTGTTCGTTTTCTTCTTTCCGTATTTCCCTCTGCATCCCATGCTCAATCGTCCCCTATCCTTACGTTCCAGTCTCCCTTGATTTAAGAGCCTTCATTATTGCTTAGATATCTGTGCTACGCAAATAATTACGTTTTAGAAAAGGCCACATGTGTACTACGTACTTTAATACTATACCGTGATTAAAGTTTTAGAACTAGAACACGAATCAAAGCATGTTTCACCAGCATATTAAAATGTATTTGTTAGAATTTGAGAATATCCAGTTAATACTAGAGGTACCAGAAAATTGTTTACTCTTTCCTTCTTACTTTATAAATCATAACCAGCGAACATGTATCTATCTACGACCACAAAACCGCCTGACGTCACTATTTCTCGATTAAATTAGTGTTGAAATCTGCCCAAAGATTAAAATTTATCTGGTAGATATTTTATTTAATTGTAGATAATAAACAAATCCTTTAATATTTGAAATGTATGCCTCAAAGCGGAGCACTACTTTATAACGAATTAGACGTAACAACTAGGTCAGATAGTAAATCCCATTTATCATATGCTATGTATAACCTTAAGTTCTACCTCTGAAATATTCAGAACGAACATAAAAGTGCAGTTTATACCGTGTATACGCGAGTTTATCAAATATATCTGATCGACTCTTCAAAGCCGCGCACTTTCTCAAGAAAGTCTATACACTAGAAAGGATTCCTCGCTCTGAATAAATACTTACTTGAATTAAGAGAGACCCTTTCGGGTTGCGTCCGCGTTCGTAAATTCACCAAACAATCTCGCTACTAAAGAATTTATTTAAATGCTGATTTCTTCATCCTTGTCTGCATCCGCGACAGAAAGTAAGATATATGTCTCGGTTGAATATAAATTGTGCGCCTTCTACTTTCGCTTTTGTTTATATTTACGTAGTACACACATAGATACGTATAAATAGGGAAGGAAGTTCACATGAGATGAGATATCGTTATATATGTATGTATGTACAACATCCATGGAGGGATGTAAAATGCAAAAGGTTTTCCTGCAGATTGGAATCGGAATTCTCCATTCTCCTGCGTGCATCATTATTACTAACTGTCACCTGTCGCTTAAAAGAAAACTCCAAAACGAAATATCCACCGCTGAACGCGATTCCTTTTTTGATTCGGAAACGATGTATAGATGTTGCAAATATAGATTTGTCGACAGGAGTAGATTTCTGAGATGTTTCGTTTTCGATTACCATTGAAATGTCCTTGTCGAGACGAGAAAGGAGCAGGGCAAATAACATTTGTAGGGACGAATCGGGGCACGCCTTCTATTACAATTTGTTCCTACATCTCGTAAGTAGTAACGGTGGGACGTATCCTGAATACGCATTTTGTCTTTTATCGCAAAGACCAATGGATAATGTTCGATAATATCGATAACCTATGCTGTCTGTGCCAATTGTTAGAAATTGATAAATCTTTGAAACGGCAATTCGCAGTTTTCATATGCAAATGTTAGTATTTGCTGGACGCAATTACAGCCTCTGTTGGAGGGAAATTAATGACAAAGAGCTGATGAATTTCACGCTCAAATGATGCGCGCGAATACGAACTTATACGCGCCGATGCGATTTAGTTCGGTAGGGCGATGTAATATAAAACCTCGATTTAACTATTTTGATAAGTGTGTGTTTAAATTAGAAATAACATCCATTGGTTCTAGATCAGAAATTAGTTCAAAATGATATCCTGACTATTTAATAACAGGGAATGTAGTTCTATTGTCACCAACATTGTTTGATTTTAGTATAAATGTTGTACAGCAAAGTAGTTGTACAAATACAAGTGAACCAGATTCAAAATTGTTGGTCGATGGTTTTGAATTACTATGACTAAGGAAACTCATGTACATATTTCATTTATCTACGAAAATGGATCAGAAATTATGTTACGTCTATGCCATGTTCTTAAAACAAAAGAAGTAACATATTACCTTTTAATGGTAATACTGACTATGCAATGCAACCTCGGTTTTTGTAATTAATTCGTTCGAAAAAGCCTGACGAAAACCGAATGTACGAATACTAGCAATATTTTTCATAAGAAATAATGCAGGTCCAATTAGTCCGTTCCAGACATCCAAACATATTAACAAAAATTCATTCTATAGAGAATAACTATATTTTTAACATATATAGTATAAAATGAAAAGTTAAAACAAATAACTTCGAAGTTAGCTTGCTTCTCTTTTTTCCTGGCACTAGGATCAGCGTGAGAGTCACTGAACCCGTGTCGCACAAAAGATCTATCCAAAGAGGCCTGTTTCTGGCGTCTCTTTAAAATTCATCTAAAATGGACATGACATTGTAATTGAACATATTGCAGACACGGTTTGCAACAGCTTCGTTACGTCTCCACAAAATTTTCCAACTCACTGCACTTTTCACACATGTCCTTAATCACAGAAGGAAAAAAACTCCCTTGCTCCTCCTCCTCCTCTGAAGTAATTTTCTCGGCTGCAGTCTGTTGCTGTACCAGTTGAACTTGTAACTCTTCAGTAGTTAGATCTTCCTTGTGGTCGTCGACCAACTCTTCCACATTCTGGATAGTTGCATACAATCTTATGGACTTCTCCAAAGACACAATAGATTCTACAACAGGCGTGGGATCGTCAGTGTTAACCTCAAACCTTTCAAAATTTTTTTTTCGAAGACACAATCTGGCCACAATTTGCTCCAAAAAGAGTCCATCGTCTTCCCTGCCCAGCCTTATCTATAACGCCTATAAATTCGGGATATTGAAGTGATTCCTCCAGAACTCTATTAGCATCAATTCGGTGTACGAGGTCACTTCAAAGCGCCTTTGAAACAATGCTTTGGTGTTGAGCTTTCTGTACTTTGAAGTGACCTGCTAAACCATGTGCTGGATGAGGGAAGTGGTATTAAGGAAACAGAACATCACTCCGATGAAACTAAATTCCTTCAACAATTGGTCCTCTAAACCTAGTGGATGATTAGTAGCATTGTCTAATACCAGTCGACACTTAAGTGGCAATTGATTTTCCAGGAAGTACTTCTTCATACTCGGGCCAGACACATTGAAAATTGACCTTGTGACCTACGCTAAAATGTTAACATTCCACAGCACACAAGATTTACTCGTGATGACATTGTTTTTCTTGAACACTCGGCGATTTTCGGGGCGATACACCAGTAAAAGCTTTACTTTGGAATCTCTACTAGCGTTACCATAGAACAAAAGAGTAGCCTATCCTTCACAAGCTTGTGTCTTCCCAGTGCGTTTTCCTCTTGAACATTGACATTTTCTTTTAAAAGAGATATGTTTCATGGCAATTGAAGACCTGGTGTGGGAGGAATCCTTCGGTCCCTACGTACCCCTTGAATTCATTAACAAATTCTTCGGCTGAACTTGCAGCTTTGTCACGTCTTATCACACTGTGTACTTTAATTCGTTTCTTAAATTTGTCGAATCCGCCTCTGGTACCCTTGAATCCACCAACAGCTGCTATCATTCCGGGCATTTTCTTTGCAAAATATTCATGCAACAGCCTCACCGTTTCACAAACAATGGCTTTCAAAATACTATCCCCAGCTAACTGTGTTTCGCTGATCCATACCAACAATTTCTAAACCGCTTCGACTGTCTGTTATCTCTGTTTTGTTAGCACATTTATTCCTTTCGTTGCGTTAGTTTCCTTGATTTAATTTTTCCTGACCAGGTTCGAACTGATTGTTGATTGCAGACTTCCCGTACATCTTGACGAGATACAGCATACGTACGCCACTCTCGTACTTTGCTACGAGCTCTTTCTTGGACTCAATAGTGTTTTTGGCCTTCTTTAAAAATCTGGCATTTAAAACATTATTTGGGCCCATGCCAGCTTATTTAGCAGTTGCGCTCAGTAAACAATGAATACCCAGGGTAATGCCAACTCAATGTGAAACAAAGGTAGACTAATTTTAAGTCACGAACGCAATGGCTGAGCCACTCGAGTAGGCAGACGAGTCAATTATCAACTGTACGGAAACCGAACGGTGTACGAAAACTGGAACTAAATTTCAACGATAAAAATCGTCAGAAATCGAATCGTACAAAAACTGGGGCATACGAAAACCGAGGTTTGGCTTTCGCCAAGTGACAAAGCCCTCAATCAATGGGTGTGTTGCCACGCTATCAGTATACAGCGTCGTATTGAAGTTTCGAATTGCGTTCAACAGTCCGATTTTTGGAAAAATTGTAATCGTTGTTAAGTTCATCACCAAATTGTCGCAGCATATGGAAAAATGCAATTTCGCTTCCTTTGATCGCGAAATCGTGCCAAACGTTTGTAGAGGGAAAAAGGAATTTGATTGACAACCGCGTTATGGAAATTGTGAATACGTCCGACACAGAACGCGTGAATGAAATGATTCTGATTGACCCTCGCGTAAAAATTAAGTAGTAAACTTACAGTATAAGTGCATTAAACATCTCTTATCGTAGTGTGTTTGCGATTATTCACGGTCAGCTTAGTTATAGTGAAACGTGTCCATAAAAATCAACTTTTTCGTCTTCCCTTTTTTTCCTCCAACGTTACTCCGTAGATCATCCACAGCTTTTTGGAGAAAATCATTACAGGGGATGAGAGCCGGATGCTCCGTTACATTCCCAAGGCTAAAAGCTCATCGACTGAACGGAGACGTAAGTATTCCCCACAGCTGAAGGAAGTGAAAACAACTCTACTAATCCAAACGTTCTTTTTCGATTTCAAAGGAGTCCTTTACAGTGAATTCTTCTAGGTACTCTCTGGGTATCTGTACTATACTTCAAAGTTCGAATGTCGCTTATCTTTCTCCATGTCATTTTGAAGTTTTTATCATAAAATTAAACATTGCAATATTTGTATTGTTAATTAGTAAGCTTTGATAAAAAAGGGGATGACCTGTTATCATTAAGTAGTATAAACCGGGCTCACGCTGTCACTTCTGCGAATTTTATTATTCAATGATAACTTATCAGTAATAAGTTATATTGAATAATAAGGTTCGAAGGAGTGGACTCTGTCAGTCCTGTTCACATTACTTAATGATAGCACGTCATCCACTCTTTTACCAAACCTTATTAATTAGCTTAGAGATCGGTATATAATAGACATTTCTTGAAGGCATTAGAAAGAAATATCAAGAAGTAAGGGAAGAAGTTAATGAATAATTTGTAATTCTCGTATTTCTTAAATTGCATCGTTCACATAAAAGATTGAAATAAACAAGACGGCGATAGTAATAACAAACCTTTCTCTATCGTTAACACATACTTAAACTTTATTTTAAATAAACTGCCTTGTACAGTGCACAGTTTCCCAAAATAAACCGGTGCTTTCAACTACATATAAAGCAATGACCAAGACATTCCAGTCATCAACCACCGTCGACCGAAGTTTACGTAACAGCGCGTGGATTTCCAGGGATATAAACTGTCAACGGGATTCTCTAGAAAGTTAAGAATTTTCGCTATCAGATAATTTGGTCGTCAAAGAATCTTTTTCCGCATATCTCTCTTATCCTTTTGCTAAATATTCTATTTGTTTGAACATTTGTTATTGACAATTCGTTTTTACAGGTGTGCCTCTATAATTTGCTATTACTATCTACTTCGTTTCGTTAATAGACAACAAACTTCCATTTTTAAGTGTTTTATTACCAAGATGTTATACTAAGTTTCACAATTCGATATCTTAGCTTTCACCACGGGAAATGGTTTTAGGCAGAAAGAACTTTTATATACTTAATAATTTTATAATAATAATAATAATAATAATATATTTTGCCAAAAGATTACAATCCAATTATAGGATAAGTACTTTAAAACATATGTAGGTACATATTTACATCTATTTGAACAATTTATACGTGCTATCACTTACAAATACCGAAAGTTGCTAGTGCAAATATTTAAGGTTGAAACCAGTGATGAAAAGTGAATATCAATGGATTGATCCGATAGGTTATCGTATTTCACACACATCCTATAGAGAGGGGATTTAATTAAAATAATATTTGGTTTACTGCAGTAAAACATCCTTGTAGATCTAGAAGCTGGACGAGGTACAATGAAATTAATTTGATATAATATTTTCGGCGCGTCCAAACTGTTATGAAGTAAATTAAAAAGAAATTTAAGATCGGCATGAGTTTGCCGCAGATCAAGAGGTTCAATCCTGTACAAGTCCAGAAGTAATTTGTGACTAAAGCTCTCAACAGGATATATAGAATAATTCTTAAAGCAGATATATTTTAGAAAACGTCTTTGGGCTTGTTCTAGTGAGTCTATATAGTATTTATTAAATGGAGACCAAATCAAGGATGCATATTCCAGCTTAGAGCGTACAAAGGAAAAATATAAAGACAAGATCGGGTCAGTAAATGTAAAATTTTCCACTAGATATCAGAAATAATGGGTTTGTACTACATGGCAGGTGCAAAATAATAATTCAAATACTAAAAACTTCAAAATTAGCATTTCCATACCTCTAGATATATCAGAGGAAGAAATCACTACTTCTCATACTCACATGGCGTCAATATGTTTATGGTCGCTAATGGACGTAGAGTTTCAGGAACAATACTTTAGATTCTCTGTCATGTAAGAGTTCTTTTGAGCTTCCAGATACTCGATTTACCATAGTGATTACATACGTTCCTGGCTGGAAGTTGTCGCTGTTCTTACAACGGAGGTATGTTCATGGTCTTTGGGCGTTTGTATTGCCAAAGGAGGGCAGGGTTGTAATCGAAATCCTCTTCAACTACCGGGATTCAGATGTTCTTGGGTTCTTCTGAATGTGGCGATGGCAGTTCGTCGGATGAAATGCTAAACTTTTACCATTCTGGTGTCGTTGTAGAATTTTGTTTCTGACGAACGAAGAAGCATCAAGAGCCATACGAAGCGCGCTGTTCTGGACGGCATAGGGTTTTAAAATGTAACAAATCCCAGTAATCATTCAATGGGTCTATGCATAACTTGCGCATCTTGCAAGCAGAAACGAGCCTCCTTCGATAATTCATCATCGATCAAGTGATAACATTAGGATAGTAGTTAACAAAAATTAGGATTTGTTAAACAAATAAGATATCTGGCTGTGATTATAAATGAAAGTCTAGATTTTGGAAAGCAATTAAATAATACCACAGAAGAATAGAATTTCTAGGTAGAATAGGCCAAAACTTATCAATGTACATATATGAAATTGTTGCTATAAAAATCTTTAATAGCGCCCCATGTTGAACATTGGTCAATAATATTATAGCTAATGAAAATAAAATCCAGCAACTACAGAAACTTCAGAAAAAGAGGATGAAAATGGTGTTGAAATATAATAGATACACACTTGTTTCATTGATGTTAGCCAGATTGAAATTAATCCATGTGCAACAGAGAATACCTTATAAAACTCTTATTATTATACATAAAATAATAAGAGAAGAAATAATAAAAAAATAACTACAACATCAGTTCTTCTTCTTTGCTTCTTTATGCAAAATTTCCTGGGTTTTCCCTTCCCTCTTCTTCCTATTCTCCTCATTACCTTAATGTTTTTGGTAAGTCGGTCTTTATCTATTCTTGGAGCATGCCCATACCATTTTAAATTTCTCTTGCCTATTTTCTCCTATATTTTTCTTCTACTTTTCGCAAGTGTCTCATTTCATATACACTCGAACATCGTAAACTGTCACCTCGCAAAGTGTCGCTTTATCCGATCGTCAAGCGTTTCGAGACTCGTATTTCCTGTCACGCGCTCGGCAAGGCAGGGCCGCATCGTACATAGTTTCAAATTAGCAATCCACCAACAATGACTATTAACTTTCATTCCACCTTTTGTAGCGTTGATCTACACTACTACCTTTTATAGCTAGTTTATAAATATATACAATGTACATACTGACGACAACTCCACTAAATGCTACGAAATCAAATTATGTAGATCGAAATGTTTTCAAAACGAGATTTTTGAGATTAAATTTCTGATACTATTTAATTTAAAAATTCAATTCAAACAGCTTAGATACTTTTTGATAAAGACTTATTTATCGAATTCACATTTCGAAACTACAATCTCACAACAAATTTTATTTCCATCAAAATATCTTCGAAGAAATGTAGTAATTTTCCAAGCTTAACTGACCTATAGACAATTTCTGATATTTAATTCGAAAACAATTTATTCTCAAATTCCTATTCCAATACTGCACTGCGCGCCCATTAGCTCTAATCCTAGGATTTAGGCTGTATCAGTGTTGGTGTAGATATTTTATTAGGTAAATGAAGTTTAATTTTCTTATTGATCTCCTTTTTTTTATTTAATGAGGAGTAGATTCTGGTTGTTTTAGTTATTCCCTTTGCTATTTCTGAATCAAATTTTTCGTTCTCTGTCAACATTACTCCGATATACTCGTTGGCTGTGACCCTTTCCATTTGTTTTTCATTGCACGAAAACGTATCGTTATTTGGTTTGTTTTCAACTTTCGGATTTATAATTAGACATTTACTCCTTTCTATGTTGACTTCCATTTTCATATTCTCTATCTCTATTTTCCATATATCTATTAGAATTTGAAATGTTAAGAATTTTTATACATGGAAATAAGAACGCAGGTGGACATCGTGTAATATGTATCGCGTGTTATTTTTTAGAGTGTCACAACTTTGAGTTGGCATCACTGCTATATTTGAGCACCCATTTGACAGCTGATAATTGCTTTTTGTTTAGTTTGATTTGAAATTTCAATATGAATCGACTTACACCAGAACAACGCGTGCAAATCGTTGAAATTTTTAATCAAAATAATTGTTCTATTCGTCAAACTCATCGTGCACTTCTTCCATTTTATGACGTACATAATCGTCCTTCAGAGCGGCTTATTCGAAGAACAATAGATCGTTTTCGGACTACATTTACTGTTACTGATAATGTGCATCCCGTGAAACGCCGAACAGTGCGCACTGAAGAAGCTGTAGCCGCTGTACAGGAAAGCATTGAAGATGATCCTAATCAATCAATTCGTCGCCGTTCTCAGCAACTGGGGTTATCTCCTTCCACTTTATGGAAGATTTTACGAAAGGATCTTGGCTTAAAAGCTTTCAAGATTCAATTTGTGCAGGAATTAAAGCCAAACGACCATCGTCTGCGCCGCCAATTCGGGAATGGGCTGAAGCACAAATTGATATTGATTTTGAATTTCCGATGAAGCCCATTTCTAGTTGAATGGGTACGTAAATAAGCAGAATTGTCGCATTTGGAGTGAGGAGAATCCACAAGCTTTTGTCGAAACACCCTTACATCCACAGAAAATTACTGTTTGGTGCGCTTTATGAGCTGGCGGAGTCATTGGCCCATATGTCTTCAAAAACGATGATGGTCAGAATCTTACTGTCAATGGTGAACGGTATAGGAATATGATTCGAAATTTTTCGTACCTCAATTACGTGGCATTAATCTTGCTGATATGTGGTTCCAACAGAACGAAGCCACATGCCACACAGCGGGCGCTACAATTGATTTACTCAAAGAAACTTTTGATGAAAAAATAATTTCACGTAATTGCCTAATTAATTGGCCACCAAGGTCGTGTGATTTAACCCCATTGGACTATTTTCTTTGGGGTTATGTTAAGTTACTTGTCTGCGTCGATAAACCACAAACAATTGAACACCTGGAAATTAACATTCGAAGAATTATCGGCGAAATACGGCCGCAAATGCTGCGAAAAGTTGTTGAAGATTGGTGTTCCACATGGTAGAAATCATATTTAAACATTAATTTCATAAAATTTTCTTTCCAATAAAGCCCGTTTCATTGATATTAAAAATATATTTCCTTGTTTTATTATGATTTAAACTTGTGACACTCTATAAAAACACCCGTTATATCAATCGGTTGAAGCTATACAGTTCATCACTCAATATAATTAACGACTGCATTACAATCAATAAATTGAGCTTATAGGCAGTAGTAGGTTAGAAATAAGAACATATTTACGAACTTGCATACAATAGGAGTTGCTAGTGAATAAATACTTTTTTACTTATGTACCAGGGAACTTATTCAAGAGAGTGAAGCTACTAATTCCTCCTCGAATTTAGATGGGCCTTTACAAAACGACCTGATTGATTACGTTCGTTTGTTGGGCAACTTTCAAAGTAACAGTATAAAGACAAATTATACTATATGGTTGCGGTCTATGATGAGTAGACCATAATTGCAATGTGTAATTTGTGCTTGTTTATCAAGCCACTGCACAGTTACTTTGAAAGCAGTCTAAAACCCACCTAATCAATTAGTTCGTTTTGCTGAGGATCATCTAGATTCTTCTCGAACCAACATACTCATATATTATGCTATTGTAGGAAATCAGTCAGCCACCAAAGAATTCTCATACTTTTCCTTCATATATCCTTTATAATAAGGGACGAAACTTCGACCTATAATATTGATACGCATGTCACCGTATGTATATTAAGATACCCGAACTTGGAGACCAATAATTTATGAAAACCACCCAAAGACTTGTTTGTGTCAGACCTTTCTCGAAGGCCTATTATCTCCTAAACAAAATATCCCGTGCAGTATTTTATCCGAGCGCCCACCTTTACCTTCGACGTTGACGCTTTCTTTACGTAACAGATTTCAAGGTAGATATGTCCGGGAGAATAAATCAATCAACGACAGATTGTCCTTTGATCAGCGCGTCAGTCGCGTGAGGGGCGATATATCCGCACACCGCGTACGCTAAAAAGGAAGATCGATAAACCTCCGGCTTAAACTTATCGCATATATGTAAAATTCCACGCGAGACAATTTATAACGTACGCTTTCGGATTGCGAGACATTTTCCGGTTAACGTCTATATCCGACTGATATCGGAAATGGACAGGAATTGAAAATGAAAACCAATAAAGTTTCTTCCCAGAAAAATTCCATATTTAAAAAGGGTTAAGTAGCGATAAAAGTTGCACAAAAGTTGTCTGACGTACGGGGTGTAATTAATATTTGCAGTTAATCAACTAACAAGATTAATGCCGAAACTAAAAGTTTAAATTTAACGTGCACAAGAACAATGAGGAGCGTATTTGTGTACAGGAACAAAACAAATAGTGAGGCCGTGGAGAACGCGTATTTGCAAACAACTTCTCCCCTTTACAGTATCCCGCCGCCGTCTCCTGCAAGGGTAAACTTCTTGATATACCGAACTTCCTTTGAGCATATGCCGATACTGTTTTCTTCGTGAAGTTGTTTAAGGACCGTGTAATAATTTCCTGTACGCTTTTTGCTTTCATCGGACTCTTTGACGTGAAATATTGATATAAAAAGTTATTTCCTATACGCATCCAATCATCTAAGAAGTAGATTTCCAATTTATGAGAGAGGTATCTAAGGTGAATGCAAAAATTGATATACGGTAGCTTGCGTAGCAATCTCGAGTTCGCGTCAAGTCGATTGATATCAATCGTCATGCTTCAAGGATTTACACAGGATACTCTGTTTGTTTCATTCGATTAACGATGGCTTTAGTTTGTGCTTTCGGTGCATCTCATTGGGAAGGAGATGAGAAATTCATCGATCGTTTCCTTTAGATAGACGAAACTTTGAATATAACTTTAAGCTCTCTATTGGAAAACATTACATACTCTTAACCCATGTAAGGCTATAAATAGATTTCATGCATACTTTTGGTGCTATTTTAAATACAAATCCGGAAGACAAGTTTAAAGTCGCTTTGAGAAGTAACTTTTGAACGATTTTATGACTGGGTTTCTTCTTCTTTGTTACAAAATTGGACCGGTAGGCTTAAATCCTTTTATCTCCTTTGGGAAACTGATGCAGCGCGCAATTTTGGGAATGAAGTGTAAAGATTTTATTTACTAATTCTAAGTGAACTAAATAGTGAATAAAAGACAAGACTATAATTCTAGAGTGGAGAAGTTGATAATCGCTGAAGAGGCTAGACATTACCTCAGTCGATGGTAAAGAACACTGCTGGGGGACGGAGGATCATTGGGGAGACTCATTGGGGATCGAGGACTATCTGAATGCAGAGAGTGCCACTGATATGGGATCTTCCCCATTCGGGAGATCTATTACGAAACAATTTTCAGAAAGCTAAAAAAGTGCTTTAAGGTAATTCTTCTTGCTTTCCCATAAGATAACATAAAAGCATTTTTTCATTCGCCAATTATTCCAATCTGTTGTTAATAACATTAAAGGCAACCAAGGAAAGGATGGCGTTAATGATGAAATAGAATCTGATGAAATAGAATCTGTAGAAAAATGCTTGAATATGTAAAAGCAATGTATAAATCACCAGTAAAATCACGGAATAGCTGTCCATCTGATTTTTCCAGATGCTCTCGCAGAGCCGGAATGATTGTTATTGTTTTCGCTATACGAGAAAAATTCGCTGCTGTATACGTAGCAATGTATAAATAACTTCTAACCTTTTTCCTCTATTACCTCGAAACATCTCTATAAAAGTCTTCACGTGGAAGAAGAATTTGGTTGGTGATCGGGAAATGGATCGAGACTTCAAATTACTACAACAAACCGAAGAGCGTTCTGATGATGACATCGTTTTTAACAATTTCCTAATTCGTTTTGTGACTTTACCAGGAACATCCTTCGATCCGATCTCAGGATGATCCAAACGCCAGAGCTAAAAGAGCTAGAGTTCCGAGGTGCCAGTTTCTTAGGGTGGTAATTTTGCTTGCACTCAAATCAGTTTGACTATTGTAAAACCTTAGTGGAGAGGGAAAACTCATGCATTTTCTTAGGTAGATGATGCATCATTGTTGGTGGTTCAGAGACCCCAAATATCTTAGTGTCCGCTTCATGTTGGACGCAAAAGCAAGCGCATTTGACCTACTGTTCATTCGCTTATATTTCTCAATTTGTTTGTTACATTGTCTGCGATCAGAAGGGCGGTCAAGCCGCAATGTTTTTTTCTCATGATAATTTCAGAGGAAATTAAGGAATGGATTTCTAGTGGTAGGTAACGCCTTCCTTTTCCAGCGCCTTTGTTTTTGCCGAATCCGGTTGCAAATTTGGGGCATTCATTTTCTCTGCTTCCTATGCTCGTACCGCCTTTCCCATGTTTCTTTTGGCGTTTGGAGCTTTTCCTCGTGCTGGATTTGGACAATTATTTCTTGCATCGTTCGGCGGGGGACGTCTTACCTGCATTTCTCATTACTCGCCATCAAGGAGATTTAGCGCCGCAAAGAGGTAAACGTTTAATTTACGCAGGAGTTTAACCGGTTTAATATATTATTTTAGTAATAGAATTTCACCAAACGTTACCTTTGTATGGTACCAGTAAAAGCATTTCTTAAGAGCTTTCCAACGGCGTGTCACATGCAGCGGCTTGGTGTTTAAGATTTTGGATCTAAGCTGGCTTTGAAACGAGGGGGTTGGGGATAGCTCAATGTTTGTAGGGTCGCTTCAGTTCCCCTCCCGTACTACTAAAACAAACATTTGATGATCCTTACCTAAAGAAAAATACAGTACATGTAAAGTTTTCTAATAGACACCTGGTGTATGTAATAGCAATCTGTTTTGCGAACATATTCACAAAGTAGGAATAACACGTGTCAGAACTATTTGGGACTGAGAAGTACCCACATCACGAAGCAACTGCCCAGCTTAATTAATTTCGACATAGAAAGTTTCAAAACTCTCCGATTCTAATAGAGATTCGCCCTCGATCGTTTTTGTTCCCAGAAAGGGGTAAACACACTTTCGGGCGCTTCCCTTCCATCGATTCTTTCCGATATTTGACTTCAACGTTTAATTAAAATTTTTATGAATTGAAGAAGCCGAATTTTCCGCGTGACTGTGGACGAAGGTACCGCGCACCGAAGCTTAATTGTTTCCGCTCCGCTCTCGCTATAATTTAAACTGATTATCAAATGCACGCACCCATATCTAGCTCAAGACGTGGAATATACACGTACGTACCTATATTCTTAGATCTCCTTGTCTGCCTCGGGCCGACCTGAATCAGATATTCCGAAACCCCTATAATTAGAACGATGATTAAGCAAGATTACCACAAAAGAGTTATTGCTGACGCAGAACGTGGAAAGCACGATATCAACGTTCGAATGTCCACGACGCCAGATAACGTATTCGCATATGTGGGGAGCTTACCATGTTACTGTCTACACTGAATAGTATTATTCTGCACAAAGGTGAAATTGTCTTGAATTTCTCTAAACGTTTGTTTTCCTGCGAAATTTGCGCCACTGAAGTTTGGATTATGATAGGACGATTTCGTGGCGTTTTTCACGAATTCGTTGGGAGAAACGGAATGAAGATACCTGGAATTTTAATAGATAATATATGTAGACAGTTCGTTTTTAAAATTAGAAGGTAGAAGAAGAGAAAACACCACCACTAAATACTTCAGACTAAAAGAACAAGATCCTTAGAAGAAGATAAACATTTGATCAATTCATTAAGCTTGAGAAAATGAACTTTTATCACAGATCTACCAAAATTCGTAAGGTAACATTAACAAATATTATGGAATCTTGGATCGATTTTAGGAAGTTTGAAACATAAGTAACTCTATATCAAATGCTGATGTAGTTCTTTCAATTCTCCCAAAAAGTTTTTCTGAAAACAATAACATTCCTCACGGAATGTGATATCTGTTACGTCGAATTTAGTCTAAAATACTTTTTCGAACAACATCCCAGTTCAAATTGTGAATTCAATCGTTTAGAACTTCAAAAGCGAGATTAACCATTCGAATGGAAAAATGACTCAATCAGAATGTATCAGGTCGAAAGCTGCACACAGTTGAACGAAATATTGAATCAATGAATGGCGTGAAATATCGGTAGTTGTGAAAATAAAAATCTAGGTGAATATTCGTAGCCGCAATAACGATGTACCTACATAGGTAGAATAGCGAATAGGTAAGAAGATGATGAACATTTTAGTATTTAACGAAGATTGCGACTTTATCCTCACTTCATTTTCAGTTCTAGTTGATGGTGCTTTCTTCTTCATACTTAGAGGGAGATGTTCGAAAAAGAACCATTAAAATTTTCATGTTGGCGTAACTAGAATATGGGCTGTAAATCGACCTTAAGGCATGGAAAAATGAATCCAAATATTTTAGATCAGGCTCTTGAAATATCATATCAACAATTCAGTAACCACAGGATGTCATCAAGGGAATATATGAAGAAGATTTACAAACAGATGTACAACTCGAACACCTAGACATCACGCTATTTAGTTTAGTACATATAACTTAAATCCATAATGATTACATGGCAGCAATTCCCAACCTTTATTGCAAATCTTGCACATCTATGGACAGTTTCTGGCTACGATTTCTTCCTTTTGAATTCATAAAAAATTCTTAAATAGATGTAGGTTAGCATTTTACATACTTCTATTCGAGAACTTGCAAAGCTTGGTGTTTTGGACGAGCTTTCTGGCTAGGATTTCTTCATTCTGAGTTCAAGAAATGAATGATTTAACTTTTGGTACCCAAAGAGAGCCTTAGTTAAAGTTTTGTCTTTGGTAATCCCTAAAAACATTTCTTTCTTTTGAATTCGATAAAGGCACAAAATATTGTTTTGGTACCTAGGAAAAAAATCTCTTCTTTTTAAGAAACAAAGAATATGGTTGTTTTATGGTCTTGGTTTCTAAAAATTGTTAAAACTTGTTTGTTTTTCGCACAAGCACTATTTCTTGCTTTTGCATTGAAAAAGGTATGAATGTAGATCATCATTATCACTAATTCTTTTAAAAAATGGCAAAATTAAGTTTCTCGTATGCCTCTTTGGGTTCTTAGGTCATTCTATTTCAATAAAAAGGCAAAATATGGTTTTCGATATCTACAAAACATTTAGCTAAGGAATCTGTTATTGATATTTGCTGGGAGTTTCTTGGCTATGACTTCCTCTCTTTAACTTCAGAACAATGAGGAATTTGGTGTCCGAAAGCAGGTTCTACTTGAGGTTCTTACTTCGCTGATTCCTAAATAAAATGTCAAAATGTATATATTCGTATATAGAGAAAGTTTTGGCTAATATTTCCTCCTTTTCCACCCAAGAGAGATGAAAAATATACTTTTGACGGAATTTCGACAAAGTTTCTTCCCTCTTAATTCACAAACGCGTGGTTGTCAAATAGAGGTATAGACTAGAGTATACATTCTTCAATTCGGGAAGTTGCAAAAGTTGTTGTTATCGAGCCAAGCTTTTTGTCAAAGACTTCTTGTTGAGTGGGGCTGTAACTTTTGGTATGCGGGTAGAGTTATTAATTCTTTTGTCCTCCTCCTCATCCCTAATAGAAATTGCAAAATTTGGTTTTTCGTCGTTTGAGGGCGCTCTTCATCGAGATTTCGTGTGCTCGAATTCCAGAAGAATCCAAAATGTCGTTTTGAATATCTACAAAAACATTCAGCTAGCAGTCTTCTTCTTTTGTTTCAAAAAATGACAAACTTTGCTTTCAGTAAGGAAACATTTTTTCCTACGGCTTTCCTTACTTCGCTAGAATAAACTGTGCATCTTTGTTAATTATTATTAATTAATAGTATCCAGGGAATCTTTTATAGCCAAAGTATAGTATAGTCTCTGCTTGGGTTAACATTTATTCTTTCTTAATTTGAAATAATTTAAAAGCAATTGCAAACTTCTGGGTCTGATATTTACGAAAGTCGTTTCTTTCCAGATATAACAAGAATTTCGAGAGCTTCCCTTCGATTTTCACAGTGGGCACTGTGGGAAACATTGTCTTGATCCGTTTCAGAAACTTTGTTACTGATGCCTGACTAAATTGTGTCTGTTTTGATTTAGACAGAAGTAAAAACGTTGACTATTCAGGACTGCTTTTTGGTGAAGCGGTTCCTGAATCTAGGCCATTAAAGATTTTTGTTTTTGATATCTACTTTCTACAAATACTTGCGATTGAGATATCCAGTTTGTAATGTAGGACAATTGTAAAATTTTATCTCAATATCTGAAGCGTCAGGTGTAAAAATTCTTTTTTCTTCTTCTTCGCATCGATTCAGAACATCTTCTGACACTGTCCGATGTCTAATTTCCATTCTTGCCTGTTATACCATTAACCTTCTGTAAGACTTATAGCTTTCATGGATTTTCTGATTTTCTCTATGCATGTTTTCTTTGATCTTCCTGTTTTTCGTAACACTTGTCATAGTATTCCCGGTTCTCCCATCCTTTGGACATTGCCGTACCATACTAATTGCTTTCTCTGTATGTCATCCGCAATTGTTTCCTCTATTTCTCTATCCCCACACGTTCTCTGACTATTTCATTTCTAACTCTGTCTGATATATATTTACCCATGTTCATTCTAGCATTTGATTCCTGATGTGTATTTTCTAACGCTTTAATAATAGTGTGGTTTATACTAGATTCCCGAAGAAATTGCCACAATTTCCTTATTGGTACTCTGCCTTTTTGAGAAGAAAAGTTAGATGTATTTTCTAATTTATTGCCCTTTTCTTTTCCAATTATCGGTTTCAGGTAAAATATGTTGTCGGTACACAACTTTCTGGTTCTGAATCCAGATTGTTTCTCGTCTTCCTAACTGCTATACTCTTGGTCGACTAAGTCTAAATAGTATTCCATAAAGGCGACCAATAGTGCTGGTAGAGGAAATTCCACGGTAGTTGTTACGGTTTCATTTTTTTCTTTCTTGTGAATTGCAGAGATATATGCTGTTTTCCATTGCTTAAGAACGGGGTGGCTATTCAAACATTAGTTAAAATTCCTTCTAATTGTATTTTAATTAAATTTGGAATTAAACGCTTCATACTTCCACCTTTCATAAAACTCCTCGAAGCGAACATTATAAATTTAATTAAGGCTATCCAAATAACGACCGAAATCAATAAAATATTTCAATTAACCCTCTCTACATAATGTCCCTTTTAAAACCGTTCCCGGATAATTCCTCTTACATACCTTAGCGGCTCTCGATCTCCTTCAAAATCGAAATGAATTCTGAGGAAAGTCGTTTTAAGGCAAATACGGACGACGACAGCGTACATATCTCGCGCCCACCTTGTCGCTGCGTTGCGTAAATGGATTCCGTCCTTTCGGTACTAACTAATTTCATTCGTTTATGTGCGCCTAAAATTTAATACGTCTCTTTCTCTCTAAAAACAAATGAAACGCTTGTTACGGGCTCGAATATTTGAAATAACTTTGTGTCAATTTTAAACCGCAGGGAATTCCCCGGGTTATATATAACTCGACGCTTTAAGGTGTAAGGGTAATTCGGTTTATATATTCGGAATACGTTTCTCAATTGGTAGTAACGTGCGGTTCAACCCGAAGACTAATCTGCGACAGGCGAGCATGTATTTCGTGGCTTTCGAATTTAATACGTTCGCTTGCAATAAAATTTAATGCGCGGTTGAAATGTGCGGCTATTATAAGACGTAAGGACGGTTAAGTCGGAAATCGTAGAATTATCTTTCCTGTTTAGGGTTCATATTGCCCTTTCATGATGAATGACGAGTGATGTTAGAGCTAACCGACAACCAGAAATTTTGTGCCATTAAAAATGAATAGAAATTCTCTTGAATGTCGGCAACGCAGTTGCTTATTTAATAGAAATGATGTGGATGGCATCAATGGAATTAAGCGAACGACATGGTACCTTTCCCATTTAGGTCCAGACTCCGTTTTTCTGTTCTCCTGTTTAAAACGCTTCAGGGTATTGATTCTTAAGACCCATTTGAGATAAATCGCGACTATATAATCTACTTTCTTCGAAACGGTTCAGGTAACAATATCAGTGGAAAAGTGAAACGCGGATTTTTAACCAATCTTGTTTTAGCATTCTAGAAACACTTTTCTATAACAGTATTAGTCATTGATTTTACAAAAAAGAGCTCACAAGGATAGCACTCAGGCTAAGGGTAGGATTAGGCTCGAGGGGCCTATGTTCCTGATGAAGGAGTGGATTCTCTATATCGCCATCTCATTCAAGATCGTCCTCCGATTTTTGAAGACACCTTCACCAGCTATATGCGCCATTTAAAATTGTCTGTAAACTCTATACAAACCGTGACAGTTGTGCTTAGGCTTAAACCTGAAAGTAATACATAAGTTTCGAAGGTATGGATATACCTGTAAGGCGGAAGTCTGATCGTTTGATGGATGTAAATTGAGCAGATAAGTACAAAACAGAACAGCAATGTAAGAATCTTTAATCGTAGGTTGTAGTAATGAACTACCTCACAAGAAGATAGCACAGTTGATTTTACTGTGGAAGCTACCGAAATAGGTCGCACGTGCTGGCTCCTTATTAGCAATTTTCCGTATTATTTGAATGGCATAAACCCACCTCGCCAAATGGGGGAACACGCTGTTCAGATGAGTATTACAAGTTAGGTATCTGTCGAAATTAATCCCTGCAAACCTGGCGCTTCCCTCACTCTATTTGTAGGTGAAAAAAGGAAAGTTCGGGTATTTGAAACGTTCATTTTCCACCGATTTGCTCCAAATCATTCCTCAGCCTCTTTCATTGCTAGTTCAACTGCATTAACGATCTTTTATTGGATGTACAGGGAAGGCTGTGGAGGCGGGGTACATCAACGTCTTACAACAAATATAGTATCGCTCACTGAAAAGTCGTTGATGTATATAAGGAAGAAGAGCGGTCCCAGGGTGGACCCTCCTAGGATCGACCCCCTCCACCCCCTGAAATGAGGATCCGTCGCCTAGCCGATATCATCTTGGACTAAAGCAACTCCACAGATCCCTCGACGACCATCAATCTCCACAAAAGAAGTGCCAAATATACATTTTGAACATTTTTAATTTTTATATTCGTGACACTTTCTTCTTCCTCCTTAGCTCTTCGCTGACAAATTTCATCTTCTCCCAGACTGCGAGACTGTAGCAGTCTCGTTTGACGACCATAGGGTGTAAGGTATCCATCGCCGGCCCTAGTAACGACAAAGAAGTTCTAAGCCAGAGTCTACCTCTTTGGCACCCCTCTGTTTGTCTAGAGTCAGAGTTACTGATATTTCCCGATGCCAACGCACCTGCTGCTTTCTGTCTTTAAGATAGCTTTACCATGATTTCAAACTTATCCAGCACGATGCTGTGGTTTATGTACTGAAAAGCGCTACATAAGACAAGAAAAAGCTAAATCGATTTCTTGTTTATCATCATACGATTGTGCAATAGTATTTATTGGCTCAGTTATAGTGGACACTATGATTTTATTGCTTCCGTAAGCATACAGAGAAGAATGCAGAATGTGAACGTCTTCGATATACCTTACCATCTTAATTGCGTATTCCAAGATTTTGGAAACAGGCAGTAATTGGTTTTTTCTGTTAAATATTGGTTGTTACATAATATGCGTTAGTAGATAAGTCTTCTAGCACAATTAAGCAACATAGTTGAAAATCTGCTTGTCCTACCTCATTGTAAATGTATTATACCTCTTTCAATGTTTGGCCCTGAATTCTTGTCTTCGTGGTTGTCTTGGTCATATACATTCTTACCAGCTTCAATTTCACCGGAATTCGCACAACTTCTTCCTTATCATCGGGTCGTACGTAATCCCAAAATAATCGAACGTTACGTAAATTCCATCCATGCTTTACAGCTGGTAACCATTTTCTTCTAGACCTTTCACTCCGTTCCTTCCCTCAATCTCCAATCGTGAGTATCTCCCAAACTGTTCCTCCTCCCTCTTTCTACATATAAATACTTTGTTTGTGGTTTGGTTCGACGCTTTTTGGACTAACTGTAAGGAGTCCTCCTGGTTTGAAAGAATTATGTTGGCACTCTTCCTGGTTCGAAAGAATTAATTCCATTTTCTGCACCCTTAAGCACTTGTAAATTAACGCGAATGTTCTTACAAGGTTACAAAACGTACAAAACACAACTTAAATTACATTGAGAATTAGAGGTTAACCCGCTCTCGATGAATTGAAACCGGGAGTTATTATAAACGTAGTGCATCCTTAAGCACTTGTGGAGTAACGCGAATCTTCACTAGTTACAACATAGTTACGGCTTTCAAACATTACAAAACTATCGCCTTGTAAAATATAAAGTAGCTCCGAGTTTCAAATCGTCGCGAACGGGTTAACTTGCAATTCAGCAAAATTTAAGTAGTATTTTGTACTTATTTTTATAACTGTGTAAATATAATTGTAAATAGGGGATATTCGCCTTTGTTTTACAAGTGGTTAAAAGTGAAAAGACATAATTTCTTCAAACCAGGACGAGTTCCAACACTAACTTAATCAGTTTTCCCGTACGCTTGGTGTAAATTCCCATTATCTTTCGGAAAATTTTCTGAAATTTAAATAGTACGTACCTAGAGATATAATGTGGGAGCAATTAATTTGGTCTTACAATAATAATAGTTTTTCTTAGTAAATTAATAGATTCTACCACGTTTACATAAAAAAATGTGTTAAATCTTCTCCCTGGTGTTCCTCTAAATAACAGTAAATAACAATAGGCTGCAAATTACAACTGTAAAGCAAAAGCATAATAAAAGTAAACGGGTGGTTATTTCCTCAAATTGACTACAAAAACATCAGCATACATATTCATATAATCTGTGTCCTTCAAAAAATTTAAAAGAGTCAATATTCCACTCCATGGATTATATTCAGTTCAATGTTTATGTTGTTCTTCGGGTCGGCTTTGTTTTTGTTAGTTTTGAATGTATTTTAATTCGGGCGTGATTACCTCCACCAAACTAAATTTATCTGCGCTGCGGAAAGCCCGATTGTTTATCTTTTGTGTCGCATTAATATGCACGTAATATAGCAAGGGAATATGTAACCAGATTCTAACGGTATATAACCATCGCTATTTTCTTTAGGAATTTTCTTTTCAACATAATATTCCAGCGTGCCAAAGCTGAACATGACAGTATTATAAATTAATATGCATAAAATTTGCATTGAACATCCAAAACAGGACCGAAATTTGATTTCCAAGGTGAGTAGTACTTTGACCTATTTTACTCTCTCTGATGACGTTTGTTTTAATTATATGGAATTTTAATACCTTTACGAGGTAAACCTATAGAAAGGACAAACAAATCGTATGAATCTACAATCCGAGGCAATCCAAGAGCGCACGTTCTACCAAGGCTGCTTATTTCAATACGTCGTGCGTCCTTATAAAAGAGATCTTTGTATCGTCAGTTTGGTCCTTTCAAATCATTAATATTTAGAATCAAACTCATAGAGAACTTGTGCAGGGCATCGAAAGCAGAACTAAATTTAATCCTCAAAGTTTGTGATAGCTCGGCATGTTTTATCTTGCGATGTTTCCTTTCAACCTTTTCATGAACAACTGCCGCATTTTTGCAAGTACTATAAAATGAAGTAACTCTATAAAAAGAAAGGAGAACGGATTCGTTTGAAGTTGACGTAAAACAAATAACCCAAATTTTGTCACTGCAGCAGTTCCTTCTACCCTATTTCAATGCGCTTCCATAACCGAAATCTTTCCACCTTTAATTCCATCCCCTTAAACCACCAATACTTATTACTGTTATTCGCCCCTATCCACTTAAAAACAAGTCTTTAGAGCCATTACCGACTCGCTTCCTGCGGTAAAATTCGCACAAACGTCGACGTCCGCGTCAAAATATGAGAACCATTCCAGGTTCCGGTACTTCGTTCTCTTTGCCGCAGCTAAAAGCTCAGTCCAGAAAGTTCCTATTAGAAAGCCTCTGTGCTCCGCAAAATAGACGATCTTCGTCGAGGAAGCACCACATCAAACGCCGTCTGCAAATGTCAAGTTTACTAGGAATGTGAAATATTTTAATGCGACTGCCTAGGTACCGGGAATAAATTCCGCATCGGCATGGCGATTTCATTTGCCGGTGCCAGTTCCTGTTTATACCTATGCAAGTCCAAACGGAGAGAGGAGAAGATGAAAATGAAGAGAGATCACGATGCAATTTGTCAGTCGCAAATGGAGAGGAAATGCTTTGATAATGTGCTAAAGGATATCAAGCTCGTTCGGTGCTCGGTGCGCGAGAACGTAAAATGCACGCGAAGCGTTTCGGGGATTATTTGATTATTCTTTACGCGTTTGTCGTGAAGGCTTTTAGTTTAGTGTTATATTGTAGATGCAGTAATAAATGAAGTACCTATTTAACAAAAGATACGAGTAATGTGACTATGCTGTCTTCAAAACATAGTAATTTTTTCTTTAATGTTGCAGTTCATTACCCATCGTAGTGAAGTTTGTTAATTTGATGTGCCTTTTAGATATCTGCTCAATTAGGTTCGCGTCCTTGATGAAACCTATCACCTTGCAATAGTAGCAGTTCTAGTTGTAGGAACGGATGTCCAAAATGTTTCAGTTTGAGACAACTTAGGCTTAGGCATTCAGGAATGATAGTTTGCCAAGATTCTTCTTCCTCATCGCAAGTCTTATATGGGGTTTGTCGTAACTAATATGTCAAATTAATCTAGAAGATTGATGAGGTAAAACCAAGTTAGTAACTGTAAATTTACCAAAAACTTACAAAGAATTCTATTTTATTCTATTTGGTTTCTTGTTCTTCGGTGCACAAGTTTCGCCCATTCCTTTTTATTCCTTGCTTTTATCTCCTCTTATCTCCACGTGATGTTTTTCTTTTGAATATTTCTACCACAACGTCACTCCATTCCTTCTTTAATCGTCCTCGCCCTCGCCCTCGTCTACTTTGTCCTCTTGCCTTCTATACTTGTTTAACCTGACTTCCATCCTTCATTGTGCACATGTGGCCAAACCATTTGAGTACGTTCTTTTCAAGCACGTCCATAATCAGGTCCACAGTTATTTGTTCTCTCACTACAGTAGTTCTGATTTTGTCTATCTTTGTAATCCCTTTGAACTGTCTAAGGTATTTTGTGTCTATAGCATTTATTTTGCTTTCTATTATTTCCATTAACACCCAACTCTCACTGGCGTAGGTCAGGATAGGTCTAAAGACAGTACTGTACACCCGCATCTTCATCTATTCAGTGACTTCCTTTTTGTTGATAAACGATCTATTCAAGCTCTGATACATTTTTGATGCATTTTTTATTCTCGCCTCGAATTCCTCTTATATGTTTCCGTCTCTGCTTATGTTGGTTTCCAGGTATTTGTACGTCGTCACTTGTTCAAGCTTTGCATTTCCAATTTCTATATTCATTTGTTCATTTTCTTTCCCAAGTATCACAACTTTCGTCTTTTCGGTATTGATTTTCAAACTTCCCTTTGCAAGTTATTCCTTCCATGTTGTTAGGTTATGTTGTAGTTCTTTTCGTTTCCGAGCTAAAATTACCACGTCGTTTCCAAAAGCACATTCCCTATTCTAATAGGACTCATGTTATAGTATCCCACTACGACCTTTACACACATATCTTCCATGTCTCTTATGACATCATCTATGATTGCAATGAACAGTGTAGGACTTAGCGCTCCGCCTGGTCGTTCCCCATCATTTATCTCGAAGACTTTTGACCGCATCATTTCCTTCCTGACATAGTATTTATTGTTCTTGTACGCGCTTTGTATTGCTCGTATTAGTTTGAGTCTGATTTTTCTTCGTTCTAGACTCTTCCATACTTCCTTTCTCTGAGACACTGTCAAAGGTTCTTCCTAAATTTAAAAATGCTGCGTATGTTTTCGTACTCATCTTTTTGTTCTTTTCAATTAGCTGTTTGTGCGTGAATATGTAGTCTTGCGTGCTTCTTCCTTTTCTAAATACACTTTGTAATTTTACGCAGTCTTAATCGATTGCATTTCCCAGTTTAATATTTAATATATTCTCATATGTTTTGGATACCACACTCAGCAATATGATTCCTCTGCAGTTTTCGCTAGTTCTCGTGTCTCCTTTCTTGCGTATAGGTAGAACGATTCCAATTTCCCAGTCTTTTGGTACGCATACTGCGTTTCAAGTGACTATAAAAGTTAAATCACCGAATGCCGAAGATGATTTCCTACCGCAACCTTACTTTCTCTTCTAAATGTTCGTTAATTTAGTATGACATTCTTCAAATTATCATTAGATAAATACGGTGCCGAGACGACCAGGACATGGATAAAATTTATTTATAAGCTAATATGAGGTAAAAGCAAATCAATAAATATTTTTTAAAAACTATCGCCCATTCTACTTAACTTAACATTTACGATGAACTTTGTGTAAGTGAAACCGACGCGTGACGGAATGTTTTGAGAACGCCCCTAAACGCCCTTGAGTCCTCTGCGTATATGGCTCGACTTTTACGTTTACATTTGTTTGCTTAAGAGCAAAGATTGGGTGTTATTTATCGTGGAAAAAATCGAAGTTGAATGAACTCTCTACCTTCGATGCGGCTACAGCAATATTTTCTCTCGTGTGTTTATTTTACTACGTGTAGACGTACTTGCTTCTAAAGCTATAAGCAGGGGTAGCCAAGAATTCTTCATCTGAAATTTCAATATCTAAAAATTTATTAACGGCTTTGCTGTGATAATAGGAAATTTTCTAAATAAATTTATTTCCCTTACGAATTTTGTTTTATTTTATTTGAACTTTCTGCTGTTTTATTTCGACACATAAATTATGTTAGTTACTCTTCGCGATGATGCGAAGATCACTGTTAATCTCGCAGTGTCCTTTCAGCAGGCTCAGTGCCTTCTCAACACGGTTGCCGCTCATTCACAGCTGTTGTCGTGTTTTGTGCTTTGAAAGGCGCTCAATGTACATGCGAGACGGTTTTACTCGCAGTGCGGTCCTCCAGTGTTTAGCATTGTGATTCTTCAGAAAGTTTCTTACCTCAATCTCTATGGTTTCAGAAGCAATCCCAAATGTAGATTCAGGCGCTACAAGTTTTCCGTTTTCTTCTCCTTTGCTAGGGCATTGCCATCTGGTTTTCCTTGTACGCCTCGATGTCCCAGCACTGATCACAGATTCACCCTATTATGTTTACCAGTGCATCCTTAGATTCTTGAACAGTCCTTGAATATGTTACAAGGCCTGGAATTGCCATGATATAGATTTCTCTGTTCTGGCTGCATCTCTCCATTATCCCTGCTTTACTGGACTGTTCTAGATAGTAGTGGTAAGTTACGAATTACTCTGAAAGTTGCTCGTCTGGCAGTCGTGATATATATCTTTCTGGTCTGACTGCATTTCTGTATGCTGACTTGGAAACATATTTATGACTGTAATTTCGGCCCTGAAACGAAGTCGTGTAAATTACCAGTTGCATGCTTACCCTTTTCTCTGTTCAGTACATTTGCTTTCCATCTAATTAATGTATCAGAAGGAATCCTAGGGAGTCTAAAGTGTCAAATTGTACGATGTTAAATTTTCTGATATTCCGATAACATAAATGTAGTAGTAGTTGTTGTTTACATTATAGTAAAAGTCCGTTACGCAGACTTTTTGTATTTTTACTCGAACGGACCCTTTCCGTGAAAGTTTTAACACCAACCTCCATGCTTTTTACAACCTCGCTCGGAAAATCGCGTTTCCCTCCCCTTGTAGGTTTCCTAAAGACTTACTGTTACCTCACCCATCTCAAAGTATTAACTACCCCAACCTGAATATATCTGACAGTTCCTTTATAAATACCCCAGCACAATTGTAGAACTCAAACACAGAACGCTTTTAGGTGGGAAATTTGCTCGATTTCAATTTACATCCCATAACTTTACGTCAGGTTGTACCTACATACGTAAAGCTCTTTATCAGATACCTAGTTCCACGTTACGAAATAGTCGATGGAACAGCAGGTGGTCGCGGAAACACGTAAGTGTTTATTAATACTCGCCCATGGACAAACAAACGGACGCCGTCGTTTTAATCCGCCTGATATATTTCGCGTCGGAAAATCGTTTTTCTAGAGTCGTACGTAAATTGAAACTCCCGCCGCGCGGTGCCGGTTCGAAGTTATATCGGCAATTTTTTACTAACTTTTAAAAAGTCGTTTATCAGAATCGAATTGATAAAACGGTTTTGAATGACCTTCCCCCACTTATACGGAGTAAGGCGAAGGTCATTCGAAACGGTTTCCTTCCGACATGCTAGCCTGTGAAATCCTCGAGGATTGCCTCAAGTTTATACGTAGTATGTTACACTATATGTTACGTAGGCGTATTGAACTCTTCAAAACTGACGAGGGTCCTCGATCGCGAGGAATGGTAGAGAATTCGTTCGATTAACGAGTGCAGTTATTTCAGATTTCACGTTTCTAAACGTTTTATATAAGAGCGAGATCGAATGCTTGAGAACGTTCCACTTGAGTTGAATCTAGGTACAATTCGAGAATATCTTAAGGGAGATAGATAGTACATGCTTGGAAACCATATCATAAAGGAAAACTACTATTTTGATATATTCAGATCTTCAAGTTAAGGGGGAGTCTGGTCCAGCCGATTCCGAAAATCGATTTTTTGTTTTTGTCTTAAAATTTTCCTATACATGTGGAGAATATATTCCCAAAGTGAAATCACGGAATTTGACTTTGAAGTGTAATTAGGAGCGATGTTCGTCAAGCAGGTACCCGGTCAACGCTGGGGCGTTTTGGGCGGAGCAGATGTGCTGCAGGCTCCTTTTTCCCTAAGAAACTTAGATTTTACTAGAAGGTCTCGGTTCGTGTTTACAAATAGGATAGTCTTGTTCGAAATCTTGAACAGTTCAGTCGAGTTTCGAATATCTGCTCTAGAGCCTATTTTATACTATAACTTTAAACGCATTTATCTCGATACCACGTTTTTCAAGTTGGTTGGAAAGATAACTCGTCGAACTATCCTCCGATTCACTTCAAATAAAATTTAAATTAAAGTCAATTAGATTTGTGTGCGGAAGAATCTCGGATATTATGAAATTGTTATTATTGGGCAAAGTTATTGCAAAATTAAAGCCGCCTTTCTCCGTCAATTTTTAATTTATGTTCGCCATTTTTGCAACTGACAATTTTTTTCGAAAATTGAGGTTCATCCGCATTTCGCATTCATACTTTAATGAAATTTCTTTGAATTTTACATTTCAGATAATTTTCAAGTCCTCCAGAATTCCAACCGATTTGACCGGACCCTCCGCTTGCAACCACTATAGCTATACATATAATATTCGAATAAAATTTTCAATGGTAGTTTTTACTTCTTCAAATATACCTTTATACGTGAAAAAGTTTTATGAACGAAAAATAACTTTATCTTTGAGAAAACGCAGTTAAAAAAGGCCTTAGCTGCACCAGACTCCCCCTTAAATTGCCAATGTTAAGATTTTTATGTAGAATGTTCTCCAGATCCCGTTTAGAACAAGCAATCACTGAATATGCTCTGAAAATACGTATGTGTCTGGTTTAACACAGGCGCTTTACGTAGACCACCGTCAAGTTCTTAGAAATTATGTTTCATGAGAATATTCAAAGCAACGGAAATTGTCAACAACTGACGAAGTTCATATCGAAAGGGAAGTATTTGTTTCAACCTTTAGGAATTCATCAGCCGTTTCCTGCGCCACTAACTTTATACTACGCAGAAATCAAAGCTCACATGCGCTATGTCATACTATTGTAAGGTTCTTCACCAACAGGAGAAGATGTACTTCTTAAAATGATAAGATGTAAGTTTGGAGTTCGATCCTCCCAATCCTGCGGATTCCTTTTTATTTCTCTGAGAATTCTCCTTCTATCCTGTATTTACATACATTTAAAAATCTGTGTGCCACTTTTATAAAAGTAGGGATAAAGTTAAAGACTATTACAGTTCACAGTTATGATACTCCCACCAAGACAAATATACATGATTTTCACAACTTGGGTGTCAAAGCTATTTATCAAATTGTGTGAGGTAAAAGTATGTCAATGAGTGTGAAAGGGAAGAAGATTGATAAGAAGAATTGGGTAAATGTAGGTTTTGTTGACTGAGTTACTTATGACAATAAATGTTCGAAGTTATTGCCGCCAGTCTTGATATACACTTGTGCTCAAGTAACATGATGGTAATGATTCATTGCATGCACAACTGGCGTTCCATGTGCTTACAGTTACAGACGCGGCCTTGAAACCGTTGCGTACTTCATTGATTGTGTCTACTTCCTACTTTAATTTACTTCCAATTTCACTTTGAAAACACTTTTAAAATGAAAAATTTATATAGAAATTGTGATTATTGGTGAATTCTTTATGGCACTACCTGCATGAAATGCAGTTCTTTCTGAAGTAGGAAACCATTTTACATGGATCTTCTTTCGTCTTTTTCGTGATTTTTAATGAATTGTAATATGGACAGCATTTCAGCTTTGCTTATCCTTGAACTGAAATTCAGTTTCTTTTTCGACGTTAATTACCTTAAAGGCCAAACCGAAAATGAAGTTTTCGTTACTTACCTGGAAGATTAGCAGCCTTAAGGTCTTTTCTTCGTGTTCGATTACCCTAAGCGTCATTAAGTTATCTCCCATAAGTATAGCTTTCTGGCAAGTCGTACCTCAAGTCGTTGAGTTGAAAGGTAGTATCCCTGGCGTTTTACCTTGAAATGGATTTAAACCTTTTCTTCCGATTTTTATTACGAAAGCTTCAAAGCAAAAATAGGGGAAGTTTTCGGTTTTCATAAGAAGAATACAATCTTTCGTGATCTTGAACTCGACGTTGATTACTTCAAAAGACCTCAAAAGCATAGCTTGAACTCGTTCGCTTTTTAAAGGAAGTTTAACCTGCGTTTTATCTATTTATCAAATAGATTCAAGTTCTTTTCTTCCGGTTTTAATTAACAGAGCATCAAAGCAAAAATAGAGACATTTTTCGCTTTTACAAGGAAAATACAACTTTTCGTGATCTTAAAATGACATTGAGTACTTTCCTTGGATTTTGATTACCTCAAAAGGCCTCAAAAGTAGAGCTTGAATTTGTTCGTTTTTAACAGGAAGTTTTATCTGCATTTCACCTTAAAATGGGTTTAAGTCTTTCCTTCCGGGTTTGATTACCAGAGCATCAAAGCAAAAGTAGAGAAATATTTCGCTTTTTACAACGATAATGCAACTTTCCGTGATCTTGACCATACATTGAGTTCTTCCTTTCCACTTTGATTACCTCAAGGGACACCAAAATTACAACTTGAACTCGTTTGTTTTTAGCAGAAAGGTTTACCTGCGTTTCGTCTTAAAATCGATTTAAGTCTTTTCTTCTGGATCTGATTACTGAAAGATAGAGAAATTTTTCGCTTTTTACAAGAAAAATGCAACTGTTCGTGATCTTGAACTAGTATTGAGTCCTTTCTTTCGATTTTGATTACCTCAAAGGGCCTGAACTTGCCTTTTGCAAACAAAGCTTTCTCACAAACCAAATATAGCAAAGTTCGTTCGATAAAAACTAATACATGTCTTATTCTGAACTATATCTAACCTTTTTTGAAGATTTTAGATTTTTGTTTCCGTTCTAATTGCTGCGGTATGTGTACCGTTTTCTTGGAAATTTGATAGCTCATGTAGAACCAGTTCACCAAAGCCTCCTGACAAATACCCAACATTTTTATTGTTGTGGATCGCATCTTTTAACCTGATCTCTATACTATGCTTCATGCAAATATCCAAATCACCCAATAGGATTTGAAGAAAATAAGAACTCGGGTTTCTATTAAATTTCAATCATCGCTATTTCACTTAAGCATATAAATAGAATAACACACACATACTTCTACACAAAGTATATTATGTGAATGACAATGCTGTCGTTTCTTGTGGAAATCTATGGCAAATAAATTTATTATTATTAATAATAAAATTATCATATAATTAATATAACGCTAGATTCGTTAATTTTCACTTTTTGTTCAACTTCTGTCCCTTGGTCATCCGTTAATTACAATTATTATTTGTATTTACAAGACCCACCGTTGCAATGGCAATATTTCGACAATTCTAAGCGCAACAATAGAGTTGATTTTGTAGTAGCTTTATCGTTTGTGACATAGAAAAAATTAGGAAACGTCTGCGTATACTTTCCCCGACAGCGTAAACGAGTAACCTTTACAAAGGCCTGTCATGATGGTTTCCTGGGAACCACCCCAGTTGGTTCGATTGAATGTCGATAATTCGGTTTGTAGGAGATGCGTAATATGTTTGGAAGTCGATGGCGGCATTTGAACGTCTTCGAAATTGATTTTATTCAGTATTTGGGTCGTATTTCCTTCCGCTTTCTTTCCTATTTAGAAGTGCTTTTAAATTTCGTTTGTGTGTTTGCGTCTACGCCATTTTCGATTGAGTTAGATCAAAATTTTAATCGTACATCTATCACCGGAATTGAAAAGAAAGCTCTTAATGCATCCTATGTAATATACATTTATATGTTTAATCAGGCACTCTTAATATCCTAGGATTTTAAGATTTTTATTTATTGCTTCTTAAGAGAAAATTAGTCGTGATTCCCATCAATAGAGTTGATCAAAATCGTTTCAACCCCATTCACGATTCGCCCATCTGGACTTTCGAATTGGGCCGCGAATTATATATGCTGTCGGTACGTCGCTTTCTATCCTAATTGTAACAGAGTATTCGTGTTGTGTATTTCGAATTTCGTAAACTTAACGATGTAGCCGAAGAAACGTGTTCCATTAATTCCGCAGAAAAATCGCCCTGTTTCCAATTTTGAACTATAGAGGAAATCTGATGTAGTATACCTTTTGCAACGTAAAACCATAAAGGAATTATGCAAGCAATTTTCTATTAAGTGCGTAACATTCCGAAGTATATATTAAAAACGAACATTTTAAAATGTTTTGGAAGTTACTAGCCCGAAGCGTCCTGTGATATTATTGAAAAAATCGCAGAAGCAACTTTAAAATCTGAACCAAGAAATGAAAAATTTCACAAAGATGCAACAGCGGATGTGCGCCACACCTCAGCACTATAATTGCCAACGTTACTGCATAAACAATAGCTACCCTGCAAAAATTTACAGCATTTATGTTTGTGGCGGATGGAGCTTGATGTATGCTTAACGTCAGTGGGACACTGAAATCATATTTTCTAATTCTCTCCCCTATAAAATGTTTGCTGCATACTGTGCATCTTGTAGTCCAAACTTTTAGACAACGTTATCCTGCAGTTGAAGCATTGATCATGAAATATTTTTTTCTAGAATTCCGTAACCGAATTAGGGTTTTTTGCAAATTTTGTCCAGGAATTCCGATACCACCGCTGCCTGCTACAACGGCATGGGAAAGGTAGGTTTATGCAGTTTTATCTTATAGCAAGCATTTCAATAAAGTGAAAAACGTAGTTTTAGCTGTGAATCCAGAATTCCACAAAGTCAAGAATAGTTTAAGAATTTTCAAGCTATCTTAGATGTACAATTTATTGAGCAACATTATGCAGTTACCTCCGATTACATTAAGGGTTTGCAGGATACTTCTTCGTCACTGAATCAATCAAAGGCAGTTATACAAGCGCTAGAAGCAACGTTAAATCAATTAATTGATTCCGAATAATTAGCTGAGAGTTACGTTCGGTTCTGCAGATAGATCTTGATTACGTTAAGGTTCCTGGTGCGTTTCTGGTGACATTAATTCGTATTTAAAATTTGCAAACCTTGCCTCGATAGATGCCGAACAATCGTTTTCTACGTATAAAAATATTTTTAGTACGAAACGCCGAAATTTAGCAAAATCGACAATAGAAAGCAATTTGACGCTCCGATTTTACAACAGGTCTGAAGATTGCGTGTCCAAACAACATTTATAATAGTTCACGGCTTTTTACTTCATGTTTATTGCTATTAGCTAATAGTTGTCCCTTGTTATAATGCCATTAATTTTCCGTAAATATGATATATATATATACATATATATATATATATATATATATGTACATGCAAGTAAAGCTTATCATAATTCAATATTAGCAATACAAGCCCACAGCTGCTCCCTGTTGTGACGCTCATGTATTCGTCCTGTGTTAGCGAATTTTACTCATCACTAAATATTCTTAATTCAATCTCATGTATACGTTTAAATAGTGAGGAACGATCTTACGGGTAGGAGTAGGCCACCGTTTGTTTTCAAACATTGGGAGATATTTTCGCAAAGCATGATCGAGGCCTCAGCACCAAACTTGATATTCGCAAGTAACGAATGGATGGTAGCTAAACCTCTTCTTAGTCAATTTGCTATTTGCCGTTTTATTTCGAGCGAACAATGCAACGCTCATTCGAAAAATCTCTTTCGAATAATCTAAAATATACACACAAACATATATGTAAGTAATTCGCTTAGAAGGAGAAATAGCTCAGACCTGCATTTATTAAATACTATAACAAGAACAGGATCCAGACGACTACGCGATTTCCTCCTGGCTGCCGTTAAATTACGATTAAACGCATTGAATTGATTGGCAACAGACGTTGTACAACTTTCATCCCAGAACGAAGTTGTTTTGATAAAATGACGGGGGCCGAGCAATTGAATTACGCAAATTGTTGAACGTCGGCTTTTATCTACTTTGACCACGATAAATACTAATCAAGTGTTTAACAGACGGTTTTATGTACATACTCATTTGTATTCACGTCGTTTTTGACAATTGGAGCAACGTCACGTTCTTCGAGGTTGGACGTTTTCAAATCTGTGTTCGTTTATACGACGTTGGTTATTTCTGGTTGTTTTAGTCGCTGAAGATAGATTTCGTTATAAAATATTGTGTGGTCGTGGTTAGATATTTGCAAGGAAATTACTATTGTAATTCTAACGCTCTTCTGTTAAGTATTCATTTATTCCTCAAGCTTGAAATGTTCTCCTATTTGTAGAACTGAAACGAATGCGAATGCCGTTCAGTCTGGAAAATTAAATGAAAAGTGAATCCAACAGCAAAACTATTAGTGTTTTCAAACTGGCAGAAAATTCCATTAACAAAAAGCGTAAAATAAGCATTTTCTTAATATATCAGTAAATTTGTTCAAGCAAAAGCTAATTTCATATCTGACGGCCTCGAGTGGAAAATAAAAAAAAGGACATTAAAAGTTGACTACAAATATTTGCAGAGACCGGAATTCTAATTACCTAGAAAGCAAATATTCTACCGAATGCGTTTTATCGTCGAAACTTTGTTCGAACTAATTTTCTATCTAGATGACCTTAATTAATATGTATCCTAAAGGGATACATTAGGTAAGAAAGAATACTGTTATTACAAGTAAGCCACCGCGCCACCTACAATGGCTAATAAAGATTGGAATTTTCAGATATTTCTTTCGGTATGATTTTCAATTGTAAATATCTTTACCTAAAACCGGTCCAAAAGTTTTTCATATTTACATTTAACACTCAATTATCGATTTTGTGTATTGAGGATTTTCCAGTAAGCTATAAGTACGTTCCAACAAAAATTAAGTGTAATTTTCTAAAATACCAATAATTTCCAAAATAAAGTGTTACTAGCAAAAATATTTTAATGACATCGTCAGTACCAGTGACTTGGGCATTATCAAAGGATCTACACTACACTCAGTAAAATTCCCACGATATTTGAGCAACAAATTTATACCTCAACGTTTCCGTTATTTCCATAGGTAGCGTTGGGCGAGATCATCTCGTGCTATTTTTTCCTATTACTTCTATCAAGCACTATGTGTTTATACCAGGTTAACAAAAGAACATGAATAAAGACGTTTATAACTGGCGATATTAAAGAGATATTTAACAATGGTCTTTGAAAATACGTTCCGATGCTACGATACAATTTAAAGAAATCCAAGCAGACACAAACAAATAAAATTGTCTTCCCCTTTGACTCCCACTGCATACTCCGTTGTATTAAAAACACGTTTTCCTCTACGAACCGCTTCAAATTTCTTCTACCTTCCTCCTTTATTTCTTGGGACAAGACGTAGAAAAAGAAATTTAAGCGCCAAAGTCGAGCGAGGAAAAAAATAGAATAAATGTAGGATATTTCCCCGTAGATACATCAATGCAAACGACAAGCGAGTTGTGTAACACGGCTGAATGTGATAGGGAGAGAACGGGAAATATTTCGTTCCTCATCTTTGAATTAATTTAAAAGTTGTTTTTCCTTTTTCCCCGTCCGGACAGTGAACTTGACAGATTGCTTTAATTTATATCCCGTTTCGTTTACTCCTCCGCAATGATTACCTTAATCCATTACCAAACGTTGCCAGTACCAAATTAGAATTCCTTCTACGCAAACAGTCCGCGATATTGGTATTAATTTTGTCGTTTCCTCTTGGGGCGGAGGATTTACGAGTCATAGGGCGTAATGCGGGTCTAATTTGTAAAACATTTACTTTTGTGTGATACATTTGTACCACTCAAACGCATAACGTTTATAGCGTTGAGGGATTTTGAATTATACCAGACTTAGAAAGACGGAGATATTGTCGTCACATTCATAAAAATTAAGATAGGTAGGATCTAGTGAGAAAATCAGATAACAGTGTTACAAAACAAAAATCCGACTGAGCACTCCATATAGTAGCAGAAATAGGGATTGACCAGACGAATGGATGGAGTCAAAAAGAGCTGAAAATTTCGGAAGAGAAGTAAGGAAACTGCTAGGTACAAAGCCGAATAGAAACCAATTCTAAAGCAGGCCAAGGTGCGTCAGGAATTGTAGCCCCGGAGATAATCATGAACTTGGAAATTATTGTAGCATTCCACTAATAATTCTTTGTTTCTCTTTTACCCTTTTATACCCTTTCCAAGTGTGGAAGAGCACCAATATTTAACAAGAGAAACTTTTTAAAGCATTGGAGTCACTCCTTCTAACTTCGAAATGTATATATTAATTATAACCACAGAATCACTAATTGTAAGTACTTCTCTAACGACTACGGCTCCAAGGCCATTTGGTTTCTAAGCTATACACAAATTCCTTACAATGGCAGGATATCAACGCTTCAAACATTAGTATAAAATTAACCGCTTAATGCATTGGAAACAATTGTCGTGTCTGATGAATCCCACATTCGGTTGGTCCTTAAATTTTCTTTTTCAGAGGAGCCAAGACAGAACCACAAATGACTCCCTCGTGTTGGTGAAGGACCTATTTAAGTCTGGAACGTAATAAAACTAGGGATCCTTAAAAAATCTATTTAATTAGAGACAAAATTATAGTGTTTGACGGTTCTCATTTTTATTAAGGATTTTTAACGCAGTTACTATTAACTAAGGCATGCGTGGGCTAACAAGCTTGTATCGAATGCATACCTCTATGGTGGTTCAAGATTTTTCTCGGAAAATTTGGTTAGACTCCCAAGCAGCTAAGAGCTCTAACGTTTAATTTTCCCTGTGTTAAGAGATGAAGAAAATTGGCGTCAAGTTTCTGTAGTTTCCGGTTCTATTAACTTTGAGAACTCTGGTAGCTTTTGTCGAATTTAAGAGATTAGTGAGAAGTATGAAGGGTGAACTTTTTCAAATGTTACTGTAGTCACGAAGTGAAGATAACTGTCTTTTCCAAAATTTCCTCAAGCTTAAAATTTTGGCAACTCTTTGCTGACTGAATTTCAAGAAGCTAAAGCTCCAACTTCTTAGAATTCTACTTTATTTCGCTTGGGACCAAGAGATGAGGAAGATGGTGTACATTTTTTGTCCATCTCATTGGACTTTCTAGAGTTTCCACACTGGTAATTTTTCTAGTAGTTTTATTCGATTTTGAAGATGTGGAAAGATTTAATTTGGTGAGATTTTAGTCCATTCCTTAAGTCAGGAAGTAAACATAACCAATTGTATTAGATTGCTTGTCTTGCTAGACTCGGTTAAACTTTAGAGCGCTGACAAATTATTAACAGTAGGTCATCCTAAATCTTCCTGGCCGATATTGTTTCATACTTTCTGAGCCGAAGGTATTGAGATAATTATGTACAAAGTTGTACTTGAGAGCAGGTTTACTGAGAAATTGAATCTTTAGTTTTGATCCGCAATGTGGAAATTCGCACCAAGGATATTGGGTGAAAAATGGTATGTGTAAAATACTACAAGTATATTTTTGTATGAGCACTGTCCTAAGCAGCAAAACAAGGAATAAGTACTTAAAAGTTGAAAATGCAATAAATCAGTTTATGGAGCAGAGCCTCAGTAAGCGTCGCTGTACAATTTAGATAACTACCGACGTCTTTTGTAACAACTGCTGATAGAATGAAGAATCGTATCGAAATACTAAAGCTAGACGAGGTAAAATTTTGGGAAAAACACCGAATACATAAAAGGCGCTTTTTGGAGAATGCAGTAGACACCCTTAAAGAAACTAATTGTAAACTAACTCTTTGTTTGTCTATTTAAAGGATGTGCAAAGCTATGATACAGTTGATGACCAGTTGATATATAATAATACTCATAATAATAAATAGCACAATAAAGGTCATCGCAATGCAAGGTACCTTTGGTAAGTTAGCGTTTGCGACGACTGACTTCATAAATTTCAATTGGAATTCTTTGGATCTCAAAGACAAGCTTTGTCTAAAAGCATAAAAGGAAAATTATTTTCTAATGTAAAGTCCAAATTATATCTGTCTATCTCTCCAGTGGAAGGACTTTGAGTATCGGGGTGCCAAATTTCTTGCTAGTAAGTGTAGATACTATACCTCAGTTGGGTCCATATGAAATAACCGAGAGGTCTTGAAGCTGCCTCTAAGCGCTTTTAAGGGCATGGGCACATCAAAATACTCTTTCTAGCGTTAGCTCTCGCTCTTTGGAGGCTCGCTTCCCACCACTGGTCTGGTCTGTGGCCCAGCTAGGTGCATAAGGAATAATTAAGATGTCTTGAAGATATCTGTAGGTGTTGTTTCAGGTTATGCATATATCGAAACTTAGGAGTCCTAGCAATTCCTTTAGAACCTAGCTGGTATGCAGACCTTTGTAGTAGAAAACGAATTTCCAGAGAATGGCAGTTGGCACTAAGAAGAGTGTTCCGATAGGTCCATACCCTTCAAGAACGCTTATTCTCTCATATTCACTCATTCAAAACCCCATGATTATTATTTTACAGACTTTATCGCAGAATCAACATGGTAGACCTACCCTTACCGATGCTGGCCTTTATGAGGACTTAATCCATAAATCAATAGAATTTCTTTATACTTTAATACCAACTGGCGAAACTCGATTTGTAGTGATCGTAATTTCGCCTTTGCCAAACTGTTTATATCTTGACCCAACAATTTCATTTATGTATATACTATCGCCCAAGCATTATAGAGGCAAGTGATCTTAGCTAATCCTCGTGTGATTATGTTCTGTGTGTATGACTTCGTGTCTTTATAGTAACACGCGGAAAAACTATTTCGGGACTCGAAGTTTTCCACAAAACGTAATTGTTAACACCAGGATTGGATTTATAACTTAAGACACAGTGTTTTCTTTAAAAAGTGGATATTGGTCTCTTGTGAGGAAGAAAATGTAGTTGATGAAATAGACACCTAGCATATCAAAATTGGAAGGTGAAACTCACATCTTGGGCATAAGTATGGTAGGTTCTATCGAACGAACTATTTTTGCAGCAGTATTTCTAGAGAATATTATCGTATCTGATTTTCCCATTACAGTAAAGCTATTATCCTTCCCTATATCGTCAATAATCTTCCAAACCGGGAGGGCAGTGGGGAAGATTATATACAATTATCTTCTAAATGATATAGAGAAAGAGCATAATTCCAGAGGGAAGCAGATACGGATTGAAGTATAAGAACACGTAATAAGTCTTGAGGACCCATATTTTGAAATTTTAAACATAGGAAATTATTGTAAGAAGTGTGTGTATCCAACATTGTTTGTTCCTTTGGACACAATTAAAATGAAGCGATACAGGTCGTTCTACCTGCAACGTAACAGCAAGAACACAAATTGCTTCCGTTGTGTAAAACCTATTAGGGGGCCTATAACTCAGAGATCTCCCCTCATTGCGCTTGTGACGATCATGTATTACTTTATCTGCCGGAAACTCTCGCGGAAAAATAAATCACCTTCAACAACAATTATTACAACACTAGTTGAAGAAATATGTTCAACATTTAACATTAAAGCACCTTAAAAGTATATCGCCGGCAATATTTTTTAATTTTCCCTTGTAACTACATAATAATTTACTTCCCCTAATACTTAAATGCCACACTGTAATTTCTAGTTAGATGGAATGAAAAACATAAATTGCAGGCCGAGAACCGCTTACCCTTTCTCGTCGTACGAAACGAGTAGACCAGCGTTGTTTCTAGATAGTACATAATATGGAGTTATATGCTTCTCTCCGCACTTGTACCACGGACAACTTATGTCTTTCGCACCCCTTCCCGTTGTGTGCGGTTCTACAGTTTCACAAATCATTCTCGCGCGAAGTCATGCGGACATATTTGTCTTCTTTACTCGGCGAGATGAAATTTTTATTTTTGCAATTTGTCGATTAATTTCCGACTTATATTTAACATCGTATCGCAGATGATAGGTGTAGATTTCCCCCGTCTATCTAAAGTTTCCTGCTGTAATTGATAGTTTATAAAGTTGGAAAATGCGTTTTAAATATTAAAACGATTTGAGTAATTTACGCCAAGCGCTACAAGTCGAATATAGCGAGCCCACACAAAATAGATAGAGGCTGAATATCCTCCAGGGTGTAGTCAACGTGTAATGTCTTAAAATTTTGTATGTGGCCAGCTTTAGCAATGTTTACGCGCTCGCTGGCCTGAGTAATCTATTTTCATTACATATAATGAAGCACGAGGGTGAGACGATAATAAATAAACTTCAGCGGGCAGACAGTATTCTAAGCTGCATCTGTATTAAATTATGGCTGAAAAGGATCATGCTATGTACGTTACTTTGCTCCTCTCGCAAAGAATTACCCAAAAAAGAACACCGAGTTACTTTGTGTTTTCCATGATGTAAATGCCCTAATTTGATTTATTCGGTACTAAGAAGAAATTTGTTTCAATAATCATTTTTAATAATTAAGTTGATTGAGACATATTTGTTTTACTTTGTAGAAAACTGGACGACCAGAAATTAATAAAGTACAACATAATGATGGGTAACGTAGGTGTAGAAAGGTAGAAAGTTTGTATGAGGTGAAGGAATGAATCCTCTACGATTTGCAAAGTGAAACCTAAAATTTCATTTTTAGTTTAAGAAAGTTTCATTAGCTAATTGCGGGTCCCCGGGTTGTATTGTAGTTTTACAGTACATAATTTGCTAGCTTATTGACTTTATCCTTTTAAAATCCCACGGTTCTATTTCGCGAAACTTTTGAGAATATTTCTAACCCGTTTGTTTAGAGGTTAGAGGATAGTATAAGCAGTAATTGCTTGGAAAAATATCTGGAGATTTAATTGAATATGTAATCTCGTTAGCTAATTCTAGGATCTCATTCCAATTGGCTTTTGGTGCATATTAACGAGCCTTGTCCAACAAGAACAATACACATTTATGTATAGAGTGGATTGCGTTTTACGCATTTCATCTGGATAAACTTAGAACTTAGCCACAATGTCCAGCCTGAGGATTTTCACAACTTGCAGTTCCACGTGATGACGCATGCATAAAATTCTAAGTTTGTATGGAAAAATGACTTTCTGAGTTTGAAAGTAAATTATTTATAACTTTATAACAGTCTCCATTTGAGAACATTGTATGTCAAAAGGTTGTCATAAGATGTGGATGTGGAACGTGTTATTGTCCTTTTTATATGTTCCGCTATTGATTTTTCATGTCTCAACAAAAACTACGTATCGAACAAGAGATTTTAAATGTTCTGAACAATTTATCGGAAATTGAGGATCTATCAAATGATTCGGGCGATGATGTTGATCCAGATGCTTAGCATGAGTTTTCATTCACAACAGCTATTTTGCTGAATTTTCTGGAGAGTCTCTTCTCCTGAAAGTGGATACTGAAATTGAAGACCAAGGGAATCCAGATGACCCCAAATCTGACGTGATGTACCACGTTGTTGAAAATTTGTATCATAATTTTATATACCTAAGAGCTAACTAACCATTTTTTTTTAATTGCTGCGTTAATCTAACAGGAGAATTTGATAAAAATGGATGGGAAGATGATTGGGGAACGTCAGGTCAATACACGGTTCCCTAAGAGAACCGTTGCTAAGCTTGCCAGCTTGAAGAATATCTAAGTGTTGTTGATGAGCAAATAGTGACCATTGAACGCAAAACAGTATGTGAACGGAAAATCAAAACCATAGAGAATAAAAATATTTGCACTCTGTAGAACAAGTGCTCAAATATTTGGTTTGATAATGTATCATGGCTGGACGGCAGAACTCGATCCAGCAATATTAAAACATTTTTAATCACGGCGAATCAGTGGTCCTCAGAGTAGCAGAACGAATCAATGAGAAAAATGTGCTTCTCATGTTCATTCTTTCTCAAACTATAATCTTCTACAGTACATTAATAATAACAGTGGCTTGACACCCCTCGGGGCGGTTGCGCCTCTTCTTCTGTGAAACTTTCTTGATCCATTGGCCGGGGTGGATCAATCCCCACTTCTTAGAGTTCCGACTTGCCTGCTGATGTATCGCCACAGACTTCTATCCGCCATCTTCCGCTGCCAGTTCTTTTTCCAGCCCGTTTTAGGTCCTCTTTCACTTCCTGTAGCCATGTCGATCTTGGTCTTCCTCTTCTTTTTCTACGACATCATCTGCATATGCCACTATCTGACATCTTCTACTTCTAAGTGTTCCTTTGTCTATCTTCGCCAACACATGTTCCAACGCTACATTGAAAAGCGTGGCCGACAGTGCATCCTCTTGCCTGACACCTTTGTTAATTATGACCTCTTGTATTTCTCCAAATTGTGTTTTTATGCTAACTGCAGTTCTTTCCATCGTCATCATTATTAATCTTCTCAATTTTTGTGTTATTTTTAATTTCTTTAATGCCAGTATTAGCTGTGTTCTATTTATTGAGTTAAATGCTTGTCGAAAATCTATGAAAAGCATCTCAATTTCTAACTTGTATTCATGGGCCTTCTCAATTATTTCTTTTATTGTGTGAATTGCATCTACTGTCCATCTTCCTTTCGTAAATCCACATTAATATTGGCCTATACTGGTTTTATTCTGATTGACCAGTCTTTTTTGTATTAATGTGGATAGTATTTTATACGCCGTACTCAGTAGTGTAATTCCCCTGTAGTTATTACACATTTGTTGGTTTCCTTTTTTATAAATTGTTACAATTTGTTCATTCTCCCAATCTTACAGTACATTAAGAATAAAAATATTTGGATATGCAACATGTACTACGCGGCAAAATGTCTTCACCAACCCACCATTTTCGTGTGAACAAAGACATGAAGAAGCGTGGTAAAGCCTCCACTGAGCAATTTATAAGTGAAGATGGAGATGTTATAATAAAAATGGTATGACAATAAGTCAGTGCTTGTGTCGGAGTTTTGGCGAATTAGAAAGAAATATGTTCGCAAAAGATAGGATAAGGTTACGAAATATGTTGAGATACGAAGAAGTTGTTTACTTATGCAGAAGTTTACTTTAGTACATGGAAGAGATGAGCCAGGTATGTAGATTTTCTGATCACAATTTATCACACATTCCAGACACTTCCAATGTTTCTGCATATATTCAGTTTATGTAGAGTATGTAAATGCCTGGATTGAGTAAAAGTCATTTTAAATATCCTTCCTACCACTTTCAGGTTAATCAAAGAACTCTGGGATTAATAGCTATATTTCCAAAACCTTAAAATAGTGTTTTTTTAAACGGTGTAGAAGTACATATATGTATCTACTAACTCCCGTGTTGTTGTTTGATTGACCTTAAAGTCGTAGAGGAGAGGATATTTTAAAATATAAGTACATAGGTCATGAAACATCTCTATACATACATACATTTAATTGAGTACAAGAAGAAAGCATAGCAATTAGGTGTTCCTGGGAAGGAGCTGATTAATTTGCTTCACTTTATGGTAAACATGGCGAAAGTATTCGCAGAAATAGGCAAAGCAGTTACAAGAATAAGGGGTCACCCCGCAATTGGAGAAAGTCCGGTGCCATGGCCAACTATGTCTAGAACAATTCAGGTGAAAATTTATCCACCAGCAGTTGTACGCTTAGATAACGTTGGACATCATTGATCGGTGAAAGAAAATCTCTAGCGGGTATAAGAAATAAGGTTGTAAAAGCAAAATCAAATTTGTTAGCGCTAAATGCAGCATTGATTTATGTTCAGATAGATAAAAAGATGTTTTTTCAATTATCACACTAGTTTAAAATTTCAATAATTATGCTCTATAGCAACTTTCAAGAAATTAACTTGTAAATCTTCTTCAGTATCTACTTACGTTTACTTGCACAGTGCCTTTATCTACAACCTTAGGGATGTGCTTCTCTGACTGGGAAATTTAAGAATTTAATTCGAGGATCTGTTTAGCAAAGCCTCTATTTGCTCCAAAAATTGAATAGAACTGGTTTTTACTTGGTGAAGCTCCATAATAATAAGGAACTGACTAACTAACTAAGGTTAGTTCGATAGTATAGATCAAGGGTCTCCTAACTTTTCAGCCTTGGGGCCATACTGATTACTTCAGTGAGTTTTCTGCGTATTATACTTGTCATTAAGCTTTACCTAGGAAGTTAATAAATCCGAGTTATTATCACTTTGTGTTTTTTTATCCAACTTATCACAACAACAATAAGCTATTAGCTGTCGCGGGCCGGATTGATGACACTGGCGGGCCGGATTTGGCCCGCGGCCCGTAGTTTGGAGATCCCTGGTATAGATTAACGAAGCCACTGTGTTGGCGAAACGAATGTTTAAAATTATTTTGTTAAATATAGTGTAGTGCTTTTATTCTACGAGTTTTATTCATTTGTATTTGTTTCTAGAAATAGTAATTTGTGACCGAAAGAGTTAAATCGATGTGGTGGGCATGAGGCATCATTTTGTTTGAGTTCACAAATTTCATTCTTGAATTAATTTTTTCGAAATTTCCTGGTTATTGTATCAGTCACGTACTCAACCTCACTCAGAGCTCACTAGAGGTACTAAAATCGTCGTAACTTCAAGAAACAGTGATGCAATATACGGATATACATTAAGCTATTGTTCGTCACGACCTTAAAATGCAGTACAGGTCTTATGGATATGTATTGTAGGGTTGTTCGACAAGATCTCTGGATACAAAATGCAAAATCAGAACCGGAAATAGAGATAGCGTTATTGATAGATTAACGTGACAATAAGGGACGCAAAATCCCTATTTCATCCCAGACTATATCTAAAGAATGAGATGGACAATACTTTAATGTATTTCCGATAATTGCACCGCTGTTTCTTGTAGTTACGGCTTACGTTGCTTTACGTCTGTATATTACTAAAGATGATCCCCATAACACCGTATAATGTGCATTATTTTAACAGTTAGATATATTATCTTCTATCGCAATTTACTATTAGCCGTGTAAAACCGCGAAAGTTATACTTTGTTAAATTTTGAAATAGTTTCTGGTAGCAAGACGGATTTTGACACCTTAACGTCGTTTCGTATTCCCGGGCGAAAGCGAGGCAAATCCTACTCGAATTTCAAATCTGAACTCCATGATCCAATAACAGATGTTTCCGATGACATGACGCAACATGGGGAACAGCAACAAGAGAACAACAACAAAGTTAAGCACATTTCTCTTGCTAAAGATAAAGAAATTCACTCCGTGTAGCCGGATCCCCCGGATGAAACAACTTCAGTACGAACTGTGACAAACAGACCAAGTTACTCGGGTCTGCTTAAATGTTAGTGTACCTTAATTACACAGTCTTGTACAGTGTCTTGTTTAAACAACGTACAACGCCACGCGATCTCGTTAGATTATCCGTCGTATCTATAGCTCATGTATACGGAACCCTGTTAGCTAGAACAGGACCGTTCATCCACCATCGGTTGCTTATTAGAGTCTGGTGTCTATTTGGCAGTTACTTTGTTGAATTCGAGACGGGTGATATCCATTTATCAAACGTTGCGCTTGTTAGCGGCATATTTTCTGATCGTTTAATGAAATTCGATGGGGTATCGGTTATCGATATTGCATTACAGAAGGCGTAGTTGTGGCAGTACATATGAAAGTTACGGTCCATTGACGTACGTTTTGAAATAAATAGCTTCAGGTTCATGCAATTTAATGAAACTCGTGCGGTCGGCGGTGATAACGTTTATTCGCACAACTCGATACCAATCGTAATAAATACAAAGTTAAGCTCTGAAAAGTACCTATTTCCCAATACGAAAGAGCAAAAGTCTAGTCTCATTACTTTAAAATTGCTAACCGACTGATTTTGATCGCCTTAAAATATGTTATTCCTCCATTTTCTTATTTTTATTGGACCGCATAAGGAACTAACATGGACCAAATCCTATGGGAAGAAATCCAATTCGAAAAGCAACGTTTTGATAGCAAAGGAAGTAGACTTGTCTTGCTAAATTAGTAGTTTATAAAAAATGTAATGAAATCACGTGCTTCTCTTTTACTACGTTAACTTGGGTTCAGGAAGCATTTTTCGGCAACTACGTTGTTCTTGGCAGGCATTGAACAAAGTCCATGAGAAAGGAGAATGTAACGCCCTTTCTGGATTTCCTTTGAGTTTGAAGCAGGAAAGAAAACCCAAAAGAATATAAGCAACTACTTAATTTTGAAAATACGGGGATAAGTCAATAAATAAGTCGCCAAACTAGATAGAGGCAATAATAATCAAAGTAACTTCCTGACATTTCACTTTTCAACATATTCACCTTGTACATTCAGACAATTATCCCACCTCTTTAGAAGTCCATGAAAGCTAACGAGAAAGAAGCCTTTTGGTTGCTGTCGCAGCTAACGGGTAACCTCTTAGCTTATGGCATCATTAGTTTCAAAATGGCGTCCATCCAAATAACTTGCTCAAACAGATGAAAATCACTGTGGGCTAAGTCGGGACTGTACATAAATATTCCAAGCGATGTCAATGAAATGTTCGTAACAGTTACTGTGAGAGGACATTTTCACCCAGAAGAATCACTTTCCCTTTGTGAGGAGTCCAAATTGCTTGTGGCGAATGGCCTATCGAAGTTCCCGCAGAGTGATGCACATGGCTTCCACAGTCTAACCATGAGGCTGGAATTTCTGCAGTATAATCCATTGCATTATACGTTCTTGGAATCGTCTTCAACTTTTTTCTTATTCAGGTAAATATCCTTCCTCAATACAGGTGTTGATTATCCCTGCCAGTGGTTGACACAGTTCATTAGTAACACATTTCTTGATGACCTTATTCATGTCGTAAATATCTCGATCTTTATTTTTCAGATTCATAATGATCTTGTTTGTGTTTCTCCATAAGACACTGGTCTGAAGAAGAATGAAGCAGCATTATTTACAGGGAAACATTTCATTAGACCCAATGAAGAGGCGGAACTAATAATAGTGTTAGCAGTTCCAATTCCTATCTTATAAAAATATTCGTTTATGTAATTTGCTGAGAGACCAGCAAGTTCCATATATCCTGATCAATTGGTGAGAGCTCGTTTTTGATCAATTTCCATGTTGCTACTACTTTCTTGCTACTGTTCTTCTATACTTTTAGTAGTTTGCTGTCTCCTGATTTCCTGCATTGTATTTCCGTATACTTTTTCTGATCTTTGTAAATATCATAGACTTCATTAATATTTGTGGATTTTGCAATTATTGCAAGGACATCCGGTTTATTTTTCATATTTGCAATTTCGTCATTGTATGTTAATTTATTATTTATTTATTATTTGCAACTATTTGCCAATACGTCGATAAAGTTTTAGATCGAAGTGGCCAGGTTGTCATTTATTTATCTTTCTCGTGCTTTCGACACCATAGATCATGGCATTTACCTGCATAAATTGAATGGATTTGGCTTCGTTCCGTTGGCGGTGGGGCTCTTGAGTTCGAAGAACCGAAAATGTTATGTTTTTTACAATGGTTTCTTTTCAGAGGAATTCAACCTAACCTCGGGAGTACCGCAGGGACCAAATCAAGGTCCTCTTTTGTTCAGCATATTTATAAATGACTTATTATCAATGACGTGTCCAGTCCTCGCTTACGCTGATGGTATAACATTTTTTCCGAGATTTCATCAGAGGATGATGCTAGACTTCTCCAAATAAACATAAACATTGTCCTGCAGTGCAATGACTCTAAATTACTCTTAAACATACGAAAGTGTTACATACTTTCGTTCTGCCGCTCTACATCATCCTTCTCCACCAATTAAACCATCAACACTGTTGTGATCGAGAGAAAAGGGGAAGTCAAAACTTGGGGATTGTGTTCGATACTAACTTCGCTTTCAAGTCTCACATATCATCGATCTCTTCAGATGCAAGTGGAGCCAAGTGTTTTCTGATGCGAGTATCGAGGTATTTCGGGGATCCGAACTTGCTCAAGATGCTATACTATGCATTCGTCCTTAGCAAATTGGAACATATACCTTTGATGTGGTATCCCTTGTACATGTGTGGCCATCTACCACTAGAGCACATCCATATAAAATTTTTGAAGTTTCTCTCCTTCAAACAGGATGGCATATATCCGGATGTTGACATTTTGCAATCCGGTTTACTGGAACTACACGGTATGGTCTCACTGTCATCTCGAAGGGATATGATTTGCGAAAACTGTCTTCTAAACCTAATGAACAACAAACTCATTCCATACCTCGCATCAATACCAGGACTGACTGCAACTTCAGACTACCCTTTGCTAGGACGAACATTATTAAGCAGACGTCGATCTATATTATGTGTAAACTGGTTAATGAATGCAAGGATGAATCTATGTACATCGTAGTGTTTTTCACATTTTTTCCGTACATGTGTTTCAGACTATATTATATTCTTATTGTAGCTTTTGCCCCTTAATAGGGTGGCCTGTTGGGCAAATAAATAGTATTATTATTATTATTATTATTATTATTATTATTATTATTATTATTATTATTATTTGCCCTTGTTGGTCTTACTCTTTTCTTGAGTAACTAAATAGCAAACTACACCAGTCGTGATTTCTAATTACAACCAACCGAACTGGAACATCTCAAATATACATCACACAGCTGCATCTACGCCCAATTATTACTGAAACAATTCCAACACCAGATGCTGCAATGTCAACCTCTTTCATTACGCTCCTAATCGATATACGAAACGATGGCGTGTACATTTACTGCGTGTCACCGCCGGTATTTCTTCTACAAACGCCGGTTCCAAGTACTACGCAACATATTGAAATGCAAATACTTAGACATCGCCAACGGCACATTAGGAGGAGAGTGGATGCGAACTGGAATTTTGCAAACGTTCGCTCATACGTACGTCGAACGCTATCTTAATTGAAATCTCACATTTCGAAACGTGTGTAATTATCGTCGTAACATCACCATCTGACGGTGCGTGCGACTACGTTAGATGCTAATGATTTTAGGCGGATTGTATGTATGTATGTATGTACAATGACTTTACGGTTTCGCATTTAGCATATGTATGTACGTATTATGCGAGGGTATTATCGATAGTAATAATCCTAATCGTGGTTTCATATCTGAGGTCTCGTACAATTAGGACTTCGGGATTATTGCATTAGTATGTTGTAATTGTCAATTGAACAGTTCCGTTAACGAGGAGGCCTATAAGCTATTCATTTTGGAAATTTTCTAGATGAAACTCTTACCTCTTACTTCGTTAAAACCCTATACCTACTTTATGCAAACTAGCATTAGGCTTGGTAAGGATTCCAACAGTGTCTGGCTTATGAACACAATAACGATCTGAATATACTTCTCGTAGAGTTTGACTAATATTTACACATAAGCACATATAAGTATTGCTTTTCAGTTCATTCGTTTATAAACAATTTGAGAATTTCCAGTATCTTAGTATGCTATCTATGTAGTATCTTACATAGTTGGCGCGCTCAGATATATATATATATGTGTATATATATTACAAATTGTTTGACACCAGTTTTTCTGAAATGGCTGCAGTTTGGTAATAGCAAGGGATCAATTTAATATGGGCTTGTAGATAATATCAAACCGAGAAGTCATAAAAGATGATTGAAAATCGAGCCTATTGTCAAAAAGCCAGCATACTTGATAGCTACGACGCATTCGTTTTAATCGCTTCGATACACATAGAGCAGGTAACTCTTTTATAACTTGAGAAATCAACTACTGTTTCATTAGGTGAACTTCCAGCAATCACAGTGTCTCCAGAAGTTATCAGTTGTTCATGTAATCTATGTCGAGATTATATACATATGTGTGGCAAATTTAGCATGATGCATCACGTAACCCAGGATCATAGTTTTCGTATACTTTTTCTTTCGAAATTTTTGGGTCTGAAAATCTTCTTGGCGATAACTGGGTCCGTCACTTAGGAAAAAGGAAATGGGGTCTGCTATAGAATACATGACTGAAGTGAAACTTCGAACGTATTCGCTCTTTATAGATTAAAAAGAAAAACGACAACAAATACAATGAAATATTGAAACGAATATTAAGCAAATAACAAAAAAGGACGATCAATACAACCAAATAACTCATGGAATGGCACGTTTCGTAGGTTATGTTTTATTTATGACGCACGTTACGGCTTTGAAAGATGCAATAAAAACATGCCTTACTTGATTGCTACTTTCCACACTCATATTCACGACTTCTAGGAATCCTCCGAAGCATAAAAGTTGTTTATTTATAATTAGGGATTCCCAGTGAATTCGTTTGTGTCAAGTCGTCAACGTCGCAGGAATCAGTTGAGAAAACAAGAAAAGGCGACTTTGCGTAGTGCGATTATACCCCTTTCTCTTACGCTCCGATTAATGGTAACACTAGTTACGAGGTTTTCACCCCCATTCTCGCTTTTGCCAATACCCATCTCGAGTATAATTCTCGATTTAGCCTAACGGAATTAAGAAATTTAAAGATGTTGTTGATGTTGAATATATTTGAAAAGGTGGTAGTTGTCTACAGCTATCATAGCTATCAGGTATCATATTTGCTGTGAAACATATATATTGCTATATCAGAAATGCTCGCTACATCTATGTAGAATCACAATATTTGGTTTAAGGGAACTGATAAAAGCTCATCTTTGGAAAGTGGTAACCTAATACGGCCGAGATTTTTCTTGTTGAAGTCAAAGGTCGAGCTGGCAAAACGTATGGTGTCAATAGAAAAGGGATACCTGCAATGTAATTCAAGGTGGCTAAGGATGTTTTGGTAATATTATTCGGCCATCAAAATCGCCAGATTTTACCAGCATTTACTTCCTTGCATCAACTTTATGTAAGAATATCGTCTATGATATCAACCGAGTAAAATTTAAAGAGTGAAAGAAAATTCCTTGAGTTTATGATTCCATTTTACCCGAAAGTTCACTTCATCAGCGCCTATACTACGCATTTCTTTGACTTGTCGTTCAAGCGTATTTAGATGCCTTCATTTAAGAAGTAATTATCAAAAATAAAATCTTTTTCGCTCATATTCTGTAGAAACTTCAAAACTAGGATAAAATGGCGTAAGTACGTAGAAAAAAATTATATGAAAATTGTTACAAAAGGTATGAATCTACTTTACTACTAAAGTTAGGCCTTCACTGAACTAAAAAATTATCCAATGAAAACCTTCAAGTAAAATGTCCATCCTTCCACAGGATTGTTTCCTGTAAACGTTCACTGTAAAACTTCTTCTTCTTAATCTTTTACCCTTTCTACCTTTCGGTGTAAGGGTTCGGAGCCACCGAGCCGTATATGTACACGCATATACCGTACCGCTCCTGGCCCACCCAGTGGCATTTCCTTCAATTTCGCAGCTTATTAGAGGTCCAGATCCCTTTTTAGGATTTTAAACTGCTACGCTCTGCCGCTACCGGGTCTCGAACGCCGGCCCTTCGCACTGTGAAGCGCGAGTTTTACCACTCAGCCACTGAGGGGTTTCACTGTAAAACTACAAGGTCAATTTCTGAGCTACCGCTGTTTTCACAATAACAAAAAATAGTAAAGGTGCATCGCAATAAAGCCAATAAGTAGTAGTTGGTGCCCCTCAAAGAGGAAAAACCACCCAATAGAAGTACATTTTTGAAACCAAATTTTTGACAAAAGGTTACTGCTTTGAGAATAATTAATGATTAAATTCGTAGCCTTTATAGAGAAAATTTTATAATGGGTTACCGCTTCACGAAAACGAGTACATTTTGTTACTCGCTTGGACATGCTTCTAGAAACGTGATCTATTGACTCTTGTTGAAGGTCATCGCAAGCATCATGAAGCTGTTGTAAATTAATTGGAGGGCCGGGAAGCATACCAACACTTTGACCTATCATATTCCAGACGTGTTGTATGGGCCATATATTGATGTTAACCCCTTGCAGGGATCGCAATGTAGCTACGGTGACATGAAACTGGACATTGCCTTGCTGGGACCTTGCGTTATTTAGCGTCTGGGTATGTGGTTAAGCGAACGGTTCTGAAACTTTGTAAATTTACATTTCAACATTTAAATTATCTCGAAGCAATACCAAAGGCGAAATACTTCCTATGATAATTTCACCCCCAATCATCAATCTTCTAGTAAGTGTAGTCTTACGTTTTAACGAGAAATTTAAAAGCTGTCATTCTCCTCCGCGACGTCAAACTCTTCACTACCGTGACGGGTTAATTAGTTAGAGGCAGTATTAGTCTTGGATGACAGAAAATCAACCTGAATGAACGAACACGGCGATGTATGGAATATATTGTTGTTGTCTGTGGACTATCTCGGTCAAAAGCACACTTCCCGCCTATCTTGTGGTACTATACGGGTCCTTAAGGGTAAGCACTCTTATTGTTAGGCTTCCATCTTTCTGTTCGACGATTCTTCTAGGGCGGTCGCAACCACGATGTTGCCTATCTTCTTGAGATCAATCCCTCCAACAACGAATAACTATGGTAATATCTTTCCACGTCCGGCTAGTAACTTGACGTAATACAATTCCCACCTCATGTAGTCAAGTTCAACAATACGACGTCGTTCAAAATCGCTTGGCTGTCGATAATTTGGTGGTCTTCGAAGTCTTGACGTTTTAATACATTCATTCACAGTTATAGACTGTTATGGTCGAATAACCGACGTAATCTGATTTCCCATTGCAGTTAGGCAAAAGGCGACATACAGATTTATTGGTTTCTTGTTAATCTCTTTAGCGTTTTTTATTCCAAATACCATGAACATTTGTACAAAATGCGATTTAAAAGTATAAACTTTCACCGGGTGATTCGCTCTTTTTCTCGTCACATAGTATATTTAGTTAGGTCGGGATCAGATCGTAACAAAATACTTCAATATAAAAGAGAACTCGGTAAAAACCACAGTTTATCCAGCATGTATCCACCACCTTGTTCCGCTCCCACCAAATATTATGGTACGCCTTTTCAATCAGTCGCCACCGATCGAATGGCTAATAAAAAGAAACGACGGACGCAAGCCGTGTACACAAACGTATCTCCGTCTACAAATACAACACAATAACTGCGAATTATGTCTCTCACCGATGGTCACAAATGTAACTGTACGTATGGACGTGTTTTGTACGCGTGCGAAAAATATACATATATGAATATATGTTCGCCTTGATATATGGACGTACCGGTATAGTAGGAATGTATGAATGTGTGTATGTAGATCTAAACACAGCAGGGAAAGTATGAGTTTGTCCACGAGGGAAAACAAATAATGTGACTTCCGTATTATTGGAAAACTTCAGACCACAATTTCGAGTTTGTGAATTTTCTATTCTATAAGGTTATTTACTGCACTTTTAGTTCGTCGCCCAACTACGCTCCGAGCGGACCCTATTTTATTTGATCTATTAAAAGTTTGGTGAAGAGCCTCCCTATTACGTGTCTACCTGTTATTGCTAATCTTTATTAGAAAAGTTTATGTCAACGTTGCCGAAGGCTAGATCTTCTAAATGCACAAGTTTTGGTTATTTTTGTTTTGCTTCAGTTCATTAACTCCGAGGATTAGACCAAAAATTAAGGAAAACGAAAGTATATACCACGCACAAATTGAATACGACCAAGTACGTACATATTGAATAAGAAAGTAGAACATCCACATAACTCTCCAATTTTCGACTTATCATTAAACTGGGCAAATATCTGGTAACAAGTGTAAATGCGTCCTGATAAGGACGAAACTTGTTTACGGTGGCAATCTACGATTACTAAAACACGATTTCCTCCGTGACAATTGCTAGCATATGCAATGTAACCTCGCAGTACAGCCATTGCACAACTTTCCCTTAGAGCTGCCTAACAGACGAACCTCAGTGATAGGTCGTTCATTGGATAGTTATGTAGATGTCTGCTTTTTTATTCGTTTATAATTTTGACTCAAGTAATTTTTTGAAACTAGCTTTTTATCTGTACATATTGTACATGTTGAGTTTAGAATTACTATAAAATATACAACAAATATATAAATACATGAATTTTAAATGTAATAAAAATCCTTCTTAGTGCGACATACTAAATAGTATACGCATATGTTTCCGTATGCAGGTCGTGCAACAAGTCCTTGAAGTACCAAATTAATGAAGCTTAATTGCACCGCCTAACGCGAAACTGACAGACACATTTTGCTGCCAAGAATTATCTAACATACACTTAACGTACGCATTCATCGTATCCACCGGTAACACAACTGTCCTTTAGAGGCAATGACACAGTAACTGTCGGCGAAAATTGTTTTTTGGTGTTTATTTTCAGGCACTTGTTTCCGGTTACCGTACAATTATATCTTGAGTCCGTAATAAAAGCTCATGCGCGCGAATTGTATATGGAGGACCCGGCGGAATATATTTGCATCATTTCAATGGCTACATATTTGTAACAGAGAAGGCAAGCTTTACGTATGTATAAGGCTTATACGCCCTGGGTAAATTAGTTCTTGTGCTTGAAGCTAAATTAATTTTCTTAATTAAGAATTATGTTGCGCCGTTTAGATCCTGTCCAAAGAAAATGCTAGAGGTAAAATACTAATAAGATTTTGTAAGAGTTAATTGCAAATTAAATTTCTTTACGCTTATGATGTCAACGAAAAAGGTTGATGAACTTAATACCTATTTTTTTGAGTATTCATCCGAATATTTACGTCTTTTCAGTCTAATATTGGGTTAAGTCGACTGACGCTCTATTAACTAGATATGGGTCATCCAGCGTTTACTGGAATGGTCACACTTCGCATGCACTTAGGTGGTCCTCGTACGCATAGAGTGACCTATGTTCCCTTTCGGATGCGTAGTACCAGGAACAATCCTTTGGCTCTTCCCTCGTATAAAGTGCCCGTTCATGTTTCTTGCTACTAGATCTACCTTCTGCTCAGACGGAACTTCTCATCCCTTGGATTTTACATATCCTCCTAGAGTGGAGTTACCGCTGTTCTTGCGTAAGCCCAGCTGTAGACCCTCTGGATTGTTTCTTCCTGAACGAAGCTACGATCGTCTAGTTCTACAGATGCTTTTGCAGTATCACAGAACAATTGCCCTATTTCTTAAAATAATGAGGACTCCCGATCAGCCTTCATCTTGTTCAATATTGTTGAAATTGTATGGCTTTTGCAATGAAGATCTTGGTAAATCTTCCAAGGTTACACGTTGCTACCATCCCGAAGTTCTCTTCATAGCTCGCTGAATCGCTTTGTTCGCTCTCAGTCGTATAATAGTCACTATCCAACACAGTTGCCCCAGCTGCACGTTCATAATACTCCACGTCACTATTTTCATTTATTAGTGCTGTCACTTCATCTTGTGTTAGTGCCACGTTTATTATAGGTGTAACAGCAACACTTATCATATGCTCACAAGTCTCACACACCTTCTCACATATCCCTATTTATGAAATATTCCCGAAATAACACTAGGAACTTATGGCAATAAAACACGTGCGAGTGCACTTCGAAATCACGTAACCAACGCTGAATCTCAAAAGACTAAATAAGGGTTCAAGAAACCTCCAATTTTTGTCTGAGTTGCCGGGGAGGCCCGAAGCCACACAGAGAACAAGGTAAACGCTACCGGGAAGTCCCTCATGATAAACCTGCATCTCTTACCCACTTGTCGGGATATAATAGGGCAGTGTCCCTGAACCAGTGGTCGGCGGCGGCACTAGAAGTGGTCTGCGAAGTTTTGATTTATTTAATCATATTATTGTGATAGGATCATTTGAAATTTCAAAATGAATTGCTGAATCAAGAATAAAGCGCACCCAATCAGCAAATCGATAATAAGGCCATGCTTACCAAAAGCTGCTGGAGAGGTATTGGTGCAGGATGCTCGAAAGAAGTATCAAACGATACGATGAAGTTGCGCATCGAAGAAACGTCGAGTGATGACCAAAAGTACACAAAGATTTACGAAAGCTTAAAATTATGCCGAGGTTTGCGTTACAGGGTGATAAATCCACAGACGTTCCATAGTGCTCTCAAGTAAGATTTTTGGACGGTTGCAAAGCTTTTAAAGAGAAATTACTAATGTTACATGGACTGGAGACTACGATTCAAGGCTCTAATGTTATAATAGGTGTCTACTTTGAGGCTCGTTGGAGTTTGTACGGCCGGCGCTCCTGCTTTGCTTGCCTCACGGTTTGATCTTGCAGCTCTAATAAAACAAAAAATGCATTAGCGGGAATATTCCCATAGCCAAACTTTGGCTGCCAAAATCCATCCGGAAGGCTTTACTGAAACGATTAAAATTGCTATTAAAGCTGTGAACTATTTTTTAGAAAATGTGCTTTGATATGAACGAACATGATACCTTGCGTTTCTACACTGAAATTCGGTGGCTTTGGAAAGGGAACATTTTGGCGAGGTTGTACGAATTCAAAGAAGTTAAAATATTCTTGGATAATAAGAAAGAAACGGAGTTGGATCAGTTCTGTGACCTACGATTTAAAATAAATCTGGCTTATTTAGTAAATATGTTTGCACAGCTAAATAAATTAAGTCTTCAACTACAAGACAGGAAACAGGAAACATATTCGCATATGTTAATAAACTTAGTGCATTCATCTCTATAATCGACCTTTTGTTCTCCCCGTTGAAAACATTAAAATCAAATATGGCAGCACAGTGTAATAAATGAAAGGAAGAAATCCAAGAAACAATTATAATCCACTGACAGCACTTAAAAAACGGATTCATTTGTTGTTTCCCTGATTGTGAAGAAAAGGTTATTGGAGACTTAATCTGCAATTCATACTTATATGAGCACAGTTTCTCGGCACTTTTAATTATTAAAAATGGAAATAGAAATTAGCTGGATGCTAAAGCCGACATGCGTTTGGCCTTAAGCAGCACTGAACCAAGAATTCAGCAGACATAAAAGATCACATTAAAAATGTAACGTTGTTACGGTCTCCTGGTTTGGAGAGAGCACCAAACAGTTACCCGTTTGCGTGGGGATATAAAATAAGAAAACAGGCTTTTCTGTTTTCATGCCGGTTTATTTGAACAGATAGATTGACATATATTTTTACAATAAAAGACATTTAGATAGACATATAACATATAACACATTTAGACAGACATTTAGACAGATCATATTGATATTTACTAGGAAATAAAATAATTATAAAAATACGTATTCATATATATATATATTGTTTCAATGTCAATTTTTTTCTTACACAATGTTCGCAACTCACTTATATTATATTCAATATCACGCACTTGGCGTGTATTCTATTTGTGTCTTTATTTTCTGATATAATGACATCGAATTGTACTTGTGTTTCCCACTTAACACACGTTTGTGACTAAACGTTTCAAAATGCGTTTTGTTCAAATTAGTTCAAATATATATATATTTGCCTTGTTCTTAACGTTTTAAAATACGTTTGTCTTAAACGTTTCATATTCTATGCATCTATGTATTCAAAGATTGAATGATCTGTCTCTGCTTTTAAACCTAGGGACGGCCGGCCCTAATATTTTTGTACATCTCGTACATAGCAGCGGTTCACGAAAAAAGCTACGAACGTCGTCGGTGAGGCGGGTCAGTTCTAGACGACATTCGGGTGATATGGTTTCATACTAAATTTCTGATATTGCTTTCTTCTAACGCGCTGGCCTTACCTAAGTAAGCGACAATTCCAGGGAACGTTACTCAAGTAGCCGGTCGGTCTTTTTCGACTCGTAGCCTACGTAATGGGCCACATGTATGTAGTCGACGCTTGATGAATAACTCTTTGTACGTTCGTACTGGAGCCGATCGACGAAGTTTCTTTTATCTGTATGTTAAGGATTTTCGGTACGCATTATCGAAAGCGTTCATTGTTTGTCGGCGATGAATTTAGATAATGTTTGATACATAATACAAGCATTTACAAATTTCGAAACATAAAACTATTCTAAATTTAGTACATACATAAACAGAAATGAATATTAATTTTAACACATTGATACAAATAAAAACATCTATTGAAATTAAAACAAATGAATAATATTAATATATACAAAAACTGTTAATATAAGACTCTATTTAAAATGATGTATTTAAATCCTTAACAAACGTGTAATGCAACTTTTCTGTATTTTTTATTCATATAAAAGTTTTAATTACCTACTACTTTCCCTTTTTTGTCTATTTACTTTAATACTAAACTGCTAAATGCTTGGTGGTTCAGGGCAAGACAAAAATTGTATTACACGCTCCCTTATACCGAAAAGATAAACAACCCCGGTAATAGCGGGTCAATTGGAGCCACACGGTAGTTACTGCAACAAAATTCATACCGACAATTACTTGGTAAAAGAAGAAAAGTTTACTCCACAGAAGAATGATACAAGTCAACTTAAACAAAGGCCTAGAACCACAAGAGAAAAAGATTTTAGTTGTGTAATATAAAAGTAAGAAAGTGTAAGAACCACGGAACCACGTGGGAGACAGAAGGTAAGGGCGGGAAGTGGTTCCAATTAAAATGTATCACAATTTATCAGATTTCACAAAGGAATGTGGTAATTCTATAGTTATCACTCTTGGAAAATCATGCTGGGTCAGAGCAAACTTAAGTGTGAAAACATTGCCACCAATTTATAGCTCATTAGCAAGGTTGTTCTTAAATAATGAGTTGGGCAATGTGAACGAAAAGAAATATGAGAAGCTTTCGTTTGGTTTCAGTGAGGTTTTGTTAAGAAAAATATTAATTGTCCTCCCTCAATAGAGAGGTATTCGATCAAAGGATCAAAGATCATTTTCGAATACCTCGAAAATGATTTTTGATTCTTCGATTTTAAACCATTTTGTTATATGCGCAGTCATATCGGTTTGATTAAAGGTCCAGCAGAACTTGTTTCAACTAGATACCATCGGTGCAGTTTGTATTACTTCTGTAGTGTCGCATAATACATAGCTATAGCTTGCGTAAATTTAGAGTATACGCATAACGACAATCCGCAGATAGCTTTCAGTTCTGGCCTGCAGTATCTGCGAACATAATAAATTGAAGCGAATACGTCAGTAATGTTGATTAAAGGTTTCACATAGTTCACATAAAGAACAGGCCAAATATCTAGCCGGCCCGCGCGCGAACAATAACACATAATCTGTCCATTGTGTTCGCAGTTCACGTCCTTCACGATACCTCTCTATATAAGTAGGTCCTCGTTCGACCTTCCGGTGAAATATAGATTTGGGACCCCCGGCCGTAATCAGATAACCAGAGCACATAAATCATCATTTGTATTTGTATATATTCCCAAGTCGTGGTGACGTCTATCGACAGAAAAACGAGTTTATTTTCATAAAGAGGAAATTGTTTTGTTATAGTAGGTAGACATTGTCGTTCATTGTGGACGTTGAGGCTAATAGTATTCTAGTATTGACGTCTCCGCAACGTAAAGTAAACAATGGCTTCCGCGGCCTGTGCCGCTCCGGTTAAATAATGGACGTCATTTTAAATTTCTGAACGCTTCTACGGCTCCGCATCGTAATAAATCTTTCAAAGGACAATATAACGTCAACATTCACAGTGCAAGTAATTATTAACGCTATATTTAGATCGAATCGATAGCATTCGGAGGGTGCACGTTTGTGCAGTAGCGACGAGGTCAGCTAGCTTTTCTATGGCCATACTTCTCTATAAAGCCTGGAAGTTTGGAAATCTGTTTTCTTTTATGCAAATGATGGTTTGAACAAAGAAAGAAAGGTTGTGCTGATTAAACGGAGAATAGTGCAGGTTTATATTATCTTTGTGCAACGTAATATACTTCATTTTCTATTCCAACTGTTTTTGTATACTTGCTGTTTGCTTTCCGCTGCGTCTAGTAAATTAATATAAAATATATTGATAAAAGTATTCCCCTTTCTAGTCGATGCATTTTCACATTCGTGGAAACTAACCTCAAAATATTTTTTTTTCCCAATTTTCCCGCGTTATGCTGATTGTTTCATTTTGAAATTCACCCATCGCTCCCTCGACAGACCTCAAATGCAATAACTTACATCATTTACTTGTCGAAACGAACAGAAATCACTAGAAACCAGATCTGGAGTTGGTACCTGGTGAATAACTTATTTGTTCAATGTTTCGAGCAATCAAATTGTCAATCGTCAGAACAGCAGTGTGACTTTGAGGGTTGTTATAGTGCAAAAAAATCATACCCCTGGTGCATCTTTTTGCAAACATCTTGGAGAATTTGAGACGAAGAAACTGTTGTGAATCATTCAGCAATAATAGCTAACAGTATGGCGATTCCGCGTGCCACAGTACAAACATGTCCAATAATTTCGGAATATGTGGCGACCATCGTTTTGTGTCGTTCCTCTTCACGAATAACCTTTGTTGTAGTCGACTCATCCTCAAACACCCGAATTGTCCATTCTTGCTTTCGTTTCGAGATCATAACAGTATATTTATATTTCGTTACGTGTGATGATGAACAAAAGCAATCTACTTTTGAACTTAACTTCACTTGAAATTATGAGGAACCCAATGGGAACAAAGCTGGTGTATCCTCTAATGCTTGCGTAAAATGGTTCTGGTTGCTTAACAACAACGTTTAGAGTTGCTTAAATATTCATTACAATGCTCCAAATAAGACCAATATTTTTCGCTAGTCGCCTCTTTTAGTTTGGGAGCTCGAAGGCTGTCATTTAAGGAAAGTCCACCACGTTGGAATTCACTATACACACTGTCACTAGACGCTCGATCTATTTCCTAGAAATATTGGTTACGATTTAAGCCACGCGTTAAGTGGTAAAAAACCACAGCTCGATAATGGTCTTCGCCGAATTCCTTAGTCGCAATGGATCAGTTTAGATTTATGCACTTTAAAATATTGAAGTATGTCTGTTAACTGTTATAGTCGCCTTATTATCACATCGGTACTCCCACCACATATTATTTAATTAAATTCGGTAACACTTGTTTCGCTAGCACGAGACGAGCATTATCAAAATCGAAAACCATTCCTAAAAAGGGGTTTCGATTATGCTTGCCTCGTGCTAGCAAAACGTGTGTCACCAAATTTAATTCAATAATTGTGTAGTGAGGAGTTTACCGATGTGATATAGTCTCAATAAATACACCACATCACTTCCAATGACTATAACTGTTATAGTTACCAAACATCAGAAAAACTAGTTTAAAAATAAAAAAGGAAAGATTCCTCAAAATATCATGATTTGCTAGAAATGTTCAGCCGAAACGGAAATATCTTTGTATCTTGTTCTTTTGCGTGAAAATGTTGTATTTGCCAAGAAGAAAACGCTTGCATTGTCTTTATATTTGATACAGCAGAATTTCATGCTAGTGGTGATATGATTTTGAGTCTTATGAGTAGTAAAACTGACATAGTTATCAAATGTGAAAAGGAAGTATATTTCGGCTACCGATGTAAGTTACAGAGCAATAACCAGAAAGGGCTCTGGAAAAACTGCCTAATTTATAATAACTAGAGTTGCTGAATTTGCGCCAATAGCCAGTGGAAGGCGAATAAAAGATTACACATACATTGGTCGTTTTCGCGACATAGGAAACATTTTCAACACAAAGCTAGAACTGCGAAATGGTATTTACGGTAGCGTACACGTATACACAACAGATCTCATTGGTACTCGCAGTTATACTGAAGGTTGTATCTAACCCCGCCATTGCTCGTTGGCGTTTGTAAGCAACTTTAATAATAACGCAGAAATTCCAGAAAACCTAAGAGATCCTTACTTGCTGCATAGTTATTTCTCCTCAAATGTACTCATGCCTCATAGATTATTATCGTATTGCATACTCTAATAGCAATCGATTGCCTTTGAGTACAGTTTGATTTTGTGAAGTGACTTGGTTTGATCATTTCAGTTTTAAGTTAAAATGCTAGAGCAATGCTAGAGGAATTAGTTTAATTCTACAGCTTTATATACAACTTTTGATGGACTACATACTCCATATATCATACTTAATTATGTTATTAACACTTTTGTGTATCCTGAATTATGGAATCGCTCTTTAGTATTCGCAATACCTGAATTGGCTACTGTTAACACTGCAAAGAACCTATGTCCTACAAGTACATATATTACCAAGACTGGGTAAAAACTTCGGAAACCTTCTGGAAAAGCAACTTTCAGCACCCGTTACTGAATCATCCATTTTGCCAGAGTTTTAAGCGGGGGATCGACCGTTGCACAGTTGCTTCACTGTAACACTAAATGTTTCAGATGGCTGGTAACAATGGCTTGATAACCTTGATATTCTTGTACTTCGGTAAGACGTTTATGATACGATTGAGTATGCACCGTTGACGTCCATTTCCAAATCAGGTGGTCTGGAGGAATCGGCTGCTATTCTGATTGGACCTTAATAATAGAGAACAAGAGAGTTGTAGCCTGCCGATCCCGAAGTATCTATTCTAAACCCTCTACTACTGGAAATTTACACCTGCTATCTTCCCAGTATCTTTAAACATTGTTCGCTGATGATACACAGATGTATTATCCCTTTTATTTCTTCAACTGAAATATTGCTCAAAAGCTTTTTAAGTGACGATATAAATTGCTTAGTTCATTCTTCTGAATTGCAAATTAATCCTAGCAAAACGCAACTGATAATCTTTGGTCCCAAGAATGGGGAACATCATACTAAACAATAATTCAGTCAGCTTCAATAGCTCTGAATAATGAAGGAATTTTGCCGAGTGAATGCGTAAGAGATCGAGTGGACGTATGTATGTAGATTCACAAGTTCGGTTTAATCCCAATACTTCGGCTATTTTAAAAACATCGATATTAGCACTGAAGTCATTATTATGACGAATGCTAGATTTTTCTACAACGAAGCGCTAATATTGTCTTTCTCGAAGTATGGTGACCTAATATATAAGTATACATTATTTGACGAAGATAGCCGAAACTAGAATTCAGAATGTGGAAAATGCTTGTGCTAGATTTGTCGGATTTTCTTGATGTAAAGAACAAGCGGTAGATCCATTGCGGAATATTTTGTTTTTAAGTTCTTAAAGATCTGCCAGTTTTTGTATACTTGTGCGGTGACACTTGGCTACTACAATGTGCTACTTCTGGTGTCGGTGGATTTCAGCCCGGCACTGAACACTCAAATCTGAAGAACTGGCTTCTGACAAAACAGGAATGATTCGATGGATTGCTCCGTCGCAGTGGTGGTATTTGTAGATCAGTGAATTTTATCAGTGAACATTATTATTATTATTATTATTATTATTATTATTATCATTATTATTATTATTATTACTATTATTTCTGTTATTTCTGCAGATTGGAGGTAGAATGTCCAGTATAAAAGTTCGCTTCATACGACGATACCTTCTGATTGATAAATGGTATGCACAAATGTATATACAATGTATTCTGTGTACATATAACCAATACATAACATATAATTTATTACTACAATCAAGTAATACTTCAACTTCTTTGAAGAAATTCATATTCCCTCTATACATACTTTCACATTCTGACACAAACTCTACATCGTTTGCTCCTGCAGCGCACAGCTCGAATACGAAAGGAAATGTATCAGCATTTATCATAAATTTAAACGCGTGTTGTAATTCTCCCCGAAAATAACAAGTAATTATTCAAAGAATTCGCAATTAAATAAAAATACATCCAAACGTTCGGGAGTGCTTAGCAATGAAAACGAACCGCCGCGGGCGGCGGCGTCGGCGGCGGTTCGGAGAGCTAAGTGAAATGTTTAATGAACGTCACATTCTACGCGCTCCATTAATTTCCAAATGCGATTTGATGAACACCTGGGAATCTCCTGATCATATCTGCCGCCGACGAAATTCCATCGGGCAAATATAATTCCCGGTTTTGTCACTTCGTGATTTATATTTTGCGGCGTCGGATCGTAACGAAATACTACAGATTTAAACCGCTCCCCTCGTCTACTTAATTTCGTTCCTTGCGTTATTCAGTTACCCCACGTCTAGATTTAAATTGTGTGAAACGCTCACTCCAGACCGAAATTAGCAAGTGTTTTAGGGGTAGATTTTAAACGGCGGGTGATACTACATAATAAGCGCGAAATTAATTCTCCGGAGTCGTTTATTTGAATCCTTTTTAATTGCATTGAAAACGAAATGGCTCCTACTCTTACCGTATCCATTTAAATACTTTTCAACACGTATTTCGCCAACTAAATTGTCAAATACACTGAATGCACTACACGCGAATTTTAAAATTGCAGCTGAAAATTCATTTTGTCTCAAATAGTAACAAACGATCATGTATATTTTGTTCCTTCCAGCAAAAATTATAGGGTGTGATTGAGTTGTCCGTTATTTTGTGGTAGCACACTTATAAGTAGAGTTTGTCAAAAGGTGGTACCGAATGGCAGTAGCGTAGCGGCAGGGGCGTGGATAGGGGTAATTTTCAACTCGTAGTCGATCTCGATAGTACCGCGAGAGAGTTCAAAGCGACAGCACGTTGCACGCTGCACGCAAGTAAGTACGCGAAGATGGGACGCCCGAAGGGTGGAACGTTTCCTTCGAATGTGTATAAATATCTCAGGCATTTCCCTGGATTAGAATACAGAAGTCCGCATATTTATTGCACAATATGCAATAGGAGATTTCTAAGTCGCGATAAGTTTGAATGTAGAAAACATTGTAAAAGTAAACGTCATGTATTGAGTTTAAGTAACGGTATTTCATACTGGCAATTATATTTAATTTTAGTTCTATGTTAAGTGTGTGCAACATCCCTCAATATCTAGTATCTAATGAACACTCGTCTATTTTGGCCTATGTACGTTCCCTCATGGAAGCTGCCAACATCTACGCAACTACGATACAGTTTGCCACAAGATACAAGATACAATAAAGGAATGTACATAAAGACGAGTTGAAAAATAAGAAAATCTGCCTATGTGTAGATGAAACAACTGATGCTCAAACACAGACACACATAGCGTCATTAATGTTATAGCGTGTCTTTTAAAACGTGACGGTCCATCAACTTCATTGTCGTTATCAGAAGAATTTTCTACCAGAGCAACCTAAGTCACAACGTTCGTTACTGACGGTACCGCAACAACGTTGAAAGTTGGTGGGATATTGAAAATATGCTTTCCGACTTTTCTTCACATAATATGCCTCGCACACGCTCGTCGCCTCGTAGTAGAGACCATTTGAAAGAAGTATCCAATGGTGGATAAGTTAATAGCATCTACCAAAAAGGTGTTCATAAAATCTCCCAAACACATGCGTGTATTCAAACAATTGTCTCCGAAATTGCCAGCACCACCTCAGCCTGTAATAACGCGATAGGGAACATGCCTCCAGGTAGTATTTTACTATCAGAAATATATTTCACAAGTGAAAAATGGCATTTAATGTCATTTCGAAAATTGGTTCAAATGATTCTGCAACAGTTCGGGATAGTCAGCAGCTTTGTTCCAATTCGAAGGTTCAACAACAAATAAAAAATATAATAAAAATTAAATATCTATGAATTATTCTGAACTTGCACAAGCTATTGAGCAACTAGAATACAGTCACTTATCTATAGGAGACGCATTTAATTGTATAAACAATTTACAAGCCGCTCTATAGAACTTGAGGAACACTATAGGAATCGATGTTGCTTAAGAATTGTGGGCAATTTTAACGAAAAATCCTAATTTACAAATGGTTCCCTCTATAACTGAAATTCAAGAGTGCGCAGAGAAGGAAAAGAATATCTGACATTTGCAAATCTTACTGCAATGAACGTCGGACGAACATTTTCGAAGTATACGACAACGCATTCAGAACGCCGTCGACTGCCGAATCAATCGACAATGGAAGCGTTGCCGATTCTACGCAGCTTACCAGGGCGGTTGTCTATTGCTACAGTTGATATCAAGCCGACAGTAAAAGATAACAATATTATTGTTCACGAATATTGTATATTATGTAGCTACTCTTATACGGTGCGCCACTGCCGGTAGCATCTTTGTAACAAACTCCACTTATAAGTGAGATTCGAGTAACACGCGTCTTGTTCGCTGAAAGAACAGTGTATATACAGCGAACAAGACACGCGTTTGTCGAACCTCACTTACAAGCGAAGAATAATAGCATTATAGTCGAAATACATTCACTATTTCATTTAAACTTATTTTAAGTCAACTTTTCTATGTGTGCTAATAGCATTTCTTCAGGAAACTGAAGCTTTCGGTTAAAGTTAGAAAGGATAAGGCGATTTATAGGAAACGTCTCCGATAACCAGACTGGCACTATATCTCCCAAAACCAATCAAACTTTCTATTGTCTCCACATACATACATATAAACTTGCAGCTAAATGCATTACAATACAAAGTACTAAATCCAATATCCTCGTCCCTCTTCAAAGAGAATCATTGAGCTTTTAGGATTAAAATATATAATTTAACGGAACGTCAATGTCAAGTGATCATCGATCTAACCCACCTACTTAACCGCCATCAGATAAGCACGACGAAATCATTAAGCGAGACTTGAAATTAATCACCGTGACTTCGGCAAATTGACATATTGCCAATTGGAGCATGATAGCAGATGTTGCGCTTATTGATTCGTTTGATTTTCCTATCAAAGAAAGCCATCATCGATGGGGTGAGCTCGGAGGAAATTACAAGTCGGAAAACTCCCCGCCGCGACCGGTTCGCTGTGTCGAAACAAATTGTCCGGAGAGGAATTTGTGCTAAACGAGTATCAAGAAATAATAAATACCGCCCTCCCTTCGAGAAAATGATATGAAACAACGAAATCGAGAAAGGAAATGTGGTTTACTATTGGATTCTTATTTACTTATCCTCAACGACTTCTACCATAGGCATGGAGGTTAAAATTGTCCTAATAGGAAAATGTCCAGATCTTTTAATCTGGATTTTCTAAACCATTGGTATGATTCCAAATTCTATTATTTGTTGTCTTTTTTGTTTTGATTTAAAATATACTGATTTTGTAGAAATAAAACCTAGTAATTTATTTTCCAAAAATTTTATTCAAAATTGATTTTTAATTATGTATACTCCCCAAGCTTCTTATTTAATGTATACTTACTCAATAATGATGAAAACCACAAGTTCTCCTTGATCATGGCCAAAATAATCAAAGCGCAAAATATTTCTTTGTCAGCTAACTTGTTGTACGCGATACACTCTACGTTCTTAGGAATCATTAAATTTTATGAAATAGATATAAAAATACAGAATTGGGCCAATGCTTTTATTAATTTCCTATCCAGTTATTCCATCTCCTAAATGGGAACCGATTGTGGTTATGTCGCCAATGTAGGGATTAAGACCAACAGAATAAAGCTCCTTCCAAACAAATAGCAAACATAGTATATTCTTTTCTTTACGCCGAGTTACCATTCTCGAGAGTATTAACAATAAAATCGGGTATCTTACGGCAGAAAAACGCGCGTATAATTTACTTCCACCGTATTCTTCTCGTAAATTTCCCTTAAAAGGGAAACCCTCGAAACGTACCAGTGAAAATATTTTCGGTCGCGGCGTTCTTCGCGATTTTCTGAGAATTTCGATATCGATTTATGACGGTGACCGATTCTGCACGTCGAATAAAAATGTTTTCATGATTCACGACGCGTCACGCTCCCTTATGCCCACTCTCCGTAAAGCCATTCAAGTGCGTTTGTGCTACTGGGTCTCGTGTATTCCGTTGGATGGACCCGTTAAACCAAACAAAGGCGCACTTTTTTGTTTACCCCGGTGGTAGGAATTTTTGTTCGTCATCATTCCGTGTGACGATAATTAGGTCTTAGCGAGTTTTGTCCCGTAAAAGCTGAGGTTATTTGATGTTGTGTTTTGACAATAGATACACGGTCTGGTAAATGAATGAATAACAGAGATGTATTGGTGTTAAACAATAAAGTTTGAAGATGGTTTATTGTATTGTGTGAGGGTCCATTTTATAAGGGAAATATATGGCCTTAAAAAATTCTTGTTCATTTCTTATCGAACTGAAAGCTTCCTTCCTCTGGATTTCAGTTGATAATGGTTTGTTGCTAGTGCTAAAGTAAATGATATTGATAAGGAATAAAACAGATTTTTTAAAGAACATTAGTTTATTATTTGCTGCTCAAATGCGGGTGATTTCCACTTAATTTCCACTTAATGATTGAAAGTTAACCCTAGATTACGGGACTTGTTTCAAAATACGTTAATACGGGACTATCACAAAATTTACGACGATAAGGAAACTCATCCTTTACCAAAACTGTTTGTTAGATAACCTTTGAAGAATAAAAGCAGCCTGTTTGTTGAGAACTTTATATAAAATACAATAACATATCGGTAAGAAATTTTAATATGTTAGTTGCCACCAAATCCTTTGCATATATTTCCACATACTGGATGTTTGAATTGTCCACAGTATGTCGTTTTCATCGGTCTTTTTCACTAAGACAGGAAAGCACGTTTTTTGCTTTTCCTCTTGAAAGATGTCACATGTTATAGAATCTGGAGAATGAGGGCAAGATCTTCACGAACGTAGTAATCTATATTCTATGTCTCATCCATGGCTCGACTTAAATTTATCAGTAAGATATTATCGAGAATAGAGTGATACATTTTGTTGGTTCATCTTTCAGACCCGACAAAAAGTGGATGAGGTTTTTGAAGCAGTTCTCTTACCTATGTTGGGTACGTCTGGTGACAGTTTACGTCCGTTCTTTCCCTTCAGACTTCCGATGTTTGGTTTAAGTAGAAACTGATATTTTTTCACAAGCTTGAAGTTGAGGCTGATGTACGGAATCGTCGGAATTCGCTTTAATGCTATCATTATTTTCCAACATAGGCAAATTTTGTTCATTTATAAGCAAATTGTCATCCAATTGAAATTCATGATTTGTATTATCTGAGTCCTCCACCGATTCCATTTCCAGATTTTCTTGTTTGCTACAATGACTGTTCCGCAACATTTGTCATTAACTTCTAAGTTCACCTTTTCTGTTTGCTCAGTTTTTAGATTTATGTGTTTGATGCAGCCATTGTCAATCAGGTCGCCATAGTTTTTAATGTATTTGTTTTTGTTTTCCTTTATAAGTTACTAGGTAATAACATAACACATGTGTCAAAAAATTAATATACACAAGACCAGTTCTACGTTCAACCACCTTACAAGTATCATTCTACCCAATTTAAACGTTTCAATTATATAAAAGATAAAGTGTCCCCTAAGAAAGTGTTTTATTGAAGCTAAAACACCGTCAAAAGTGAAACCCAGCTGCAAGATCCAACACTGACAATATCCTCAAATGGATCTGGGTCACTTTCTTCTTCTGCCATAATCTTTTGCACATCTTCCTCTAATTCTGCTTGAGATAAGTTCCGGTTTGAGGACATTTCACTAAAAAAGCCATGTCCTGAGTATGGCATAAATATATAAAAAAATAAGAAACATCTTACCTCAAAATAAATATCGGTAAGATTACTATATACGAAAGAAAACAACAATAAACTTGCCCGAAAGTCAACTAACAGTACTACGCGTAGTGGTTCCAAGTGCCCAGAAATCTGGCCAAAAATCAAAAAATCAATTTTCGATTTTGATGTGGTTTTTATGTTAGTTCCATACAGAGGACTCTCGTGCATGTAGTTAAGAAAAAGACAGCATTGAATATCGAGTTGTCTATCTTGTGCTTCAACACAAAGTCGTTGTTTATTGCACACGTGTTGTTCTGCCGTTCCAAAGCGTTCATTTCAAACAGTGATACATATTATTAAAAAGTGATTATAATCACAAATTAACATCGTTTGAGATGGATGGCTCTTCCTCGGGTAAGTTGATAACTTTGAATGTACTTTGCTACAGAGTACCATGTATTGTCACGTGTATCATTTCAATTTCGCCATGTGGCATGAAAATCCGCCAAACCGTAGACCTACGAAAAAACTACCACGTACTACCACTTTCAGTGCTTCGTATAATTATTAGTCATTACATCAACTAAGTGCACGCCAAAAACTAGTTGCCATGAGCACGGCCATAGAGAGAGCGCGCTACTGGCGTCCACCTAAAACCAGTCTATTGTCTCAAACTCCCCTTGAGAGACATGAATATATAGGGACATTCATTCATTACAGAAAATCGATTTATTATTCTAGGATATGAGCACGAGTTAAAAATTACACGCCTGGTAATTTTCAACCTTACGAAAGAAGTCCGTCAATGCGAGCTGAAAGTTTAAATCCAAATATTGAAAAACGCGCTATCGAAGAGAATCGGAGCGGTTTTTCAAATCTCGAGAACCAACCATGATAGATTACAAACCCGTTTATCAAAAATGAGGTCAAAGTGGAGGAGTAAAAACCGCCTACATCAGTACACATTGTTCTTATACATGGGTACGCCATTATCAATGCAGCTGCTTTACCCATTGGACAACTATCCGAAGATGCTTAGGAAGCCGGAAACAAAGACATTGAAAATGTCGAGAAAACTTTGCACGAAAATCATTCATATCAAGTTTGCAAAAAATGCGTCCTAAAAAAGCGACTCACTTTCTCCAAAATAAAATAAAATTATTAGAATTCGGCGGCCATCTTGTTTCTGTTCTTCGTTTTAAACAAGGTTAACACACAATTCTGATTCCTCGACTCTAGAATCATATGTACATCAATTTTTACGATAATAAAACAATTTTTTGTCAAATTTGGTCGCCATTTTATGTCAGCCATTTTGTTTTTTAAAATTTTGACGCCAAATTCAGATTCCCTGACCCAAAAACATTAAAATAATGAACCTTAGGTATTTTGATAGATGATTTGATTTTTGGCCAGCTTTTTGGGCACTTGGAACCACTATGCTACGGGACTATCGTAAATTGTACGACACAGATGCAAATTGATCGTCACGTTGACAAAAGCAAAAACTTTCTTACTAACCGATTTCTAATTGAGCACTAATTAGGAGAGTACTAAAGACCCCAGTCTAATATGTTATCTCAAAATGAACGAAATATCACGAAGAATATTGTCAGTCGTAGATTTTACGAGTGGTCTGTAATCTAGGGTTAAGCGTTCCACAAAATATTGCATTTGATTTGAAAGTAAACCAATTATTTTAATACCACTTTCTCTGGTTAATCTTCCTGAACTCGTGTGTTGATCCTACAAACCGTCGATATCCATAAAAGGTATATTATTTTTTAGAAACTAGTGGTACGCCCACTCCATTTCCCCATGCACTTTCCTAAATAATTCTTGTAGCCGGACTAGCAGTCGCGTAAGGGTCGGTATACTTCGCATTGGGGCATTATACTATTTGACGCGAGTTTACGTGCAATACATCACTACAGTTATTTTGGAGTTATATTGCATATTTTCTTAATTTTCATAAGGAACAGCCCTATATTGAGCATATTTCAATAAAGTGGATAATATTGTTCAATTTTAGGGCTTATAATGAATCAGAAAGATCAGATTTAAAAGAAAATAAGACAGAGCAGACACTGATGTTGAAGATCATGAAGAAATTCAGAACGAACGCAGTGCTACTCAAGAAAAATTTGAAGCTGACCAAGACATTTCAGAGGAGAAAAATTCTAAGTTTCTTAAGGGTAAAATACAAGAAAATAAAGTGGCGACACACTACCCCACATAATAATGTGCATACGAGTAAAACGTACAGAAAAAGATGCAAAAGAACTCCTTGAAACCTGGAGCTAAAATTTCAGCGATCTTGTTGTTGATGTGATTGTAAGAAAAACAAATAAATTTATTAAATAAGTTTCTAATAAGTACAGTAGAGACCTCTATGCAGAACCCACCAGTAAAATAGGAACTGAAGCTTTGCTGGATTTATTATTATTCGTAGTACGAAAAATAGTCGTTTGCATTCATGTCTAATGAATGTGTGAGCAGCAAATGCTTTTGTAATGTACACTGAGAACGATACAGGTTCGAAAATAGTAAGAAAGGAGTTATTAGAAACATTGGCATATGAACTACTAGAGAATCAATTGAAGAGAAGATCTGTATGCCTAATTTTGCCAAGACTGTTGCGAGAAACGCTAACGCTTTGCAATTATGATCCACGAGAAGGGTCTTCACAGAAAAGTACAAAACTAGGCCGTTGCTCATACTGCTCTTCAAAAAAAAAAAAAAAAAAAGAAACAGCAAACCAGATTACAATTGTCAAAAATGCCAAAAAAAAATGCTAATTTCGATAACCAGTTCCTATTTTTATAAAACATGAAATTATAGATTGACTTTTATGCTTTTTTAACGTTCTTGTTGTTTATACAAATGAAATTCATATTTTTCTAGTTTATCTGTTTGTCGTGTCCATAAATTGTTATAGAAGAGAAAGTACCTAAATATCATTCTAAATTAATTTCTATATTTTTCGCTTTAGAATAATCCTAATTAAACATTCACACCTAACGTTATAAAACTATACTAAATAAGTAGTATATTACACTTATTTAATCATTGGTTGGATAGACCGACGCGAGTCATTGCTTACTGAAAAATCATGCGAGTTCAGGAAGGTTAATGTACAATTGGCTTTCGTCATTGGAATTTGTTAAAGTCCACAATACACATTTACGAACCGGTTTGAAAATCGCGTCAGATCATTTATTTTTGCTTTTGATATACAAACATCGAAAGATAATACAGTAAGAGGACAAGAAAAACGGACACAATAGGATATCGATCATTAGGTTTGTAATCTACTCATATCAAAAGGAAATCAATACGCCTCCCCAGTTTCAAGATAAAAGAAATTAAATCGGTGGAAAATTGAATTGATTTCGAAACAAGTATCGGAATGGCGATTTGAGATACAACCAATAGAATCTACTTTCCAATACGGGAGTTATGTGTCGAAATAACATTATTCTTTGTTATAACAACGTAGAGACGTATTAGGTTAGAATTTTCAATGGAGAGAAGAAAGGAAGGACTCGTCTTGCGAAATTCATTACTGATGTGTGGATGAATCGATGATTTCTTGAAAATTTACAAAGGTCCTCGTGATATAACATTTATAAGGAATTTATTTCGAGCTCTTATAATTTCTTGCAATATCTTTTGTGGCGTTGCAAGCATTCATACTAGATTACCTCGTGGCAAAGAAAAGGCTCTCTAAACGTTTGCTGGAACCTGTAGCTGTGGATGCATTACTGTACGCCGATGATCTGGCACTAATAGCTGACAGTTATGTGAAAATGGAAAAATTAACAAAAATATGGACAGAAGAAATAGAAAAGATGAAGATGGAAATAAACGTAGAAAAAAGCAAACTAATGGTGATAAATAATAAAGAGCCAGCCAGTAATCTAATAATTAAAATAAACGATAAACAAGAAGAAATTGTCGACGCATACGAATATTTAGGTACTATTATATCGAAGGATGGAAAAATTGATCTAGACATAGCAAAAAGAGGACGGAAAGCCACAAACATATACTATGCTCTGAATCAAACCATCTTTGGGAAAAAAGAAATAGAACTCAAGATCAAACAGATAGTATACAATGTAGTAGTAGCCCCCACAATAATGTACGCAAGTGAGTCCTGGACAATACAGCAAAAACACGAAAGCAAAATAACAGCTATGGAAATGAAATTTTTGAGAAAGATCGTGGGGAAAACAAAAATGGACAGAATAGAAAACGAACAGATAAGGAATATGATAAATCAAGAAGATATACTAAAAAGAATTGAAAAATGTCAACTGAATTGCTACGGCCACATAATTAGAATGGAGCAAAAGAGTTTGACAAAAAAATAATAGAAGTCAAAAATAACGGGAGAAGAAAAAAGGGAAGACCAAGGAAAAAATGGATTGACAGAATCAACGAATTAGGACGAAAGCGAGGGAAGACCATAGCAGAAATGAGAAGAATGAGTACAGACCGGACACGATGGAAAGAATGGATTACATCGTCGTAAGATCCAAAAATAATCCGACGCTGAAAGGCATAAGGATTAACGAGTAGAAGAAGAAGAAGTTCATTACTGATGTGTGGATGAATCGATGATTTCTTGAAAATTTACAAAGGTCCTCGTGATATAACATTTATAAGGAATTTATTTCGAGCTCTTATAATTTCTTGCAATATCTTTTGTGGCGTTGCAAGCATTCATACTAGATTACCTCGTGGCAAAGAAAAGGCTCTCTAAACGTTTGCTCTTGCAAAGAGTGCATTTTGCAAAATACAAAATCATATGTAGTATATAGCGTCCATTATATTATCGGACATAAGCGATGTACCAGCGATGTTTTTAGGAATTCGACTATAACTATTTTATTTCCTCAAATCTTACCAAATTTACAATTTAGTTTTTCGATATATTCTCCTTTTTTAATTGAACATACTTATCCTAACGTGACACTAATATTTTCAAACCGTTCTCATCGAACTTTTTCTAGTCTCCCCAATCCGTTTAGTCATAGCAACTTCTACTTCAGTTAAGGTCTCAAATCGAACGTCCCGTGGTGGTTCTTTCAAACTTGGGAACAGATCAAAATCATTAGGAGTCATATCAAATTAATGTAGGTGTACGTGGAAGCAATTCCTATTCCAATTCCAATTCGTTATTGCGATAACGGACGTTTGTGCAACTTTCCAGATTGTTTCTTGCAAAACGCCTGATGCAATGAGCCAAATAAACGATTAGAATAATATTCTGCGTTAATTGTAGTAGTTTTGGGTAGATAATCCATAAAAACAATTCCATGGTAATCCCAGAATACAATTAGCGTTACTTTCCCAACAGACGGAACTTCATATGCTTTAAGCGGAAACTCTTCTTCTGGTTTGCGACATTCTTTTGACTGATTTGTGGTCTCCGGATTGAAGTAGCGTGTCCATGTTTCATTCGTAGTTATTATCCGTTGCCAAAATGTCGTACCATACTAAAAGTTCTTGAACTTGGTGGCACATGTCGGACTTGTTGAGCTTCTCTTCCAGTCCCAATAGTCTTAGTCTCCGGCGGACTGAAGCCTTGTGCACGCCCAAGCGTTCGTGTAATCTGACGAACTTGTGGTCTAGCGAATAGTTGTCATTTTTCAGTAGGCTCTCCACGACGGAAACGTTTCATACATTTGCAGGTGTGCACAGCTCTTCATTGCGCAGGTCACATTTTAGTTTCGTTCTGAGAGTGAATGTCGAAACCGATAGAATGTACTTTCAGTTCTGCACATTTTTCGAATACATCTTGAACAAGTTGAACGATTTCTGCATGTTTGATGCCGTCTCTGAATAAGAAGAAAAAGTGATAGCTTGTTCCGACTTTTGCGTTTTCCATGGTCAAAAATCCAAAATTAACGGGACCAAAATAAGTCTGTGTGTCAAGTAGCTGAAGTATACTAAACAATATTGCATGAACGTGTAAGACCTGCTTCTTAACAAAGGCGTTTCCTATAAAATGGTATACTTTTAACATATCTCGTGTATGTTAAATGTTGAATGAGACGATGGTATTTTTCAAAACCTATTTTTAATTTCTGGCTGTTAAGTATGTTCTTAACTTCGTTAATTACAAAAATTTCAACACTAGAAATATACACAAAACCCCACTTTACATACCCGGCTGTTTTAACACCCATTATTCGATCCATCGCTATATAATTACGGTAATAACATTCGTAATTTATTAATTACCACTAAGTAGATTGTTTCTTAAGTAGACTTAGCTGTTAGCAAATGTTTGCGAAGCCACGCACACGAATTAATCCCGTTGTAATAAACAATGAACATAAAATACTACTTAGTCGTTTTGCGGTGAACGGACAATAGTTGAAAGGATTCAAGTTAGGAACGAAAGGCCAAATAGGAGTAGTTTATGCCCAAGTTTAACCATTGGGAACGAGCTTTATAACCCCTTGACCTGCCGAGTTTATACGTTTGTAGGTTTTCGTTTATGATTTAAGGGATGGATGAAAGTTGATAGTTCCGTGAATGAGATAAAGTTTTGTTTTCGAATATTTCGATTAAATTAAATTAATGGTGATGACGATGATATGTACAATGCTTATATGGGCGCTATCTTATAGATATATAAAGTCTGATGAAATTGTGGTTTATACTAGTATTATTACTAACTAGCAGAAAGCTACACATTTATGCGGTTATCATAGCAGTTATCATAATTTAGACATAATTAGCACCACCCAATAATTACTTCCACTTGCAAAGCTCTCAGAATTGGTCTTTATCGTCTTTACTCATAGGCCAGAATTTCAACTAACTTTTGTTAAAGATTTTCTTCACAAAATATTCACCAATTTTTTATACTTTCCGGCTGAACACCTTTATTGGCTATATCGAATCGATAACTCTCTATTGGGTTTCACCTGAATCAGTGCTCTTCGGAAAAACGACGGAATTTTAAAGCAAACGTATAATAGGATTTAGTTTAGCAACAAAAAAAAAAAATGGAAGAAACCTGTGTCGAATGTAAGAAGGCGGCGGCGTGCCGGAAATTGTATTTTGCTAAATCGCAGGAAGATGTACGAACGTAAAAGGGAAGATGGAAAGTGGAATACATTGTTAGGTGGGAAGATTGAGAGCAAACACGTTTATTAGGTTAGGTACATCCGAAGGTAGGCAGAAATTTTAACGTTTATGTTAAAAATTGGGGGAACGCAGGATAGAATGGATTAGCTCATATGCAGTTTCGAAAGTGAGTTCGATATTAATGATGGATAACGATCTTTTTTGCTGATTAAATATATTTGAAGGAAGAGGGATCGTTTCAGTTAGTATTTTCACTTAAAGATTAGGATCAATGACTCGTTCATGTTAAAATGTGGATTAAAACGTGACTAAAAGGAGCAGTGCAACGTAGCGCCTATTTCTAAAAATAAGTAATGATTTTCTATGATGAAGTTTTGACCAACGCGACTTGGCCTGCCGAAAAAGTATTAGTTAGTAAACTGGGTTTTATTTCGGCCTACAAATTGATCAGGATATCAAGCTGGAACAAGAAAGGACAAAAAGGAAATGGTTAACAAAGTGGTTGTTGATCGAAATTGGATGAGTACATCTGGGCATTAAGATAATTAGACACCAAATTTTCTCATGTGGTATCTCGTCCTCTCCGACTGAACTTAAGTTTGTAATTGCAGGCGAATCGAAAATTACGAAAGATTAGTCAGACACACATAAGCAGTTTTGTTCTTTCCGATCGTATTACATTCCCATTTATTGATATTTAATTTGAAGAAGTTGAGTAACAAAAGCAAATGATAAGTGCAAAGGAATGTATTCTAAAATTGGAAAGTGTGTATATTAAGGTTGTTCCGTTCTTTACTATAGCTTTACAGGAACATAGGAAGTAGTCGATTACATTTATCACCACTTCATAAATACTGACTCATTGGACAGCTTACTTCGAAGTATAATAAGTTATTATTATTTTTATTATTACCTCTGTTCATGAGGCCACTAGTTTGGTGTAATCCTTTGATATGATGAACTCTTATAATACCTAGCTGTGGGGAATATTATACAAGTGTTCTATTTTACTATTCACTATGACTGTATGTATGTTTTGATTTAGACTTATCAGTCCCCATTCCCTTTGTTTCTGCATCTTGGGGGACGCATTTATAACGTACAGTCGTGGATATTCTAAAAAGTTTGCTAGCATCTTTTGTCTTTGATTGTGGTCCCTTAATCCGCATATTCTCTTGGTAATATTTTTCCCCAATATTGCATCTAAGGCAAAGACCCTTATACTGCTACGTAGGTTGTTGAATTATCCTCTATTTTGCTTCGTTTATGCTATAGCGTATTAATTAGGCATGTACATAGAAAAATTTTATTGTGACCGTTCTTCTCATCTACAAGATCGACCAAACGAAACGGGCGAAGTAATAACCCACACGTAACTAATTTTGCAAATTTTTCTTGAGTAATATTTAAAGGCCTATAAAATCACTTGCCTTAGTGGCGTGTTTTAAATGTAATGTCCGTAAGATGACCACCTCTACACTCACTGTTGTAACCTCGATAGGAGATTTTCCATTACTTCGTGTTTCATCTGAATAAACATTCGTGTTATCCTTTACTGGATCTTTCATTTAAATGATAAAATATTCCTTGAGGGCGGCTCCTCACCCCATCTTCTTGAAAGCACGGATCTACATTAATTTGAGGGTAAACAGCTAACTCGGTAATCACAAATGTGTGTAATACTTTGACTTAACAACAATTTCCACGTTATAAAAAAGTGGGGTCTGCTAGCCCCCTAAGGACGAAATTGTGTATCACACTGCTACCTTAACGGTATTAAGTTCTTTTGAGTTAGTTGAAGATCAATATTGATAATTTCGCTTATTAACTTAGCCCCAAGAGATTAACCTGGACGTCGTCACTCATAAACATGTTATATATAGATGAGGTTTTCATATCATTCGAAAAGTTTCAGATATCATGGACAGAATGGTACTGTAGTGATTACATCATCTTCAATTATTAAATCCACCAATAGCATCTAATAAAGAAGAAAATGCAAATCTTTATGAAGAATGCGTCATACACTAACGCTGGATATTCGAAGAGATATAATATGACACATGGCGGAACATCGTGGACTGTACAGTATGGTTTCTTTAATCTCATCGATATTTTCCGATGTCTGTACTGTTCTTTCACGTTTAGGAGTTTAAGTATTCTTAACTCTTGTCTTGATTGCATGTATTGAAGCTACTGTATTGTTGCGGTGAATTCCAAAGAATTGTTGCGCCTTGACAAAACTATAATTCTTGTAAAACTCTTTGATTGCGAAAGCAAGTTGCACTCCTGACCACTTCTTCGTGACAACTAAATGCTATTAGATGGAGAACAAAATGAATGGTGGTTTGACGTGCACCACTACTAGATAGTCGTGATAACGCAAAATTTAAAATTGGCCGTTCTTTTGGGGCACCCTGTATAGTATCTCCTGGCTTCTAGTCTTCTTTCAGATATGTCGATTTTGCTATTTATATCTCTGTTAAGTAAGACAGCGATTCCTATTTTGCCTCTTGTTATCAATATTTTCATGAGATATCCCGGCACTATCTTGCTGAAATACAGATTTATGGGGATATCATGGATATCGGACTCTACTTCAGTAAACGATAAAGAAACTGAAAACGAAATATTTTATATTCTTCTAAATAAACATTAATTACTCTTAAGCAAGAATAGATCAAGGTAAATAAAAATATCTTCGAAATATAGAATTTAACGAGCTAACTTGTAGCCTTGATCCTTCACCGGGAATTTTGTTTACCTGTACTACATAGATATTAAATACGAGTGAGATTCCTAACGTATATGCATATGTAAACATAGGTACGGTGTAAAAATACTGTACTGCTCTGTTAATGTAATGAACACGACCTTTTATACACACACACACGCACACTGCAGAATGACGCTTGGTTCATTCTAACAATTTTATTAAAACTTTATTCCGCCGATCGATATTCGCTAAAGCAAGCTTACAACATTAAGGTCGATGATGAATAATTGATAGTTAATCAATTGCATTAAAAATACCCAACGCCATGTTAATCACTTCAATAACAAATAATTTATGGTGGTGTCCAAAACGAGCGTTTCCTATTTAGATCAAGTAACATCGAACACTTCAATTTCATCCGGCAATAACAGCGATAATGATGATTACGGACGCCTCAAATAAGACGAACACGAATGGTGTAATTTTCATAGTGGTACTTGATTGAATACGAATGTCTTTTATCTGGATGCCATACTTCGTAAATTTGTCTGTTGTACGTAATAAATCAACGAGACACTAATAGTGTGATGAACCGTCTGATCATCAGTGAGCAATTTTTCTTTAATGGTTGATACGATGCGGTAAATGTTTTAAGGCCCGATGAAACTCGGGCAAACTTGGTTTTTGAGGTAAACTCGGAAAATAATTCCATGTGTCAAATTAGGTTCTAATGATGTTAATAATAATAATAATAATAATACCATTTATTATCCAACAGAAAACATTCTAATTATAGGATATATCGATGAAAATAGATACATAAAATAAAATTCAAATCTATTGAATAAGATATTGAGCAGGAGTACTGGTTGTACATGTTAGGACTTAAGTATTAGTAGAAATTAGTGGAGATTATAACTCTGAGCTTTTGAATTGTTTTAATTCTTCATCGGAGAGTCCTCTATCATAGCTGAGAAAACAGCTTGTCGGCAAGTAAACAGAATGGTGTCAGGACTAAACTACATAGCAATATATTACACAGATTAAATTAAATTTAAACGACATGTAGCTAAAGTGAATTAAAAACTTGTTCATCACACATAATGCCCGAGACTAATCGCTAAACTCTACACCTATGTTTAAAAACGCGTTCAAGACATGCTGTCCATGTGATCGAAGAAAAACATGTGAAGAAGACGATTTCTCAGTTCTCATGGAGAATTGTCCATTGAGGAATTAAATCAATTCAAAAGCTTAGAGTTATCATAAGAGAGTCTTTTATTTCTCATCTCAGCCTTGGCGGCAATCCCCACTAATTTCTACCAACACTTAAGTTCTATTGAAAAAGATTAATGTTATCAGCAAAAATATCGTTATCACATCAATTTCAATGTTACCACATTGTCGTAAGCGGATATCCAACCCAGGTTACCAATTAGTACAACTGCTGGCCGATCCAAAAATAACTAAATATATGACTTTTTCACTTTTCTTGTCATGAATTTTCTGGATGATCTAGTTCTTTCCAAATGTTAATATCTTCCTAAAGTGACACAATTAACGATTTTAAGCTGTTAAGATCATTACCATTTTGCAAGCAATCCTCGCACGAGCACGTAATACTAGTGCTTGAATGAATCTTACACACTTCCGATGTTGAGGAGGCTAAGAAAGAGGTTGTTGCAAACGCAACAATTCATAGATTTGAGAGGGTCAGTGGATATTCGGCAACAGGAGCAAGTAGGTATCATGGTAAATAACAACAACAAGCACAACAACGCAGCCATATATATACAGCTTTAACAGGACTTTCAGGCCCATTGCTGAATTATCTTCTTCCATTCGTTCCTGTTTTCGCCCTTATCCTCCATTTGTTTGTTCCATTTTCTGTTTTGAGATCCGCCATTACCGATTGGATCGATCTGTTGCTGGGGCGTCCTCGTCTTCTTGTTGTCCTTGACTCCAGGATATTTGTTTAACTATGCGAATGCCTTTCTCTTCATCTAAGTAAGGGAATATAGTGTTGCTTATTATTAACCCATTAAGGACGAAGTTTCTTAAAAATTGAAATTTCATTGGCTTAGTTAATTTAGGCAAGTAATAAAAATGTTTAACATAAAAGTATTACAAATTTGGGGAAACGTTTCTTAACTTTTTAAGAAACTGCCATTGCCATAGGGCAACGCCAGTCTTTTGTAGACTCGAAAAGTATTGTATACTAATTGAGAAATCACATTTATTTAAAAACAAGAGAAACATATAGTCGCATATATCAAAATGTTGTATAAAAATTAACGTTGCAACTGAAGCATAAGCCAACATTACATTGAATTCATTTAGTGCATATGATGGATTTGTAGGCTTCGCCTGCTTTTTCCATCAGAAACAATTGTTACTCAAATTTGATGGCTTTCGCCTGATAAACTGTTCACCATCGATTCATCATAACTCAAGGCTTCTTCAGGCACAAAATAATCCTTAAATTTTTCGCAGGTTTTTGTAAAAATTCTATCCCTTCGCATGGCTTCTTTACCCAACTTATTTCCCATATTTGCACCTAAATTCCAATAAGAATTCTTGCCGGGAAGTGTATTGTAGCCTGATAAAATCAGGATAGGAAGAAAAACTCTCATCTCGTCACAGATAATATTGAAGTAAGGGCATTTTTTTCTTGAGAATATTTCTCGATTTCAGTTACTAACAAATTTATCAGGTCATCGTCAACAGACAGCAAATATTTCAGTAGGGGTTAAAGTTTTAAAGTATTCGCAAATAGGCGGCGCAAAAGATGTACGTATGTATTTCCGACTTTAAGATATCTACGAACATACTGCGTCTCTGATAGATTGACTCTTTTAAGTTCCACAGTATTAGTAGAGCTATTCTCGGTACTAACTGCATTATCCACATCCTCCCATTTTCACTTCTTCACCTCAATTTAAGCTACAGCAATCCATTTTCTAAATTATGTTTCTTGTTGTCATATGGTAACGCCAGGCGTTGATGGGTTAATTAACTAATAGAACAATTAATAGGGAAATACGAGGAAGCGCTCTCAGTCGCGGCGATAGGAAGGTACAGATACATCGGTAGAAGAAGATGTATGTTGTACCAAATAAACATACAAACACAAGCACCGGCAAAAAATATCCAGTAAAGAGGCGAATTAAGCAGTAATGTAGGTCTCTTGATTAGATCTTAAGCGAAAATAAGATTTTCTTGTTTCCATTTTCTTTTCTGTAGACAAACTTGATTGTTCTCCTAAAATGTAAACAAAAATCAATTAAAAACGAGGTTACAACAAGAAAGAAAAAATCAAAAAGCATTAATTAATCGTGTCGGAAGCCTTCTTTTCGGGCCGCCCACAGCGAACATTATTTATGTTGCGCGATGCCCTTAAAACAACTAGAGAATTCGGATTCAAAGGCGAGATTGTAATGGTACTCTGATAAATGAATACCTCTATCTCCTTCGGGAGTTCACGCTGCGTTCTATTATGCTGTAAGTAATGATCTTTTTTAGACACACGTAAAAAGGGAGGACGAAACATCTATGTGACCCAGAAAGACCGAGAAATACCACGAGAGAAATTTAAATATTCCTTCCTGTGAGGGTGCGAGCGCGCGCGGAGCGGCACGGCGGTGGTTGTATTAGATTCGTCGCTTATCATTTTATAAGGGGCTTTATGTTCCCGGGAAAAATAAATGCCGGGAATTTCGCGGACGAGCAGAACGAGGGAGAAAAAACGCTCGAAATGAGAAAATAACAAAATGCAATTATTTCCGAAAGAAAGTACAATGCGAATATTGTCGTTAATGAAGCGCGTTATAACGTCGGGTTGTTTATCATTCATTTAGAAGACGTTGGGGGCGATCATTTTCGATATTTGTTGTCGCTTTGAATTGCTAAAATAGCGAATTACGATAGGGTATACTGTATTTTTTCTTAGCGTAAGGAAAATTTCACTTTTATATCTGCACTTCCCTAGACGGCTGAAACGAAGGTCGTTAAAAATATGCTTTGCACATTTTCTACTTCATATCTGTTGATACTTATCATATATTTAATACTCCTTATTTGAAACCGTAAAGATCTTCTTCGCCGAGGGAAGGCTAGAGACTTAAGTCGCGTCCTCACTGACTGAGCCGATAATATCGGTCGACCCTGTCGACTTAGGGCCGATTTTACAGTAGCAGTTTGAGCGGTAGCTTAGGCTTAAGTTAAAGCTTAAGGGGCTAGGCCACTCTTTTCGAAAAATCGATTTTTGATGGTCCCCTAGAATCCCAGAAATGATGTCCCAAAATATTATGGCCTGAAAAAATCTCAACGTATTCGGTTCTCGAATTTTAGTACAAGCCCGCCTGGTCCGCAGCGGGCTCCTTTAGTGAGAGCTAGCGGAAAGGTACTATGTCATTGAAATCATTTATCACCTGACTAGTTAAACAAGTTTAGACTGAAGTCTATGAAGCTATCAAACCAATCTAAGGAGAACTGACCAGTAAATATCTTCTAACTCGGTGCATCAGCAGTTACACACAACGAAAGCTTTAACTCGACTGTGTGGGTATTGGCCCCGAAATCCTACGGATGTTTCGGTTTGTGTGTACAACGACGGATTTTCTTCGATTTTACACATAATGGACGTAATGGAGTTGGAAATCGGCCAGAGCAGCTACGAAATGTGCCTGGAGGTCGATAAACAGCGCATAAAGCTTGCAGAGAGATAGCTGTTTGAAGGAGTAAAAAGGCAAGGATCGCTTCAAGATCAAGCAGAAAAGTTACTCAAGAGCAGGACGATAATCTGGAAGGCCAATTATATGGTGCTGGCATCGCAGGCTAAAGGTATTGTACAATTATTCATGATTTTCTACTACTCAAAACTTCAAACGCGTTTATCTCAAAACTGCATTTTTCAAGTTGGCCGGAAACATAACTGAGACAGTTTTCAATCGATTCACTTGAAATGTTGAATATATCTTGAAAAATACATTGTCTGTGGAAGCACGTAGGATTTTGTTTTTATATTGCATAGTTGATTTGTTATTAACAATTATCTGACGACTTTTTAGGCAAATTTTTCACTTTTCACTTTCGAAGTGCGTAATTTGGCCAAAAATCAATGTAATGAAAAAATCCTACGTACTTCTTTAGCTGTTATTATACATAATCGGAAAAAGTATTGGCTTATTATAATTCAAAAATTACTGGAGCTGTTTGTCCGGCCGTTGGACCCTGGAAAAACAGAGACGTCATCGCGAAACCGCTGCACAGCCGCCATTTTGAATTTAATCGCTTCAAAAAATTACTGGATACAGTCACTGATATGTATATATATATATATATATATATATATATATATATATACATAATTTGCTTCCCTGTAAACTTTACCACTATTTGCGTTTATCTGCTACAGTGTCGCAAATTTTTTATTTCCTTTGGCAAAGCATCTTGTCCGACTGTTAACTCTTTGTTATACATTTATACTCACTCATCAAATACCGGAATACCGGATACAAATGGATGATGGCAGATGGGGAAGTTCACTCGGTGACACGCCCCAAGCTGAAATTTGTGTTTCCGGGATAGTTTAGAAGTATATTTCTAGCTCCTTCTGATTTCGGAATTATTCATCATCAACGCGCAATATAGTAGTATTACATCTAGTAATAATAATAATAATAATAATAATAATAATTTTATTTATGAAGGATCAAAAGATATAGACATCGTTATGTGCACGCAAGCAATACAAGGTGCAAAGATAATAATACAAAGAAGTTCTTGTATTGTAATAGATACATACACACAACACTACAATACTGAAAACAACAAAAGACTTATGTAGTACAGAGGTACTAACCAATTTCTATCTGTGGAGATATTTCTCAAAACTATAAAAGCAATTCTGGGTTATAATTTTTTTAGAATGAAATTCTTCCATCTTTCAAATACAAGGGCTTTAATGAGGCCGGCAATGCATTAAACGCCTTGCTTGCTGTATAGTACGGACTTCTACAAAAACTTTGTTCTATGCCGTGGAATGAATTATATTAGAAGCGGATATATCCGCATTGGTTTTAAACATTTCTTTATTTTTAATGTAATAAACTATAAGTTGATATATACAAGCGCATATACAGCGCAGGTATCTTCAAGTTTAACATACACTAAGTCCTCGCTAATTGTAAGTAAAATTTGAAAAATTTAGTCCCAACTTTGGCCGAGAACATGTTGTGCCCTTTTTCTAAAAAATACAATATTTAACTGCTTCGGAATTTTATTCACACTATCATTAACCAAATAAAATTACCTGTTGTCTCATCAATTTTCTGATGAGGATGCTTTTTCCGTTAAACTTCTTTTAAAACGTCGACTTATTTTTTTGCCACATCGTACAATCTTCATCCGCATGTGTGAAAACACTAGCACCAATTATAAACACACCATTCTTCGGCCATTGTCGCCACTACAATTAGAAGACAAAGGTTATCTCGTAAAAGTACTTCGTCGCTATTGTCCGGGAAACTTGCGCATATATGAGCAATTATTGGATTTTTTTTCAGTTGAGTATACGGAAGAAGCGTAACCATACAACAAGAATAAATTACTATTTCGTATAATATTTATCGGATGATATTGAGTAAGGAAACTTGAACTAAAGTTTCGACATTCGACTATATTTCACATTCAAAAATCTAACTTTCTGTCGTAATAATTATGCCGCAGCGAACCGGCCCGATCAATTAGGCCCTATTTGGAATGAAAGCGCCTTCGTTAAAAGCACAACGGCAAATTCATTTCCGCCGCAAAAAAAATGTAAATTTGTTCAACACAATACGTGACTTGCAATTTGCGGGTTCGGACGAATTTTTGCGCCAATTATTTCAAAGCGAATTTCAGACAATGGCATCAATTATACCTTCTAATATAATGCAAATTGGGATACGGAGTCGGAAAGCGTTCGACGTAGTCGCGTCGGAGTTTTCGGTTAAACAAATAAGAATGACGCCGACGCATTTAATACGTCGACGATTACGAATGCGAGGCTTGTAATCAGTCGCCAGTGAGAAACAATTTGGAACATCGTGCCGTTTGTTTTCAATTAAAGTCATCAGTCGTCTCATGATTTATATCTGAGCGAAGGAATGCGCTATATTTAAGGTCATTGCAAAATGTAGCTGATCGCTACTGATTATTTCGCATGTTTCGTTTCCGAACTTGAAGCTAGGAATTTCTTTTTTCATTTAAATGTTATTGGAGTACAAATCGTTCTAAAGTCAAATCTAATTTACAGATACTTTAAGCATAATAGCTCCTGGATGTATCTGACCTAGCACTCTAGGTCCTTTTTCCAAACTAAAACAGGATCATGAATGATATCCTTTGAAAGCGGCCAGAGCCTAGGATAACAAAAATTAGTTAAAATGACGGTGGCGCAGTATGTGCATCTAATTAATAAACCCTTTCATTATGGAGTTAGGGGAACAACGCACTGCTCACATCTTATCTCAGTAATAGGAAACAGGTCGTAGCCTGCAGTAACATTTTATCAAAAAGATCAATGGTTACCAAAAGGGTTCCATAGGATACGGTCCTACGTTCTCTACTATTTATAATTTACTTAAGCAAACTCTCGAGTTTCATCGCAAAAGGGAAGATATGTCTATTTGCCTACGATACCACAATTTTATGTAAGATTGGACGAGAAAAATTTGCAAACTTGTCTGTGGATATACTGCGCGAGGAATGGTAGCAGAGTATATTGGTTGCCACGCCACGCCAGCTTCGAGACGAATGCATTGGTTTCTTGGGCATCCTCGTTTCAAATCATATGAAACTCAATCGACACACGAAGTAACTCTGCAAAAAACTGTTTTCAGCTAATTTTGTTGTTCGACGACTGCTGGCAAGTACAACATCCGATGCCACAAAAGCTGCATATTTCTCCATCTTTCACACGGGAACAGTGTACAAAATCCAATGGGAACATGATGAAACTACGAAGACCGCCCTTCTGAAATGGAAGACGACGATTACAGCTCTGTGTTACCAACCCAATACAAAGTTAGTAGAATGATTTTTGCCAACCAAACATACTTACGTTACCAGAAAATTATATGCTTATTTGTGTAGAGTAGGTACATGTTAACAGGAATAAGTATATAACGAATTGCAGAATTATCCAACGTGAAAAGCAAATATTTAGATTCCACCGCACTATAAAGTTCAATTCAGATGTCAATAAATCACAACGCGATAAATACAGTGGGATTAAAGTGTAAACCATTAAGAAAGGCGTACTCAAAAGTTTTCTTAATATGACTTGAAGGCTTTGTAATAAACGCAAAAATATTCGGTTTAGTTTCAAGTACTTTAAATTCACACACATACGTACGTTGTCTGTGCCACTTTCGTTCTCCGCTCTTTAGAAGCCGAAACAACCTGAAACACGCACAATTCGATACAGCGTGCCATGAGTAACGGCAACAGGTTGCGACCTGAGTATGAACCCTCCTTTCTTATCCCACAATGCTTGCATATCGTTCAGTGAGGGTTGAGCCTTAGTTCTATGTATATCTTGCGCGGATAAACTTTTCTTTATTCCGACTTCAAAACAACCAAAATTTGTGCCTTTCTGTCACAAAAGCAATTAGAAGAAGCAATTGATAATTCGGACGAAGAAATATTTGATTTTAAAGATTCCTCGGATGGATGGGATCCATCTGACGAAGAGGAGTGCTCTGAAATTGAGGATAATGTTTCTGTTTGTTCGGAAGGTAACTCAGAAGACGAGAAATCAGAAATTTCAAATGTAGCATCCGAAACTATATTATCGAATAACAAGCAAGTTGAATGATTTTCTGAACTTCCTATACATCAAGGGAGATCTGCTGGTACACAAAGTTCTTACAATGACACCTCAACTTACTAGGTACACCACCTCGGGGGTGGAAGACGAGCTATCTGCTTTTACGCTTTTCTTTCCCCCATCAATTGAAAGACTAATTTTAGAAAATTAAAACATGTAAGGTCGCTGAATTATTTGTTATTTTGGATAATACTAACATTTAATCTAATTCTATGATACTACAATGTATTTTTGTGTGTACATGCAGAGTGTTTTAAGACTACTGGTAATATGTGTACCACGCTGGTAGTCGACAATATAGATTATAATTATTATTATTATTATTGTTATTATTATCTGATGGTTATCTTTTGTCTAAAAATCATACTGCACATACAGTTAGTAGGAGCTATAAGTTTGGTTTCATTTACTGTAATTGTAGCATGTTTTGTAATCTTGCTCTATGTATTCTTTGTTTCACCTTAGTTTATTCACGTCTGTACAAACACACATATATAACTCGCTATAAAATCGCTTGAAGCAGTTCAAAAAAGGTTTTATAAAGTTCTTGTATTTCCCAACACAGGAAAACTGTCCAATTAGAGGTTTCGACTATACTTTGTTGTTGAAACAATTTAACTTTAACCCCTTCGGGTTCGAAAATTATTTCTTCAATCAAACTTCTTGCTGCCTTACTGTACTCGAAAATTATTTTTCACAACTTTTCTTGCCAAATTCGCACGTTGTACTATTGTATTGTATTGTACAAATTTCTACCTTTAATTTTTCGGTGGTTACAGTAGATGTGTCTAATCTAGAAGTAATATTGTAGGATAGTTTTTGTCGATCTAGTCCGCGATTGATCTATCCCGCTTCTCACAATTCCTGCGAGAGTTAGGAAAATAACATTCACTTAATTAAACTAATTACTGAAACATAAATGCGGTCTTGGGTAGGCCTGTAAACGGACTTAAGCGGTCTTCGAACTTAATCGACGATAAGCTCACTAGACGATCTCGTTACCAACTGCCATTTTTTCCTCTCCCTCCGCGTCCTGTACAGAACTTCACGCTCAGGAGACGGCAGTCAGCGGTAACGAGGGTGACGGGATTCAGCTGATATCTAGACGATCGATGATGCAACAAAAAAATAAATTTTGAAAAAGAACGACATTGATGATTCGACACGCGTTGGAACAAATACAGCAACGACTGAAATATCCGTTGAAAATATTGGAATAAAAGTAAATGAGGGAAAGAAACGTTTTGTAACAGTGTTACTTTTTATTTAAAAAAATGGTGTCCCGCAACAAAACTAGTATTCCAGTAGAATTCTTTGCACAAAATTTTCGATTTTCGGAATACACTTGGGAAAGTCAACATTGTAAATAAGTAAATTCGTAATTTATATTCACGCAAATTGTACGCGGAAAACCTACAAATACTAGGTACCAATCAATTTATAAAGTTGGTAAACAACCGTCAACCGTAGACTTTGCGACAATCACGGTCATACCAGCGATGATATTTACCATATCATTTCCGGTGCAATTGAGTTAGAAAGACGGGAAATAAATTACTCCACGGACGTAAATAGTTCTCCAATTTGTTAAGTTTGAATTATGTACCTACTACACACTTCCTATCTATCGAAGGGGTCGTAAATCTTTGGGAATTAAATACATTTATTATTTTTGACATATTGTATATTAAATTCTATAAATTGTTCAATTTCATCGTTCGAGTTATGATGGAATTATTTTCTTGGAACTGTTCCAGTGGTCGGAAAACATTAACTCGAGGGAGGGTACTAATCGATTAGTGGCCCGTCTGTCTATTATATGAAAGCTATCGATACAAAGAAAATTAAATTTCGAAGTGTATAAATTGCCGGATTCAAAGGGTGAATTAAACAGGCGATGTCGCTTATTAGCGCCTGAATAAATGAGTGATTTATAATGTTTGGTTTACGACATAGTCGTGGAAGTTAGTATTTGCTGTCAGAAACTATTTTCCATCGAGTACGGTGCTTTTGAAAGGAAAACTTTTGGGAGTTTGGGAGAGGTACAAAATTATAATTAAATTGATTTCTGTGCGGTCCCTTTATGCATGAAATGCATTTTCTTACTAACATTTGTAGTTGTTAAATCGTCTTTCTCTCGATTTTCGTTAAGATTACTTTTTTGGCGGTCTCGATTGCAGATAATTTACGTAAACAAAAATGATGTATGCCCTGGATGAGTTTCTTTGAAGTTTGTATCATAACTATCATTGTTATTATTATCATTATAATCCTTAATTGGATATGGCGACATAATCATGCATCATCGTTCTTACTAAGCATAACATATTTCCTTCAATTTACGAATTAAATACGTATCAACAAAAACTCGACATTTAAGGCGGTTTATTCGCAATTTTCCGTAATTTAGGGAATTAAAGTCGAATAATTATTTCACGACACGAAACTCCTAGACTAATACGCATCGTAATTCCCCGGCTTACTTCGATTCACCAGCGCTCCTAATGCTAATCAGGCCTCTTTCTGGTTTACCTTCGAAAACGCCACCGTAGATATTTTTTGACCGTTTTTTCGTCGCACGAATCCCGTAAATTTCGGGCCGCTATTAGCAAGCGCAGATGTTCAAATATAGTTAGGCGAGGTAAAGTGGTTAATCAATGCCAAATTAGAGGATTCTTTTCGTTAGACTAGGAGAATATTTAATTAAGCTTCGGTTATGCGTTCTTCACTTTATAATTTTCACCGGGAGCAGGGGGTTGATGCGAAGATACGGACGCAATTTTAGATTTCTGGGATATGTATCAATTTACTTCAAAAGCGACAATTTTATAACTAGAAATAGGTGCTGATGACGTTGCTGCACTAAATGTTATTCTGTTCCAATTAGACCTCTTCCGAAATGGAAAAAGAAATGAAATTTCCGCCTCTTCAGCGGTCTGTCCCAAAGGTTTTCCTCCACAAAATTTACCATAGTTTAGAAATAAGATATCCACAGCAACAACATCTCTTGTACTTACAGAGGTACTCAGCAGTCCAACGCGCGGATTGCCTTCTAGTGACGTTCTGTCAGCCTGAAAGTAATCGACCCTTGCAGATTTTTGTGTGGAGCGTTACTCTCTCTTTGAATAAGAGGGAAATGATAGTTCCTTATGATCTAGTCACGTCTTCCATGACTGCAAGCTCATGTGGTTTGTAAATGCGTCTGTATCAGTCAAATAGCTGAAGTTCACTAAACAATATTACCGTAGATAGTTGCGTAAACGTTGCAAGATTTACGTAATTGAGCAAAATTCGTAGAACATTCGAAACATCCCTCGCATATTTAGTATAAGTTACTTATCGTTCCTAATTTAATCTATGTCAGGAAATAGACGTAGCTATATTTAGTTTACCCTCTTTATGCTTCCAATTGTAGGCCTTTCTCTCGTGAATAAATTCCTCTGTATAACCATAGCAATAAATTCAGAAATTCCACATTTGATACATCTGCAGTAAGAAATGGATTTTCGGGAGGTACGTGCACTACCGTTCACAAGTAAGTGATCACACCAGAAAACATTTTTATTAGAAAAAAATTAAAATTAAATTGCATTATTATCATAAAATATAGTTTTTATGACATGTGATAATGTTTACATGTTCTCATATTAACAATTACAATGCTCATTCAATTCTTCTTTCGTCAAAATAACCACCCTTACTTTTAATAACAGTTTTACAAATTTTGGGCAACCTTGAGACCAGATTTTGTAAAGTATCCTGTGGTATATTTTCCCAGGAATTTTGTGACTTCCTCCAAAGTTAATTTTTTGACTGAACATGGGTCTCTCTTACATTTCTATCCAACTAATCCCATAATAACTCAATCGGATTCAAATCAGGAGATTAGGGGACCAAGTCATGCTTATAAGAATTCCTTTTTCTTCCTTTTGTTGATGGTAATACTTACACAGCGTGCTTGGGGTCATTGTCTTGCTGCAAATAAAATTGATTTTCGATCAATTTGAGTCCCGATGGGATCGCTTTGTTTCCTAAAATGTCCCTGTAATTTTCTTTCCTTAAAATTCTCTCAATTTTATTAATATATCCAGTGCCATCATAGGAGAAACATTCCCAAACAAACACAATACTACCACCGCGTTTCACTGTTGGCACAACACACTCCCAGATCATTATTTTACCTGCTCTTCTTCGAACAAAAACACGGCGACTACTTCCGAAAACTTGGAACATTGGCGTATCAGTCCATAATACGCTTTTGCACATATTATCCTAGTGTTCGTGTTCTCTGGCTCATATTAATCGCTTTTTACGATTTTGAAGCTTTAACAATGGTTTCCTAGCAGCTATTCGACCTCCTAAGCCAGATGCTTTTAAACGCTTTTTGACTATACTTATAGATACCGTTGCATTTAATTCTGCTCGAATTTACGCAGACGTTAAGCGTCTATTTCTATTTGATACTAATTGTAACCTTAAATCTTCAACCGCAGTGGTCACTTTCGGCCTTCCGAGATGTTTTCCTAATGTTGTTGATCCAGTTTCCTGATAACACTTAACATTTGCACAGCACAGTAAATAATATTCTGAGAATAATAAATAAACACCTCAGAAATTTAATAAATTGGCGTCCTATGTCGTAAATAATACCGTGGTCTAGACACGTCTAGTGATCTCCCACTTATGAACGGTAGTGTACATCATGTTTTTAGTACCTCGTCATCATTCCGAACTAGTTTCTCTAGTCATTTTCGGTGGTCTTTAACGTAGCAAAATTCCAAAGTTGTACCAAGGTTATTATTTGAAATATACTTGTTATATATATATAAACAATTTAGCATCAATAAGAATACCCTTGGTGCAGTAGCATAGGGAATCGTCGTCTTTTAGTCTCTTATGTGGTATGTGATAGTTCGTCTTCAAACTAAGCACCAATGCGTATTCACATACATAAGCATGACTTTTCGTCAGCTGCACCTCAGCCGCATGTTATATTTTATAAAGTGTGCTTTGGGCATCGTTGACTGAGGTTTTGTTGAAACACGGAACTTCAGAGAATTTTAGAAGAACTTATACAGGTTATGTCAATCGTTGAACAGAATTGTTGAGGCAGTTACAACGCAACTTCAAGGCTAAGCATGCGTTTTAACTCTCAATTGCCGGTACGTGAGGCTGATTTATTTAATGCAGATCTGTTGGGATTCCGTGCTTAGGTATAGGCACCGTCTTAACCACGTACTATCCATACCATCATTATGGTGAAATATCTTCATCTGTGTCGCACATTTAGTTCCTTCTCTTTCTGATGGAATCCGCGGATGGACACAGTTATTTCTGTTGAGGGATATACGGAAGAGGAGTTCTGCGTTAACTGCGAAAGGTTCAAAACGACATTCTTTCTAACGGCGTTGCTTTGGTAAATTCTATATATGTTTGCTTCTAATAAAAGTATACAATAAAATATTTTCTAGTTTCATTCATTGGGAATCAATTATAAACAAAGCAAAAAAAAGTGATAAATTCCAGCACTAAATAGTACAAAACCATTCCCCTGATTTATATCTTCCAAAAATATGTATATAATCAAATGCTTAACATAGAACTAACGAATGTAGAACTCAAACTGAAAAAGATGGTTAACAAAAAAATCGTAGCTATTGGCTTGGCGGGGTTGCCCGGACTTGCAGACTCATCAGCATTTTGCCGCATACGTGCACCTTCATCCGCATCCGAATCTTTTGCAAAAGATGGCTCAACCGCCTTCGGCACTTTGACACGCCTCGATTCTTGACGTTTCCGATACATTTCCAACAATTCATCCACGGTTTTCAGATGACTGCCGCGTTCGGTCGAAAACAAGACAATTCCGCCCGCCTCCTTATTACAAAGGATAACATCTCCGTGTCTGCACGTCGGCTCGCATTGAATGAACCATCTCGAATAATTCAGGATTTTAATATCGTTAAGGTCGTAGTTCACGGTGCATTCAGCCCTTTCGAAATTTTCCATGTCGTACACCTGCGGCCGTTTCAGATCCTCAGCCAGCTCCCAGAACGAGATATCAGCCGTTTTTTCTCCAACGACGTTCGTTCGCATCCTCTTTCTTGACAAAGGTGGGTTACGCCTTCGTGATTGACGGATGCTACTATATCTAAACTGATCTGTAGTCCGCTGATGTTTTGCGATTTTCCCACGACGGTGAACACGTATCCGCCCTCGACATCCACTTCATCTGCATACTCTTCTTCTTCATCATGTTCTTCAACTTCCTCATCGTCGTCGTCATCACCGTCTTTATTACCACCTTTGTGACCCTTGCTATCATCATCTTCATCATCGTCTCCATCACTATCTTTCGTGTCTTCGCTTTTGTATTCTTCTTCCTTGTCATAATCATCATCATCATCATCGTCATCGTCCTCAGCAACGGCATATTGGATCAAACATTTTTGGAGGCAAATTACAAGAAGTAGCAACAACAGAAGGTTTATCGCCGGCTTCATCCCTGAGCTGTTGCGTAAAATATTTTAATCTTTCAGACTACAACAATTGTCAAAGTAGATTTCACTCTGACAATTCGTCGAGTTTATGTCACTGAAATATCGATAACAAAATCTGGAACACTTAAAAATCAACCCCAGCGATGAGAACTTATTGCAAGCAAAGATAGATTTATAGATCTTTAAGTAAGTACCAACGTAGTCCTCCAGATAATTTAGACCCATCACAAGCCTTTTGATATGTTATCCTAATATTTGGTCGGTTTCAAGTTTCTAGGCCTTTCCAAAAATTATCAGTCCTCAAAGAGGGATACCGTCCAGTACGGTATTGGGGGTAGTCTGTCCTAGAAAATTTTACCCTTGAGGCAAAGACGCCCACACATTTGTATAGTATTTGTTCCGAAGTTTCTGTTGCAGTGTTGCAAAATCTATACTGCATCTGTAGTCTGGCGTGCTATCTTGAGATGGTATCTTACGTTAGAAGACTTACATATAACGAATATTGTCTTCTTTCTTCTTCTTTCTGTAGATCGAGTAATTTCGTGCATAGAAGAAGTGAGCGTGTTTTTGTACCCGCCTTAGTCCTGGAATATTCTTCCAATAGCAGGCCATTGCTTCTTCTCTCACATTCTACGCACAATATGTTTCCGTTACTTTAAATCATCTTACCTTCCCTGGAATTGACACCTTGACATGGTAAGAAAGCTCGCATACTCTCGATAAACTCTGGAGCAGAACTGGAGGAAACGCCCATGCTTGGGAACGCTCAGAAGTTGGCGAAGAAGATTACAAGCAACTTCCGAGAAGCAAAATCAGTCTTTTATCTGGGGTTTTGCGTATGGTTATCTTGGCGAAAGTACCCAACACTACACCAGTGGGCGAGGCCGCTACGCGCAAGCTGAGAAAGACCAAAAAGGGAGAGGCGATGGGGCCGAAGCCAAGAACCGGGTAACCGGGTAAAAATGATTCCCATTGGAAAAGTGCTAGTTTTCATCGAGCACACAATAAGTTTTCAAGATTCAATGTAATGGTGTAATAATATTTTAGGTTCAACTTTGTTATTTATATTGTCCTGTTATTCAATTTCATCTGTAAAGAAACAAATTCTGGTTTGAACAACGCGGCTGCAAGTTCTTCTCTAGCAAGGCTGTCAGCAATATCGTTGCCTCTGATTTCCTTTTGTTGCTGTTAGTCACTTGACTTAAAAATTGCTTGCAACTTGAAACAATTTGATTTATAAGCCTTTAGCGCCGCCAAATGTATGTACGTCCATATGCAAATCCTTTGCCTTTCGAAGTCTACCTTGCATGCCTTCCTAAGTATACAACTTTACTATGTATTATGTATGTGCCATTGGAAGATGGTTGGAGAACGCACATATTATTCAACGATAAGTTGTCGTTCATAAGTTATTATTGAACAATAAAATTCGATTTACACTACTGAATGATAATACGTCACCCATCTCTTTAACAAACTCTAGTTATCTATAAAGCAGAGTTAGTCTAAAATTTCCCTTAGTTTGGTAGTGTTGTTATGTTCAGGGTAGAGATATAATAGAGTGAGATGTGGTGGACGTGCGGATGGTAAGTGATGGTTGTAAACTGGCAACGTGTATTTTTGAGTATTGTTAAGTTGGTTGTAGCCAGATTCTTTTAGTTTGATAATATGTAGTTTGGTAGTACAAAAAATTTAGTTGTAGAAGGTGGTGTAATGTAATATGGCGGTGTATCTGTAATGAAAGTAAAAGTTATTAAATATATTATACTAAAAGTGACTTAGGCCATTTTCTTTATTTTAACAAGTTAAATATATTTTTACATTATTACTATTATTAGATATTTGCGAGAACCTTAATTATCCAACATAAGGATATAGCACACTCCTTATTAATATTGTAACTGATGGTGCATTTAGTGACTATCCTAAGTTGGCAATACTAAAAACACTAAATCTGAATGTTTTCGACCGTGTTTTGTATATAATTAGCGTATTTGTTGTGGTAGCTCGTTACATTTATTTTGACGTCAACATACTAACAGGAATAGAGAATATGTTATACGTAATTGCTCGTGTCGTTTTTATAGTTTCCTTAGTATTTTTGGTGGTGGTGGTTATACCAATTGTAGACACTTCGATTTACAATAGCCAAATTAACTCGCACTCGAGCTTCGTGTTTCGATCTTGAACCATCAATGAACAACTATGGTGCGGTAGCACTGAGGCGTTGTATGTTAATTTCCAAATTGTTCGCTAGAAGCTTTCTTAAGGCTTTTGTTCTTTAACATTTCCAGTAGATCCAAATGTGTACTTTACAATCTTTGAAAGACCAGTTGGATTGTTGACCTCATTGTGGATCAGATCGCTTACAAAATACCGCCTTCTTTCTGGTAAACAAATGCGAATTAGCGAAATTGAGCATCACCTTCATGGCAGAAGTGGGGTAAGTATTCATGGCGCCGGTGATCCCCAAGCAAATTTGTCTTTCCAAGCCAAGGAACAGATCGAGAGAGACCTGGATCGAAGAAATGAAAAAGGCGGAAACAAGAATGCCGGAAAGGGATATATCGATTATATAATGAATGTAGTTTATAAAGCATGTAACGTCACTCTTTGTCTGGCTACAGCACACGATTGCATCGTATTTATCTGCCGGACACTCTCGCCAGTAACATATTTATAAATACCGAACCCTTTGAAACTTCACTTCTGCATGCACGATCCAAAAGACAAAAGAGACAAGCCGACATCTAAATATTTCGTTTAATAGAAACGATGTGAAAGCTGTGGATGTTTTCAGAGCAAAAAGATACAATCACTATCAACGGTGATAACAAAGGTACTCTACATATACGTGCACTCAATTAGGAAAACACACTTGATTTTTACGTAAAATAATATTCCGCTCGCGTTCTATATTTTTAAACTATGGAAGTACTCCGGTATGAAATTTATTCAAGGACGACATGTTTGCACTTTATGGAATACTTCAAACGCCATTAAAATCGGGTACATTTAAGCGGGAGGGCGCTGATTTTAATTGTGAAGTTAAAATTTGTCCATGCGGACCATTAAATTTTACGTTTCACTTTGGGCGCACCAAATCATTTGCCTACGACATTAATATCTAGTAATGCAAGTTAAGTGGTTTTTAACAGCTTTTATAATTCAATTTAAATGGGTTCACGTGAGACCTACCTACTATCTGCAACTCGGTAGATAAAATGTGCTGGTGAATGTATAGGTATAATCGTCATAATGGACTGGTTTAATGCGGAAAACAACGCAAAAGCGTTTAGAACGATTATACTGGTTGTATTAAGCAATTTTTATATTGAAATATACCGGTTTTGTTTCAAAAGGAAATTCGTAGGATCCACGTCAGTTTATGGTTACCTGCCATTTATAAATTAACTGATTTCCTGCCGAAGCTCGTCCAGACAACAATGGTAAAGGAGCTTTAATGTGAAGGGCATTGTAATGATGTCATATCAGATTAAGGAAGCAAATGGTAGAGGATCATATTACAATTGAAGATCGGACAAAAGACATTTTCTATGGGAATCAATTTTGATGATAAAAAGGAATTCTAAACCTTCTCTTATGGTTGAATTTTCCCACATTTGGCCACGAAAAAACAAACATGCGTTCGTGCACCTCATTATAGGCTGCGCATCCCCCAGTGGCACAGAAACCATAAGTTGTTCCCGAGGTTCAGCTTTGACGTGCATCACTTTGCTTGGTGTTTATTCCATTTTTTCGTATGCTTTAGCTGATTGTGGATCGCTTCCAAATTAGGCATGTGAAGGAAGGGTGCTACTTTTTAGTTCTTAATATATATTAAAACAAACGTAGGAGAATTCGTCAATCCCCAAAAGTGTCTTGGAGGATCCTTGACTGGCAGGTAAAGTCAAAGAGCCTCAAAGAGACTTTTGGGAATTGACGAATCCTCCAACGTTTGTTCTAATATGTATTAAAAACTAAAAGGTAGTACCCCTCCTTCACATTAATGACTAGTTTTGGGGAAACCTACAAACCTGGGATTTTGGCACACTAAATTCGAGTCAAACGTGAACATAATACATTCATAGTATAACCCTCGAAAATTTATTCATTCATTCATTTGAGTCTAGTTTTAGAGAGGTAAGTGAGACATTTTCAATCTTTGCGATCACTTCGATTTCAATCATATCCCTCGAAAAGTTTCCAAGGAGAAAATCCCAAATCTGGCTACGTTCTTCAAAATAAAACATCTCAACATCGAGCCAAGTCTAATCATACCTTCCAAAAGTGAAAGCGCGAAACCGACCCATACTTTGCGGATGAAATTGTCCAAAACCGTGCCATATAATGTGGACTACTCAGAATAGTGGTAATTGTAAGTACTCGGGCAGAAAACCTTATAATAAATTACCTGAAGATTTGGTGACCGTCAACAAGACAATTTCAGCAAATGTTGAAGATTACGCAACATTCATTTTGCGATAATTATATATTATAATTAGTAGTAGCCTGATATTTTATTTTTGTACCTTGCTGATAATTTTGTATCGTATATATTTAAGCAAATCATTTATTTCAGATTGTCAATACATGACGGAATAGGAGCAAATGTGGAGAAAAAGGACTGGAACAAAAAACTATGGAGATAATTACCAGTGATAGAATTAAGTGGAGAAAAATATGTAAAAAAGTAAACCAACTCAACTCCTACGGTCTTACACCTAGTAGTCGGAGAGCTTATGACTAAGAAGAAGAAGAATTGTATAAATTTCATATATATACAACAATTCTACAGTACTATACTCAATTGTAGACCGCTTTTCTCCAGATTCTGTAAAAAACAATCTTCATGCCTGATGGCTTCCGTTTTGGCCATATCATTCCCTTCATTCCTAGAATATGTCGAAACAACTCCAGTAGTTTTCTGTTTTCTACTCTCTGTTATATCGTTTTGTTTCCATCTGCCCTAAGTTGGATTTTGTCGTTCTTCACGTGTTGGAAATAGAACACCACTATTATTACTTCCATCGGTGCCTTAAATATCTTCTGATGGTGTCGTTGTACAGTTGCCTGGCAATAATTCCCCTCTTAATGCTAATACCACTGGCCAGTTTGCGCGTTTCCGACTTCTGCAGACTTTTGGTAGTGATATGCTCTTCACTCTACTACGATTATCTTTCCAGGCTCTTATGTTTTCCTTAAGCTAACAATAAGTGATATTCTGATCATTTTGAATCTGCATAGGAAGTCAGGGTACATCCCCACATTGGATTTCAAATCTAAAGCGATTAGCCGAAAAAAGGTTAACAGGTCAAAACTGAACTTTTCGAGTGGCGCCGTAAATAGTAGAAAAATGGCTGAAGAACAGTTGGATGTACTACATTCAGGCAGCGATAGAAACTTACCCCAAACGCACCCGCAGTAATTAACAAAAGAAGGTACACTTTCCCTCATTTATTTTGACTTTTACCATTGGAGCGGTTCGGAATTGTCTTTTCCAACTTTTCTGAACTTTCTGCGAAAGACTTGGGGCTTCATCTTTGCTAATGTAAATTATTATTTCAAATGAGAAAGTATCATCAGAAAGATTTACCAGGCACATCCAAAATCGGTTGAAATTTTGGGCAAAAGCAATCCTTTCCGGAGTTATGATGGAAGCTGAGATACATTACATCCAAGAACGATAAAACCAACTCAAAAGGATACCGTCAATGCAACGACAACAGCCGAGTATGGAGGTAAGAAGAGAGGACTGCAACAGAATTGAGTAGCTGATAAAATCGGAATATCATTAGCTTAAAACGAAACGTACCTTACACCCTTACCATTTTTAGAAACTACTCATTACGTACCTATTTTGACCACCAAGTTATCATTCGCAGTGAAAAGAATACATAGGAAAGAAATTAAGCATTATCAGGTGGTGAAATATGTTCTTTCAAGAATAGTACTAACCAACGTTTGGAAATGACGTCCTCTTTCCTTTCAATCTTCTCCACTGATGGTAATAACTTAGTTATACAAACACGTAATTAGAGTTTCTAAAATCGAGTTGGTAATGGTCGGAGGTAATTTAGCTAAAAAAAAAAAAAAATAAAATGAGCTTTGCGTCGTTTATACCATTTCAAAAGCAAGGATGACACGGACTTGTTTTCCTACCAAACATCTTAATTTGCGACTTTAGAATTTCGCCCCTTTCCTCTCCCGCAAGTTAATCCCATGGAGACTTGCGCGTTTCCCATTTTCTCGTTTCACTGTCGTAAACACCGTAACAGGTACGAATGGAAAATACTGATCCTCCATGTAGGTACATCGCAGATTGAAACACCTCGTGACACTGCCTCGCAGCTATTCGAACGCTTAAATTTAAATTTCCCTTTTGTTGCTTATTGTACGTCCTCCAAACGTGAATCTAAAACACGATTACTACGAATAGAAAATTAAAAAGGTGTCAGCGATACATACAGGTAGATATACTTCACATACAGCTTCGGACTAGAACAAAGCTTCCTGAGCTTTGTGTGCTATCAGCGATTCGTACGGAAATTGCGAAACGTCAACGTTTTGTCCTCAAATGTACGACGCGATTGAAGTAAATGTGGTTATCGGTCGCCTTTGTAAGGTGCAAAGGCCTCGCCTATCGAGTCGCGCAAATTCGATATTATTTATTATGTGCCATCGCCTATTTGAGACGTCTAACGTGGAGCGCCTTTGTCGAGCGTTTAGAGGTAGAGCAGTAGGCCGTCTGCCAATACGACAGCCGTGATTATTTAATGAATTATTCAGTGAGCCTAATATCCTGCGCGAATGGATTTATTATTAATAGTGTTGGATTTATGCGTGTCTCTAACTTGACGTCCGCGTTGTTCTATCTCTTTGGTGTCTAGTTAGCTTCTGTGTTTAAGCGAAAGTATCTCTGATGGATGATGCAGCGAGGGTGAGGATTTTGACAAACCATTATGCCAGACTGTATTTCTATTTTAATAAGTCTATATTCCCAATGTTAAAGCAGTTATTTCAATCTGTTGAATTACTCAAAATTTCCATTTTGACTACATTAACTATTTCTTTCAGCAACTAAAACGCTTGCAATCCGAATTTACCGCGATCGATCTTTAAAGTATCACTAGCTAGAGCAAATATTCGTCGATGAGCATTTATGGGGTGGAGTATGGAGATTCAGATGGCATCTACGGACTAAAAATTTTAAGCATTCCCGTTTATAATTTAATGGGGCCTATCTAGTTTTGAAGTTAAGGGTGAAACCAGAAACCCGCTCCAAGCTGTTTAGAGAATGCACATACAAATCTTTTAAAAATAATTGCTGATTCAGTTGAAAAGTAACGATGAGAATAGTAATGACAATTAAATGAACTTATAAGCATATGACTGCGTTAAATACTAAACGTTTTAACGTGACGTTTTAAATTGAAATTTCATCCAGTTACAACTAACACTAATTACTTAATAACACTGATGGGCTGAAAATAGTATTAGACAACGGAACAACAAAGCGGAAATAGAAATTGTTACACTACAAAATTAGAAGCTTAATCGAATTTCAGTCACAGAAATAAATATGATCGGTGCATATACACTAAATAGATTAAAAAGGATAAGAACTGATCTTATAAATCAAAATGTTAATTTTGTGAACATAATCCATTTGTTTATCATCTAAACTTTGCTATTGCAAAATAGAATCCCTTTCGGTATACTTCTTTTTAGGATGCGGTGAAATGTTCACATAAAGCTCGCAGTACGAGGATAAAGAAAATATTACCCTAATGACTAACTTAATCAATTTCCAGCTAAAGTTGTCCATACTAAATTAGACCATAGCTAAGATCCATATTTCACCACATTCGTAACTAAATTTTCGTCTCTAATTTAATAAATCCCGACGAAATTACATTTGCACCTCAATAAATCGTAACCAAATCGACCCGTCCGTAATCACCCGGGAAGTCGCAATAAGGTGCTGCAATGGATGCTCAAAAAAGGTAGAGATAATTAAGGAGATTAACCTTGCCTCAATTAAATGTGGATATCCAAGCGTGTGAAACTTCAAACCTCGGGGAAAATACTACGCAAATTTGTAATTCGTCCCCGTGCCACTTGTCGGCCCGAATTGTCAATCTTGATGCGATTTGTTAACAAAGGAAGCACAAAAGTTGCAATTTGCATTTTTTTTTGCATACTTGCGCGTGTACGAGGGGCGTCCCTTAAATTAAATAAACAAAAGTTAGGAAAGAAAAGGATTTCTTTGGAGCTGTTGGTCTTCAAAATATTCCCCTTTAAGTTTTATATATTTTTGCTCATGTTCAAACCAAGTCTCGAAATTGCTTTCTCGAGAATGTGAATTTTGAAGGCCCTGGCCGCTTCTGACGATGCTGACAATGACTATTTAATAGACCTTTTGTTTGACATTTAGGAACAGAAAGAAATCCTTTGGCGATAAATCAGATAAATAGGTGCAATGAGATATTAATTCGATGTTTTTCTCCTCCAAATAATCAATTGCTTAAATTATTTCTACGTCGAGTAATCAATAATAATTCTTCCAGCGAAGATGTCTTATCAAATAAAAGCGGATTTTGTTTATAGGTATTGACAAATTAATCGAATAAAGGTAAGAAATACGAAGGAAGCCTTCATTTCGTTGAATGTATGCTATAAATTTCGCTTTTTATTCGATCTTAATTGTTATTGCATATTTAATAACTCTTAGTGAGTAATTTTAAAGTACATAAGTTTGAAGCGATCCTTTGCATAAGAAATTATGGAATTCAATAAAGACCATTATCGAGCATTGACCTTGATGAACAGTACAAATACAAGACGTGTACTTTTGAGTATTCAATACAATACGTTCTAAAAGAAAACTATAAGTTACTGTGAATTCTGATGCATATAAACTTGTAGCATTTATGCCCCTCCAAAAAATTATTATTGAAGCAAGATGTATATATATATATATATATATATATACCAAAGGCGCCTTCTAATTCATTACAAGAACTAGGAACGGAAACATTCTTCCCGAAAAAAACTTTTTATTCCTTTCCAAGATATTCCTCTCCAAGATTTATACACTTTTGCATGTGTTCAAATCAATTCTCGAAACACATTCTGCACATTGAAGTTTGTATCTCAAGAACTTGGTGTTTTAAGGCTTCGATAGCTTTTTGAGGTGCTGAAAATTGTCATGATGCGACGTTTTCGGGTGATCAATATTTCAGGCCAACTGGTAAGAATTTGGAGGTAGTGTGTCCAAAAACTACACTTCGTTTGCCCATTATTAGACCAAGAAATGAAACCTGGGCACCACTTTTTACAGGCTGGGTGGATTTGGAATCTGACGAAATCATCTCAATACTATGGCAGATGGTGCGTTTGAAGCCACAATATATGCAATTAGTGTACACCATATTCAGTTCAAGAAGGCAGTAAATTTCCATTACAAGACCGCTCTTATAATTCCAATTTACTGGCTTTATAAGCTGAATGCGGTACAGTGTTGCAGCAATTGAACTCTTGTAGACCTAGGGAAATAGGAAATAAACTACTTTCTTCCCTTTGCAGTATTTAAATTTCATTCTAAACTCATGTCAATCGTTCCTGCATCATTGCTTTCTCCCTCCAAAAACTCTTTTGCTCTAGGTGTATCTAGGAGTTCTGAATTCGCGCTACACGAATGCTCTGTAACTGGTACGAAGTACCATCCACATTCGCATCCTTTTTCTTTCATGGCTCTTCAAGGCATGGATTTGAAGCCGGCATAATATTTATGTGTCCCACTACAAAGGTCGTCTCCACAAAAATGTGTAACAGAAACCCGTAGATTAAATTTTCCTTTAAGCTGCGGTTACAGTAGCGCCCCAACTATTCTTCGCTTGGTTTCTGGTTTTTCAATTTTCACGTGATTTACAGCAATTCTATATGGTATTCTAGAAAATCTAACAAATAAAAATCAGAGGCGAGTGTTAACAATTACAGAACGTAGATGTTGTGGAAAAAATTTATTTAGCAGCAAGCTAACATCGTGCGAATTCGCTTCCACTGCATCTATAGCCTTGTGGTTCGTAAATGAGTTAATTCTTTCGATATAGAAAACGCGGAAACTGCTGCGAATGAATAGAGCCAAATAGGGAATGTAGTTGGCTTGCCGACTAGACCTTGTCGGCCCGGTAAACTTCTTAATACCTCCATAGGAATAGCGGAATATTCGATCTGCAATGTCTGTTTCGCAGCAGAAGTTTTTCAATGTCAATGCTGGCTGAGCAATGTTAGATAGCTCCTGTTGCTGGAAGAGGTGAATAAGATTTTCCTTCTTAAGGTTGTGGGTTACATTGAAAACACTGACCTGGTGGAGTAAATATCCTAAATAGCTGGGAGCACAATAAACCAATTAGCTTTAGTACGGTGGGCAATGCACGACCGTTCCTAAAGGAAAAATACTACACATACCTCTTGATAAGTGTTGGCATAAATATTTGAATTTCGAGTTTATTCTTTAATGAATGTTCAGGCAAACTGTTGATGTATTCTTGAGTGAGTGCTGTCCGTAATGGACCTGTCCTTCGATCGTCGACAAGACTGATACGTGTATGTTACAATTCAGATAATTATCGATCAGTGAAGTACCACACGTCAGCAAAAATGGACATCAACTCTCCGAGTCGTCGAGACGTTGTTGTTGGAAAGTTGTAGAACATTATTTTGGGCTATACATTTCTTAAGTCAAATCCAGTTTTCGAGCAACATTTCAGCTTTGAAATTCCTTCTGGCAAGTTCACTTGCCAAACTATAACTGCCAGCTGTAGCTGCTCAAATTTATTTTATTTTTTATTTACAAGCCTTAGCAGTGGCTTTCTGTGTGTGGCTACATGCAACACTTGTAGTGGCAATGATTTTCTTCAAATTATTTGATAGCGTAGCTACAACATTTCGTATGAAAATTCTAAAATACTTTTGCCTGTCAACCGAAGTGTGATTTGCGAGTACAGATTTTATATTGGACTTTGACGCGCTCGTACCTGATGATAGCGCTTTAAAATATTCATATTGATTGTTTACTTGACAATCACTTTTCAGTACAATCAAAATTCAAATTTAATGCGGCATTAGGTAATCTATATGACAAAGTGGATGGTATTTATTGGCCCATTACTTGGACATATGTCACCATCCACATACTATAAATATTCGACTAACATAAGGTATCGTCACTATTTCACACAAATTTATGGTCGCCATATTTCACGTGCGCGCAGAATTATTTGCACTAAAATAAGCACGATCTTTTAACGGTTGAGGTAATAATGAACTCACCGTACAGATTTCCGCTCCCACTACCAGTTTATATTTACCGATAACGAACTTCGAATTTTACGGCTTTACACATCGCCACGAGACCTTCAACTTAATTGAATCGCGAAAGAAGTGCCTACGACTTTCTAAAAAATTCTTCCAATATTTTCAAAACGAAACATACTTTACTCGTGCGGCGGTTCTTTCTTAACGTCCCGCACTTAAGGTCCCTGTACTCTATTTACTTTCTAATGTAATGAAAATACTTTGGGAAAAGTTAAACGCAACTTCGCGAAATTTTCGATAGTCGTTCCGCGGGGCGCGGATCGAGGTATGAGTGGTCGAAGAGGGGATATCAAAGTTAATTAACTTTGTGTACTACTTTCGGTGCTCTTCACTTGTAAAAGTTTATTCTGTTTTATCAAAATTTAAACGAGCTGATTACGGCGGAAAATAACTTAAAACTTTTATATATTTGCGACCGCGACGATATCGGTTCCAGTGTAAACCTATCGTCAAATCTCCGCATTTGCATTTTGTATCTATAAAATTAATTCAGCAGGGCGTTCAATTTAAATACAAAATACGTTTCCGCGTTTTAATTGGGACGAAGGGTAAGTTCCGCCGTTCTCCCAAAGCGAAGGCCAACCACTTTCGTACGTTCACATATTTGTAATAAGCATTCGATTTTCAGATAGTTGGGATCCTTTATGAATAAATTACGGAAGCGTAGGAAAGGGGATTGGGTCGTTATCATAAGTTGTAAATATCCGAAGCTTTTGTATTTCGTGGGTGACCCAGCTATGTAGTTATCTAAGTTGTTTTGTTATTCTTATTCGTTTTCCCCAACAATAGATGGTAAAGCACAATGGTATTTCTTCCAATTTCTGTCCTTTGTTGGAGTCACCTATCTCATCATTATTAGTTAAAGTGGTACTATTCTTTTCTTAAAACACCTCGCTAAGGAAGCTGGAACTTTTCTGGGAAAACCCCATACAACGTCATCCTAATACCTTACCAGATTTCGTCATTATTATTCTTTTAAGCAGATATCTTATTGCAGTGCTGTAAAGATTTCCAATCAAATCGCTGGAAAGTAATTTCTTGTCGCGTAAACCATATTTGTATCTTATCGGCTGTAATAGGTATCGTTAGTAAGAAAAATCTGTTCTAATTTAAACAGTTAAGTACCCGGCTAACATAATTTTAGTATAAATTACATCATCGTGTTAGCTTAATGAAACGGAATATTGTCTGCGAGCAATTTCAGGATTCTGTGAGCGGAATTTCTATTAGCTGTTTGCGTCTAGACTCTCATTTTTGAGAATATCACGAAAGAAAGAGAAATTACGTTCCGGACACACTGATTCAGCGTGTGTATATGTATGTACAGAACTATATAAAGTGAGCACGATTTTTGATATTGACATTTACAATTTCCTTTTCCGTTGCTCATTAAACCGGAAACACTTTAATTGTTATTAGAGTCGGGTAACACGGAAACGCATACGCGAGGGTTACAAAAGGAAGCAACTGCAGGCTTGTGTTTTTGATATCAATAAATTAATACGTTCGGTTCTTACTTTCATTGGAAATTTGATGGCGTTACAAAAAGAGACTATTGGAATTTATTTATTTACAACGTACTACAAGCTTTACAGGACTTGGACGAAAATCCCCTTTTCCATCTTTTCTGTCGTCCGTCAATTATTACCACGTAATAATAAATATAAAGTGAGAGATCGTTATTTGTTATAGAAATAATGTGGACAGCCAAGCCCAGAACCTATTGTAAAATGGAAGCATCACTGTAGTTTCTTATTGTTGGCTTTGCCAAATTTTAGTGTTTATCACTAAAACTATCTCTACCAGGTTAACAAGTATGAAATGCGGGTTTCTTCTCTAAAAAAACATGCTAAATTCGGATGAATGATAAAAAATGTTTTATTCAAACTATGCTCCATTGCTTGCTATACATTTTTCTCATCTTTCGGGCAATTTGTGAATACCACACCAGTAAAAATCTTTCCCTTTTGCTGCGTACCATTTATCGAGCCATTTTCTTCACATCTCCGTACGAACCAAAGCCCTGCTCAGCAAGCGCGTGACCCGTCGATGCAAGCAAGTGGTAATCGGAAGAACCCAAGTCTGGAGAGTAAGCTGCATGGGGTACAATTTCCCAGCCGGGTGCTTCCAACGTGTCGCGAACTAGTTTTACCGTGTATGATGGAGCATTGTCATGAACAAAAATGACCTTGTGTTGCCCCTTTCGGGTATTCTTGCCTTTCTTGAAGCAGCAAATGGTTTAAATCGGTCAATTGTTGGTAACGTTTGATATTAATCGTCTCCCCAGGTTTTAGCGGTTCATAACATACCACGCTCCTCTGGTCCAACCAAACACAGAGCATCGTCTTTCTGCCAAAGCGATTCGACCGTGCGGTCGATGTGAATGGTGTGCCTCGGGGCTACCGATAAGTTTTTTGCAAAATATCACATATGTTTTTGCGTTTTTCCATTTGCCGGTTGTTCAACCAATCTACCGGTCTTCTAAATCTTTTCCGTCTCTCGTACCCAATTGGAAACAGCTTCTTGATCAACGCCCAATTGCTCGAAGAGTTGTTTTTGTCTTCTCAAATCATCTTCGTCCAAGAATGCTTGCAAATCCACATCTTCTTAATTTTCGGCGATTTTCCACGTTACTTGTCTGCAACATCAAAGTTTCACTTTTGAAACGCCGAAACCATCGTTCAAACGTATCTTGCAACGGACCATGTTCATCATAAGTTTCTCGAAGTAGTCGGTATGATTTAGCAGCAGTTTTCTTCAAACGAAAGGAAAAAATTAATGCTGTCCGCGAATGCTCTTTGTTCGTTACAAATTTCGACATATTGAACACAACAACACTACAACACAATACTATCCACACCCTTTCAAATTTATTACTCGAACGCGTCTAACGCTTGTTGATGACAGAACAAAATGGTGCAATGTCAAATCTTTATAGCTCAAACTGCACTAGTATGCATCTGTTGCATGAAATCCGCATTTTATACTTGTACACGTGGTATATGTAGGAAAGGAATACGACAAAAATCGAGGTAAGATTTGAAAATTTTAAATATGGGTCCATAACATTCGGGAACGCATCAAAATGTTTGACATAATTAGGACGTTTCCTAAAAATTGAATGAAACTTTTAACCTACTCATTGTCTACATCTTCCCAAATCGGCTGGAGAACAAAAACATTGTCCATACATCCATATCTAGCGAACTAAAAAAATGGAAGTCAATTGACATTCCGAAAAAGTCAAATACCTGATTACGACCAACGAGGCAATGTTAAGGTGTTTGCTAAAACTTCAAAAAGTTGAGATTCGACTACATTGCAAGCAGTTATATTTCGACAAAAAGTTTGCGAACCAACTACGACCAAGGGAGATGAGATTTCCGGCTTATTCCGAATTAAGGCAACTGAGGAAGTTTCTTCTACTTTCTTCTTCTTTCTTCTACAAGGACTTAAGTAGAGATGGAGAAACTATTGGGGATAGCAGCCAAGGATGAGTAGAAATGAAGGTCTTTCTTTTAGTAACTCTAAGCTTTCGAATTCAATTTAATCCTTCATCGCAGAGTTAACCATGAGAGTTGAGAAAACAGCTTGTCAGCAACTGAACAGTAGGACGTCAAAAAATTCCATTGTAATATATTTAGAATTAAAATTCAAAGTAAAAATTTTTTGAGTTTAAATCCATAGTATTTTCAAAATTTACATGTAATAAAATAAAATCGAATAGAAAGTTACCACTAAGTTAACTTCTAAATAAATCGAAACTTTGCACATTTGACCATGTGGGCGTTAAGGAACATGTGACGTGTTCCTCTATTTTGAAAATACTGTGAATTTCAATTTAACGAATTCGAATATGAATTTGAATTTTAAATATATTGCAATGGAGTTATTTGACGTCCTTCTGTTCAGTTGCTGACAAGCTGTTTTCTCAGCTCTCATGGTTAACTCTCCGATTAAGGATTAAATTGAATTCGAAAGCTTAGATTTAGTAAAAGAGAGACTTCTATTTCTATTCATCCTTGGCTGCTATCCCCAATAGTTTTTCCATCTCTACTTAAGTCCTAACGTTGTACTGCCAATACTTCTTAAAAAAGATAATTTTACAGGTTATATTGAAAGGCGCATATTTCTTCAGTCGCAAAGAAAAGATCTGAGAACTTAGAAGAAACGGAATCTTTCTGGAGAAATACTTCTGGACTAAGACGAAGGAATTTACCTATGCCCTTACTCTTGAAAGGCCCAAAAGACTTTGTGGATTGAAAAGAACCGATATACAAGCGGGTAGTTTTCTAAATTCTAATTTTCCTTGAAGACCATAAAGGGATTCCTCACAGCCAATAAAAGAATCACAAAACGTGTAAAATGAAAGAAAGACGCCTTCAAACATACATGTTTTCTTCAATCGGAATGTATATAAAATTCTCAATTTTGACGTTTGAGAATAAATAAAGTAACAAGAACAAAATAAGGCTTCCAGCGGGATTATAATTAGATTTTTCACCATTATCATCAACAGTACATATGGTACATATACAAAGATCGATACGGGTGTACGTCTTTCAATCAGATTTTAAGTATCAAATTAACTCCCGGCGGCCGCGTGTTTATCAAATATCAAAAATATATTTGCGCTCCGGGGATTTCCGCAGAACCGCTCCTTTATTTTGCGATAGCTACGAAATATGTTATTTTAGATAGCCCGCGGCGATTATCGCGGTTCGCCCGGTATTAACGTTTCTGTTTGTCGTCGCCTTTTTCGATCTTCTGCTATGTACCTTCTGATGTTTTCTTGTTTTATAAAATGTGGAAGCGATTCCTTTATTCTTTTTGGAGTCCTGAAACGGTTGAAAATTGAAAGCAATGTTCAGGTTATACCGTACAAAAGGGTAATTCAAAGGTAAATGCAAACATTGGCCGGCCATTGTGCAAGTTACGGCTAGGGTTTCTGCTATTTCCGGATGACTTGTAATACACGATATTACACATCATATTGATGAGGAATTAGGTTTAGACGTTACTTGAGGTATCGACAGCACCATAAAATATAATGCTGCTGTACTTATCACGGAGACTTATATAGCTACAAATTTATATTTCGGCAACTTATCTTCAGCCTAATGAAGCTGACGCTAGTTAAGGAGTGTCCTTTTTAGACTGAGTGCCAACTTGGGTTTACGTTTGTCAGTCCTACCAATTCTCCGTGGTCGAAGCTCTGTTTTCCTTGAGAAGCGTGTGCTTTCGATTCCAAACTTATTCTAACTTGTTCGTTAGTCTTCAGAAGAAATGAGAGTATCCTGAATTGTATTGACTGGGTCACGAATAAGGACTCATCAAGCACCATTTTGTCAAACCAGAATTTTTGTTGGTACTGATGTATCTCGCCATCAATAAAATTCTTCTTATCCGATTCCTTGCGATTGTCCAACGGAGACGAGAAATTAGTTGGCGAAGTAATATTTGAAATTATCCAAACAGATATAACAAGAACACCTATTGTATTTGTCTTCATTTTAATCTGATGTCTGTTCAACTGCAGGCTCGTTCGTCTTCGGTTTGTACGATTTACCTTGAGCCAGCGAAACACGTGTCACCGATTTTATTATAACACAGCTGCGTGGTGAGGAGTTCATGTGACATAGTGTCAGTAAATTATACCACAGTCCTTGCAATCACCTTCATTGTAGCCTTGTACAAGATATTTAATTATCCTAGTCTGTAAATATTGAAATCTGTGTTTTATTTGAGCTAGAAGGTGGTAGGCCTAACCCGAATGTAATTATTTATTTACTACAGCTAACCAAAAAAATTCTTATTAATGTTATTACGTAAGGGAGCCGCTCAATCAATCATCAATCAATTAATTATCAATACCAATCATTTCTTTTACAAATCAAACACCCTGCAATCAAAACACACTTTCTCACCCCCTCTAATCAATAAATCGATCAATTGCTCCCCTCCGCTAATTAATACACTCGTTACCGAAGCGTGTGAACCAAATAACGAACTAGTTTGATATAATGATGCGCCAAACAACCTGACGGTATCACATTACCAAATCAATAGGTCCAGGACAGACACAACATCCAAAAGAATTAGAATGTACATACTGTCTTATAACATCTAGGAATTCTACGTGCCCCAATAGAAAAGACTGAATATTTTCTGTCCGGAAGCGTTAGTCTGTGGACAAATTCTTCAGAGAACTCGAACTCCAAACCTTCAAAGTGGCTACTTAGGTCTTATTTGTTTGTTAATATTGTTTTCATAGTTTGTTGTTTTTACACACTTTTATGCATATTTATTTATTACATTATATGGTACATTATTTTACTTTTTTCTTGTATTTTAAAATATGTTTTTAATATTTTATTAAATACTGCCTGCAATATTTTAATGTACTGCGTAGTACATATTGTTTTAATTTACGTATGTATGTATATACTTTGATGCGATAAAATATAAACATGAAGATAAGGACGGGTGTTGATTTCTAATGTCGGTACATTCATCATTTTCGTTTCATGTGTTCCTACACCTTTTCGGTAGCTTAATGGTATTTGTAATATTGACATCAACCGCACGTCCACACTTCATTTCGAATTTTTTATTTTTCAAACGATCTATTTATTTTGCTGCAAGCTCTGGATACATACTCTGTATTAATGAGTTACAGCTTTGATACTTTGCTATATGAATAATTCATTTTGGCATCGCATTGTAAATTTTATAGGGTTTGGGAGGGTGAATAGAAGGTTCCGTTTATCTGTGATTGGTTACTGTTAACGATGGTAAATGAACTTTAGAACGTATTAAATGGAAACAGCATGGCCGCGTTTAAATACTGAACGATTGGCTGTCAATCGAGTTTGTAAAACGGTTAACTGCACGCACGTACTGAATTTGTAAAATGAGTCGATACGTCGCTGCCAGAAGTTTGCTGTGAATGACTGAATTTAAAATGTTATAATTGGTTTATATTTCGACTGATTGTAACCGAAATTATAGATTCGTCTTGCTATTTTTTAGATGACGTATTCGAAAAATAATGAGCACAACAAAAAATGTTAACACTGCAAAAAGAAAATCGGGAAACATCTTTTCTTTTGAAATCTAATCTGGCTTTATTAAAGGTGGATCCTTAACTCACCGAGTTAGAAGACGGCTGCATTGCAACACCACCATAAGGATACGTGGAAACTTCGTTACAATTACCGTCTGTAGGTACAACTTTTCTGTTGTTCGATAAATTTGTTAAAAACTAATTACGGCGACTGGAAAGTTGCGAGAAATTTAAAAAATTCATTTCGAGCATTCCAAAGTGCCTTTCTATTTTGTCGCGTGGCTAGCGTGTCGAATAATCAAATCTAATTTTTAATTAGTGCGCAGTTTTAATTATCAAGTTTAAATTAAATCTCCCGGATAGTTTTGTCGCGTTTCGTTGACGTTTTTTGTACTAATAAGCGCGTTCTGATGCAATGGTGCTACTTTTCTTCGGCTGCAAATTAGACGACTCTTGTTTCTTCGGTGATGTTCTTGCCCGAATTAGTTCGAGGTTTATTGCAGAAGTAGCTAAATTAACGTGATACTGATGCGTTTCTCTTATTTTGTGAGTAGCATCTTTTCTCGATTCATGTGTATCTTCCAGGTCCTTCTATATTCTACTATTTTCCGTTGTTATCATTTATCTTCTTCCTCCTGGTTTCCAAATATTTTCATACTTTTAGGTTACGTGCCTGCCCCGTTCTCATTTTCCTTTTGATGATTTCCATTCAGTTATGCCTCTGGTGCATATTACATTATCCATCTAAATTGGACCTTGGTTTTCCACTTAGTATTGTGATTCGATATCGATGTTATTCGATATTCGTAATCTCCTTATCCATTCCACATACATTTCTCATATTTCAACTTGCTTTCTCCAATCTTTTATATTGCTTTTATTAATATGATGCACATTCCATTTCCTATTTTCCGACTTAGGTAGGTACATTTACCCCATATTTTCCTTAGCTTTATTCTTTAACCTGAATGATTTTTCTATACTCTTGTTGATGTCCGTTGTCAGTTTACCTTCGTTCAAACTCTTCTGATCTTGAATAGAGCATGAACATATATTTTTAAAACTAAAATTATACGGAGACTTCCAGACTTCGTTTCCCAATAATAATTTACCGGATTCGGTAGTGCAGTGGCTTAGACTTTAGCCCATAAACTTAAAAACCGCGACAGCAAATTTGATTGAGGGCGGTGATTTTTAATTGCAGATTAAAATCTCGAAGGCCTCGCATGCGGGGTAAACCCGTAGACCACATGTCAATACGATGTTTGACAGGTTGGAAAGCCCTATTACGGGGATGAGATTGTCCCAGATTCAGCCAAATTTAGTGGGGCGTACAAATAATCTGTAAGGTCGAGTGTAGGCATGTACATATACATAACACAAAATATTAAGAAAAAGGGACAGAAGAGGAAAGTAATTCCTAGTTCCATCAGTAAAAATAATTCTATGACGTGTTAGCGTGCAAAGTATTTCTGTATATTCTACACTAGCGCTAATAAACGAGACAAAACAAAACAAACAAATAATTTTAAATACAAAATTATGAAGCTGCAAAATACATTTTTGTCTTTCGTTAATTCGTAACAAAATTCAGATTTGCAAGCATTTTCAAATCGACCGTTCCTGATTGAACCGCATTTACTTAAATTCTATTCATGCAAACTGAAGTTTTTCCTCTACTACCCGGAGACATATTTTTCTACCTACTAGAACAACTACCTAATATCGTAAACATGTTTCTTCCTACGCTGAACTGAAACAAAGACAACGGTTCTGGGGCGACGTCGTCTCTGATTGATTTATTAAATTAAATTTTTTATAGGGTATAATAATTTTTCCTTCATGCTGTCGAGTTGTAGTAGGGAAGTTAAGTTTGAACGAATAGAATTTAGGAAATCATAGCTCATTCGTTTGTTTCTAGGGACACAATGTCATCCAATTTAATTAAGTAATGTTGTATTGAGGAGTTCGCCAATCTGATATAGTGTCAGCAATCCTACACCACAGTCTTTGTAATCATACGTCTATGCGGTGTTTTTCACAACATTTCTGCATCGAATTAAAGTAGAAGAAAGTTCAAACAAATTCAAGCAAAATTTGTAAGCGAAAATATTTCCCTACTATCACAGGAAAGCCGTAATTATAATTTTGATAATTCTAAAGTTTCCTATGAAAAATGTTTAGAACCCCTGAATAGTTGCTGTTTTGACGTATAAACGTATAAACATAAACGCTAGCAGTGGTTTCAGCGATATCTATAATAACCACAAATAGGATAAAATCGGACGCAGAATTCATTCAAATTCGATTACTTAAGGTAATTATCAAGCCATTTATCACGTTAAATAACTTGCAATGTTTACTGTTTAGAAAAAGAAATGTAAACTTAAAGATCGCGTTATATGTTTGGCAGGTTCAAGAACATGTATTCTGGAAAGGTTTCAACGTGTCTACGACGGAAACAAGGCGATAAGGGCGTATGAAAAGTGTCTTCCGGAAACATCGAATTAACATCGATAGGAAGTAATTCGCTAAGTATAATGTTAACGTTTAAGTAGAATAGGCGATGTAAATGTTTCCTTTCTCTTAAATTTATTGACTTGCTTTTTCCTTATATAATCTCATAAATGAATTTGCCGCATATTCTGTGAAGAATTCATGCCTTTCTCACAACTTATACATCAAATAATAACAGAATAAACTTCGTATCAAATGGAACTAAATTTGCAAACGAAAATATTTTCCTCCTGTTATAGGAAAGCCGCAACTATTCTCTGAAGTTTCGATTTGTTTTATAAGCAACATTTAGGAGTTACTCATAATATGGGATGTTAATTTTTTGACTTGCAAACGTGTCAAAGAACTTCGCACATGTGATTGGAAAGCAACGGCGAATGTTTACAATTTAGAGAACGTAATACAAACGTTTGGAAATCTCGGTTATATGTCAAACACATCGAAGTGTTGGAGGCGTACTTTGCTAACATATTTACGGCCGGATTTTACGCGAGGTTTGACGACCGTTGATTTTGTGCTAAAGTAAATATTCCAACGATTATGAAACAACACTATTTGTACCTAATTAGTTTTAATCACAGTTTTTCTTTTGCACTCATTGACTTACTTGTACATCATATAATCATAAAAATTAAATTGGACGCATTACTTATAGCAGACCCTGTACGTTTCTTTTCTAATATAGTAACTTTTCCAAGTTCTACCCAGTAATATTTTCAAAAGACATTGATCCATTTAGTCTGCTCTTACTTCAAATGCACGTAAAAACACTAAACATCTCTGTATGAGATCGTTAATTAAGCCAACGAGCTTCCCAAGAATTGTAACATGATGCCTATTCCAGAGTTTGGTAATACGGTGTATGAATAGAGAACGTGGACTTATTCCCAGCTTTAACCGGATCGAAAATTAAGAAATAGAATCGAAATTCATCGCAGCAAAATCACTTTCCTTCGATATGTACGATTCGGATACGGTAAAACGGCTATAGAGCTTCGGACGATTGGAAGCGAAGGTAAGGGGAAACTTTTTATTTTATTGCGAAACCACCATCCAAATAACATTACGAGCTTTCGGGAGTAGTGTACGCACACACATATGTGATGATATCGGTTTCCAGAATTCTTTACCTCCGAACGCCGGGCACGAGTCTTCACTTAACTTTTTATAAGGTTAGTAAAAGGAACTCGGCTTACTCGGCGAGCCGAACTAAGCAGCATTTATCCACTGTTCTCGAGTATTTTAACTGGATTGGTTTTGCAGCTCCTCTTTCGCCCGTTTAATACGACATATTTTCGTTACGGGCGGATGTCGGGCGTAGCGCGGAAGAGAACTACGTAATCTTCAATAACGAAGGTGCTCGAGGAAAAATAATCTTGGGAGGATGTTATGAATGCAGGGCGCATTTCGTTTCGGAACGGAGACGTTACCTTCTACGGAATTTTCAAGTATGCACGCTCTGAAGTTTATAAGCAATTCAGAATGAACACCAGTGAAGTTCCTACTTGAGCGCTTGAAAAACGCTCGCATTATGTGCCGAAGGAGTTGTAAAATAATTAAGCGAGAAGGAATAACAAAACGTTGCGGCTCTTATAAGATTTTGAACAAACTTACAATATCATGCGAGCATGCATTTCGGAAACAATCTATAATGTGTTGCGAATCCGTAAAACTTTTTTGAGAATGTGTTGCTCGTGTGACACGTATCATGCCGAAATATTGCTGACCAAAGCGAAATCGGCCCAATATATTCGTAGTAATCTTTAATTTTTTTCAAATATATCTTAACCAAGCATGGATATATGTATGTATGTACCTTGTTTCTTTCGCGACTATTTTCCTTCTTTCTTATTTCCTTTTATTTCAGTTTTCCACTCTTCCCTTAAAGCTTATAGACGAAGGGTACTTGTTATATATACAAGGTTTGTCATAATTAATGCGTCCAATTTATTTAGAAGATTATGTGAGGCAAATGCAAGTCAATTAGTGCAAAAGAAGAGAGAAAAAGAAAAGAGAGGAACCACACCGAACTTACCGCCAAAGATTTGTCGATACACACTTGGCGTTGGACGCCCTAATCATGTAAATATATATCCCTGTAAACATATACTTAATCTTACTCAGCATATCAATAACATTTCTTTGTTTCAACAGTAAACACATCCGCCTTTCTTTTTCTTTATGTTCATGCCAAATTGATTTCGCCCCGAAATTTTATAAATCCTTCCCAGTTTTCCACATAGTTTTGTTGTATTTTCTGTTAACCTTCTTCTATTTTAATTTGATGCATAACTTGTATTCTTCACAACCCATGCGTCAAATTAATGTAGAAGGTTTTATGTGGTAAAAATAAGTCAATGAGTGTTAACGGAATAAAAAGTGATTAAAAAGACGTCGGCTAAAGAAACTTGTGTTTGCGATGAACTAACTTACTAATCATAACGTAATAATTAATGAAAGTGGATATTCCAGACAATTTGACCGTAACTGTATGGGACTTTATCGAACGAGGTGTGTACCGAGTTGCTTTGATCTGATTTGGATCTTTGAAATTGTTGAAACAAACATCACCATACTGAATATTTGGTAGTGAATAATTTTGACGAAACCAATAATTTTCCTTTTTGTAATGTTTAAAGTTTGATAAAAGAATAAATGACGTGCTATCATTAAGTAGTTTTTTTGGTTCCAAAACTATTTTGAAAATTTTACCTTCACAAGTAGTGTGTGTAGCGATAAAATACTAGTTTTTACAATGTTACGAGCTCCTACAGCTTTAATTTTTGTCAATAATAAGTGAAGAACCAGTAAGTTTACGGGCTCGAAATTAGCTACGACTTATCGACGAGCTTTTTGTAAATTCCTTGTTGTTGAATTTAACCTCAATTAAGGAATAGAAAAATGACCATAGGCTTACCGTCATTTTTTAACTTCAAAAAAGTAACGATAACAAAAGAATTTACCAAAATGTTCTTTGACAGGTCTTAACTACCGTATCGAATATGTGGTACCCCAAATTTCAGGCCCTCCAAACCTACTGGTTTCCTTCACTTATTATTGAAAAAGATTACACCCGCCCGAGCTGTTAAAATTGTAAACAATTAGTACTTTATCGTTATGTATCTATATCTCCTTGAGTTGCCTGAATGTGAATCTCGACATCATGAGTCTGGACGCCTCTTCATTGACGTGTGATTTTAGCCAACTCTTGTGGGAATCTGCATGTTTTTCAATGATGTCTGTAACCATTTCGACACTAAGATCTCGGTCACCCGAACGTACCTGGGTGCGTTGATGATGTTGCGCAGTACTTTATTCTCAAAGGTTTGGATCCTGTCGATGAGGTTCTTTTTGGCGCATCTCCAAACCTGCACGCCATATGCCCAAATTGGCCATAGTTGTTTATACAGGAGCATCTTGTTGTGGGTTATCAACTCAGACTGTCTCTCAAGAATCCAGTACATTTTTCGGAACTTGGTGTTGAGTCTTTCGACTTTTTCTTGACTTGCTTAGCGGGGCTTAACATCAAGATTCATGCCAAAATACTTCGCTGTGTTGGCGGGTTTTAGGGATACTCCATCAATAAAGATTGTTTTTTCGACGATTGTTTTGTTTGTGAAGTTCACATATATTTAGTCTCGTTGAATTTGGTTCGCCATTTCTTGGTCCAGTTAGTCGCATTGTTTAGAGGTTGTTGAACTCTTATAAACATAAGTAAAACCAGAGATATTTCAACCCTCTCATGCGATTTCCTTCCGAAACTCCAAATACATATGTATTCATTTTGAATAGAGAAACTTTGCGCTAATAAATTGGGTTTTAATTTGTTTCTACTTTCTTTAGTGTTGATTTGATGCGTACGTTGTGAAAAGCGGTGTGCTCTGTGGTCAGGATCCCAGATCCTAGACTTCTCATAGAAATACGTTGAATTCCTTTTGTAATAACATTTGCTTGGTTGGTTCAAATACCTTTCAAGATTTTTTGCAACCAAGAACAATTCTTTCCCGTTTTCATTCCCTTCAGGCCAAGTAATTTTATTCGCTACTTCCTTTCAGTTGAAAGTACTCAGGCAAATACAGTAGACGTTCAAAAGTTATCCTATAATTTCCATGTCTATCGAAGTAAAATACAAACCTACACCAGGGACACGGAGTCGCAGTTGCTTTACTTAATAATACAAGCAGCATGCATATGTTACATGGCCAAAGCTCTATAACTCACTTAGCCTAGCTCACATGGCTGCATACATATTACACGTACCCATAATGATTTATGGCCGAAACAAATCCGTCTCATTTTTGTTCCGGAACATGCTCTGCCAATTTGGAAAATATCGTCATGTGCGGTTACCGTAAAACTTGTTTGAGCGTGTCAAGTTACCTTCGTAAAGTATACTATACACATCATTATACGCCTACGATACGCTTCGAAAATAGCCACGTCAATTTTAATACGAAAATGATGATGCCAATGCAGTCGAAAATAAATGAGTTTCGTGAGCCGATCGGTCTGGATGTATTATTTACAACGTATAAAATTTGATAGGTTCGGGTTTCCGACCGGGCGGATACGATTCTATCTTCTACAAAATTACGTTATAGATACGTACATACATACGTACATGTCTAATATCGTTAAGGTATGGGAATGAATATACGACAAAGTTTTGAAATGGTGTAATAACTAGAGTACGGTTCGCTAAGTTTGATCGACGAGGAATCGATTGGATTCATGACGTAAATCTATTTGAGTTGTTACATCGGGAAGTTATCGTTAATTTTAGGATTCCATCATGTTCTAAATTAGATTTGCTTAAATTCATATGACTGTTGTAGAACGCAAGGAAAATGTTTGAAGCTTTTGGGATTAGATTTAATTATTTACGCAGACAATTATCCTTCCAATTCAGCATTGGCACTTCTTCAATTCCATCCGGGAGATTGTTTCACACGTCCACCGTTTCTTCAAATGCACAGCCGCGCTCGTCTCCGCGTTTGCTTCCGGCTCGCGTTCGTTCTATTGCTGTTATTACTCGAAATGTAATTTAACGCTTATACAAATGATGCAATAAATTCCGAACCGTTATAAGTGCCAGCATCGCGGAAGATTTATGTGGAGCTTAAAGGCGATTATTAAACGGCGAACAAATCGACAAGTTTCAAATTTTAGACTGCGTGTCGCTGATAATTTATCGCAGGTATCATTGTATACGAGATGTTTAATATCGTCGATGATGTATGTGCGGTCGCATTAAACCGAGTTTGCTGGTGGCTCATTAACGCTGCATGGTTTTGACGAATCACTTAGGTAACAAAAAGGGCGGAAACCCTATTTTCGGAAATAACACGTTGATTTGACGATGTTCTTGTTTTATCTCAACTTCTTCATTTACTTCAGATATACACTCACACCTCGTAAAGGGTCACCTCTCAAAGTGTCGCTTTATCCGATCCTCAATCGTTTCGAGACTCGTATTGCCTGATACGTGCTCGACAAGGCAGGACCATATCGTACATAGTTTCAAATTGGCTGTCACACTGATAAGGATCTTTCGTGGCGTTAATCTGCACGACTACCTTTCGTAGTGAGTTTATAAATATGTACAATTGACGTACTGACGACATCTCCACTAAATACTATGAAATCAAATTATGTAGATCGAAACGTTTTTAAATCGTCATTTTTGTGATTCAATGTCTGATACTATGTAATTTAAAAATTCTATTTTAACAGCTTAGATACTTTTTGATAAAGACATATTTTCCGAATTCTTATTTTGAAGCTAGAACTTCACAACAAATTTTATTTCCATCAGAATGTCTTCGAAAAAATGTAGCAATTTCCCAAGCTTAACTTGGCTTAATAGGTATAGACAATTTCTGACATTTCAATCAAAAAAATTTTATTCTTATATTCATGTTTGTTATGTTTTTTCCCCTTCGCGCGTACCGTAATTTCTGTCGTTACAATTGTTGCTTTTATTTAATCTTTGTTCGTGGCCTTGGGAGTCATGTTGCGGTCGATACCCTTGCGTTATCGATAGCTTATCGATTTTCACGGTAGAGTGAACCGTTATCCGTTTTCCGTTTGACGTATTTTCGGGGTTAGGTCAGAAGGTCGTAGACTTTTCTTCAAAGGATTTGATTATTTGAAATCTCGGCAATTCATCGAATAGGGAATTAGGGAAAATACTTGCCAGTTCCGTTGGCTTATTATCATTTTTGAATCGCCAAACCGGCGTTGGGTTTTGATGAAGGATCAGAAGGACCGATTAATTTCGGATTTATTGAAGCACGTCTGACATCCGTAGCCATTTTGGGTGTTTTACCCCGTTATAACGGTAAGAGGTTCACTCTCTCCTGTGTATTAATCGCATTCTGAGAATTTTCTGTTTGTTTAGGGGCTTTAGTATTGGGGCAGTTTCAGTTTGCTAAGTCCCTACTATCAACTTTTGTTCAGCTTTTTTTAATTTTTTTAATTATTAGAGTCAGTAAATTTTGAATCCAACTTAATTAACTAGTTTTATCATTAAAAGTTAAAAGAAAAGAAAAATTGTAAATGTCGAGTCAAGGTTACAAATTAACACATTTTAAATAGGTAGATTGGTTGTTATAATTAATTATTTTATTCTGTAAACGAATTTCTTGGCCAAGGAAATCGGTATTTATTATTAATTATTATAATTTCTGGAAACATTACTTACTTTTTACTTAATTACTTATATATTTTCCTGTTTAATTTTCTTTTCTCGTTCTGCCAATCTTTATTTATTAAAGACTCGTCAACGCTTATGGTTGCTTGTTTTTGTTGGTTTTTCCCCTTTTTACTACCCCAAACCAATTTTTAACCGGGGAGATCTGAACAACTTTAAGATTCCTGCTTATCCAGGGTGATACAGGGAAGTGTGAAGCAGGTTGCGCCCTAAGTTACAGTTTTTCTTTTTTGAGTTTATTTCCCCCAATCCCTTGCCGAGTAGCTGGCTGGCACCCTGTTAGCAAACTGCCTTCCTTGGGCGAAAGTGAGAGAATTCTGACTTTGGAAGTAAAAACGGGGGTGCCAATACACGACGTACCATATTCCAATACGGCACTGCGTGCCCGTTAGCTCTAGTCCCAGGATTTTACGACCTTGCCTTGCACTAAAATGACCGTGAGCAACAACTGTCGCTTATATTACCATATTTGAAATCAACCCGTCGAGATGTATCCGATAGAGTTATTCCCAATGCGATCGGCTGAGCACGTTTTCTACCTAGAGAACAATAACAAATACAGCGTTAAGGATTTTGCAATCTGCAAGGAAAAATGTATTGGGAAGATATATCTTGACCGCGATTGGACGCAGTACAAAGTTTCTTCTATCGAAACAATATTTACGTACAACTGAAGATATGTTTTACACTTTTTATACATCTACGACGCATACTGCTGGAAGATAACTACGCTGTGTCCTATTCACAAGAAAGGCGACAGATCTAAAATGAAAAATTACAGACCTTTAGCAATAATAAACAACTTTGCACAAGTATTAGAGAAGTGTCTGTATAAATGCATTTACCCTCAATTTAAACTTCTTCTCTCGGGGATCAACACGGCTTCCTGAATAAACGATCTACCGTTACCAATTTATCTATTCTTACTGAATACATATCTCAACGTTTAGACAACAACACCCAACTTGATGTCATACGCACAGATTTTACTAAGACCTTCGACTAAATGGAACGCAATCCCCTTTTATCTAAATTACATAATGTCGGCTTTACCTCAAGTATGGTGCCTTTTCTTCAATACGTATTTAATAAATAGGAAGCTGTATTTTTCATATATGGGTCATCGATCTGAAATCTTTACTGCAGCCTCTGGAGTACCGCAGGGTAGCAATTTAGGGCCACTACTTTTTCTTATTGTTATTGATCATCGATGCTACGAACTATCTTGCAACAGATTATTGTTTGTAGATGATCTTAAATTATATGGTACCGTTAATAATTTAAGATTGTTATGAACTGCAAAAACAACACTCTTCATTCTTGGTGTGTCAGAAACAAACTTACACTGAAAATCTCCAAATGTCATCTATTAACTTTTACGCTCAAACCCAATCCAATCACTTTTACCTATCACATTAATAATAGTATCGTCCCTCGTTGTATTCTTGTCAAGGATTTGGGAGTGATATTCGTTGCAAAACTCACCTTCATAGATCATGTTTTCAATGTTGCATCTGCCTCTCTTAGAGTTCTGGGATTTGTAATTAGGAACGCATGGCAATTTTCCGATACCGATGTCATTCTACAATTATATTTCATTTTCGTGCGTTCTAAACTAGAGTATGCTTCCATTATTTGGTCATTCTTTTATAAGGAACACATCTCCTTGCTTGAAAAAGTCTAATTCTCAAATTTATTTTAAGTGTAATGGTGTAATCGCCCCCAAGGCTTCGATCATAATGCTCTTTTGAGCATATGTCAAAATGAATCGCTAGACCTTCGTCGCATGAGAACAGAAATAACATGTTTATGCAATATTCTTCATTTTAGTGTGGATGCGCCGAAACTGATAAGTAATATACGATTTTTTATACCACATCACCATCAATATGTTGTTGAGATCTCCCCTTAATAGAATGTTATAGCAACTCAATGGATATTAATTTTTCATCGCTATCATACTTTTTGAGCAAATGTATTGTTTAACTGCTACTTTGTTAAAGTCATTAGGATTTAGTGCTGGATATTTTTATATTTAATTATTATTTCTGATTTATGTTTCACATCATTGTTCTGTAATTAGATTTCTGTCTGTTGGGCACTAAATACATTATTATTATTATTATTATTATTATATACCCAGAAGTACAATACCGCATTCGATGTCAGTTTGTGAAATCTTATCATTTTCCTATGTAGATCTGCTTTTCTGATCTTGAAGAAGAGATTTTACGATGTTATGTCTTACACACAGATTATTATTTGGTACAATTACAAAATCAATTTCACAAACACTTGTAAAGCTCCACTAAACTACAAAACTGTCGAAATGGCAAATTAATTGCTTAACGCGGAGCTTACGGCGTCGTGCGTTGAGTAAATACTGCCCCGACTTCACCGACACCATCGCGAACTTTTCTAAAACTCAATTACCCCAACTATAAACTCGCAGTTGCTCACTTTTTTAATATATCGCTTCAAGGGATAACTGCAACCGAACAACGGTTTGATATCGCCCGCAGTTACTTAGCTACATAACGCTCTCGTAATTCGCTGTTATAGAGACAACGTTGATGATAAATTAAGCTATACCGTTGCGAGCAAAACAATAAGGCAATTTTTGGTATATAGGGAATAACAATGAAGCCTTATAAGTATAAAATTCTAGCTTTCCGGAACATTCACAAAAATGTGTTTCCATACACTAAAAAACGTGTTAATGTACATATATTAAAACAGGAAGGTCAATGAGATTGTTTACAAATTCTTAAGAATTCTATTAATCCACTGAAGGTAGTTATGTCCAGCTTTGTTTTTACTTTTTGTGCGATACACGTTTTGGGTGTCTTAAAGAATTATTTCTCACTTGCCGTCCGAATTTTCCTTCTATTCGGCGTCTCTTCTTTGAAGGCCGATTAATAAGTCATTTAATTTTCCAAGTCCATTAATTTAGGTCGATTATATTGCATTCTCGGGTGAAATTTATGTATTTGGTATTCCTGCTAAAATGATGGTTCAGAGCAGACAAAGCACGATACGTGAATGTTGGCTTCAGTGGCCCTTTCAGTTGGTCGCAGGGTGAAGGAATCTCCAAATTCCTTTGATTGTCAGGTGCATTTTAGCCATAATCGTCCACACTGTATAAATGTATATACATACGTACATATCTAATGTTATACGCTTATGTATATTAAAACGGTCGTTGATAAAAGTAAAATTGTTTGAATCTTTCAGGTATTCAAATGATATCGTTGGGTTGCCACTGATTTGACGCTTTCTGAGTCCTGGATGTTTAGTGTTTAATATATTTTAAACTGTTTACACTGTTTACAACTTTACGTGTCTTTATTGCTTTTAGTGTATTTGTTTACATTTTTCGTCATTTCAGTTTGTACCAATGTATATATATAACTTATGTAATATCTTCATATTACATAAGTTACTATTTACATACAAGCGCACACAAGTAATTGATATTAACTCTGTTTTGCACGTATGTTCTCATATCTACTCGGATCGATAATGTAACGAAAGATCTTATCTCTTTCTCAAACCAGAACGATTCCGGAAAAGTCGGAAATACATATCCGCGTATTTAGCATGTGAACGGAGAGAAGAAGGTAGAAAGAGTCACTATAACCGAGAAGTTCGATGCAAGACATTCCGGAATCTCTCTGGCCATTTAGGTATTGATCGAGGTAACGTCAAATGTTGCCGGTAGTGTTTACTTAGGAAAATCTAATTTCGTGGAAAACATCTGAAGCTGCAGCTCTCATAAAATATTTCGTAGGTAGAATGGCAACTGAAAATAGTAGTAAACAGATTTTTACAGAAATTGTTTAATGATCTGCTTTTCGATTTAGCCATGTAGAGGAACTGAATTTCGGACAATTTATGAAATATTTACTACATGAGATTGTGAATTTTTAATGTAAAAAGGTTTAGAACTTTTTTGGTGTCAATTGTAAAGAGGTAATATATGCATTTTTCAGAGCATCCTTAATTTCTTTCTATCCCTGCTATTCTCCATTGAGGATGAGCTCTTTGCTGTCGGAAATGCGTATTTCAAAAGTCGGCATGGCAAAGGTGAGAGCAGATTGATATCAAATGATTGAAGTATTTTATGTGAGTTGCTCCAATGCTAATCCGATCCAATAGTTCAATGGGAAGAATACGTATTACATCGATTAGGAACTCAAAGTTAACAAACACAGTATCTCTAATAGCTTTCACGCTAGGACAAAATTATAGCAATTTTAGGTAAGAAATTCTTAAAATAGTTAAAATCACATACTTGTTTTGCCTCCTAGGGGTTCGTATTTATATCAAACGGCGTATCTTGACGAAGTAAACTCATGAAGCTTGGATTATAAGAACGATATCCAGAAAATCGCAAACCATCATAAGAAATTGAAAGATGACTCCTACCAGACGTAAATGCAAGAGGGCGAGCGTGACGAGCTTATTGTGTATCGGAAAACACTTAGGGAAAGATAACGAGGAAATTTATCCCTAAATTTTTGGTCAAAATCGAAGCAAAGGACTCTCGTTTGGGTGTCGTCGATTTTTGATGAATGCTTTCCCGAAACCTATACGTGCTACGCTTTAACCGATATGTGCCACGTAATTACTGGTCGCCTGAAAGAAATTCTGACGCAAAATAATCTAGCAATTCGTACATTAATTTTTCGTCGACTAAGCAAAATTTTGTTCAAAATTTCGATTTTTATTTTTGGGAAAAATTCCAAATCGTTCTAGCACTTTCATTTATTACGCGATCTACTTGGTCTTTTCGGAAACAGATTTCGGCTAGGAATCGAATGGAATAAGAACGACGAACGCTGTATCTTGAGTAGTTTTCAGACTCGGGCAAAGTTATGGCACGTTCAGGAATGAAAGGGTTTCAACCTTTAGAACGCTATGTCTTCAGAATAAATGAAGTTGCAGAGACGGCTTGTTTCATTTTAATCAGCCTCTCGAGTGCTTTAACTTTGAAACCCATGAACCTGCTAATACTGTCAGAAATATGCGATTTCGGAAAGTTAAAAACATTCTGCCTTGGGATACAATTTCCTTTTTCGATAAATTGATTTCATAGTGTCAGTTCTATAACAAGACCTCAACTTTCGTTGCCCTGTGTTATTGATATTTATATACTCCCAGCGGAGCAAAATGGGATAGTGGCAAGCTTTGCCAGACGGGTACCGTTAATTAAACATTTTTCAACTTCATCCCAAAAGATGATAAGTACTAGGTGACCAGAAGTATTTGATCCGTAAAGAGGATGATGCACAGGTAGTGGGTGATATTTTGGATGGGAGAACGGATTGCCATGCAGCAGCAGAGTAATACGGCGGTGTATAATAAACAACCTCAAAGAGGAAGGTAAAATTAGGCAAGAAAATATGGTGGTGCAGTAGCGAATGTTGTCAAGGTGTCTAAGGGTCATTTCTAAGACGTTCTGGGAGATGAAGAAGATGAAGTTAAAGTTATTGAATACTTAAAACATATGGAGAAACGGTTATTCGCATTGACGCCAAAAGACTCGCATTCAATTAGCTAGAATAAAGAAAATGTTGAAAGCTATCAGTGGTTTAGAAAAGCGTGCAATCTTTCCATAGGATTCTAGAGTTTTCTCTGAAGATAGCTTTCTTGCTGCACAGACAAGAGACATCAGACCATTCGGAGATAATCGCTGCTGAATCGCAACCTGAGCTTCCTCAGTCAAGTTACTATTGCATCAGTCCCAGGCAGCTGATGTCAGTACAAGTTACAAGTCACGCTACTAAAAGAGCAGTGAGAAGGAAAAGGAAAACTAGAATGCTAACGACGTTCCCATAGAACTTGTCGCTGGAATATCATTTCAAGAAAAAGGGGTCTTGATTTTAATAGCGAAATGTGGAAAAAAAAAAACAATTATTAATTAGGACCTATGTATATTTTCAATGCACCCAAGGCTGGATTGTGTGTTAGGGTGATTAAAGCGTTCTGTCGACTACCAAACAATACTTCTTTTAATTTTGATTTTTAGCGTAGATTTATTTCATGTATTATAAGAAAAAGATGCTTTTTTATATTGTGCAATAGATTGAACTCTTAGGATAAATGTATAATTCGACTTAAATGCATTTTTGCAGTTTTAGTGCGCTTGGAGCATAAGTACCCCACATTGTCACGTTCTCCCCTACATAAATTGTTGCGCCGAAAACAAAGAAATTAGATTACGACATCTGTTTAGTAAAGTGCAGATATTGATCAATGTACATTTACGCTTTTTACGGTAGCTTGACCGAAGTTTTGGATCAGTTTGTACCTGCACCGGCGGGCATACACTCCCTGGAAGACAGGATTTTCTTTTGCATTTGCTCATTACTTTTCTCCCTCTAAAATATTCCATATACAGTTCGTCTAATGTATTTCTTTACACACGTCATCTATTTTTATCCGTACGAATCAAATCGGTACTCCCAGTTCAAGTTAAGCACTATATACATAATGCATTGAAATAATCTGCACTTTTCTGACAGTTAATTGATTAACGCAGTAGTTTATATATAACTTCTGTGTCAGACATACGTACTTGAACAATCGATACCGATAAATAAGGATAGTTAGATTAACCGGCGATCTTTGTTTGTGTCATTCAACAGTGACGTGCGTAAAAGGATCCATTAGACGAACTGTACATATACTTTCACCCACCAGATTTGAACGAACACTCGCCGTGTTAACATTGATGGTAATACATATCCATTCAATGTACATATTCTATATAAAATCCTGCTTTTACTAATAAATATTTTATAACCGATTAACTTTAGACACAACTTAAATATCTAATTTAACATTTTCATCGTTCAAGCAATTGTTGAAAAATTTGTGAAATATGGGTGGTAATGGACGAGAGATGGAGGTGACATATTTCAAGATTCATCTGCCAAATCAGAAACGACCTTTGCAAGCCTTTATGTACGCCCTAAACGAGAATTTCTTTTCTGTAAGTTATGAAGGAAACTTCATCGTTTCTCAAAATGCAAACATGCACAAAATGTTTGCATTTCTTCCCAAACGGCCTAAAAACATAAAATCATTTTATAATCCTAGGCTCAATTATTAAATTTCCAATCAAAATTTTATATCGAAGGAATTCTTTTTGGTAAAACGCGTCAAATATTTTGTTTACTCCATTAACGACTGTGTAATATTTTACCACGTAATAATTTTGGTAAACTACAAACTATCAACCGGTGCAATTTATTCCCTGTTTGACGGTGCGCCTATATTGAAAATGCATATATTCTGCGGAAGTCCCGTTGCTGTAAATAACGCGTTATATATAAATTCGTTAGCAATTTACCGGTAATAGCGCAACAGCGACTAAATGCGCATAATTGTGTTTTATGCCATGAACAACATTATATTGTAGGCATAAAACAATATATTTGGTTTTGTGCGGAAAATGCCAACGACTTAATTGTAGCGGAACACAATGTATGGCACCATTAAAATGTATTTCATTGTTTTAATTATGAGCCTAACTCTATTATTTCGTTTTTTGGAAAATCAATACGTTGTTTACTAATGTAATAATTTATGAATTTACATTCTACACTTTGATCAAAATATACACCGAAACGTCGAAGCTCTAAAGAAAAATCCCTTGAATATGAAATATACGCGAACGTCTCTCCATAAAATTATAATATCGTTCAGTACACACGGCGCCTAAGATATAAAAGAACGAAATGAGACGAAAGTTCAGTGTAGGTCAGCAAAAACCCCTGACCTGACACAGATTGACGATAATCTACATAGAACACGCAAGTGGGGTATTTCTCACGAGCTGGGAAGAATAGCGTAATGCGCAGCACGGGCCACTATTCAGCCATGGAAAGATATTGGACAGCGTAATCTCTGTTTGTATTTCCCGTACTCTCGGCGAAGTCTTATTGTCTTGCTAATTCCGGTATTATTAAAGATATACGGTCGGCAAGTCGGCCTTATCTTAATCAAGTTCCGAGCACAGCGCAGCGCAGCAGCATTCGACGTGCATGCATTTTATGCGGTCGTGAGCTTAGATCGATTGCTCTGTCTGCTTCTCTGTATCTGTCGTAAACTACCAGAATCGGTAATAAAGCAATTTGGGGACGGATACTTGTAACAAACTTGGTGTTATTTTATAACTACGTAAGTGGGAGCAGATATGTGAGCTATAGTTTGTTCCTGCATTACTTTCCTGCAAAAGATAGTGGGAGATAAGGAGGGAATAAACATTTACAAAAATTACAGTTTGTTTCTATATTTTAGTAACCAATCTTCCAACATGTCCCCTGTGAATGAGCTGAGGAATAACCTAAGCACTTTAGACCTTGATTCTCGCAGCCAGAAAGAATAAATGGGATGTGATAGGTTTCATTGAGAACATTGCCAGTGAACTGTGGTAGGCGACAAATTACAACCTTAAGAAAAGAAACAAAACAACTAACAAGAAAACACTGGTGTATGTCACAGATTTAGATGAAACTTTGTGAGTTTATAGACCGATGTAGTGTAATTAGGTAACAATGTGAAAGCAGATGAAAAGGAAGATCGAGAAAGAATTGCAGAATTTAAATTGGGAAAAACAGTAGAAAAGGCAGTAGAAACATTAAGGTAAGAGATCTGGTCGCTAGATGCTCCTCTTTAATGTTGCCTCCATTTTCAATTCCAATCCTGCAATTTCCTGTTCTGCTTTTCTCTTGTTGAACTAGACAGATTTGGGCAAGAGCAAAACTGTTGCAGGCGAAAGAAGTGAACTCCTCCTTATATACAAGGGATTAATTAAGAAAAGCAACCTGAAGAAGCGACTTTCACGTCCCTTTGTTATTTTCCCTACACTTTTGCGAAAAAGGGGAGTTTTCGTATTCACTCTTCATTTTATTGTTTGAGGGTACAATTTTTTTCATATTTCTTTACTATTCTTTTTCTATCCTTCCCTTTTGGTGCAAGTTCACATTTTTGTCGTATCTTTGCAAGAAAGGAGCAGTTTTCATGTTCTTGTTCTAGAGGATCATTTTATTCTCTCTAATAATTAATTGACGCGGGAATCAGTTGTTGAAACTCCATAATCGAATAACTTATAAAAATCAAAAGGCTTTTTAAATATTTAAATATTTTGAAACTCACAAAGTCTTTTGATTTTTATGTTATTCTTCTCTCCGTTGTTTTGTTTCGTTTCCTTTTTGTTAGCGCAAGTTTACCACATTTTTGCCTAATTTTTGTAAAAAATAAACAGCTTTGGTATTCACGCTTCACCTTCTTGAGGTATCTAGGGTATCACTTTCTTCATGTCCTTTTGTTATCTTGCTTCTTCTCTTGTATGGTGGCGCACATTTAGCAAATTTGCGCCACATTATTGCGAAAGAGGAACAGTTTTCATATTCACTTTTTATCGTTTTATTCTATTATTCTCTCATCATTTTTGCGAAAAAGGAGCAGTCTTATTATTTACTCTTCATGTTCTTATTTTAGGGTATCATTTCCTTCCCATCTCTTTGTTATTTTGCCTCGCTTCTTCTTTGCTGGCTCAAGAGTACTACGTTGTCGTCAGAATTTTGTGAAAGAGCAGAAGTTTTCATATTAATCCTTCATATTTTTGTTCTAGAGTACCACTCTCTTCCCATCTCTTTGTTATTTCGCTTCTTTTCTTCTTCGTCGGCGCAAGTTTTCCATATATTCCCTACATTTTTACAAGAAAGGAGCAGTTTTCGCCCTCACTCGTCAGCTTCCTGTTCTAGGATGTCATTTTCTTTATATCCCTTTGTTCTTTGCTGCCGCACATTTACCACATTATTGCGTAGGGGGAGCAGTTCTCATATTTACTTTTCATTATTTTGTTCTAAAATATCATTTTCTTCATATCCTATTCTTCTGACTTTTCAGTACATTTTCACCATAGTTTTGCAAAGAAAAAGGGGACAGTTTCTATATATACTCTTCACAGTTTTCTTCAATCGTATCATTTTCTTCCGACTCCTTTGTTATTTGTCTTCTTTTCTTCTTTGTTAATCTAAGTCTACCACATTTTGCCCATATTTCTGCGAGAAAGAATCAGCTTTCGTACTAGCCCTTTATTTTCTTGTTCTATGATATCTTTTTTCGTATTCCTTTGTTATATCTTCTTTCTCCTTCCGTATTAACATCGGTAACTTTATTTGCTGCCCAATCTGACATTGACGAGGTATGCAGCGGCCTAAGCTCAACACTTCCCTTCGATGTTTGACTCATGACTCAAAAAGTTTGAGAGATGTCAAAGAGAAGTTCAGACAAGATTTAAATTGTTTTACATGCTCTTAACGACAGCGTAAACACTTTCCCTATAATAAATACATTTTATGGAAACAACCCCTCATCCCCTTATTACAGGCAAAATATTTAGACCTACAATCAAGAATAGTAATTTAAATAAGCAAAATAAAAATAGAAAATTTACGTAACCTTTGGACCGAGGGAATACACAACATGAAAGTGGAGGTGGACACAAGTGAAACAAAGATAATGATAGGAAATGGAAGCAATAAAGAGGAATTATCAAGGTTGCATAATTATAAAAGATAGAATTGAAATGAGGAGAAGAACAAATAAATCATCAACACTACCAACGAGCAGGGTCATATACTATGACTTAACCAAGAGAAATGGGAATGAGAATGAAAATCCACGATGCTCCACGATCGCATAAGTAACATACACCGTCGAAAATTGGGAAATACAGAAAAAAGGGCGGACATACAATAAATGGAATTGAAATGAAACACTTGATAACAATTATGGAACAAACCAAATGGAATGCAATTCGAAACGAGGAAACGAGATAAAAGACAAAATAACTATCAATAATGAATGATTGGTAGGGAAATGTAGCAAGGATGGGTACAAGGCTAATGTCTAAGAAGATAACACAGGCAGGGTAATTAAAGAAATTATACAGGTGCAGACCAAGGAAATAGTGGGTTGACCAGATAGAAGAAACTGGAGGTAGTAAAGGGAATGGATTAGAAGAGATAAAAGTATTGGCGACTGAAATAGGAAAATGGAAGAAATGAGTGCAAGAAGAGACACACTAACAATCCGACGCTTGTGAAGGCCTAAGGAGTCCATAGTTGGTACTAAAATGTATGTAGTCTTTTACTTATATATGTAAGGCAATTGTCTAAAGGTTTAAATGGCTATACATAGATTATGATCTTTGCTGGTCCTTCTGGGTCAGTTGTACATCTGTACAACGCAATTTCTTCATCAAAGCAGTTTCCACAATCACAGTCGTCTTCTTGGCTACAGCTGCTTTAGAAAATTTATTAAAAAACGTGATGAAAACTAACCCTTTACTTACTAAATTTTAATCTTCTTTTGTCTAGTAACAATTGTAAATACACAAGCTGGAGTCAACAAAATGGGGATGGAGGAAGCGCGAGCTTTAAAGTAATGGTGGCCATTGTACTTAAATTGTTTAGCTGAAGAAGTTGGTACTTTTGAGTTAACGTGCCATAACAACTCTATTTATTTATACCAATTCTATTTCATTCAATTTAGAGAGCGGATCAAAGCATCCCTCCATAGATTTTCTAAGATATTAAAACATTCCAAAATTTCCACTAACCTTTGAATTTAACATTTCCATACAGATGAGTGCATAAACTAGAAAGAATACTTGCCAGTCGTATAAAATTATATACACTTTCTCTATTTAGAGCGTTTACCTACGTTATCAATGTTTGTTCATAGATCTTTGTCTGTGAGACAAGCCCAAATCGTGCTGCTTTTTTCACCGGCAGCACTTGAGATAGATTGATCAAATTAATGGATTGCCTTTACTCCTACGATGAAACAATGACGTAGGTAAAAATTTAAAACAGACAAAGTGTATATATTTCGCAAAATATACGTAGTTGTAGTTATCAATCAGTAGATGTGTTTGCGAACTGTTTCCTACATTTCCTACATTCAATTTACCAAACGAAAACACTGTTTGAGAAAGATATTTGCCCCTACCCTTAGTATTCCTTAGATGTGAAACAACCGGCATCAATATCGGTGAGAACAAAAGGCATTCAGCAAGAATACAACGTTTCTTTCGGAAATACAAGCAATATTCGTTCCTTATTGGAAGATAAATATTAGATTCGCGGTGGAGGTTTCCAGCGGGTGTTTTGACAAATACTTCTTTTATTTAAATAAGTGAATGTCTATAATACACAAACTGCCGATATCTTATCTTAACGTTGCTGTTGTTGTTAATGAAGTTATTAACTCTAATGTGAAATCCTGGATATTCGCAATGCCAGTACAATGAGAAGATTACAACTACTATAGAGACCATTTGTGCATAGATCGAATTTTGTTGGCAACAGAATGGATGTTGCCGGCATTCTATGATGTGTTATACGCGACTGTCACCGCTGAAATTTAAAACCGACGTCGTAAATCAAAGATTTTAATTGAAAATTTCCGACACGTAAATCGTTTCCGAATCAATTCGGCTTATCGAAGCAAAAAATTACGATTTATATTTTTCATTTGCGATTTCACTCGCTAGAGCATTCGTTATGCCAGAAATATTTCGCTGTTTGGAAAATCTGCATCCGAAGGTGGTATTTAGTTACTAGATCGGTAAACGTGCATTTCTCCAAACTATACTGAATAACATCAGAATTCTAACACAGCAAAAATGCTACGTGCTTCCTCGCGTCCCGCGCGCTCGACAGGACACCTCCAGGAACAAGTCAAAACGAACACTTAGGACTACTGAAGATGATACTAAGGAAGGAACATGATGCTCAAGAAGCAGGTGGTAATCAGACTGCCTGGTTAGGATCCGATTACATGCAGAAACGAATATGCCAAGCTAGAATCGTGGAGCTAAAGTTTACTTTAATGATATTAGCACAGCGCAGCAACACACTGGTTGATTGTATAAAAATTTTAAAAAGGGTCCCACTGATTTGTGGGCGTGAGTTTAGCGTTTCTACTACGTCGCACACAAGAATAAGGTTATTACTACGACGGTACGTGAAGCAGGCAGGGTAAAGTACCCAACGAAATTTTGGTTGCGTTTCTTCTCCTCTGGAAAACTCTGCTGCAATACGTCCGGCCTGTAAGAAAACGGTCTAAACATACAAACAAAGGAAGAAATGAAACTATGGGGCACATTTTGTTAAAGTAGTGGTTTATTAAATAAAAGAGAGTTTAGACAAATAACTCAAATAACTAGAATAACCAAAATGTGACAAAATTTACGCTTTACATTAAAACCTGGCCGTTTAACAATAATGTAGAGCAAAACAGGCGTTGTGGAATTCCGAACAGCAAAGTATAACAATCTATTTATGCTAGGTTCGGAGGTTATGGGATCAAAGAGTGACGTTTAACACAAGAGCAAGCTTTTATAAACTTTTATACGCAAATCGTGGGACATATTAAATAAAGGCGGAAAATTTCAGGTGAACGACGTATATAATATAAGGGTGAATATAGGGGTAACAGAGCAAACTTCAAGCGCTCGCAGCGCCTAAACTATTCGAAAGTCGATTCGGAGGTGATTCTGAATCCGATAAAGACGCTATTTCGAATGGTGTAGGAGAAAATGTCGTAGCCTTTAAAGAACCGGTTCGGAGGGTGCAATTTATCATTTTTTTCGCGATTTTCTCCGTAACCGTTGGAGTAAAGTAAAACAGTGCTACGCCGTTGAATTCGCCTCGTCAAAACGCATCGATTGGCGTAGGATTGAACGTCCTAAGTCCCATATTAGCGAAAAGGGTATGCGATTTTAGTGTTTTTTAGCACTTTTTTGCGGTTTTTTGCATTTTCTCAGCAACCGTTTGAAACAATCTAAACAAATCATATACCGTTGAAATCAGCGCGTCAGGCCGCGTCGATTGGTGTAGGAATGAACGCGATCGGACAAAGTTGAAGTTTAAACGTCCATATATCCGTTACGGTTGGAGCTACAGCGTTTATAATGCCATATTTGGAATCTACTCGTCGAGACTTATCCGACAGGCCTATTTCGAACGCAATCGGGCGAAGTTTTCTTTGGCTCGAGAACGGTGAGAGATAGAGCGTGGGGGATGGAAGATTTGGAATCTACGGGTCAAAATCTATCGGATAGGCTTATTTTAAACGCGATTGGACGCAAAAAATGTTTTTGTCCAAGTGAATTTCTACCTCAAAGGGGGGTGAAGGGGGTTTTAGATTTTACTGATTTTAGCATTTTTTGCGGTTTTTGCATTTTCGACATTTAGGTGACTTTCTTGTGATGGAATTTTTCTTGCTTTTAGTATTCTTCGTAATTCCAGTTCCCTAATGTGTTCTCTTGGATCTGTTACCATAGTCGAAATAATATCCTCTCCATGCGCAAAATAGGCATGGCGTTGAATCACCGGATCTATGGTCTTTAGATATCTTTTGTCCATAAATCTGGAATATTATTAAATATATTTCCAAAGATTTTGTGTGCCATTAGAACATACATTTTTTTGTTTTTATAGTGAACCAAACTGGTGCGCAAACTTTCACAACCTATTGTGCGAGGATTACTAAAGTCCGTGAAGGATTTTCAGTTCCCACATATAATCTTGATATCTTCTTCTTCTTCTTAATCTTTTACCCTTTCTACCTTTCGGTGTAAGGGTTCGGAGCCACCGAGCCGTATATGTACACGCATATACCGTACCGCTCCTGGCCCACCCAGTGGCATTTCCTTCAATTTCGCAGCTTATTAGAGGTCCAGATCCCTTTTTAGGATTTTTAAACTGCTACGCTCTGCCGCTACCGGGTCTCGAACGCCGGCCCTTCGCACTGTGAAGCGCGAGTTTTACCACTCAGCCACTGAGGGGTATAATCTTAATATACGATTTCCAGATGTTAACCAACGAGCATGTATTAGCTTTCCAGGAGAGTATTGTTTGTATAACTACCTTTAGTATAATTTTTGTTATTAGCAACATAACAATACACTTATACACACAAATAATGAAACTAATACGTTTTTTTTTAAGTTGCAATTATCAACTGCTCTTGTAAAATTCGTGGGTCCGACGGACCCACTAAATATAAAGCTATTGAAACAAAAATTGGCATGTACAATATGTGATCCTAAAAGGAACTTTTTGTAACTATTATATCACAGGGATGAAAAATATTTTTTTGACTTCACCCTAATGCACTTAAATGCTACAGTCTCATATGCATCAGAATTCACAAAAACCTAGTTTTTTATAGAACACATTGCATTGGTTACTCATTGGCGCTTTGTATTTGTACTTTTCTTCCACTCATCGATTCAATTCTAGAAAATCACAGCTCGATAATGCTCTTTATTCAATTCAATCATTTCTTATGCAAAAGATCACTTTAAATTTATGTATTTTAGAAATATTCGATCACCAGTCCTAGTCATTAAATACACAAGCAAGTAACTTAGAGTGAAATATAAAATTTGTTGCATGTATGTATGATGGGTGTGCGGACGGAGGACATCCCTCATATTTCCTAGCCCTTATCGATTAAATCGTCAATATAAACGAAATCCACTTTTATTCGATAAGACATCCTCGCTGGAAAAATTGCGCTTGATTACTCAACGTAAAAATAATTTAGAAGCGATAAAGCCGACGATGGAGCGCCAGAAATTCGGCATTAATCCTATATAAGTCTCAAACGATCATCTTCGAATAACGTGCTGTTCCACCTTTAATATCGTCTATATATAACGCGCCGAAAGTCTGAAGGAATCGCAATGCTCTAATACCTCCATCGAAATATCTCTGGTATGTTCAATAGCGGCGAATTCGGAGGATCTCCGCGACAGACCGGCTTTTGGTCTCAATATTATTAAAGCGGTTAGATGAACTGCATACGAACTGCTTAACATTCAAACGATCATGTGTTCCGGCTGCATTTTAAATGGGTCCGTGAATATGTACCTTTATATATGTATATGTATATATAAAATAATGATATTTAGTAGCCGTAGTTAGTACAGGTCTGGTTAAGGTAAGAAAGTGGTTGTATTTTGGAAAAAGTTCTTTTGTACATTTGATATAAATTTGCTGTAACCGAGTGAATTAACTCCTTTCCAACAAACGCAAGTAATTATAAATTTATAATCTTCGTCATTCTTTAACTAGGTTTGTGCGATTGGCCCGCAAACATGAAATCGTACAGGTCTTGTTTCGACCTCTTACTTATCTCTCTACATATTCCTACTTACATTTAATCGTTCACATAACCATAATTCCTAAATAAAAAGACTTCTAGCAATTTTCCCAGCAATATACCGCGCAGACTTCCCATTAACCTTCTTAACTAATGGACTATAAAGCTCTAATTTCAATCACGACGAAATCATTACGGAAATAAAGCGAACCCGTTAAAATGGATTTAATTTAAAATACAATTACTCGCTTTTGTGCCTGGCTAAACTCTAAAATCAAACCATTTTAGGCGCCCCCGAAGAGCATAGGTACCTTTATTAGAATTGCTTTAAAGAGTGGGATAAAATCAATGGCCAACGAGTCGGTTCCCGGAGCGATCTTCAGGATACACGAGACGTAGTGTAAATCGATGACAAACGAGAGCACTTCTTTTTGAAGGTAGGAAATGTAATCGATCTAAGTGCGTCCCGTTTTCGCACGATGTCGAAATAAAATTTCGCGAGCGCTAGCCCAAAAGTTTAGGAGTTTAGTTTTAAGAACTTGGTTTTAACTGCGAGTGATATGAGTACATCGTGAAAGAGAAAACCACTCAAGAATTTTTGTATAAATAAAATATCTTTTGAAAGAAACTAAGAAACTTTAACCTGAAATTTTCCGATATATATTACCAAATTGATTTAAATCAGAAATATTTTTAAGGGACCAATAAAGACAGTTGTGTACGAAGGCACATTGAAAAGTTTCCGTAATGACAACGAAAACAGAATAATGCGGATTCAAGTTATATTCTCTTTTTTAATATAATCCCCTCAAAGATGAACACACTTGGTTCAAAGTTTCCCTAGCTTCTTGATTCCCCACCGGAAGTGATTTTCTTCGAAGTTGTCCCAAAATAATCGTTTACAGCCTCTATCATTTCTTTATTCGACGAAAATCTTTCTTCACCCAGAAATGTTTTGAGTTCCGTGCAAAAGTCTGATGGAGCCAAATCAAGTGAACGCGAAAGGATTTCGAACGACAAATTGGTCAATTTCTGCTGAACGATTGCACTAGAATGAGAAGACCCATTGTCGTGGTGAAGCAACATTCCGTTCTTAACAATTATCGGGCTCTTTTTCTGCTGCTTTCAGTTTGTCCAAAAGTGTTATGTAATACTGTCCAGTAACAGTTTTACCGTTTTCAAGATAGCCAATTAGCAAAATTCCTTTTGCGTCTCGAAAAAGCGATGCCATCACCTTTCCATCCGAGCGGATAGTCTTTGTCTTCTTAGAAATTGATTCACCGCGTGTAATCTACTGTTTTGATTGCATTTTCGTTTCTGGTGTGTAGTGATGAATCCAGCTTTCATCCGTGGCCACGAATCGTCCCTTAAAATCGGTTGGATTGCTGGTAAACACTTGAAAATAATCGGCTGAGGTTCGAGCTCAAATGCGCTTTTGCTCCAAATTGAGCAACTGCGGCAACCATGCTGCAGAAAGCTTTTCAAAACCCAATTAATTATGTAAAATACGAAGTACGCGTTCATAATAGATCGGTGATCTACCAGAACCATGTCATGGATTTTTTCCATAAGTTCTGGTGTGGTAGCCGTTTTCGGACGTACTGAACGACTTTCATTACTTGTACGCGTACGGCCGCGCTTGAATCCCGACACCCAAACACTTATGGTGGATAATGAAGGTGATGAATCTCAAAGAATGGTATCTAATCTTGATTTTATTTCGCTTGCGGTTTTCCCCTCCAAATAAAAAAATTCGCTGAGCGCTCAAACTTTGCTTTTATCCATAATTGAAAACACAAAAAGGTACTTGAATTAAATACTTGTCAAAACCGGATTTTTTGACAGATCGATTTAACTTTTGCAGTCACTTGATATCAAAGAGTTACCAACACAACGATATAAAGTATTTGGAAAAATAATAACCCTCTAGCAGCGATTTCGGAAGACTTGTCAACCTACCCTCGTACGTACATATAGCCTAGTCTCAACAGGGTTAATGTGAACAAGGCGTTAATACCAACATGGAATTTTTGTATTATATCCTCGATAGTGTCCACGCAGTGCTTGCCGGAGAGTATTTGCGTGTTAACAAATTCTAATTAGGAGATAAATCGACAGGCACTCGCTTCCGTACCACCTTTGTTCTAATTTAGCCTGCACTTAAATTAGAGAGTCAGCCTTTCGTATCTTTTGGAGCACGTGTGTATATAAGCGCGTAGCAATAATCGTTATATTTAATGCAGCGGGTAGGAAATCTCAATATTTTTTTTTTCATAAATTCCACAAATCCTGTATGAGAAATCAGACCAAGAAAATATCCCATCTACGATATAATCAGAGTAGTCACTTAACTTTGCAAAAAAAGTAATATTTACTTCGTCCTGAAATTTAAAATTTACCAACTCATCACTTCAGACCTTGCGATGTAACTCTCGTTCACATTGCGCGAGCCTTGGTCTCTTTTGATCGTTCAACCGTAAGCCGATTAATGAAAGATGGATTCAAGTGTTGCGGAATTATTAAAGTCCGTTCCCAGGAGGACGACGTTGGCTAAAATTTGTAGGCGTGAAAGCGGACGCTCTAATTATATACTAATATTTGATGTTTCAGTGCTTGTAGTTGTAGGTAAGTTTAAACGTAAATACTAGAGATGGGACGAATCCAAATTTTCTCGAATCCGAATCCGAATCCGAATCCTAAAGGATTCTCGAATCTCTCGAATCCTTCGAATCTCGAATCTCTCGAATCCATCATATAATTACAATAATAAGAAAGGACAGAGAGGAAAAACAATTTTACAGGAAAATTTTAAAGCTACTTTAATTAAAAACGATACAGTTTTTAAAAATATTTATTAAAAAGATTTTTTTGAACATATTTATATTACAAATGAAATTAAAAAAAAGAACAAATTACACAATATTAAAAGATAAATTATGTTAAAATCTTGATGATTATGCAACAAGTTTTTATTTATATTTAATTTCCTTAGCATATGGAAATTAATATATCAATAACAGTACCGATATCTTTTCAGAAACTTTTGTGAATGAGAATAAGGGAGAGCTAACATAGATAAACAGCAAATATTGCACATGAAAATCTAAACACATATTTTAGTATATAAAAGAAAGCACTCAACCTAAAAGAAATAAGTGAGAATTTTAATTCAGATTTTTATTTAAGAAAACCAGCTTTCGAACTCGCTCTGGATCCAACCGACTACGTTTTTTATCCACTATGATGCCTGATATATCTGTGGCATTTGCTTGAGTTTTCTCTGATGACTGCAGATCACCATTTGTTTGCATATAGATGGATGAAATTTCATTAGCCAGTGTCAATTTAGCTTGCTCAACGTTTTCTTTATTCAAAAATACATTCCCTTTGAATCGGGGATCCAGTAAAGTACCAATAGTATACAATTTCTCTGTCTCAACAGAATGGTAGCGCCTTTTTAGTGACGCAAGCAAATCATTTCGGAAACCCTGTACTGAACCTAATTTTGGTTTGAAATTTTCTAGAGCACGAATGGTGCTATTCACTAAAGGAATTATTTCTGAAATTGTCACTTTACTTGAGCTGGCCACAAATGTAGCTTTATCAAACACTTCTAATATTCGTATAATATCTTCAATAAGTTTCCACTGTCGAGGACAAAGGTCTATCTGAATATTCAAGTCAGAAGCAGACAATAAAATGGCTTGCTTTTGTTCCACAAGTCGATTGAGCATGTGAAGCTGAGAGTTCCATCTAGTCGGCTCGTCTTGTATTAAACGACGACCTTTAAGACCTAACTTAGCTTGAGCAGTTTTTAACATTTTTGTCGCTTTAGAAGAGTGTTTGTAATGTCCCACAATATTCCGACAGGATATCATTATTTCCTTAATTTCATTCTTATTCAGTAAACCATCTTTTATAACTAACTGAAACGTATGGGCTAGGCAAGGCAAGTGGGTGAAGATGCTACGCTCTAAAGCTGCAACCATATTAGGACCATTGTCTCTCATGAAGCATACAACTTTTCTGTAAGATGCCATTCTTTTATTATGTTGCTAATGAAAGTTTCTATAGCAGATGCTGTATGTGAAACCTCTAAAAAGGAATACATTCTAAGCACAAATGATGGTACTCAAAGTTTTCATCTACAAAGTGCACTGTCAGGCTTAGGTAGTCATCAGATGATGTTGATGTCCACATATCTGTTGTGACTCCAATGTATTCAGTATTTTTAAAAGTTCCTCGACTTTCATTTTTTCTTCTTCATACATATCTGGAATTACCTTTTCAGAAAAATGTTTCCTACATGGGATGACATATCTTGGTTCAAGATGGTTAATCAATTTTTTAAACCCCTTATCTTCCACTATGGACAGTGGTTGATTATCTGTACATATCATTTCAGCAACCAATCTGGTAATTATTTTGCCTCTTTTGTCCCCAGGCTTAAAACTTTGCATTTTATCAAAACATTTTTTCAGAGTAGGTTGGTTGAAAGGTTCTGCTTTGCGTTTCACTGCGCATTGTTTCAAAGACCTTTGTTCGCCATAAGAACAAATTTTTGAACCTGGACTAGGAGTTGAACTAATTGACACAGGACTCCCAAAAGTAGTTATATCATCTGGATTATTTTCTTCAAATGAAGAATCAACATTGACAGTCAAAGGGCTGAAGGGTGAAGTTGGAATTAGTAATGAGTTTGATGAACTTGTACCTTTCAGTTCTTGATATTTGGATAAATGCCCTGGTTTTCAAATGTTTCCACATAGCTGAAGTAGTGTGCGACTTTTTCCCTCTAGATATTTTTTCAGAGCACAGATTGCAATTTGCATAGTTTTCATTTTCTGAAATTTGGAAATAGTTCCAAATATCAGAAGTTGCCTGAGGACACAAAGTCATTTCATAGGTTGCTATTGAATGCAACAAATATGATGTAACAGTGACAGTTGTGCAACTTCAGAACTCCCTGAAAAAGAAAAAAATTAAGTTTTCATGTTAAAATCCTAAAATCCTTGTAATTTTATTATTAGCTGTAATAATTGCGCGAAAATACGGTATGCAACAGTAATAATAAAACTGCAATAAATGTACAAAATTACTATGCCGTGAATAATTAATTAATAATGCAGTTGACAGACATCTGAAATGGCCTTTGACAACAATTAACAAGTTATTTATTTTTTTTAATTCTCATACTTAACAATTACATTTATATAACATCCCAATTTGATTTCCAACTAACACCGCATGCAATGTAATATAACTTAATATGTGCAAAAAAAAATTATATATCAATACAGTATAAATGAAAATAAGTAACTTACCTCATATATCGTATAAACCACGCATATCCACTCTCAAACGTCACAGACTGAACAGTATTGCACTATAAAGTGGTCGTTGCGATCTGAAGTTTACTCGCACCACGCACCTTTTATATATCATATATCAAGAGTTTCGAGAATAATCCAGTATTAGAGCTCAGTCATCCAAAACCGACGAGACTATTCAAGACGAGATAGTTGCTAGAATTTACGAGAGAACGCAGGATGTTAATTAGAATCACATAAAGAGCGATAGATGGTATTAGTGTAGCATATATGGTGTTTAAAATATAAAACTTGACTGAACTGACTTAACATGATATAGTCTTAGCTAGTTATTAGAACTAAATGTACATAAGTTAATAAGTTTTCATAATTTTTGTAATTAGATTAGTTATATTATTTGCTGTCTGTATTTGACATGTTCCATACCTTTTCTGGTCTCAGGAATAAAGATATTTATTTATTAAAATACCACAAACATTAGGAAAGCATGCCAGCTTATAAATACTTTGTGGCTGAAAGAACGAGAACCGAAGAGAATCGTCGAGATCTTTCTAGTCAGTGATTCATATGTGTCGTGATTACATGAGTCATCATTATTATTATTTTTTTTTTTGGATTCGAAAGATTCGAATTACGAAAATCGTGCGAAGATTCGAGTTTTCGAATCTCGAATCTTTTCAGGATTCGATGGATTCGAGGATTCGCGGATTCGAATGTCCCATCTCTAGTAAATAGGCTCTGGTATACCGGTAGAACCGTGAATTTTTATTCCTTTCTGGTTAATGTGCAATCGAGAAGTCCTAGTTCTGTTATTTATAATGTGGTAGTAAGTAATGAAGTAAATATGGAGAAGGTTAGTACAACTTGGGGGTTTGTTAATTATGGTGGAGGCACTGGTGTGTAGAGACGATTTTGTTCTGATACGAAGTAATGTGGTTGCTATTTAAGTACTAACACGTCAGATACGGGGTTGAGATATATGTCCAGTGACGGTTATATATTTTCTTTTCTTAAAATAACTAGTAATAGAGATTGGCGTGAAGGGATTGGATTATTGACGAGTTGCAATTATTCTAATCACATCACCATTCTACATGGCAACAATAAATCGATAGAATTAACCCAGAAACAACACACATGTGTACAGACAGATTGGCTTAAGAAGAGCGCAGGGTATGAAATAAACGAGAGCAAGTGGGACCTTGCAGAAAGCATTCGAGTTAGATAAAAATGAATTGATGACTACTACTCAAGTAGCCTACTGTGACCTGCCCTATAAAAGACGTGCATAACTAGTGAACTCAGTCATTCTTGGTCATTTATGGTTATAGGCTTGCAAAAGGTTGGGGATTTCAATTGATTTCATCTAAGACGAATCAACAGCATAAATACTATGACGCCATCGAGGAGAAATGATTAAGCTATATTGCGGTGGTAATTGAGCTAATACTTGGCGAAATAAATTTGCAATACAGTTTTCTAATATACCTATATCGTACGCTACTACTATTAGGGCATATGTACATATGTAAGTGAATTATTTGAGGAAACGTGCAGATTAGAGGATAGTAACAACGGAATTGGAGAAGTTGATTATATTCACGATTTATGGTTCCAAATTTGTGCTTTTAATTGATTATAAGCCAACAAAATCATTGCGCGCTGAGTTGGTCACACAATGGTTTTAAAAATTGACAAAAAACATATAGTTCTTATAAAATGTAAACATCGCAAAAGTTAATCAACGGTGTCCATTTTAGGGGCACTACTATTTGTGAACACGTACGGAATAAAGGTAATGTCAAAGTAAACTTTTAGCCTACTGTTTTATTCACTGATGAAGCGTCTTTCCATATTCACGGGCATCATAATTCAGTCATAGTAGGATACTGCTCACGAAACAATCTATATTCTAATGCACTTGACCGAAAGAAATACCCTCAAAACATTAAGGTTTTGGCTACCATTTTAGGTAATATAATTATTGATCCATTTCTTATCCTGGCATTTTCACTCAAAAATGTTTAAATCTTTTAAGAAGCGATAAACTGTCGCAGTTAGTGAGGGGTTTCATATAAACGCAGGTTGGTTTCAACAGGACGGTAGTTCGGCCCATAAATCTATAGTAGTAGTTGATTTCTTATAACTAATAATAACTTTCCTAGTCTGTACTTTCCAATGGGCTGCAAGCTTTTATAATCGATTTTGTTATTGTTAGGCACAAGAGGGGGATTATTTGTACGTCTAGTTAAAATTTATTATTATCTATTTAGTTGTTGATAGCAGGCTTTCACGACCGTTATCCCATGAATTAGTGACTTTCGGGTTCTACTGTGGTCGTTTACTAAAACTTGACGTGTGGCTGCTCTTAGTTTCTTCAGAAGATTCCAAAGGACTGTCTTTAGAGAATTTATAAAGAAAGCTGATGAGCAGCGAGAGGTCAAGTTTTGGTAACCAAAAAAAAAGCCGGAAGCCAATAATTCATCATCTATTTACTTACTTACGTGTTCAATACGCGTCGTATTTTCATCAGTATTTTAGGTATGCCGTTGTTTTAATTTTCTCTTGGTCTTTTTAGTTTCCTCATCCTCCTGGTCTCCATTTACCATATTGTCTTACCTATTCTGTCTTGGTCCATCCTGATGATGCAGCCAAGCGGTAGCCTTCAAACGATTTGTTTCTGGTATACTTTTCTCTTGGATATTTATTTGAACTTTATCCGATTCGTTTGCGACAACTATGATTTCCGTTTCCTCCTCACCACAATATTGTTTAATAATAAAATTCAGTAGCACGTGTTTCAAAAGCACTTACAATTATCTCCGGCTATACATTAGTTGCCGATTAATCGATAGTCGACTGTATACCTCCCTATACACGTATACGTATTAACCAAATTTTATTATGACAATTTCTGCTCTGATAATCGTAGACTGTGATAATTTTTATACTAATGTATTTCGTCAGGAAAACTCCCAGCCATTAATATAGCTTATGTCACCGCCTAGGGGTGTACCGGACAATTATGGAAATTGTATTTCATTGTCTGCGCTTAGCGAGCGTTAATGTCAAGATAATGTTAACTAATATACGCTTACACGTTTAACATGTTAGAACATCTGTTTGATTATTATTTAAGACAGTTTGCTGATTTATTACCGTTTCGGCTTTCATGTTTCGAGAGTTATCTTTTTGTTTCGAGAATTGGTAAGGATCTTAACAAATGTAATTCTCTTTAAAACAAAATGTTATATTTTAGCCTGACTGTCTGGCAGTGAATACGAAAAGGAATATGAGTTTAAAATAAAGTGTCTATTACTAACCATGGCCAAAGGTAGACGGGTACCGTCAGCTTGAATCGATTCTATTTTAAGGGGCTGAAGATGATTTCTTGGAAATATATCATATAGAGGAAAAATATTTCTAGGAATACTATTCTTTGAAGCGGAACAGAGGCGTATAGATTGCCGACATTGTTTACTGTGCTTTAAAAAACGGAGATGTCTAGGATAGGCGCGTTCACTGCGAAGGGAAAGATGTGCGTTTTGGGATTACGTTTGGAGGCCGTTTATCTTGTTTTCGCAACAAGATAGGTTTGTTTTAATAGCGTATACTCGGACTGGAAGTTAAGATCATGAAGGAAATTAGATTTATTCAGTTCAAGGCTGTATTCATCAAGTTAAACAACGTTATTCCCATTTCAATCTCGATTACGATGCCATCCAACGAGACATGTTATTATCAATCGATTTTAAGAAGGAAATTGCATTTACAAACAAAAACCTAAGGGTAAACTTACTAACAATAAGTTAATTGAGCATGTATTCACTGATATCGAAGTATGGAATCTTCACAAGTCCTTGGTCAAATTAGCAGGCCAGATAGGTACTGAAATTACTTTTTATTTATCTAAATTTTCAGCAATGGTATTAGGTTTAGGTCTATCTGATGGAACTAATCACAAGGTAATAAATGCGTTTTATTTGTTCTTATTTTTTGATAGTGTTTCGACTTCCTTCATGTCCATTCCCCGTTTGTTTAGGAATTTCTGGATGGTTTCGCCCCATATCCTGACAGACCTGCACCCTTGTTCTCTTTCCTTGCTTTCTAGCTTCACGTGCTTATCTAGCCTGTCTCTCTTTATTCACGCTAGTTAAATGTCCATACCAGTTCTTATCTTGTCCTTCGTGGTGACTCCCAATACCCGCCTTAAGTCATTCATCGTCGATAGTATTTTGCTTCTCTCATGTGTATTCCCCATTCTTTTGGGAATTTTTGGATGTTCTCGTCCCATATTGTAGCAAATCTGTCTTTTCTTCTCTTTTCTTGTTTTCTAGCTTTAAACGTTTATCTAGTTGGTCTCTCGTTGTTTCTGCCAGTTAAACATCCGTACCATCTGAGTTCCTATCTTGTCTCTCCTTTAGTCCTTTAGTCCTTCAACAGCATGCTTTTCGGCTTGCTTTTCAATTTCTCTGTAAGAATCCAGTTAATTAGGTTAAAAATGCTATGTTATAAATGTTCATTTTCGTCTTTGAGGAGATTTCTTTCTTTTCATTGAAACCGCATTCTCTGTTCTCATGTTTATTTAAATTTTTTGGGCTCCTCTGTTGTTTATGTCTGCTCATAAAAATTTGAAGCTGCTTTTTGTATTTTGTAGTTATTTAATATAGCAGTGGCGTCTTGATCATCATCCACACTCATCGTTATTGTTCCCTCCACGTTTACTTTTAAATTTTTCAGGACAAGCTTCCCTTTTCCAAATCAGCAGATTTTATTTCAGTTGCCTCTCGTCATTGGCGAATGCCACGAAGTCATCGACGGACGCACATTCCGTTATTTTTTTGGATTCAGATTTCTACGTACCACATTGACGATAAGATTCTTATTTTATGCTGATCTTGTTGTCCACGATAATATTAAAAAGACCTAGTGGGGGAGTGCTAAGTTCTGGCTTCTGTCGAGAATTCTTCAGATTCGAAGATATCTGTTCTTACGTGGCTTCTCTTCTTTCCACCTAGATTCGCGATTGCTCTAGTTAGTGCAAGTGATAGTTTCCTACCTTTTAAGTTGTCATCTATTGCTTTTCGCAGGGTTCTATCTGTGTCCAGATCTATGAATATTCAATATAATTTTCTGTTAATATTCCTGGTTTCTTATATTTTCTGCCCTATAGTAAAAAATTGATCGTATATGTTCCTGCTCCTACAGATTCCGATCTGTATTTGTGCCAGTTGTTGGATAATCATTGCGGTTAATCCTTTCCTTGGAATTCTTTCGTAGATTGAATAGAACTAACTTTCACTTGGTGAAGATCCATAATTCGTAGACTTCAGACGGGATACTTAACCCTTTCGGTACGGGAGACGATTAATTAGTTTTAAACTATTGTAATTGGCTAGTTTAACAGAGATATGCATATTAAACTAATATATAGCTTTGTTTTTGTGTGCCCCTACCCTGAAAAAGAGATATGGTGGGTGGGACATATATGTCCCATCAGGAGTTTGGCATGGGACATATAGGTCACATCAGTCCTAAACGTATAAAGAAAGAGTATATACATAAATAAATAATATTCATTTAATTTTAAATTTTATGGTTTTTCATTTATTCTTTCAAAATTTATTTTGTACATTTTAAAAACAAAAACGAAATAAAAGGCAAACATTTGACAATTATTCGTGAAATGGTGCAAAACAACCTTTGCACAACGGAAGTTGACGTAGAAGTTTTAGTCCGTTTTTCAATTTTCTTTTTTGGCAACCTGTACACCGACGTCTCGTAGGTCCTTCAATTGGCAAGTGAGTAGCAGATTGACCATAAGTTTCCTTATTTTTGGAATGGTAACCACCATGACTAAAGGTTCTCCTAACGGCAGCAGTTATCTGCCCTTCTGCAATGAGACCTTCTGCTAGCAGATCTAAAAAATTAAGAAATAGTTCCTTTTTATGATGTAAATTCGTATATATGATCCACGAATTTACAACTGACATCATCACCGATCTATAAAAAACTTTCTACCGCCATTTCTGTGATTTACAGTTTAGTTCATACATTCCAGATAACTGATCAGCTCGATCTACGCCTCCCATTATACTCCTGTAAAATTTTATTATTTCCGGACACTGTACAACTACAATTTCACCATTTGCTTTTTGTTTATAGATACCATTGAAGAATCATGGCAATTGCTTATAGCTGCTACCTTCTTGGTATCATGTTATTTTGTATACATAATTCCAGAACTACACGATTTGAAAATAGCTTCACCCTTGCGTAGTTTTTGACAGTTTGGCAAGTTCTTTCGATTCGTCATCACTGTACCCAACGCCGGTAATCCAAAGTTTCAAGTAAATGAACACTGGTAAAAAAGCGATCAAAGCAAAGTGTAACGTCTGGGTGCTTGACAGGGCTGGGTTATTTACTACACGTTCTCCAAGAGTGCCAATGGCAGATCCATCTTATTTACCGCAGTAATGTTATGTCCCACTGCAAAAGGCGAATGGGACATATGTCCCGTAAAAAGAAAATATATAAAAAATCTTATTCATACCTTTGCGCAAACTGGTAATATAACTACAAGAAGATACCTTAACACTTCAATAATATTTTTTACTGTTTCTTTTGCACTTTTCGATAATGGTTTTAACTCTTTTATAGAAAAGAACACGGAAACAACTTGATACCACTGCATTTTGCTTATGACTAAACAACAAATGTTATGATAATACGCAATAATTTTTTCAATAACTGTACTTAATCTTCTAAATAACTAAATGGAACGTTTTTGGACCATTTAAAGTAAAAAAGTTAAACATTAGGGCTCCGTGAAAATTCAGTGGGACAAATGTGTCCCAATAGGTCCGAAAGGGTTAACAGAGTGGTACCGCGATAATTCTGCTCCGTTCTTTTATCGTCTTTTTTGAACAGGGACAAGATAACGTGAACTTCCCAGACTAGGGGAATTTTGTCTTCGTGCCATGCTCCGTTACAAATTGCCGTTGGCAGTTTAATTCCTTTGCAGGCCATATGTTTCATCATTTCGCCAGTGTGATCGTGCCTGTCCGTCTTGTCCTTTGGTAATTTTGATATAGCTTCGACGAAATCGTCTTCGTATATTTCTTTCTGATGAATTTCTATCGGTTTTGATTCGGAGGGCGGTTATTACTCATATTATAAATTGACTTGATGTATCCTAAAATGAAGTCCATTCTTTACGTTACAATGAACAAAATAGTCAAGGGCGTGGTCTATTGGTGACCAACCCTAAAGGAGTCAATGATGAGAATCCATTCTTTGGGGCAAATGAAACTAAAATTCCCACAAAAAGTTTGAAGGAATTTCAAACGATCGATTCGAATTGATTTGAACTTTTCTGTTTCCCGAAGACCTGTATATAGAGATACTTGCGTGTGTAAACTCTTGCAGTACAAAACTTAGACGTACAGTGTACCTGTATTTCACTGATTACTACCTCAGATAATAACGTATTATACGTCATTATAAAACAAATTTCGTGGAACGCATTATCTTCGGATAAATGCATCTCTCTTCTACAGTTGATGTCTATGCCTGGCAAACGAATAGTTATCGGTAAACTGTACTACGTTTTCCGCTTAGTATGCATAATATATCACAGCCGCTTCCGCGCAAATCAAACACGTGCTCCGAAAGCTCGCATTTATATCTGAAAGCTCACCACCGCCGGCTTTGAGACCAACACGATGCTATCTTTACTTGTATAAATTATTCAGCATGCTCATTATATAGTTTCTCGGTAGCGTTTGCGTAAGAGCATATGTTCCACATTCGGAAATAAAATTTTGAAAAAGAACTTGAATATTCCTATTCTTAGAATTACTTATTCATCAATAAACTCAAGATTCGTCAAAATACGTCAAATCTACGAAAAATAATTTAATTTATGGTATAAAATAGTAAACATTGTTAGAACTTGGAATCCAATCAAGAAAGAACGTGCAGTATCAAGCTCTGAACCTGTTATAAACTCAGAATCACTACGTCTCTCAAATGCAAAGAATTTTCGTGCGTAAGTATATTTACTTGTTGACCCTGGGAGACCCATCCCTTTACTCGCAATAAATAAACACGTTTCTCTACTCTCCGACTCGGAAATTAAAGTCTCTGGCAAACTATTTTTTGCGGTACCGTGTCGACCCCACACATTTACCACTTCCACCTCCCTTCTGGAAATGAAATATTTTCGTCCTTCTTAGAAACGCGAACGTACGCGGCGTTGCACTACACGTTCGCCGGATCTGTGCCTTGTAATTTGAATTAACTTGCCATTAGCCGAGAAACGAACGTTGCGCCGCCGTTTTGATAATTACATTATAAACGCGGATGGCAACGCGACATGGACGCCGCCCGTCCTACCTAAAGCTATTGAAATTTCGAACGAGCGACTCGGCAAATTCGAGTACTCTGCACGCGCGTTTCTTTTCATTTGAATATTTCGAAATTGGAGTAATCTCTATTAAGAAGAGCTGCGAGGATTTGTTGCCGTAATTACGTTCGGAGTTTGAATTACTTTTTGGTAGAGAAGAGTTGTATCGCCCGTGATATGTGATTAGTACATACACGGAAATTGTTAGCGACGATGTCGATGATGAGTTCCTCCAGGGTGCACACGTCATATCCTTTTGGTGAGGTAAGGGAAGATATTTGACTTCATAAGATGGTTGAAATGCTGATTTAATCAGGGAAAATGGTTTTCATCACACCGATTTGCGTATCTGTGAATACGTATTTCGACAACTCCGCCGTCATGATATCATATATCATATTTATTTAATCCTTTGGACTACAGTGTAGCATTGGACAGGTCAATAATATATGTCATCTATATATTAATATGCAGTGGGTCGTCGTCTCGTACGTATTTTAGAGTGTTCCCTCCACCTATCGCAATGATAGATATATCGTTGTTTTCGTATAACAATTCAGATTTGTCGAATGTATATTTCATCGCAATACGTGCAGTGGAATGCAGGTGAAAAGTTGTTACAGTGAGAAGGTGAAATGTATGGGCGTCGGAAATCAGTACCATTTAACATGTTTCCATCCGTCCCACAGATGGCGCTGTTTATTAGAAATCGGTAATGGCTATTAAGAAAATCGATTAGAACAAAAAAATAATTTATTACGTTCTTTTCTGATTTGGAGTGAGAAACGGACAAAAATTGTGTGGCATAATATTGATTGCATTTTGTAACAAAACAAAAACAGATTAAGTGGATTAAGCTGCCGTCTCAATACATTGCGAGTGAGGAAAATAATTGCATGTTCAGCTCATGCGTTCGCACCAATCATTTATATTTGTGTGTTCGTCGCTAAGTTGTGAGTTCTAAATGCGCTATCTTCAACGTGAATTTTGAAAAACATTTTCGTCCAATTAAAAATACAACTCTTTTATTTCGTTTCATTTTTTTTTCAAATGAAGGACACTCATTGGTAGACGTGAGAGAGAAGGAGGTAGGCAAGAATAGTAACATAAGGTATAATCACAATGTAAATACTTTACATAACACAAATCAGTTAAATAGTAATAATGATTTATTAGTTAGATTAGTTGAAAATTATAAATCTGCAATAAATTAACTTTGCTGTTTATGATTGTGGTTTAACGAATAAAATTTGTAGAAATTGTAATGCAAAGCATTTTGTTGGTGAGGTAACAGGAGGAAATAGAGACTCATTTACATCGTGTTGTCACAAAGACGAAGTAATTTTACCACCTTTAACACAAAATATATTCGTTCGAATGATATCAATCAAAAAGGAATATCGCAAAATTATTTTGATAGCTACAATTCAGGTTTTACTGTGATTAATTCAGAGGCAAATGTAAACGAAGAATTAATGCCGGGAATTTATCATTTTAAGATTCATGATGTGTTTTATCACAAGGCAGTTCCGCAGACCACCGCAGATGGTTATAATCCATTCTATGCACATTTGTATTTTTATGATGTGTACACTAAATTTGTATGTGCCCTCCATTTTGAATGTATCAGGCAATTTATTGTAGATTTTCACAACCATATACCGAGGATTCTTCTCACTAAATGTAAATCTATATTTGGGTATTTCCAAGAAATATGTATTCCGAGCATTATAATGGTGTTCATTGAGTTTATTTAAGCCATCAAGATTTTGCTTGGCATACAATAGGGGACCCCATATATAGATACAAGGTAGTGTCAAAATACTATCTGTTTTGAAAAATTCTCTGCACGAAGTTTGTGGACCCACACCATTCATTACACGGATTGCCCATTTCTGCAGGCGGAACACCCTCTTTGAATCACCACTAACACCCCAAACAATTAATCCATACGAAATGGCAGCATGTAAATGTGAAAAATAATAGTACAATCTTAATAATGATTTAACCCACTAAGCAACGACCCTACCACATAATTCTTTTTTACTCGCTAGAAGTATTAAATAAAATAACTTCTGATATTTATTGATACCATGCGCAAAAGCTGCATGACTTAGGTAGGTAATTATGTATTAAAGTCGGTCATTTTACTAATGCAGATTACAAAAAATGGCATATTGATAAAGAGTGTATTTGTCTAGAGTCATCCCACTGGCTGGGAGACAGTGGATAGTGTATGGAGAGGAAATCGTTTATCTCAATATTAAGAATGAAGCCCACATAAATTATTATGTGGAGCCCTCTTTCTTTTTATTAATAATAGAATGTATTGAAATCTAACTTAAATAATTATAATTGAAATAAATCTTTTATTCATCTAAAAGAGAACAAAATTGCCGCACAAGAATACTCGTAGTTAGTAAAACTTACTAACCAATTAAAGCAAACAAAATTCTCTCAAATCCATATTGAAGTAGATCATTCCTTCATATCGGGACGCGGTGTTTGTGAATGGCGCACGTAGCTTAACCCTAAGGTCTAACTTGGGTACGAACGCTGCTTCTTTATCTACCATCGTAAATCTGTTTGATTCAACATGGCTCTTAAGAAAGGACCATTGCATATACCAATAATTATTATATACAGTGTAGGCTGCAGTGCAGTTCTTGCACAACTTTCTGTGAAAGTTACCGAATAAATTAGCCTCAGTCAGGTTGTTTATGTGAGAGGTATGTAGATTTTACTTTTTTACTTTTTCTTCGTATTGTAACTCTCTCCAAGCTCTTGAAACTATTTTTCTAATCTTTTGATTTAAGTTATTCATTATAGTTTGAGAGCGAGAAGTAATTAATTTTAATATCTAGAGTAGCGTTTTATTCAAACTACATCGAACTTAACATTGTCTTTTAACTTATATGATAGATCTCTACCACTAATAGGTCAATAAAACAAGGCTGGTTTGAACGATAGTTCATGGGGATGGGATGGGATGGGAGAAAACGATGTTTGTCTTCTTAGAAGACAATTAAATGTATATATATATATGACTGGTGGCTATGAGGGGTAAATCGAAAGCAACACAATATTTCGACATCCTGTAACCGCTCTTAACATTCAAATACGCTTCAATACGATTTTCGGAACTGTTCCTATAAAATTTAATTACATCTGTTTGCATTCGTAATTCCCAAGTAATTCAACGTCGTACTAGTGCAAATGACAGCTCGATTCGATCTAGATACGCGGTTTATTCGTTTATGGGCCCTCCCTTCGTGAACGGCAATTGAATCGATATTAGAGTCTTGGCGATACTTCACTTTACCCGATAATTGTTGCAGCAATATCCGGCGCGAATTCCTAGCGTAATGTTGATTTCTATTTTAAATCTTCTCAAGATTGGGACGGAAGATTGCTTTGAATCATTCCTGCTTTTGTAATTATCTAAGTTATGACTAAAGTTTGATAAAAGAATGGATGACGTGTTATCATGAAGTAGTATAAACTGGACTGATGCTCCTTGCACGTAGGTGGAGACAAAGACCGGCTTACAATACTTAGTGATAACACGTCATCCACTATTTTATCAAACCTTAGTTATGACTGATATCCCAATTCCGGTCTTTGTTCAGTAACTCTGCACTGGTCGAAGAAATAAATTCTCTATGATAAAATTAAAGCGAAGGTGAGGAAAAGACCCTTTCTGCATTTCCTTCCCATTCGCGTCTAGTTCCAATTAAATTTTCTTCCTCGTATCCTTCGCAAACAATTTTCGTAGCCAATCTAACGTAACAACATCCCCACGAACGGACGTGTCGACATAATGAAATCGACGGGAGAAAATCCAGTTTGGTCGGATATATCAAATACGTAAAAGCACTATAAAATGTTTAGAGGATGAGGAACCCACGAAATTCCTGGTAGGCAATAATCCGGGCACGGACGCTGAAGAATTTCCAGGTTCAGCGAAGTCTTGAACTCGAACAACGTCGAAATCGGATTTGATTTTGTTTCCTGGCCGCGGTTTTTGTACCTTCTTTACCGTGCGGCGAGTTCCTCCTTCCATCGTGCGCCGTCCGGCGCATTTTACGGTGTTAGCGGAGAAGTTTTTGCGATTTAAAGTTGATACGAAACCGTCACAAAGAGAGAGTTTCCGCGGCCCGGGTTTTGTTGCTTCTACTAAGCCTGTTTTGAAATAATCTAGATTTGGGCGTTAGGTTTAGATGGAGAGTCGAAGATGGATGTTATTTGATGTCACTGGTAAGAGTTGACTAAGAAAACTTCTTCTCTAGAAAGTTGCGACATAAAAGTCCAATGTTACTGAAGTGAACCTGTCATTAGTTTTGTCATTTGTTACCTCGAAATAAGGAACAGACATATCACCCTCTGTTTAAACTTCGAGTTCAAAAGCCAACTAGATTTCCGTTCCCAATTTTGTTTCAAAGCCCTAAAATTGTCCATCATTCTCACAGCATTCCTCGGCCTACGCGATAGACATGGTCATATGATATTCTTTTGCGTAGGTTCTTGCATTCTCTTGTTATCAGCGTTACGAGCTACGAGTATCAACGCCTTCGAAAAGCGGCCCTCTACATCTTGCTCACCTATCATCTCTAAACCAACGTTTTTGGTTTTCCTATCTTCGACGCCTTGTTAAAATTTATTTTATTACAAACGTTATTGAAATCCCCAACTAGTTGAATCTACGAGAGTCTACGGTAATATAAATAACCCTGTTTCATTATTTAACCATTTTCCATACTAAGATCATGTTATTTGGTTGGCATCATCATCTCCTTTGTACCTCCCTAGAACAACAGGTATTACTTTATTTGGAACCATTTTGTAGTTTTAAGGGGTTCAATAATTTTTAAAATACAATTCTTTCAAGAAACGTCGTGCTCTCGAATGTTTAATGAGCTTCCACCATTTCTTGGTAAGTACCTGTTTCTTTATTGCTAGTTAGGCTTAAACATAATGAATGATTTGATCTATAAATTTGCCAAATTACTAGGCTCGTTGTTTTTGTCTGGTAAGGCTGGTCCAGTTACCCGAAAAATTTTCATGAAAGCGGTAACTGGTCCATCCCATAGGAATCCCCGAGAGGGGTCTAGTTTGCCCAATAATATAGAACATGAAAAAGAAGAAGAAGAAAAAGAAATAGACTATCATACAGCCTAATATGTTTGTTTATTTTAGTAAAAACTAGTTACATCACGTCCTGTCATGTACTTACGACTTCTTGTTCGGCACAAGATGTTTCTTTTAGTAATGAAAATAATTACGATACTTATTCTATCCAAGAAAGTGAAGAAGACTACCACGAAATCTCAAATTATATGGATGAGGATAGAACTACACCTGAACCTGGTGAGTTTTGCATCGTTAAAGTTTTTGGCAAAACAGGGAATAACTTGAGATTATACGTAGCAGAAGCTTTACAAAAAAAGGACGAAGGCTACATTTTTTTTTTTTTCTACAAAAGGCATTCTCAGACAATGACATTCAAAGAAACCGCTGAAGAGTCCTACATCAGAGAACAATATCGTACGGAAACTTCCACAACTGGTAACAAGTAGTTTCTCTCGATTTAATAATGTGTTTGCTTCTACATCAAACCTGGGTGATGTAACTAACATCCACACAAAAAGTTTTCCTTAATGTGTAAGGGCTCAGATAGTAATTCTTTAAACTTCAATTCTTTTAAATTAATTAATTTATTTAATTTGCAATTAATTTCGTTATTTTTCCTTATTTTATCATTTTTTTTTTAATTTCACGGTGAGAAATGATTGCAAATTCTGTAATTTTTTTTAAATTTCTTGATAAGAAATAGATTTCTTTAAATAAATGTATAAATATATTACTTTTTCTTAAATTTTAATTTCTTTCTTTGCCGTTTTTCTCGAACGCCTTTATTAGGGTATCGATCGACGTCCGGAATGTGTAATTGAATCAAACAATTGATCATACCAATATCTTTTCTAAATCTATTCAATCTACAAGACTAGGCCCAGTTAACACAGACATTTGCTGCAGTGCTCTTATAGAATATAGACTAATCCAGTCACCTCAAATAGACCAATAGAACAAAAATATTGTACATCTGTATGAAAATATATAATGTTAAAAACATACCTTAAATATGATGGTCTGTTTATTGCTAAATAATTATGCAAAGTTTTGCGGTCAAAAATTGCTTGTTACTTGTCCTAAATTACAGTTTTATGAAGGCAATTGGAGGTCCTGTTGTGGCATGACCCAGTTACGTCGGAACATTCCGCATAACTGTAGTGCACGTCAACGTGCGGGGATTGTTCGACCGCTTCATGTACCTTGCAATACGTAGTTTCTCAAATTGTAATTTTCTTCGAAAAGCGGCGTAGGATGGCTGGATGTGATTTCGATGTGGTTTCGATATGGTTTGTCATCTTGGATCGCGATCTCGGCAATCTGTATTGGTGTAGATAATCGGTATTGCATGATGTTCTTTCCTGCTCATTGTCTTACCCGTTTATGAAGCTGTCCCTAAGTTCACATTTATTTTGAAACCATGTTCATCGCCGTACATTGTTTTAATTAGACTATCTTCGAACCTTATTATTATTTCTTACCTTGTATGCAAATCTTTTAAAATTTTACCACTGTTGCATACTATTTTTGATTGTTATTGATTTGCTCTATCAGCTTCAAATTCAGTTTTACTTCTTTGGCCACATTTAGTTGATCATTATCGTTAGATTGGTGTGTCCTTGAAGTTAAACGGGTTGATTTAAAATTAGATTTGAGATTGTTAAAAAACGTTGGTTTTCTTAAAAAGCTTCAAGCTGGACTTTAGATTGTAATTCTTGCAGGTTTCTTCATTAATTTTATGAATGGGTACCTTTACTATTATGAGAGGAGCTCACAATCGTACAATTTCACGGCTTTTTGGCAAGGCCAAAGTAAAAGTATGAGTCAAACCAGAAAAATTCATAGTAATAGTGATAATAATAGTAATATATTTGCCCAACAGAAAAAAGACCATTTACAGGACAAACCTATTTCCTAACTTACATATGTCTGTGTAAATAACACAAACAAATATATTGCAGATAATTACAAATCCGAAATACTGTTACAAAGTAAGCAAAACGAAACAGTTATAGCGTACAAAATATTAGATATAATGATAATTTGCTGAACATGAATTCAACATGGTTACTAATGGGGTGTAATTAATACCTACGCTGCTATCAGATAGGGAATTGAAGGTGATGCAAGTTCGATAAACGGGAGATCGGATAACTGTATTTGTTTTCGGTCCAGGGCAATAGAACGCATTGGAAGATTTCGATTATTGCCGTGGTATGACAAAATCAACACTCTCTAAAAGCCTTGATGCCTCTAAACTATTGTGGATGAAATCATACAGACACTTTATATCAGCTCGTTTGCGACGTAAATACAGCGACTCAAAATTGAACATATCAAGAAGTAATGCGTGGCTGAAACCTTGTGTGGGATAAATGGGGTCTAAGCGATAGTATAAGTATTTTAGGCTTTGAACTTGTTCATACGTACTTACTTGATATTTATAGCCAGGTGACCAGATTATGGAGACATATTCAAGCTTAGGTCGTACAAATGACGAATAGGGTAACAGCAAGTGTTCGACCGATGCAAACTTTTTAGTAGTTCGTATGAGGAAACCTAATATTTACAGTGTAGTGAGAATACATAATAGAATAATATAATATATAATATAATTATAGAATTTGCTCTGTCCAAAATTGTGTTATAATAAATATAATTGTATATAATCGTGTTTGATTTTCTAGAATAGCTTACAATCTTATAATTAGTTATATTCTTAATCAACTTGTTGTTTGGACACTAGTCTAGGACGATGGATAGCTGGTTTTCTATGAATTTGTAGTCAGTGATATCATCAATTGAGACAAAAAGTTTAAGGTCATCCAGAAATAATAACAACTTAGGGCAGCTGACTCTGTTATATATGTCGTTTACAAAAATTAAGAATAGAAGAAGACCCAAGTTAGTTCCTTGTGGAACTCCAGATGAAGGAGAAATATTATCAGAAAAGTCACCTATAAAAGCAACATAATGTTTTCGGTTAGATAAGTATGACTTAAAGAATGCTACAAGCTTGTTGGAAAAGCTCATCTTAAGTTCCATAAGAAGCAACGCATGATCTATTCGATCAAACGCTTTAGGCAGATCAGATCAGTGTGTATGAAGTCAACTTGTTGATTTTTATCTAAATTGTCAGAAAGAAATTGAGCTATGATCGTCAAATTTGTAGTAAGTAAAACGTTTGGTCATGAATTAATATAGCAGGTCAGATAATTCTTCATCATCTCACACAGAATCACACTGGGGTGGTAAGGATAAGAACTATTTATTTATTTATTAACGCTGTTAGCTATTATGCTGTACGCTTCTGAACATCCGGCAGATTCCGAATTTTATTTTGCTTCTGTTTACTACGAGAACAGCACGAGGATATAATAATCCTTTTGATAACTCGCGCAACATTTAGCCGGAGCATTTAGTAAGCTTCCGGCGTGAGTAAAAAGCTCCTGTTCCGTACACTAGAGCGCCGCAGCTAGCGGTTAATGTAACCTCAACGTGCAAGCTCTTAAAGATATCAGCGTTCCGGTCTTTCCGGTTTGCGAGTAAATCCGTCGGCCCGATCGTATCGAGGCTCTTCGCCCGGTCCTAGAAACGATAGAACGAGCCGTCATCGCGTAGAAGGATCCGGCCGAGTCGTTCGATAGGACCGGCTAAATGTCGTTTGAAGTCCATATCGCCGGGTCCATATGAGCTAATACACCGTACCGGAGTTGACGCGATAAGGCCAATGCGTCGCTATTGATTGCTTTATGTATCTTTTAATTGTAGAGGTCGTCCGATAATATCGCATAGTCGGACTGCCATTTTCTCTTAGACTCTAACCTCGTGACATTATAAAAATAACACACGTCCGTGTAACGGGCGACGCTCGACGTGAACGCCGATTAACTAGCGATACACTGCGATAACGACGGCGCTCTTAACTTTATTTACTTGCTCTTCGTAAGCTGAAAACAATTTAGTGCTGTTAGGACGAAAAAGAAACCGCTGGCGTTTTGAGCTTTACTAATGCCCGGAAAATTGGATATAATTTACTTAATTGACAACGGTCTAAACTTATGCGCTATATACGCTCTCTAAAATGTGCCAATAGGCTAGAAAATGTGATTGACAAAGTTTCAACCAATTTGATAATGTTAACACCTGCCTCATTGAATTAAAGCTTTTTCCATAAAAAAATCCTAGTTTTTCGTCCTTAAAATCGAAACCAGTTATTCCAGGAACCTGATTCGAGTATTATTTGATAGGAAATTTTATTCTTATTAATTTTTATCTTAATAAAATAAAATGCAGAGGACTATCTATAAACGATCTCATAATAAAATTAAGTTCGTTAATGGGCAGTTAACAAGTAACCGTGCAAAAGCTGACAAAGTAAGCACAATTTCCAGTATTCCAGTATAATTCTGCAGGAAATCTTGACTATGTCAACCGCAAAACGCAACTGTAGACTAATTAGTTTCGTCCTCATTAGGACTCGTCAGTACAATATATCGTTCTGCAAGTGACACAGTAAAAATTTCGAGGTGATACGTTGATATCTCGGGGAGATGGATATGGTCAAAATAATGACCCCATCTCCCGAGCAGGAGAAATATTGGCATAGCCGGTTACATCAGCGACGAAAGAAAATAGTAATCTATTTTCGGGAGTCAAAATTTTAATAGAATAAAATGTAGAGGACTCTCTATAAACGACCTAATAATAAAATTAAGTTCGTTATTGCGCAGTTAACAAGTAACTGTGCAAAAGCTTACAAAGTGACACCGTACATTGTCAAGGTAGTCGATAATTACTATACCATGCGCATCCCAAAATAGGGATGCCACAATCTTTCCGGTCAACTGTTGCTTCTTTGGTAATTTTGAGCGGCTTTCACCTTTCGCTTTCCACTCAGTTGACTGCCAAATTGATTCCGGTATGTAGTGATGTTTCATCCGTTGTCACCGATTCAGAAAAACTCTGTTTATTATGCTTAACAGCTTAAAACAGCGCTCTGAATCATGACCTCATTATTGGTCTTGATCAGCTGTGAGCAAACGCGGCACCCATTTCAAACAGTAGCTGAAGGGATTGGAAGAAGGTGAGTGAAATAATTCGGCCACTTCCTGGGAATATCTGGTAAAAGTTAACCAAAGGGGATCTATAGTTGGAAACAACTTTAGAACAAGAACAGGGGCTACTTAGATGCTAAAACTATAATAATATCGTATATAGATAATAGATTTTATCTCCCAATGTCCTTCCATACACTCCAGATATATTTGTCTATCGATTTCGCGAATCTGTCTGTTTCTGAAGTATTAGTCCACCAAATCAATATCTTGCTAAGAGTAATTAGTTCGATTATTGCTCGTTGGAGTTCTGGGCGAAGGTAGAAAAGTGGTGAAAAGATAAATAAGGCAATACAAGTTGAGATTCTAGAATATGGAGAACGTTGGAATATCAGAAATTAAATATGTCGATGATATAGTGCTAATCCCACAAAACGAAATGGATATTGAACGATAATCTGAAAATATATAATAAGAGATTGGAGAGTATAATTATGAAAACAAACATAGAAAACGCAATGATGAATGATTATAAGCAGGAAGAACGAAGGGCACGAGATTTATCTGAATAGTTTTGAATACTTGGGAGAAATGTTGATGAAAGGTGCAAGGCTGGATGGAGATATCATAGCAAGAGCAGAGGCAGCCGGAGGACTTAAGTAAAAGAAAGGTAGCAGAACCAACAAAAACACAAATATTTAAATGAGCAGTAACACAAATTTTAACATACGAAGCAGAAGTGTGGACAACAACAAAGAACCAAAGAAGCAAATTACAAATCATGGCAATGAGTTTTCTGATAAGAATTTAAGGTTAAACGAGAAGTGTCACTACTATGGAAAACCTGAAGGTTAAGTCGATAAAAGTTGCAGTAGAGGAGAATCAGTTGAGATGGATAGGACATGTGTTTAGAATGGAGATGACCAAGGTGGTTAAAAAGATATATGAGGTACGAGTACCGAGAAGAAGAAGAAAAGGAAAACCAAAAAAACCTGGGCTGAAGAAGTAAAGGCAGTTGCTGATTTTACTTCAACCTTCATGTTTTCTCATTAACTTTGCTAAAATATTAATAACGTACGGCTTTATATACGTAGTTTTGTTTCGCTTAGTTTTTTAATTACGAGTCTTGGCGTAGATACCGTCCTCACCACTCTTAAAAACAATGCACAGTGATAAGCCGTTTATATTCGCCAGTAATTTCATTACTATTTGGCCGGTTTTGTTTGAATTTGTCGTCTGCAACGTGAGCTTCATCAAATAAGCAATCCTAAATCTCTCGTTTGTTACAACAGCGGTAAATCAATCCCGTAATTCGCGCCGTGTCTAGATGTATAAAGCCCGTACAAATGCTTATTTGACATTGTGTAATTTTGTACAAACTAAATGGTAGAAGTCGACCGTTATGATGAAATACCTAAGGAATATTAATGGTGACCGTCCCAATATTTTCCTGTATTTCTGCACAATCATCGGTAAGTTTATGAGTTATTACTTGCCACTACTAACTTCCATTTAGTTTTTCTCCAAGAATATTAACCAAAATAATTTAATAAAATTGCAGTGCATATTACATCTGCAATTGTTGGTATAGCCTTCTGTTGGAGCACGCCAGTAGCCCCAAAGTTAGAAACACTAGAAGAAAATCCCCTAGGTTACTCGCTAACCGTCGATGAAGTTTCCTGGTTGGCTTCGCTCACCTCCTTAGGAGCAGCCGTTGGTCCTTTCGCCGGTGGTTACTGTGGAGATTCCATCGGAAGAAAAAGAAGTTTACTATTCACATCGGTGCTAGCGATCTTATCATTCGCTTTGTTGGCGTTTGGTAACAACTTATACCTATATTACCTGGCGAGATTTCTAGGAGGAATATGCGTTGGGACATTCTTAACGGTGATACCAATGTACATCGGCGAAATAGCTGAAATTCACAACCGAGGTACCCTCGTAGGATTATGTGCCGTTTTCGTCGTGACTGGTCAACTGTATTGCTTCGCGATCGGTCCTTACGTTTCGATACAAATTTTCAGTTTATTATGCATGATATTCCCGATATTATTCGTGATTATCTGCGTTTTGTGCATGCCCGAATCGCCCTGTTACCTCATAATGAACGGTAAGCACGAGGACGCTAAGAAAACATTGAAAAAGTTGCGACGTAACGGTGATGTAGAAGAGGAGTTGATAGAATTAACAGCGATAGTGAAGGAGTCGTTCGCTAATAATGGAGGAATATTGGACATTTTCAGGACTCCTTATTTACGTAAAAGTTTCTACGTGACCGCAGGTTTGATGGTTATCCAACAATTGACGGCAGTTAGTCCTATACTGTTGTATCTGCAAGGAATCTTCGAAAATGCCGGATCTTCCTTATCCAAGGAGTTCGCTGCTATCCTAGTAGGTTTAGTGCAGGTTATAGCAACGTTTTCATCGTCCGTAGTTGTAGATCGATTGGGTAGGAGACCTCTGTTGTTGGTCTCAACCATAGTAACGTGCGTCTCGCTTCTAGCCTTAAGTTTTTATTTTTATTTAAAGACAATGTTCGATGTCAACAGTATAGCTTGGTTGCCCGTAGTTTATCTGATCGTGTACGTGTTCTTCTTCAACATAGGAATTGGGCCGCTAGTTTTGACCATTCTAAGCGAAATATTTCCACCTCACGTAAAATCAGCTGCTAGTTCCCTTTCAGTATCCACTTGCTTCCTTGTTTCCTTCCTAGTAGCTAAAGCCTTCCCTCTGCTAGCTGAATTGGTAGATAATTGGTTGGCGTTTGGCGTTTTTGGATTAGCTAATGGTGTCGGTGTGATCTTTATTTGGTGTAAACTGCCGGAAACTAAAGGGAAGAACTTGACGGAAGTTATGGAATCATTTAAATAGGAGGGAGATCAGTTTTGCACGCGTGAGTTATTTCTCGAATACAAGATACCAATCAATTTCTTAGATCCCAAGGACAGTAGATACAATAATGAAAAAGATGACATTGCCAATCTGCTATTATGTTAATAACTTTTGCTACCTTTTCTATTAAAGAAAATTCTTTTGAAACGATGTTTATTTTATTTAGAAATATATCGCACACATATTTACAATATGTATTTTTGAAGCTAGAAACTACCAACAACATTTTTAAATTTAGAATTACGTATTTGTTTTGGTTAAACAGTATATAAAATTTATTTATAGTACAAATATAGTACATGCGCCGTCAAGCTAGTTACACGTACATATCAACAAACTGATAAGATGGCCAAATAAACTATCGTCTTACCAAATTAAATTTGGCTAAGACAATGCTGTTTCCACACAACTGCTAATCCTAGATCAAATATGCCAACAAGTGACGTTGATAAATATTTAAATTTATAATTACACCTAGTCCGGTAGGTCAGTATGAAATCGCAAAGAAACATGCTTGACGGAACGAAAATTTTAGGTACAATTTTAATTTGGTTTGACGGCGTCGGCTCTTATGGAACAAGATTACTCTTAGGACAAGGGATAGAATTACCCATATCTTAATGTTGTCGTTTTCCACTGGTATAATCCGCTGAAATTAGAACACGACTTTCTCCTCACATTTAGTATAAAGAATTAGACCTTTTAGCCTGTTTCTCTCCGTAAATTCTTTTAGGCTGTATTTCATCAGTCAGTGACCCTTATGGACAGAAAATAGTTGTTTGGTAAAAGGAAGGTGTGTATCTGTTACGTATTCATTTATGGCATGACAATTCGAACAAAATGATAATATAGTGCATAAAGAGGATCCTGCTATCTTATCTAATATTGACATCATCTGTCTAATTGTTGGAAGATCCAGGGACTGTATGATCGCCAGTATCTTCTAGCCCATCAAGCGTTACCCACATTGCATCATAGGGATGCAAGGTAGCTCTATTTAACGGAAAAACTCGCGTTAGCAACGTCTGAGAATGCTCGTCCTTAGTAAAATCGGATTTTAGTGTATCCTGACATAAATTGTCGAAGGATTAATTAGTCAAACGGGTGAACGTGCTTAAACCAGCTCACTGAAGCAAAGCAGTTAGAACAGGCTAAGAATTTGTCCCTAAACATATTTTTCTACAGTACTTGTGTTGCTTGCCACCTTGCAGATTGCGCGAATAGGTAATGTAGTAGTTCGAACACTGACACTTTATCCAAGTCAGGTTTGGACTTTGAACAAGAGCTAGACGAACGCAATAACTGCATAGAAGAAGGAGATTCCTCGTGAAATTTATTGAGGTTAACGAATGGTTGGCAAGTGGGAAATTGTTCGTCTTTCCCACTTACCATCGATTACGCGAACTGGATCAGGAACCAAGCTTGGTTGGATTGGTAAAAGCGTAAACGATAAGACGGCTTGGCCGTATAATGAGTTAATCCTGAGAGAGGATTCCTAAGGAACTAATAGTGAATGACTTTATAGGGAAACGCACGAAGCGGAGGTCGAGAACTAAATGAAAAAGCTAAGAATAAAAAGACATAGACTAACTAAGACTAACTAGGCATCTCAAACTGGAAGAGTGAAGTGCTTGACCGAAAGGAGTGGAGGGCATTCAATCACTAAGCAATAAGCCTCTTTGGCTTCTAGTGCTTATACACAATATTATATACTACTTCCTCCAAAACTATTGTTATTAATTTTAGAAAGTATGGTAAATAACCACAACAACAATCATAATAAGAATAATACTAATAATAAATAATAATTCATGCTTCTTCAATGTAGTAGTTACCAATTTATCTTCGTATTATTTTGCTTCATCGCTTTTATAAAGGTATCGTCTTCGTGACCGCGCATAAATTACACAACCGAACTAAATCTAAAACGGATGACTTTTTCAACCTGAACGTCGAACCGCCACATCATCCCGCGTACAAGTAAAAAAGGGAATGCTAATTCTTTGCGAAGCATACACGAAATGGGCTGGACGAGGTGCATAAATCACTCAATATGAATTAAAGCAAACAAGACGCGCAAAGGATTCGCTTTTTTTCCAAAGCCGTTGGTTCAGGTAGCCACAGTAAATTTTGAGTGGAAAATCCCATAATAAAATGCAATCAAGAACGAAAAGAATGATCAGTACATTTTCTTACAAATCTAGGATTTGGAAATTAACTTTTCCGTTTGACGATTTCTGAAAGATACTTAATAAGGGTCGACAACGCTTTCCTAAACGTTGAACGGGAATAGGCCCGCATATTTTTCTATGCTTCGGATTTAAAAATTTTCTTTTTATTTTAAGGATATTAAATGATTATCGACAATTATCTTCAGACAATATTTTGGAAAATTGATGATCATCACATAAAGATCAGTGGCGATAAATTATCTTTAATAACGAGATCAAAAATCTCATTCCAATTTATCTACTCCGATTTTCACAGTATGCATCGGAGGAGAGGGGAGCCTTGATAGTAATAGAAAGCATATCTCCGTAAAAAAAGGAACTAAGATATTCAAATACGGCTACTGAAATTCACGAAAGCAAATAACAATAATGCGCTCTCGTAAATTAAAGCGAATTCTAAGATAAACTTGGGGCGAGCTTTAATCTTCTTACGCTGCAAACTTTAAACTAGAAAATACTTTTGTATTTAAGGTGAGAGCTTTCTCTATTTGAAAAAGTAGCGTTGCAATATGCATTAAGGGTAAAATATAATTAGGTGGAAGTTGACGATTTTTCAAACTAACGTCAATTTTACATACCTTCTTTTGTAATTGTGTTGAAGTGTGAAGAACACAGAGAAATTTGAAAGGTTGTTAGAACAGATTGCTGCAACGGACGTCTGGACAACGAGAAAGATAATTAAATTTATTCACGTGCTTAATTCTTACTTAATTACAAATTTTCCATTACCCCTTGCACTGTGACGGTCTCATTATGTCAATAATGTAATGTTAGATGCTTGATTATCAAGCAAATTAGCTGAAGTAAACGAAATTCTTGAAGAAGAATACAAATGGAGCGTCGTATCCTGAGATAATAATAACATTATACGTTGAAATGTTCTATTAAAAAATGTGCACGATTGGTGTAAGTATACTACCTTGATAAACTTTTAATTGAAACCAGTAATTCAATGTCCTGTCCTGTGCTGGATGCTCTCCGTTGAAAATTATCGCTTTTCTTAAATATTTAGATCATTAGACCTCCAAAATAGGTCGACTATCACCCCACATTGCCTTTCCAATTTGACGCTGTAACTTACCCTACTTCTTTGCATACTGTGCCTCATTTATTTCACCCGTACTGTTAGTAATTAGAGGATGAAAACCCGCACTCCTTCCTCGTAGTTTTCCTTGCGACAATAAATCACGTACAATTCAACTATTTACATTTAATTAACGCATCCAATTTGTCCCCCAATGTTTACTTCTTTTGACAACATCTAAAATCATGTACACAACCGTTAGGAAATAAGTGGACAAACTTCTCTCCTTCTACCTACATATCTCTTATCCCGTTCTATCGGGTTTGCATGCGCCCTCGTCTCCGTTTGTCCGGATACTTCTCAACGGTTGTTTACCTATACAAATGTATACGTAAACGAATGTGAGAGCGAAGTTATTGTCAAAGGTCAATATTATGCGTTAAATTAAACAACCGACCTTTCGATGAAGAATCACTCGACATACAAGTAGAAGGCACGTTATACCAATATTGACGATTTGTTAATTAATTAGAACAATAAACCAGGGTCCGGGGTAAATTAATTGTAAGTGGTGCCCCGGTCCAAAATTCAATTTATTTTCCACGATGTGCTCCCAGGAATTGACGAGATACTCGTAGCTTCATGTATGCGCCTATACATCCATATATGAAGACTGTTGTAAACATGTGTTCCTCAAAATTAGCTATTCGTCTGTATTAAACGAAAAGTTGTTTATCAAAGTTAATGGCTTCGAAAAAAAAGACAAAAACAACTAATAAAATCACCGAGATATATACCAGGTGTAAATCTGAACAATAGGAAAGGAAATGACGGGTTAGTGAGGAATGTGCGACGGAGCATACACTATAATGAAATTCGTTGCGGGAACAATGTCATATTGGAGACATCGAAAAAAAATTCCGATGGATTGAGGTACCATGAAAGTATGTATGTATGCTCTAGTTAGATACTGAGTATTCTGTAGGCCATGAAAACGATGTGTTTCTAACGGAACTAAAGAGAATAGGTGTCTAAAAATTGATTTAGCAGATTTTTGTGGTGTCTATCACATTTGTCGTAGTTTCGAAGTAAATATTTACTTTCCCCAACAAAGCGCCGCGCCGTCCTAGTATTCTTTAATCTCAACTCAAACTCAAACTCAAAGAGGGTATATGCGACCTAAGCCTTGATTTTATATTTGTTTTAATGTTTCTTCTCCTAATATTGTATTTTTAGTACATAGGTATTTCCAGTCATAGGATTGTTCATGCAAAAGTTTGATACGATTTAACATAATGATCGAATTTTAATGAGAAGATAAATAAACTCATTGCCAGTTAGATGTACTTTTCGCAGAGCTAACATTTTCTTCTCTATCAACTGTGAGAAGAAGCCAAAATCGATATAAAAAGAGCTAATCTAGTAATTACATCTACCTGGTGTAATGTATCTCCCCTACTTTTATCTTTACAACCCAATGAATTTATCACCTTCCTCAACAGTAACTTGAGACTACGTCCTAACATCGGCCACCCTGAAAATTTCGGATATTTATTCTCAATTCTCTCCTGCGCTTCTATTCGTCGGTGTTCTTCGCGTTTTGCTATCCCACCCTATTATTTGCTCCGAGGCGTCAAGTGCCCAGAAATAAAACAAGTTTGCCAGCTTTGCTGGATTTAGAAAGCGGGCATCAGGTATCACCTCCTGGAGATTTAGCAGACAAGCAGAAATGCTTTTCAACCAGCATGCCAGTTACATTCAGACAAAAGGGTTGGTCTACATGGTATAAATCATTCAAATGTGAAATTCATGAATATTACCTCATTGTCAGTCACTTACGCGTTGTGACGAAAGGAATAGGCAGCACACTGTAGGGCGATGAGACGCTAGGCTGCTGTCGATACGAGTACATTGTAGCACGATCCCGAAAATTCCAATTCAGCGATCGAAGAAACGGGAATAACGTCTGCCGATATAAAAACGCCGTGATTATACCATAGCCACAGACGAATTAAATTCCAGGACAAGCTGGAGGAGAATGAATGATTGTAACAAGCTAAATTAGTAGTGTTGTATAATAATAACAATAATTTTTACTGTGTAATTTTATTGTGAATCGATTGTTAAAACCGAATATTTTTGACAAGTCAAGTTTGGAAGTTCAAAATTCCGTTTACATAGGTCAAACACTGATTAGGCGGGAAAGCAAATTATGAAGTTCAAGAAGTTATTAGCAAAAGTCCAAAAATAATCTGGAAATTAAGCAATTTTGGAGATCGATGAGGTTTTTAACGAAAAATTAGCACGGACCAGTAATTAAAGAACAACTCCGATCCTTCAAACTTTTCTTAATAGAACCCCAAAAATGAAATAAAAAGTAAACTTCGTCAATATACTTATTACTAAAAATTAAAAATATATATATATATATAATAATGTCTTTATTGCATCAACTATTACAAAGTATAGATACATATGTACGCGCACACATGACACAAGACTAACAAATTAATATTTTTGCAAATTACATTTTTAGTCATTCTTTAAAATACTCATCCAATGAGTAAAAGGCTTTTGCAAATAGGTATTGTTTCAGTACACTTTTAAATTTAATATCCGGTAGTCTTTTCAAATTATAATGTATGGTAAATGATTGAATATCTTAATACACTGAAATACAGTTGGTCTTTGTACTTTGGATGACTTTGTTTTAGGCCGAAGAAGATGAGTGCACTTATTGTCATATGTATGTGATTGTTCATGCTTTGCAAAGAGATGGGAATAGTTTGCTTTAACAAATATTCATCAAGCGTAAAGATAGATGGTAGTGTTCGTTTATTATAGTTTAAAAATAAGTTTCTACATGAGTCTCTTTGCCTCAAAATAAGTATAGTTCTCATGCAGGTTCTTTGAGCTCGAAATATTCGTTGGGCCTCTGGTGCTCACCCCAAAACATTGCACCGTACTGAAATCTCGCCTGTAAATTAGCATAATACGCACTCATGGCAGCCCCTTTGCCGGATATACTTAGCTATCATCCGCAATGCATAACAACAATTACTGTCTTTTCTGCAATTTAAAGTTTCAATATGTCAATTGTTTGCGAAGGCGAAATCTTGCGAAACGACGAAGTATCCCCGTCCTTCAGGGTGGGAGTAGATTGGGAAATTTGTACCTTATATGCAGAACATATGTTCAATAGGGTGTTAGATCCAGTTACCGAGTTTTAACGAGATGATGAGAGATAGTTATGATTGAGCCCGGTTTCCTATTTTGGAATGCTGTCAGGTCTTCAGCAGATAACTTCAGTGAACGAAAGAAAACAAAGCTTGCATCATAGTTCTATGGTAACTTTAGCAAAATACGACCAATTTATCTTTATATTTCCGACATTGATACGAGTCAAATCGTACCACAAGCTTCGCGCAATTTACTTTGAATTGCCGAGAATCACAAACTGTGTTCCGTAGAATCCTAGGAGAGCGTTCAGTTCCTTTTAATTTATATTACAAAAATAGAAAATCGTCCACGACCTATTGTTAGATCGATGTATACAAACTTAAGTGTAGTGGGTACGTAAATCCTCCCGTAGCTAACTTAAGTGCACGGTTTTAGAACCCGCTAAGAGTTATATCCTGATAAGCGTGTTCTTACTCCAAGCGCCGAAATTCTTTTATATTTTATTCGCTGACATTAAAAACAAATTACTGTAATACGACGAGGCGAAACGATCGCCAAACCGAACACCTGTGTGATACCCAGCTCTAAAGTTTAAATATACATAGCCTGTTTCCGAATCTTGTTTTCCCATTAGCGAATATAATTAATTCAGGAGAAATGAACATTTAATTAATTTAAAATCATCGGTGGATGAAAATGTAAAAAAGGGAATATTAAAATTTAAATTTAAATTTAATACAACGCAACGGTCGCTTTGTACGCGTATGGTGAGTGTACGTACTACAACGCTGAATCAAAGCGAAATATACATACATATGCATGTGTACATTTCATTATGTATATTTTGTATGTAATATAACTACGTTCCGTATGTGGGAGGACTTTTTTGTTGTTCTATAGAGAATCCTGTTTCTAGTGCTTTCCGGCGTTTGCAAACAAATTTTGTTTTGTTTTTAAATTGTATTAGCTCCAATTTAGTTCGGTTTTATTTATTTCATTGCATGCACTGCTGCTGCCGGTGACCAAAAAATTTAATATTTTCAAATGCAAAGAAACTTATTTTTCGAATTATTTAACGAATAGTCTGCAGTTATCCATTGAACCTTGCCGTTTAAAAAAATGATATGACATCGAGGTCTGCGGCTTCCTTAAGAAATCAACAGGGGACTCAAAGCAATTAGGTTTTAATTTCTTCTGTTATTTCTCTATTGGAACAAAAGTTAGTGAATCTTATAGTAATTACTTAAGCCTTAATAAGTAGACTAACTAAAATACTAGTATAGATTTTTTGTAGACAGCTCAAATTCTTTTTCTGAGAACAAAGATGTCGCTTAGTTGTTTAAACTTTTTGCTGGTTATTGCTTTCGAAGACCGAATACAACACCCGACGAAAAAATGATCTGCGGCTGCCGGCATTCTTACTTCAACTAGCAGGCAGGACGATTTAATACAATGGTATCAAAATCTTTAACCATGTTTGGTAATATATGCGAATCACCACATGATTTTCCAGATTTGAAACCGAGATAAAAATATATTTGCAAGAGGCTATACTGTACTCTAAGGCTGAATATTTTAAAGCGCATACTTTTTCCTGAATATATATGTCAAATATTGCTCTCTGTATTTTCTCTGTATTTTTTGTATTTCCCTTTTCTTGACTTGTTCTTTGCAATGTTATCTGTACCACAGAGCAAATTAAGTTATTATTATTATTAAGAAATAATTTTCAGGATTGATACGCGAGAATAGCTCAAGCTAAGGATTATATTTAAAGTAAATTCATTAATGCGTAATATTTTATCGGATCCTTTCCATTTGGGCATTGAAAATATATGAAAAGCATGAGAAGGTAACACCTTGTGTCTGCATCAATTTGTTATTAGCTGCTAAAAGACTGTAGCTTACTTTTTCGAAACCACGTGCTAATCCCTTCCAGTATGGGTGGAGGAGGACTCTAGTAAAAATTGTACCTACCTCTGCATCAAATCTTTTGTCCAAAAATATTTTACAAAGTAAATAGGATACAAGTCAATTATTATGTTGAAATTATTTACTTTAATTAATATACTCCTTCTAACTTTTGATAGAGCTCCAACGTTTTGATTTCTTAAGGTTGCAATTATTATCATTTAAAATAAATAAATTAAAAGCGTAAAGTAGGGCTTTCTTTCATAGGGATGAGAGGTCAGAAAATAGAAAACGGCAATCATTGCCATCGCTCAGTGTAGAACTATTTTCATCTCAACTTTTGATTCTTGCTCTCCAATGCCATAAATCATGCACGATCCCTTCTTCCTCTCATATCTGTATCTTTCATATTTAATTATATAACGACTTCTTTGTTTTAAGTGATTGTCGGCCCTCCTTTAAGTCTTCTTTTATTTATTTCCACTGTCAGCATAATTTTTGGAAATTTGCTCTTATTCAACGTTTACAAATCCAAGTCCATCTCATATATAATGCCTTATTTTCATCCTAGAATTCTGCACAGGTAAAAAGAAAATAAACTATAAGGTATTAAAGCAAATGTGTCATTAGTAGTGCAATATTTAAACGTAACTTATCTCAAAAACTTATTTGCTTTATAATAACTAAAAGAATTCTGGTAATCGGCCAACTTCTTGGGAAAAAGCTCAAAATATGGATCAAAATGTCGTACACAGCTTGAACCTGGAAGATTCAATTCTGATCACGGCTGATTACTAACGTGATTCTTGCAGAAAGCTTAAGTATTGATCAAATTCTTGTGCTATTTCGACAACTGTGAACTTCAAACAATTCTCACCAAACAAATCGGCTATGTATGGCCCGAAAATGTTTGCAATGGTCGAAAAAAAGACGCTTTATACCTGTAACTTACAATCATATTCAGAGCAGCAACTGCATGCAATACCCCAGAAGCAACGGTTAAACATTTAGTTGAACCTACAAAGATAGCACAGAGCAACGAAATACTAGTGCAACACTTGATGCATTGCTGAATAAATACTGTTTCAACTTAGTTGGCACACTAAAAAGATAAAGCACAAATACTGAAACAATTTCTTCTTAATAATTCTCGCACTCTGCCATTTGGTTGCTTTCGTATTACGAAGAACATTACGATGGTTTCCTATGTGCAAAAACGACTATAAATCTCTTCTTTTGTTGTCATCTATTGATCAGGGCCCGATAATAGATGAAAACAGAGAAGAAGAAAGCTATCCCGAAATTATATAAATATTATATAACATAATCAAATACGGCCTAGACGTAGTTGGCCAATTGTCCGCTGGTTACCGATAATTTGATTGTCTTCGAAGTGTTCTCATATTAATACACTAATTCACAACTATCGACTGTTACAGTCGAATGACTGAAGAAAACTGATCCAAAATGGAAGAATGAAAAACAAATATTTTCGTTGGAGTTAGACAAAGAAAAAAGACACAAGAATTTATTGTTTTCTTGTTAACTTTTTTATTTCTTATTTCCAACACCATGAACATCTGTGCAAGACATGGTTGAAAAATATAAACTTTTACAGGGTGATCCGTTTTATTTTTGGAACATGGTATATATCCTCTAGACGAATCAAAAGATGGCTTTTGTTAATCTTTATGGCTACGCTAAATATTGCAGTTATTAATAGTTATGTGACCAACAAGTTTCAACATTACTCGTACGATAGTAATAGCACCTGAAACATCGAAGCCCAGAAAATAAGTTACCAAACGAGATAAGTGCCACGTTTGTCTATGGTAAAAAAGAAATGCACCATAAAACTTGTTCCAGTTGTTAAGAGAACATTTGTGCTAAACATTCTCTTTGCCTTCGCGAAAATTTCCAGTCTACGATGTAAGCATTTACTTATTACAGTTACATATTGTTTCGAATATTTTATTGTATTTTAAGTGAATGACCACTTAAAAAAATTCGTACGTTGCTTTTGTCATTATTTTGTTTACTTTTCTGCTTTTATTTTGTTGTTGCTGTACAAATAGGTTTTTCTATGTCTGTATTTTTGCTACCCATACTTTTTGCTTTGTTATAGGACCACAATAGATCTGGAGAGATTGCAGTGGAACAGGCGTTTTTGCCACCCCAAGTAGTCTAGTGTTTGTATAAAATTGAACAATAAAACATATTTTCAATAGAATAGCGCCTTATTATTTCCACAAGAAATCAAGAAACAAATATGACCACATCCGAGTACTTATGTGCTCCAAGTTACGCACGGGTAGTCAAGATTTAATATGGAGCTGTTGTGTCAAATGCTTTTAGTTGACTGGAAGCTTAATATCCATCTAATCAAAGTAAACGCATAAATGTTAAAACATGCCGACCGGAGCGTCGCACTACAGCCAAAAGTTAATGCCGTTCTTATACCCAAACTTCAACAATCAACAAGTATCACTTATGACAAAACAAATATCACTACTATATAATTTGAACTTCATTCATCCAATTACAGAATAACTAAAATCGCCATACTCATACACACGACACACCTCTGTAAAAACCATATTCAATTCACCTGCCCTAATTAAGGAATTTAATGGATATTTATGCGATTCTGACGTCAAGTAATTAACTTGAATTTACGTCAAACCGAAGGGTTAAAAATCGCTTCCTGTTCGTCCGCCAACTTATTGACAGCTTTGTTTATATTCGATTCGCCGTGTATACTCGAACGTCGCTCACGTAACAATGGAAAATTGCGGAAAACGGGTGCATCCTTTTAAATTGATTTATAAGGGTCATTATTTTACTTTGACGGCTTCGATCCGCCCAAGAAACTAAGAATTATTGTTGCGCACGTGTTTTTCGTTTGAATTGATTTATCGACGCCGTTCCTAATTTTATTTAATGTACTGGAAAGGTATGTCGAATTTGTTGTCGTGCGGGAAATATGGCCGCTCGAAAAAATGCGGAAAGATAATAAATAAGATGGAAATTGGAATCGGTATTTACGAGTTTGTGGAGTAGGGCTATTCCTTTGGCGTAAAATATATCTTTTGTTTCCATCTGGAGATAACGCACTGCTTTCGTAAAGAAGAGAAATATAAGGTGTAATGTACGATGCATCAGCACTAAGGTAGTTTTGCGTGCTCATTGCAAACTTATGGGGGACAAACCACGCCAAGTTTTAAGAATGAACAGGAACAAAATTGGGAATACAGTGGCACTGTTGAAAGGAGCTGCCATCTCTAGACCATAAGAATTCTGGAGAATTGTGATTGTCGAGGGCTGTGTAGTGTTAGACTTAAAAACATTAGATCTCGGTTCCTGCAACCAGAAGAGGTAAAAAACTTTCCATTATTAAGTTGACGAGTTTCATCGAGGACACAGATCTGGTCGAGTAGGTATCCATAAGGCACAATAAGCCAACGAGCTTGCGTGCAGCGGGTATGTGCCACATTCTTACAAAGACAAAGTTTCGTCAGCAGACAGTTCCTGTAACCGACAGGTTAAGATTACGATTCATCAACATGGATGATCTTCAACATTCTTATCAAAATTAGCAGTAATTTCCACGTACGACCTGCAGAATTATTGTACCCTTAATCCTGGAAGTACAGTAGGGTACTAAAATTTTATACCAAGCTCATCAGTGCGGTTTCCATTTAAGTTTAGTACCTAAGGCCGTGCGCAAACCCTTACTCTCACACCAGTCAAATAATTCTTAGAACGATTAATTGCATGGTTAACACTCCCTCTGCAAAGCGCACGATTTCACAGTTGACATTGTTTTCTTTCTGCTCTGATTTCTCAAACGGATGATGTCTGAGCTCTCGAAGCATAAAAATAAAGATCATCTCCTTAAAGCCATCTTTAAGAATTTCCATCCTGAACTTGCAATGGTGCAGTATCCCATCGAACTCTACACTTAACGAATTTCTGATAGTTACAGAGTAAAAAAGTCATTAATTCACGTTGCGCCGGAATCTAATATTAATTACACTTCGTTATCCCGAAAGAAGTCTTTTCCGACGTCTTAATCACTGCTTGCCTCGGCAAAAATAAATAATTGGAATCGTTCGAATATCGATCCGAACGAACCGGCACACCACCGACCGAGTCACCGCAACAGTTGCCGAACAACGAATAACTACTATCCTTATACGTTTTTCTCTAATGCGATTTTGAAGTGGCCTCTTGTTCTCATCGAAGTCGTTGCTTCTTTTTCGGCCGCAATTCCGGAATAATCAATCATGACCGGCACGTCATGTTCGCGCGAAGACATTTATTGTTCAGATACGCTTCTCTATTCAACAATTTTATCGACACGATGATCGATAGGGCATGACGGCGAGTTTTCCTATCCGCTTACTTATACGAAAGAAAACCGTTACTATAATGAAGGACGCTTCGATACAAATTATTTACAAATTTGTTCGGGTGTTCGACGCGGATTGTGTGTTAAGAGTCAAGGAGTATATCGATATTCGTTACACAAAAAGATTATTAGAGAATTTTATTACTAGAAAGCGTCATCTATCAAAGTTGAAGTCCTTAAGACAACACGGGTAAAACCTAACTTTTGCACACACAGAAAAGAAAAGAGGAGTGAGGGTTTATTTTTATTAAACGTAAATGTATACAAAGAATGGGCATTGATTGGTGTTTCCGCGGGGCTTGATGTATCGTCAATAAGCCCTTTGTGATCTAGCAAATAGCGAGGCGAAAATAATTTATTTGATAGATAAATAAGTAAATATAATTAACTTTTGTTAATGTGATTTGATGTTTGCCATTAATTAAAAACACATTGACACTGAGGCTCAACAAAATCGTCCATGTACACAAGTGTTAGTTAGTTAGTTATTACTACTTAACAGGAGAAATTGTTCCAAAAGTAATATGGTTATATGTACAACCAATGAATTCGAGCAATCTACCAATCTTACACTGGTGGACAATGTTTTTGTTTATTGGACGCTAAATATGGTTTCTTATGTATTTCTCGATGCTGATTTTGAGTCTGTCGTTAGAAATCGTCCATCAAGCACCAGCTTTCCGCCATTACATTTTCTGTTGTTCTTGGTAAGCCTTAGCTTATTGCCCAACGTGCATCGCGCCGCCTATGAAAGACATGCCTGTACCAAAAGGCCCCCTTGCGGATATTTGAAAGTTATCGTCCTTGTACTCGATCTTCCACTTGGATATACCAAATTTGCTCTTTCTTCTGCGAGTAGGACGACATATAGACAAAACCATAATTTAGAAAGAATGGTCACCAAGAAGACCGCTCATTCCACGAACAAAAAATATCGTCGGTCCGCCTTTGGTGGATCCCCAGAAATTCTACCTGCCAGCTCTGCACATTCAATTCAAATTGATAGAAAGTTTTGTTAAAAGAATGGATAGAACCGGCGTCGGTTTTAGCAGGAATCAGAGAAGACATATTCGTTGGCCCACAAACTCGAGTTCTAATGAACGATCCTGAAACCCCAGCACGGGAGTCATTCAAGAAGGTAGTCCACCACTTTCTTTGAAATAACAAGGCGGACAACTGTAAGTGCCTTGTGGAGGAATTACTTCAGACCTCTAAAGCTCTTGGTTGCAACGTTTCAAGAGGACACATTCTCTTCATTTATAGTTAGATTTTTCAAGTCAGAGATTCCACCAGGATATATCCATTATAGAATGGCGTTATCAAGGCTATTTGGACTCAAACATGGTGACCGATTATTATTGGAAATTAAAAGCAAGTATTCGTGCAACAACATTCAGAAGAAAATCATGTAAAAATACATTTGTAACTGCCATTAATTAACAATTTAAGCTATTGTGAGTTGTAAGTGAATGCGAAAACTATACGTTTTTCAAAATGTTAAACGGGTGTTACTCAAAAAATTTTGTTTGACCGACAAATTTGGAAAGCAAATTCAGAATCAGTGGTACAAATACTATAATAATGACTATTTGATTAAAGAAACCAGCAAAGAGTGATATTCTGTTTACCAGTATTATCATGTGTCGCGAGACTTTTTGCTCTGACATTTTTTGTAAGTGTTTCAACCATCCTAATCTTATCTCTTTAGCTGCATGACCAATTTTCGATTTACCAGCAAGTTATTGATATATTCTTCTAACCAACTGCTCTGTTTTCCTTTTTTTTCTACATTGATGTCTCCCAATATTTTCCTTTCCCAAATTTCCTATTTCTACCTTCTTAGCAGGTAGCCAAAAAGTTGTTGATGGTAAAATATCAAAATTTATTACAAACCAGAAATAGACTATTATGTTCTGAAGTAATTTTCATGACACTAAATAAAACTAATTTTAATAAGTATTATACAAATATAAGGATTTAGGATAAAAAGATTGTCAGACTACATTTATTACATCATCTTCAGTACTGAACTTCTATGCCTCATACAGTTGTTAAGATACAGGAAAAGGCGGTAATCACTTGTCGAAGTGTCTGAAAAATGAAGAGGGTGTAGTAACGTTTGCCAACCAAATTCACAAATAGTTTCCCGAGCTACGGTTACGGTACAAATTCCTATAGGAAAAGTACTTTTAATCTATCAAACGAGGCTGTTTTGGGATTAGTACTATTTGTACTCGGTAAAGCTGTTCACAATACACCGCAGCATTGGTATATAGTTTGATCCATTTTCAAAAACTCCTAGTGAACAATTTCGGCTGCTGCCACTAAATTCATAATAAAATCTTTTTGTATGCAAGGAAACTTTTGCTGTCTATCACGATGAAACAGGTGGTGACCATAATGATACAAACCCTTACAACTAGAGTATTGTATCCATTTCTCATAATAAGTTAACAACCAATCAAACAGAGGTTTATCTTCATTGCTTGCAAGATTTCCCGAACAAATTGTAAGGCGACTGAACACCTTGACAAGACATGCGGGATCAATTTGCTATCTTCCACACGTTTGTCAACTGGTGAAGGTGCAACGGTATGGTTTATCTTTCACATTGATCGTTTATGCAACTTGTGAGCACGTTGTATTGAAATATGTCTCTACAGCGACAGTTGTTATTGATCTCGCGGAGTTAGTGTTGAGTTTGTGTTCATAGACTAAACATGGAGTTAAAGTTTTGTTCGTTACCATTTGAAATTATCTCAAATATTTAGGAATTAACCAATTGGCATTAATTTCCATGTATCAACTGAAGACAGATTATTACTAAAGTAGAAGGCACTATATAAACACTATTATTTGCTATTAACAAACAGCTTAAAAAATCCACGGAAATCTGTTAAATAAAACCTCACGGACTTTTTGGCTACGCGATATTTACCATACATCAATATTTACTTTCTCTAGTGAAGATGGCAACCTGTGAGTGAGTGAGTGTGTGTGAGCATGAACAATTTTACTTTCATTGATGTCCACTTTTCTTAGTTACTAATTTGCCACTTCAGCGACAATCGAAGGGATGTCACAATATCTAATTTTCTACCATAAAATCCTAGGGAATCGGAGAAAATGTATCTGCGCAAAAAGTGCAAAAGAAATCACCCGTAGTATCAGCGGCAACCTCAACATATTTGCTAGCGGACACGCTCACACCTTCTTCCTCGTTTCTCTGGAGATTAGAAGATCGATTTCGAATACGAATTCCTACGGCGAAGAAGCTTCCGTCCATTATATAGATGGACAGATGAAATTGCTCGATGGTTATGTGAAAAATTCTATTGTGTGATAATGAAGGAAATAGAGGTTGTATCGAATCGAAGACTAATGAACGAAGAACGTAATTACTGGTATATGTTATATTTCAAATCTGCGGTATTTATTTCCCAAATCGCAACAGGACTCAAATCTGTAATATGGTTATTATAGAATTTCTTTTTTCTCCTTTGCCGTGCATACTGAACACTGATGGAAGCAGGGTTCGATTGGCCGCCAAGAACATATGAAGTGGAAATCGTGTATCGCGCTTTGTCATTCTCAAAAGCCAAATTGAACTCGCAAGTCGCAAAGCCGATAAAAAATAGTTAGTTATTAAAATTAACTTGATGGAACCTTTCGCCATTAATAACTTGGTAACATCATCAGTAATAACTAGCAAATTATACCGCATATTTCCGACCTCAAGTAAACTGTATCTTATTGTTGCTCTTGTTGTATAAAAGAAGGATTTCAGACGTGCTCCATAGGTTTTAAATTACAGATAATTTATACAGAATAGGTACTATCTGCTAAATCTGCTGAAAGCACTGTAGTCGTGGTGCTTTAAGCAGTATTTCTACGAGTTCATTTCCATCGGAAATGCACTTAAATGTACTTTCGTTCTGTCTAATTCGATTCTTTAAATGCGATGTGGAAACAATGGCATTACTGAACGACAGTACGGAGTGCACGGAAATAATCACTGGATCTTCAGCGATGATAGTATTGGTTCATTTTATTCATAACTATAGCTTGTTCGTTCCATTTTTCCATTAGATTTTTATTCGCATGCATACAGGATGTATTTAAAAATTTAATTGCGGAATACGCCAGAGAAAATTTCGAAAGCTATCAAAGAAGGAATGGATTTGTGAGACATAACGGAACATCCATATCAAACATATGAAGAATAGGAAATAAATGTCACAATATTGGTAATCGAAGCAAAGGAGCAAAAGACAATTTTAAAGAAAACACAGAGAAAACGTTCATAGAAAATCATATTAAGAGCTAGTTGGAAGTATTGTTAACGGAGAAAACAATAAACCGCCAACAACTAGCGAAAATTTAAGAGAAATACTGAGAAAACTAGAACAAGGGGAACCCCTAATCATGATGCGATCGCAACAAAAATAATAATAAAGTTGTCGGCAAAGTACAAAATGTTGATAAAGTTACTAAACAAAGTAAGCACAGAAAACGAGATATATGTTATAAAGCAGAAATATTTCTGAACGATAATTTGGTGAGAGAGATGCAGATTATATTATTGTAGAACTCAAAGAGCGTTGTAGGCGGAGCATATAGGTAGGACTAAAGAAGAAACGAACACCGATAAAGCGTATTAACAGAAGAATCCAAAGAGGAACCATTAAGGGGAGCAAGAATGCGTTGTGAAGAAACTACACACAAAGACAATGAGAAATGTTAGATACCACAAACTATTGAAGGTTTGCCAAGTATCGAAAAATTAAGTAGGATGAAAGTGGCGATATAGGCCCAACGAGATAGTAGAAAAATAAGAAGAAGAGAGGGAACGGAGCATCCCTCCCCAGAGGCCTAAAAGGTGAAGAACGCCCATTGAAAGCATTTCTAATTAATTTTGATGCTTTTTCTCGTTATTGTTTTCCACTGAGTATAACCATCTTGTGGTCCAAATGCGTTTTTACAGTTTCCAAATAATCAGAAATTTCTAGAGGGAAACCGAGAAAGGTCAAAGAAGATATAACCAAAACATGTACATTAAAGGCAAAGAAGGAAACTTAATAGATGAGGAAGAACACATGAGAGGGGGTTGAAACGAATCCTTTCAGGAACTATTGAGCAACGAAGTGGAAGGTTACGGAAGACAAGGGATGAAAGAAGATGGCATGGAAATAGCTGAACTAACGCAAGAGGGGGTAGACGAAGTGAAGAATAACAAAAATCGAGGACAGAATGGAATATCAATTGAGAATACTTGAAATTTTAAGTTAACAGTGGATATATAGACAGTAGAGCGGGTGCCAGAGGAATGGGAAAAAATGCAATAGTATCAATCCTGAAAAATTAAATGCAGCCGAATGCAGTTAAAGCTGGAGGCATTAGCCAACCGCAGTGTGTTATAAAGATGTCTATAAAGAAGGAAGTGCTTACCACTAACGAATACAACATCCTTGCAGTGGTATAATTTATAGATTGTAAGAAGGCCTTTGGATTCGCGAAAAGGAGCAAAGTAGCAGAAGTTTGGCGGAATTTTGAACATCTTCGAAGGTTAGAAGGTTAATAGGCTTGACAATAAAACGGATTACATGCAATGTAAAAGTCAAAGGAGAAACGTCAGAAGATTTTGTAGCTAGTACAGGTCTAAGGCAGGGGAGGGGAAGGGGCACTTTCAACTCTTCCCATTAATACTAGATTAGAGAAAATTGTTAGAGACCAAAGATCAAAGCTTGCCTCTTTCCTAGATTTTCCCGCCTGAAGAACCGTTGCATGCTTTCCCATACTTGGTGATCCATTTTCCACGTATTCCGCAAATATCCTGTAACGAGAACAAAAAATATATTCGGCTATAGTAGTTCATTACCCAAACAATAGCGATGGATTAGTAAGTAGTAAAAATATAATAAGATGGTAATGAAAAAGTCACTTTTACAGAGTCAAATTACCGCCATTAGGGCTACTTTTCCGTTTTAATTATGCATCTCATTCCATCCGAACCCCAATTTTCTACATATACTACTTCCATCTTCAGGTGGAGAGTAAAATTACTTTTCAGGATCATTTCAAGAACTTCTACGTGGATGTTACCTTCTTTTTTAAAGGTTGGGTAGTTTTAAAATCTCTGCATTTAAATTGATTGATGGTTTTTTTTTAAGTTTGGACGCTATACAAACAAAATTTCTAACTCAATCATTTCACTATTATTTCAGTTGGTAATTTCGTTAGTGCATTCAACTTTCATGCTCGAGGTCGAAACCTGACACGAAGAAATTTAAGTGTTCGTGAACCAGAAAATTGATGTAGTGAAAATAGCACCCTAATTTTGATGATTTACGAAACTAAAATTATAGGTAATCAAATAACCGCGTTATCGATTTCATTACTTTACTGCCGTTCAACTTCAATTCTGCCATCTATCGTACGGCAGGAGCTTCAAATCCTGCGAAGCTTTGAATTGAGTGGGGGTAGGAAAGCTCGCTTATTGCTGTATGCAGGCAGCGCTTTGAATGTTGTAAATTCTTCTAGTTCTTCAGCCACTTGTTCAGAGAAAGCACGCGCATATATAATTTCAAATTAAATAGTAATCTTACGGATTATAATGTTGTTAAGTATACATTGATCCTTATAGCAATGAAATATCAACAAAATTAATAAATTTATATATTTCAACCCTTATCATGCTAGATATTTTGATCCAGATCGATGATTTACACAAACTCCCACACCCAGTTTACTTACGCCAAAAAAAAAAAAAATGAAACTTTCTTAGTAATCAATTCATTTCCCGACAAAAACATCCTCTTTCTCAAATCCTATAAGCGGATGTTAATTAAAAGAAAACTCCACGAGGATCAATTAATTTCCTCTCTTCAACGCACACTCGTTACACCTCGTTTGTGTATTCTGTGCGAATATAATTTCTAATCCCACGACGCGGCGTAATTAACAAAAACAAATATTTGCGGAAGCGCAGACGACTGAATCGAGAATCGAGCCGAGCTGGGTTGCTTAGGTTTAACGGTGTTTTAGCAGGAAACTATCCGTTGCCGGTGGTATCCTCTTAATTACTAGAGCTCAAAGGACGTAAAAGCTTATCGTCATAGAAAGTGTAAGAACGTTTGCTTTTCTCCACGTTGTCATAAGTCCAGTTCGGCAGTGTTTGATCGAATAACTTGTGAAATTGTTAGTAAATTTGCCCTTTAAAGATTGATCATCAATATGTGTTTTCTTAGTATCATAATTTGTTAAATATGCCAATATGGTTAAGAGGTAATGCCAATTAGTGAAAGCAAAATGAAGCACGTTATATATGTTGCTTACTTTAATTAGCAAGTCACGAGCTTTTCAATGACATCATCAACTTTGATGGTATTTAGGTAGATGATGTTCCTTCAAAAATTAACAAGGCTAGTACCGAAGTAATAGACACACCTAGAAGAAGGTTGACGAGAACGTTCATCTACCGGTTGCATAATGTCAATGTCAACTTCTTTCTGCATAATTGAGAGCATTGAAGTAGAGCCTCTGTCCACTTCTTCCACTCCTTCCTATTTGTAGTTATTCTTTGTATTTCGTCCATTATTTTCCCCATAATTCTGCTACTTCCTTTATTAATCTTTCCATGTCTTCTGTACACCCTTTCACTTCCCTTTTCCCACATCTTCTTGCTTTCGCGGTTTGTCTTGCCAATTTAGTTTTCATCCCTTGAACGTGAACAAACCATATTAGTTTCTCCTCTATTACTTCATTAATCACCCTCTGGTTTATATTACTTCTTATTTGCGCTTTTCTCCAACTCTCTCTCATTTTTTTCTCGCTATTCTTCCCGAATATTTCATCTCTTTTGATATTATTTTGTTGTTACTATTCTCTGTTAATGACGAAGTCTCGTTCCCGTAACTTTCTTAGTACTGATGATAAAACCTGGTAATACTATCAAGCATATTTTGCTATAGATTTATGCATTTTCTTCATAATTGAATTGAATTGCTTAATTAGGACCACCTTCTAAACTTTTTTACTTTACAGGCTGAAGTGTGCTTTTTAAAATTTTGCTAATTAATTTTCATGGAAAGCATTTCTGTAGTTTCCAACTTATCAAAAGGGTAGGGACGATTGTATTCGGGTACTGCTACACCGTTTCTGAGGTAAAAATACATTTAAGTGCAACCTAATTTTGCTTTTGAAAGATCCAAACGTAGGAGTTTTCCTTCCGTAGCACGTAACTACGCAGTAAGCTCTTCGATATCGATTAAAGCACAGCTGACAAAATTCAACCTCCCTGTAATTATCAAAATAATAAATGGATGTATTACATGCAATAAAGGGGTGCAGGAGCAGATTTATTAACTCTATTTAAACTCGCAAAGGTTATAATCCAAATGAGGTACACAAAGTACTCTTCTAGATACACAAAGATATTTATTATTTATGTACATTTTTATGCAAAGAAACGTGACAATAACAACGTATTAGTTGGGGCTTGTATCATAAACAGTAACGTTAGGGATTTTCCATCTGACAGTGAGTACAATTAAAAGAGAACAATGGCCTATAAAGGGAAACTTTAAAGCGCACAAACTTTGTGAGATTGGTAATAGAATTTGTTATGTTTCTCAGATTTAATTTGGCTTGGGTTATTTAGTACTAGACGTGCATTGCAATTCTATTACGGCTTTATGGTTGCAGTAAACTATTTACGTTGCTTGCGGTAATTTGTATTCCACCTACGTGAATATCCATCCCATAAAAAGCGGAAATGCATGCTGTGTGTAATGAGTTTATCAAGGAAAGATATTTATTTCTAGTCGGGTGTTACACGTAATTATATAAAATGAAGTTGTTCCTCGTAGTTTGCCGTGAAAGGGATAAATAAGTACGTATGTTATGTTTGTTGATACCAAATGCACTTGAAACCTGCACCTCCACCAGAAGTTCACACAGTATCTTCCTGCTATTTTGCGCTGATATTGGCCCTATTATGTGAGAAATATACATGGATGAAGTAAGTTATTGTGATGACTCGATTAGTGAGAGTAGTCACAAATCTGTCTTTTGATATATCACAATCAGTACATGAGAGACCTGCTGACCAGCTAGACCCTAGCTGTTAGAAGATGCGCAACAAACATTGCATCTAGCGTCCTTACCAACCGTTTGTTCCGCCAGACGAAAATACCTAAAACAAACGAAATGAGCACTGAAGACTCCGGAAATGGTTACGAAGGCTGAAACACGGCGTTCAGGAAGCAGATGGCAATTTAAAAGACGGCGAAGGAGGATTTCATGCTACATTTATATTTGTACATTGTACATAAAAATTTTTTGGTTAGTTAATAGCACGCTTAGTTGATATTGTGTTTTGAATGAAGGTAGTATTAAAGTAACAAGATTGTTTTACTTTTCACTTGGAAAAGAAATTTAATGTTTCCAAAGTTTACTGCTTATAAATTATATCCATGTACGTGCTGAAATTTATTGATAATTTTATTCCAGTGCATCAGTTCCTCCCGCTCAGCTACCATTATTATGTTGTACAACCTAAAAATCTCTCGTACAAAGATTGTTTTCCGATCTTTGTACATGTACAACGAGGTTCGTACAAAAAAAAAAACCGTGCCTACAACTATTGTTGACAATTCCAATCAGAGAAGATCAATACAGCACGTCATACTATTTTGAAAACCGCCTGGAAACTTACTGACTGCAGAGATATTTACTTGAAACTCTAGAGGACGTTCAATAAAATTGTCACGTTTGTGACAATTCGAAGCATATTCGTCATGCGACAGGGACTTATATCGCACAATATAGGAAATTACGTTTTCCAGCGCTCGAACGAGGAATAATATGTGAAAATTGGAATTATACGTCGTCGCATGCGGAATATTGTAGCGAAGATATTTGTATTTCGATAATCTAATTATTTCTTTCCTAAATATATGTTACTGGAGCTCCTGACTTACAATTAGAATAGTGTGATAAATATTTTGAAAGTTTCAGTTTAAAAAAACTCGTATAAATTGTGTTTATTAGTAATTACTATGCAGGTAATTACGGGGTATAATGCGTTATATAAAAATTATACAGACCTAATCTATTTTTCCGCCAACGTATAAAAAGTTATAAAGTATATGATATCAAGTAAGTTGTAACTTTTATTATCGAACAGAAATAGTTGACGCCAACTTATCATTAATATTGCTCAAATATAATCGCATGATGACACGTCTCCCACTCTTCCCAAGTATTTGCGAATTGCAAACCGACAAAAAGCGAGCTTCTTTTTTCAAGTGTGAAGAGTCCAGACCCACCATCACTATTAGACGTATCGTTAAAGCCGGAAGACAAAAAAGGATAAAATTAATTATCGGTCCATTATCTCGAACCTCGCTATAACGGACGTTATGACAACTTTATCGGAAGGACGATCATCGGAGTGGAGCCTCGTAAAAATAATTTACCGCGCTTTCGGCGATCTTTCGCTAAATAGGTCGCGCGTTATATACGTATTCCGACCCGAGTCGACCCCGGGATAAGAAAGAATCGTAATATCGCCGAAGGAGACTCACATATGCTATGCCTCACGCATAATAATGAAGATAATATCCTGCGATATTATACTAAATTGACATTCCGCTCGAAATTAATAAAGCGGGCAAATAGGGAACAGGGGTCACTTCCGGTTAATAGCTTCAAAGCGCTTTTAATGCGTTCGGGGTTGAATTTTTTTATGTTGGAGTCCGTGAGATAACTTTAATAATGGGTCAAATGTTTTAAATATTGTGCTGATATTTAAAAGTTATATAGATGGAATACTCGAGAAGGATGTAAAAATATGGGATAGAGTGGACGGAATGGTTATAAAAACGAAACGGCGTACCTATTTGAGAACATTCAATTGGCAATAGCTGATGAAACGGACGTTTCGAACTAATTTATTTAATATGTACTTCCAGCAGGACATTGTTCCTAATAAGCTGAAGTTTGCGACTGTGAAACCTATCCACAAGGAGAGATACAGGAACAATCCTAACAATTACAAGCCCACATTAATATTGAATGTCAAAAATTATTGTGAAATAATTACACAATATAATGATGGATTTTGTAGCAAAGCATATTACTCGACAAAATTCAAAATGGCTGTATCAAATAGAGGTTTACCGTTCTTGGGACGTTTCAATATATGACTCTATCACATAAGTTGGATGATATGGATTTTAAGGGGGTGATTTTGGGGTTACTGGAATCCTACCTAATTGGACGTAAACAACGTGTGATTGCATATGTTGAACCGGAAAGTGAAATCCGTCATCCTGGAGCACCACTTTCCTGGGGTTCCACAAGGCTCTATTTTGGGACCGCTCTGGTTTTTAATGTACGACTGTAATTAACGATTTACCAGGAGTTATTACCGGTCTTGCAGTTTTATATGCAGATTACACTCCTTACGTTCTTCAGAATCAAACATGTGATGAAATTAAATATATTTTACTATAGAATCTCAAATTTATAAAGGAGTGGCTTGAGAACAATAATTTGAGATTGGTCAATCTTATCTTTCGGTGCATCGCCTGAAGAACTCGAGATTATCTATAACGATGAACTATCTGCCCCTATTGATGATTCATGTTTTCTTGGCATTAATACCTCTGTATCTTGGAGATGACATATTGAAGATTTAGTAGTTTAAGAGTGATATCAAGGAATGTAAGGCTGCAAACCGCATTGAGTGTCTATTATTCGCGTCCAAAGCAGGCTTCTGTATTGAATCATATTTGGGAGACATGCTGCGTATTCGACGAGAATCCTAGTGATACTAGAACCCTGTTCAAGAGCAGTCTTTCAACCGTCAACAATTATTTGAAGACACACGTATACCTACAGCACGTAGCATTTATATTCTTGAAGGAGCAATTTTTGTAAAAAAATAATTATAAAGAACTGTTCAAAAAGTACCTGCTATTCCATGCGTGCAGAACTAGAGGAAAGTCTGGGGAGTCGATAGTTCCCGCCCCAAACTCATTTAAGTAAAGTACAAAAATAAGTTGTAGGGCAGTGTATTAAAATACGTAACAATTTGTCGCAAATACTTAAAAAACCCTTTGTAAGCAATTTAAAACAGATCTAATGCTATATTTAGTTGTCCAGCAATTTGTCAATACCGTGAATGATTTCCTTGACGGACCGTGCACAGTCTAATGTACAGTACGTGTATCTATTCATATTTGTGAAATTTCACTGCGTGTATTATCCGTTAATCACTGCTGTTTGTAATTTAATTTAAATTTTGATTCATTTTAATTTTAGATTGTAAAGGTTATATGTATTTATAGACTGAAGGTGATTGCAAGGGACTGTGATGTAACTTACTGACACTCTATCACATCGGTAAACTCTTCACCACAAAATTGATTAATAAAATCGGTGGCACGTGTTTCGCTAACTCGATGCAAGCATTATTACAACTGTTCACTTCGGTTTAAACGGTTGTGATAATGCTTAGCTGGAACTAGCGAAACACGTGTCCCCGATTCTATTAAACAATTGTGTGGTGAGGAGTTTATCGATGTGGTATAGAATTTATGCACTGTTTCCCTTGCATTTATGGAATAAATGGTATTGAAAAATGATTAATGGTATTAGTTCTCCTTGGGGGTGTGGTTCATCGCCCGCTGCATTAAAATTCGTTACGTTATTGTGTATCACCGATATCTAATTCAACAAGTCGGTGACCTTTGTGGAGTTCCTGTTTTTGCCCCTCCGACTGCAGGAACTCAGCCAAGTAGTTAAATTTAACATTTCTTATCCTCTGTAGCTTGCAGATGACATGTTTCTAAGCTGCCTCTTCCCCACAGCAGGCCCTGTGTATAGGACTTTCCTCTATTGCTATGATGTGGAGATTTTTGTTAAGCGGGCAGTGTCCTGTCAAAAGGTCAACCGCCTTCCCCGAATTTGATTTCTGTACATTCCCACCAATTTTCGCGTTTTGTCCTCTGAAGATCGCGCAATAAACATGCGAAACTGTGTCAAACCGTGTGTCCTCATTCAGTATTTGTCATTCTTCTTCTTCAGTAAGTTCCACATCTTTACGGATTGATATGGAATCCCACATCTTGATTCAGCCTCTACAAGCTTCCTACTTGCCCAAACCTCTGCCTCTCGCTTGGCTTTCGGCTCTTCTGCTCTAATTGCATCTTGTCATCATTATTTGCGCACGTGTACACACACACAATTACATACCAGGTTGATTGCGACGCTTTCTTCTGTTCCTTCTTTATACAAACCCGTTAAAGTTTCCTAGTTAACGATGAAGAATTTTTTAATTGAATTTATTATCGAAATTCATTAGTGTATTGAGGGTAACGGAGGGTGGAAGGGAGGAACTTTCGATTCGATCACCGCTCTGCATATCAAGAAACAATACATATATAAACCAACACAACAATGTCTCCATAAATCAGAAGAAATAAATAAATCAAGCTCTACTCGCTTGCAAGATAACATGAACGCCAAAATGAAAATTTTTATTTCACCCGACGGAATAGATCTGCGCATTTTATTGCCTTTACTATCGTCCGTGTATCATTTACTGCATATTAAACTTGTTAGTGTTACGCCATAACCGTAAACATCCTGTACTGTATATTGACATTTTGACGCAAAGCAACGAACGGCCAGCGATTGAAGAAACGGTCATACCTGCCATTAAAAGAAAATTAAGTATTTTATGCTTAAATCGAATATCAAGGCAGTAAATGCCGAAAAAGGTATTGACGCACGCTGTCGGTTAGTTTTCGAGCTTTCACTTGGTACGTAATATTATATATAAGGTTTGTCTTACTCTATCATTTTACAGAGAGACTACAACAGTGGTCTATAACAGAATGGATTTTTGATGTCGAGTATTATGTGTAAGCCTAGTTACCTTTGGCTTGGAGAACACTGTAGCACTCGGATTATTTGTGGTACTAGGGCGAATGTAATGGTGAAAGCTCCTTGAGTTTGTTGGAATAACAACGTGGGAAACATTGTCATATACCCTAATTTATCTATTTCCCAGCTCTTTCAGTATTCGTTTGGTGTTGAATTTCACATTTTAAATTTTCAAAACAGCAACATTCTAACCACCGCGAAAGCTTCCGAAGTTGCTAAAGCAATGAATAAAGAGCTGACATTTTAGACGCGGTAGGACGGTTTGTGTGTCTTCGATGAACTCTGGGCTTGAACCGGAAAATGACGTACTAAGAGCAACTCAACCCCAATACAAAATCGTGTAAATACAAAGCTTAATACTGGGTGCTCTCTCCGTAGTAATAACCCTTGCGTCGATACTGGACACCCTGTCAGAGCAACCTCTTTTATCTTCTATATTTGTTCAACCAATATTGAAGCCCAACAGGAATTTTTAATTTGAATGTACTGAGATTGCCAGATAAACAAGAGGTATTTTCGGATGCAGATTTTCTGGAGGTCTAAAGGTGAGGCAACGCACGTTCCATTTTCGTTTGGAAAGTTGATGACACACCCGGTGTCTTAGATGTATCTTTGCGATCCAAACTGGTTCTTGTACGTAACGAAGTCGAAACGCTGAAAGTCACTTTTAAAAATCAGTGGCGCCTTTTCTAAAGCTTTTATCATCGGCCACGATTTTTAATACCTTTTAGGTTGGTTGAAATAAAGTTTTACACCCACGACCCTATACTGCTAGTTTTATTGTTTCTGTGTGTTTGAGACCTCTGACAATCTGACAGCTACCTGTTTTCTGAGCGCTGTGTTTCTGCCCTTGTGTCACCTTCTGCAGTCTTAAGGACCCTTTTTGTTTGCTTTAGATATTTTTGTACACGGTACGTTAGGAAGCACGTAGTAAACGTGGTAAATTTTTCGCAGTTTAAGTATTCTTTATATCAAACGAAATCAGTGGGTTTCCTTTGCACAGCAATAGGCTTTGAATAGTTTGCAGTCGAATGCGCAGCATGTATCTCGTGGGTAAGTGGCGCACCTCGTCCCACATAAGTACATTCTCTTCTTTTTCTGTAATACACTTGACGTTTTGGAAACTTACTCTTACCGTCGTTGATTTTGTTTAAACAATCCAAGAACCATTTAGAGTAAGTGGTGCTCCATCTTTTTAAGGTCGAAATCTTGTCGGCGTTGCCAAACCTCCTTGGGTTTCAAACCAACTTCAACTCCGCATCTTCATGCCGAATTCCAATCCGAAAGATTGTTTCTGTCGTCAACACAGAGCTACCTCCCTCCTCGTTGTTGTTTTCACTCAGTTCAAATAATGATCGCTTTGAAAGTGTCAAAAACTTAATTACTTGCAACGAGTTACCGCTGTATTTGAACACCTTGAGTAATGAAATACGCAGCAGAGGACATAAACCTGCACAAGAGCTCACTTGTGCGACAATATCCGATTTGTTTACGACAGATTGGCAGGTGAAGAGCCGAAAGACTTCAGAACTCCTTCGATTTGAGTCTTTGACAATACATCTTTCTCATCGTGATATCTGCTGCCATGAGGAGTACTTGTTGTAAATCCATGCTCTCGAGCAGAATAATATACTCACTTTCCCTGGGCGAAAAACTCACCATTTAGGTAACAAGAGGTCCATAAGAAGAAGTCCTACCATCCTAGCTCTGGAACTTGGTAGCGAGTGGCTAGTTACTTAGCCTAAGTGAAAGGGGAACCTTTACATTGAGCTATCTGCTAAGATAAATACATAAAATTCTTCATTAAGTCTATCTACCAATTTCTATCGCCAGGTGCAGAACATAGAAGTTAACGAGTTATCATTTCGTCCACAATGAGGGAATGTACAGACCAAAACCATGAATAGCTGATTGCAAAGCAAAAGGTGCACTACAGATTTGAGTCTCGAAAAACTGACGAACTATTAAGGAAACATCAGTTATTCTACTTGCTGACACTTTCCTCGGGGTATGTTGTTGATTTCATCACCACCGTTACCGTCGAAATACTTGAACCAGTTGTTCTGATAGCGGAAGGTAATACACAAAATCTAATAAGGAATAAGGATTTCTGTGTTGGTATATATTGTATAACTTTGTTGCAACTAAACAACTTGAGGAAGAAAATAAATCAAAATCAATATGTGAGAGTAAATACAGCGATCGCAATTAAATTCGAACACGTATTTGTAGTAGAAACTCTCGCGAACCTACGAATCAAAGTATAAATAAGGCGATAAAATCCAGGTTACTTCGGTCCAACGTGCAGCAATAATTCACAATACTAAATATGGACTTTTATTCCGTCTTTAAAATTGATGTCGAGATTAAGCACGTTCGCTCTAAATTATGTGCCGTTGCGCAGATAGCTTAATTTATGACGCCGGACAATACGGAGCGAGAGGCTGCTTGCACATATTGCGTGTATAGATCGATTCGCGTGACCCATACAGAATAAGCCTCATCAAATATAATTTACGCATCGATTTACTTCGGTACACAAATTTAACCGGCACGTAGTAAATCTGCGTTCGTTTTATAACGGAAGGCGACGAGGAAATTTTTGCGTTTTCTTTCGTGCTGTACCGGACGTCGACGTAATTTCCTTTGCTTTCGTTTGCGGCCGCAATGGCGTAAAAATCAATTTTCAATTAAGGGAAGAATTTGTAATGGTATCCGTTCTGAAAAATTCCGCGGTCGTGGGAACTTTTGGGGTAGCAATCGGAGCATGTAATTACGTTTCATCTGGAGATAGCTTTTCTCTTTCATGTTTTTCAGGCAATTTGCAAGGATTGGAGTGTTATTCCAATTTGAGCGAATTTTACCCTTTTCAATCGTAACTATAGCTTTCAATATCATGTTACTGTTAGGCGGTAGATAGTCTAAATTGATTTGATCGAGGTTGAAAAGTCCGACCATTCTGCATAGGTTGCTATATAATTTTCCGAAATCCGGAAATTCATGTATAGTCAGAGTATGTTACATATGTACATAAATTTAACCCGAGTAAAGTGTTATATTTCTTGTGTAGAATTACTTAGTTGGTTTAGAAGCTAGAACCTTGTGGAGCCCATTGTAAACAGCGGTAACTTCGAAATAGGTTACGACAGCCTACATATACACAGAACATTTCGCATATAGCATCGATTTAGTATTGACTACAGTGTAGAGCCTGCAATGCTATCGTAACTTATTTCGAATAATATGCTGTTACCGCGGTTTGCCCACACAATTCATCGACCACGTGCCAGGTTTATTTTCCTTAAAGCTGTGTATACATTAAGCAAATGAAAGCGAATGAGTTTGGCCGAATTTATTCGCAGCAATAATATGCGTGCAATGGATAAACTTTTCTGCAAAAGTGGCACCCAATTTTAAGCCTTTTATGGAAGTTAACTCCAACCCAGTCACTAGCACTAAGTATAGTCTGTAGTCAAGAGATGTTCTCCAGGACATAATTTGAGCAATTACTAACTAGTTGCCCATTTTCGCCTCGTGTTAATTAATATTTTGAGGATTTTCATGGTTCCAGTTGCTTTTATCATCTACTATTTTGACTAATCTGCTTTTTTATGAAGAACGTGGCAGTTTAGTGGGACTCACGAAGTTTTATGGGTTCATACAATCAATTTCTACGTTTCTCGTTCTTTCTCGATTTATCCTCCTCCATTCCCTGTGATTTGTTAGACCTTACATAAATATAACTTTTGAATCCGCCTTAAGCCATAGATTAATCAGGAGACTGACTTCGTTCATTTAACTTGCAGTGTCTAATAAAAGAATTATTTACATTATCTGGGAGTTTGTAGTCGGACTATTTTTGACTGTTTGATCTATCAAATGACGACCTTTTCCTCAGTGGTGATTCCGTTTCATCAGGCGATATCCTCCTTCTATCGAAATAATGTATTCTTCCCTTTGGACTTCCATTTCTTTCACGACCGAGGTGTTCCTTTCCTGCCTGTGATAATGTACTTGCAATTACCTGAACTAGGAGAAACTATATTGCCATTGATCTTTCTCCTACCAGGTTAAGGTGTCTCTTTGTCGAAGGAAATCCTCATTCCGTCAGGACAGATTCGCCGTCCATCTGGTGAATATCTTTCTGCGCCCGTTCTTTTCAGGATACCCTTTATTCCTTTAGGATATATCCTTCTGCCAGAGACGTACACGGTGGTCCATCGTCATCTTCATCTCTAGACTAACTATTTTGGCATTTAGCAAATATTTCTTCAATTTAACGACTTTATTATCGGTTATATTGATAGGTCTTACACCACCAAGCAGGTTTTATACGTTTTCTATACCTTTAGGATTGTGATCGTTCTGCTTCTTTTTCTTCTTATTTTTCCTTGTTATGTCTATCTGGTACTGCTATTCTGTTGGGTACCCGCGTGCAGTCCCATCTTTCTAGGCAGCCATCCAAGTGGTTCATTGCCGGTTGGTTTCTGATTCTATTTTTACAAGTCTCCCTTCATTCATTCCTTCAACTTGTTGATCTCAGCCTTTTCTTCTCATATCCGTCCATTTCACGGCGTTTTTGGCTTAGGATGTGAACCTCATGGAAACACAACACACAATGTGTATCTTTTTGCTGAACAGTTCAGATTAGAAAATCCTTGAACGTTACACGGTTTTAATTTCGGCATTTTCCTTCTTCTTTAAGTGTCGTCCTCTGTAAAATTACTTTTATTATCCAAGAATAAGTCCATGTGGGCCCTCGCGACTAAATTAATTATTCCCCGTATGATATAAATACCTTGTTTCTTACGAACTGGGCACGTTTGTTTTTATGGGAAGGACATGAGGACAATATTCGGAATGTTTTACCGTTTACGTCTTTAACTGCGAGTGTACCAGACTAGGATACTGGCCATTTTCATAAAAATTCCTCAAAATAAAGAGCGATAAATTTTTTATCAACTGAAAATTGGCATAGTTCATAGTAATATACGATAAGGAGCAGACTGACTAGTTAGCTTCTGTAGAAAGCGTTGTTTGAATCTGCCCTCCTAGAAACTCTCCAAAGAACTTAATAGCAGCTCGTTGTTTGCTGAAAGGTAGTCAATTTACATTGAATTCTGAACTTGACCCCTGTCATTCCATTCGTTTATTACATTGGTAGTCCTCCTTTGATGCATACTCAGTTGGAACTGGGCATAATAATCTTTCTTTTCTTAGAAATAGGGCCGGGTAGTAGTTGATTTTGCTGGAAGTACCACGCAAAATTACTCATTCTACTAGTAATGAGGAAACTAAATACGATCGCAATTTATCATAATGCCGAAGCAAATACGAATAACACCCAACAACTCCAAGAAGAAAAACTAATCCGTTCTATATATAAGCAGATTGCATATGAAAGTCATTAGTACTATTAAATCATCTAAGTAGCACGCATTTGCCGCAACGTTAATTAGTAAATGCGGGGGTGACATACTTGCATGTCATTTACATAAAATTCCGTGCGGAAGATACGTCGTACCTTTAGGGCACGACGGTACAGTAACTGATTTTATAAAATATAAAAAGAAGGACGCGGTGCCACAGTAATGAGATTTCTAATTATTCGCGTTTCCGTTTCACGAAAGCGTGAAAAAGGGTAGTTCGTATTCATTTATTACAAGCAGCACGATATGTAGCATTTATTTGCGAAAAATGTAGATAAGCGTAGGTCTCCCGGAATAGCTTAATATTTGGAATTATCTGACGTGTCACTTACAATAATTTCCTAATATAATGAAAGATTTAAATAATGATATTCCCACGTTAATAGGGAACTTTTTTAACAGGAAAATTTGTTAATGCTCTTTTGTGTAAAAAATAAACATCCTTCTTTCAAGAGATCTTTAAAACGGCCATTGTGGATTAAGAAAAGGAAGCAACCAACGGTAATATCATCGTCCACCAAGAACCCAATAATTCGGATGAATACACAAGAATCAATATTACAGACAAAGTCTACAAGAAAACCAGTTTTTTTATCACTCCAGAAGGCCCAAGAAAATGGGAAAAGGGCAAACCCTAAAGCGGAAGAACTTACCGAATATATAAAAGCACTGTTGCAACACATAAAGAAGAAAGCCCGAGACGTAGAATCTCCTGAAATATATTAATAAAGGCTACGTTTTAGTTGGATACTTTTCTGTACCATCACCTTCGAACTAGCCCCTTGCGAGAGCTCACACCGATTTCTGCGTTTTGGCCACATTTGAAGGGCAGCCTGAAAGTCTTTCTTTGTCGGAATCTTTAGTATCGCCTGCGTTTCCGCACGAATTTCCTCAACCGTATCAAAACTTCACCCCTTGAACTTAATTTTCATATTGGGGAAGAGATAGAAATCGTATGGAGCTTAGTCTGGCGGCGAGAAAGAAACAATGACCATCTTGCTTTTAGGAAAGAATTTCTGAGTAATCTAAACCAATTGAATTTTTCCGTTGCATATTAGCAAGGCCCGTCAAACTTGCTTCACTAGTATCAATTGTTTCTATTTTCGCCCGTGGTCCATCCTAATTTCTTTTATTTGCCTCCCTACAAAGAGACTGACTGATCTAAGCCATATACGTGTATTGTTATGACGAAGTACTCAGTTGTTGTGCCCTCAAACGCCTTGGATCGAATAGTACCCTTTATGGATTTTGCAACCAGAAGGAACAAACTTCTAATGAAAAACCTTATCAATACCGAAACACCAGAACAACATAAACTTAATGTTGCTCTTGACTTATCGAGCTTCTTTTAGCGAAAATGAAGAAGAATATTGTCGCGACTTCTGCTTAGTTCCAGGATCGTACCAATAACCTGAACTTTCGTCAGCAGTGATAACCTTTGAGAGAAAATTTGGATTCTTCTGATAAACAGTTTCTTGATACTTCTGCTAATTTTGCAGCAATCGTCTTCATGTTTAGTTCCTTTGACAAACAAGAAAATATTTAGTCCTAAGGTATTACGCAGGTCATAGATGGTCAATTGACAATCTTGCAGAATTAGATCTATAACTTTCATAATACTTTAGGGTACGACGCCTGTTGATGACTGTCCCACACGATCATCATCTTACCTCGATGCTCGGTCATTTTCTGAAGTGTTTATATTAGTTGCGAGTTTGTAACTTACCTAAATTCTTGTCACCAAAAGGCTGCATCAACATTTGGTGCGTTTTCCCAGCGGCTTTCCAAAATTTAAAACGAAATTTTATCTAGGTGTGCTGCTGTACCAAGTCAGCCATCACAAAATCGCAAACTCACAAAACTCCAACCATTCAGATCACGCAATTCGACGCAATTGAGATATGGGCTCAAAAAAGCCGTCTTAGGAGATACCTAGTGGCATTTACCTACACTCATAATCATCCCCGTGCAAAAAACAAATTTTGGAAATTGTTGGATTCGTATTCTACTTAGTGTGTTACAGATTAGTGCGGATCAAATATACACGCAACTTTTGCCAACACCTCCACCCTCACCTGCTTCAATATATTTATCAGTCATGTAAGATCATGAATCTCTGATGTCAATTATACATCCATTGCATCATTCCCATCTTCAAACTTACTCATCCAAAGCACACCACGAGTCTCCAAAAATCATACTTTGATCCCACTTTATTACCCTTATCAACTTCATCCTTGAGTTAAACAACGCGCACACATAAATTTCAAGCAACGTTCATAAATGGCAGAAATAAGTTGTTATCAATTCTGATCCCTAAAGAAATGTTATTATTCACCCTGTTACGGCATTATTTACATATTTACATAAGAAATGCTCCTAATTTGTAAAACTGTTTGTGTCAGTGTTAAAACCACGATTGTTGCCAAGAATGACGGCGTGCGATTGATATTCGACTTAAAGAGAAGAATTTGAATACAGCTGCCTTAAAAATAATCCGTTTTAACCTTCCTATACTCACGTCAAAGTGAAAGACGTATACTATACTATATAAGTCGGTCTCACAGACTGTATGTGTGAGTATAGGAAGGTTAAGGAAAGTTCAATTTAAAAATTCGAATCATAGAGTTGCATTTTAAGAGAAAGTTGCATGCTGGCGCCCCAACCAACTGCTCGGTTTTAATAAAAATTCGAGTTATCTGAGAATTCAACTGTATTTATCAAGTTCAACGTCTTTTAAGAAACGACCGCGTAAATTTGGAACGAAGACTCTCCTCGCATTTTACGATAGTTTTTAACAGGAAAGAAGATACGCATGTGTCAGTTACAATTACGAGCTAAACGTTCTGTGCGTATTCACTTACCATTTGAAGGATGCACATGGCTGATAATGAAACGTAATATTATTCGTGATATTGTAAACTATACCCGAAAATAAATTTATAAGGTTTTGATAGCTGCATATAAATAAACGATCAAAGTTTGAAACGTCTTCCCAATCTGCTCATAAACTACGTATGAATTTCACGTGATCTGGATATGCTTATTTATGTTATCGGCTCGAAGATATTAATAAACGTTTTATCGAATTTCATTTAGAATATCCGCCGGCAGCTTCCGTCTTCAATTATCCAAGTTTACAAAGTGCAGTTTCAATTTTCTCAATTCTTTGCATAGTTAGAGAACGTCCATTCTGTTTCTAGCACTTTCGTTTCTAAAAAAAAAAACAAATCCTTTTCGCAATAAAATATTAAACCCTTCATTCAAAAGAAGTTTCTCGCGTATAGCCGCTTTTCAGAGATCAGCTCGACGGTAACGTTTCTTGCATTGCCAGGAATCTGTTCGAGGTTAGTATTTATAAAGCCGTCCTGTTTCCATCCGCCGTAGGTCCAGCATTCCTTGGCGTGATAAATAGCATCAATTGCGAAAAGTCCCGGGCGAAGATTGGGTATGCAATCTAGGGTTTTAAATCGACTACTTCCTTCGCCTCTGGTTCCCGTCTAAATTCGAGAAGTTAAATTGCAGTTTTGTTCGCGCTACCGAAGCCTTTATTAGCTGATAGTTGTCGTGTAAGGCGAAAAGTTTTCGGCTTACTTTCAGCTCGTTTGGATTGGGGTTCGTTGGCGCTGAACTTTTTAAAAAGTTTAGGTAGGTTTATATGGAATGAAAATTTGCTTTTATGGCGATATAGGTTTTTAAAATTAGGTTATCATCATTTCGTTTTCAGCGTAATAAAAATACTTTTCCAGCTAACACTGCAATGCTGTTACGATGGCATTGTGATTGTCACCAGGGATATTGTTAAAAGGGGAGCTAACTTACTAATGGTGTAACACGATAAATTTGGATGGTAATCCTACAAAGGATACTGCCGTCGCATTGGTCAGGAAAATCGGGCGACATGTGAAGGATAGGCGTTCATATCAAAAGACAGGAAATTAAATACGATCTAAATTTAATGAGAATAAAAATATCTAGTAGATTGTGATAAACAATTACACAGTGTTTATTTAGAGCAGGTATGGGCAACCTCCGGCCCGCGGGCCACATGCGGCCCTCGAGTAAGATTTGCCCGGCCCGCTACTGAATTCTTTCGTTGCATATTAGCACGGCCCGTCTAAACTTAATTCATAATGAATCATAAGGATACCACAAAAATGTATATTTTTCAAGATTACTCGCAGCAGAAAACTTCTACAAAAAAGGTTGGCCATGCCTGATTTAGAGCAACTGTTTATCTATCATTTAGCATTTAGTGGATGGTGTACTTGGAAGCACTAAATAAACGGTTTTGAAAATTGTCAAATATCCAGTAAATTTTCGAGAGGATTGAAAGGGAAACCCCCAGATCCGAGTTTGTACAAAAATTGGTCATTTCGTGATGACATACTATCTCTTCGTAAATAATGTTACTCTACATACAGGAAGTGTGTTAGTCAAATGCTGTCCGGAGTTCTAATAAATCTACTGGAATTGGATCTAGATAAGATTTAAGAAATGTGCACATCAAACAACATTATTGTTAGCCTGAACGTCTCAAAATGTTGTCATGTTGACCAGGAAACAAGTGTCGATTATGTTTAACTACAGAGTATGTGATACAACCTTTTTTGGAAGAACAGTGTATTTTCTTCGATTTAGAATTCACATTTGATAATCACATTCGTGCGAGTGATATGGTGGCTGCTGCTTCAAAGGCTATGGCCGTTGTTCTTCGTCATACGAAGAGCTTTGTGGAGCCGTCAACCCTAAAAGTTTTATACTTCTTCTTAAATCGCTCTAAACGTTATATTGCAGCTACTTATTTTCTAAAAGTAAAATATAATGGAATTATGAAGAAAGTAAGAGTCGTGCATTGATTCACAGAGACGGGGAAACTCCTACAATGACTAAGAAGCAGCGAGCTATGAAAAAGGTGATATATGCGGTATTCTTCAGAAGTACGGGCTTAGCAAATGCAATTAAGATAGATGAACAAAAAACAGTTAAAGTTAAGTGGTACACTGAACAATGTTTGCCTGAAGTGTTCAGTAGAGTTCCAGGCAAGTGAATTATGCTCCACCATAACAATGTATCGTCCGATATGCCAGTTTCAACTCTCCAGTTTTTGCTGAAAAAAGCATGAAAGTAATAGAACATCCGCAGTACTCACCTGATTTAGCAATGTGTTGACTTTTGGCTATTTTTTGGTCTTAAACAGAATTTGCGGTGTAGAAGGTTTTCGTCTGAAGTCCACGCTTATTTTGAAGGTATACCGAAAGGAAATTGATTGGGGGCTTTGAAACAATGGAAAGAAAGAATGGTCAAGTGTATCATTGCTCAAGGGAACTACTTTGAGCATATTTAAAATAAAATCCTAGAAAATATTAACCGTGCCTTTTTTCTCAATAATTTCAGCTTATGCCCCGTATCTAGGAGTCGCACTGGCTAACAAACATCTCTGTAACAGACATGTGTAAAATCCTCAAGAGAGCGATCCGTGCGCTCATGATGTGCAGGAGCATAGTGGGAAAATCCTGGCAATGTAACCCAACTATCTCGAGCTGAATATACACCATAGTAAAGTGACAAATCATCACACACGCACGCCTGGGGAGCAGGATCGAGGTGGTCGCGGTGGTAAGTAACTCCACCAAGCTATAACAGCTGGCTTGTGTCCCCATAGTAGGGGCAATAAAAAGTTCGAGTGTGGTTGTGGACCTCACACTAGTGCATACAGTAGTGAACGAATCCGGAAGCAATACTAGCACTAGGATGACTGGTAGTGGCTTGAGGAAAAGTCTTCAAATTGGAAAACCTGCATTTCGGCATGCGGCCCCAACTTTGCTTGCGCACTGCCCAGAGACGCACTCATTCGTCGATACATCATCGTACAGTTGGGTGAAAAAGAAACTGGACTAACGAATTCAGCAGATGCGCTTCCACCAACACGCTAACAAGTGGTATACAAATACGCCAAAAACAAACAGTGCGCAGGAGCAGCAGTTTGAACTCTCGCTAAATCGAACATTGTGGAGTGGTAGATTACAATTCGACTTAAAGAGATTTGACTATATGTGTACTTACCTTCCGTACATATAAGCTATTAAACTGGTTTCATGCAAATTAAAATTTAACGGAAACTGAACGGATAGAAAACTAGTTTCAAAAAGATACCTGAGGAGTCAAAATTACAAATGAATAAAAAAGTAGAACATCTACATGACTTTCCAATGTATGGTCTATCACTATCATCGATAGATCGTGACTTGGTGAGTTATGTAGCTCTTGTATTTTTAATTCATTTTATAATCTATTGTTCCTGAGGACTCATATCATCCCGCGTTACATATAATCCTAAGCGTTCCATGTGCATTTTCATTAAAGGGTTTTCCGACCACTACCAACCTACGCTTCAATTTTTCGTACTAATTATAATACTCTTTACAGTGACGTGTTCAATGCCGACTGGAACCGTGTTTCGAGCGCGTAGGATGTGAACAAAGCTGTCTGACTTTTTTATCAAACATTGTACAAAGCGGTGAATAAATCTGTTCCGACCACATCACTACCGAACCCGGCTAATGCCCAAGACGAACACTACACGACGATCACTGTATAACCGTAAAGCACTGCACAATGAACATCACACATTGAACGCTCGAAAAAAAAAAACAGTTTTGATACTAGCGTGTCAATCTGTGTGTATCTTAATTTTCTTCCGAAAGGTGTGGTAAGAGTAATTTTATTTATTTTATATATTATCCTCCTTGATTAAGCAGGCGTCTAATTAATAATAATAAAATAAACAGTTACTATCACCGCAAATGGGTAGCTATTGGTAGCCCTAGATTTTAAGAAGACTTTGCACGATTACGTAGACTTAGAAACATTTTGGCGATATGTCAATACCAAAAAAATCAGTCACGCACTCCAGGGCAATTATTGATCGTGACATAAAGCTCAACAAACCACAAATTATAGTTGTTGCATTTTCGGATGTATTTACTCACGTGACACGTGTTCCCTGCACTTTCCTTTCCTTGTACAAACTATTATTGAGATAGAAGTCGTTAACAGCATCATTAGGCTTAAAAGTTGCAGGTGAGGATCAAATTCTTTCATTCTTCCTAAAAGATTGTCGTATAGTTCTAGCTATCCCACTATGTGCTATCTATAACTTATGTATAAAATCCTGTGTCTTCCCAATGATTTGGAAAACTGCTAGAATTACACCCGTTTTCAAAAAGTCAAACTAGAGATGTACACGAACTGTCGGCCTATTTCTGTGTTGAGCACTTTTTCGAAGTTTTTGGAACAAATTTTATATGGTTCTATCTACAGTAATATCAAAATCAAAGTATATTGGCACCAGCATGATTATATGAAAGGTAGGTCAACAGTTACTAATATTGCTTGCACAACGCAAAGCACTATTGATCAGCGCTCACAGTTGGAGGTCATCTATACAGACTTCACGAGAGCCTTTGATTCTTATTGATTCAGATGTAGAGTGCCGTCGGCTTTTGCGCTTCATTGCTGCAATTGATGGCATCCTACCTTTCTGGCAAAATCAACTATATAACCTACAACGTTTTTTCCTCCAAGTAATATTTAACAACATCTGGCGTCCCACAAGGCTCCAACTTAAGGTCGCTGTTGTTTCTGGTATTTATGGATGACCTCTTGCAAACATTTTTGCAGATGATTTAAAGATATTCCATAGAATTGCATCCCTTCATGATACCAGACTCCTACAATAGAATCTAGCAAAAATTAGCGCTTGGTGTATTCACAATAAACTTAACCTTGAAGTTGATAAATGTTACGTCGTCAGGTATATCCGAAAGATATCGAAGATTATCTTAGATTACAGTCTCCACTGCCAACTCCTGTCCCCATCAGATACCGTACGAGATCTTGGAGTATTGTTCGATGATAAACTTTGCCTTTGAGCAACAAGTTACATGGGCGACCGATAGTGCGTACAAACTTATTGGTATCGTTCTTCGTAACACACGAACATTTACTTATTGCGCTGCTATTGAAACTCTTTATTATGGATTGATTCGCAGTAAATTAGAACATGCAGCGATCATATATACGCATCATCAATACGCACCTTACCAACTTTAACTCGAGCGAGTACAGCGGCGTTTCTTACAAGTTTTAACATTCACGGAGACTGGTAACTGTGTTTCTCTACAAATTTATTAGCAACAGTATTAACTGTCCTGTGTTCCTCTCCTGTGTACCTTTTTAAGTGCCTGCTAAAGAATCGCGAAATACATGTTCACTTCACTTGGCGTCTGTAAGAACAAACGCCATGTACCTAGCGGCAATAACACGCTTTTGTCGTTGAGGTGATATGTTATATAAAGACATTTTTTGTGGTGGGTTGGTTTAATGTTTCGTATATACAGGGTGTAACTATGAAAATGGTAAACAAAATTGTCCAAAGGTAGATAATTAAAATATACTCAATATTTGCTTAATAAACATAGGGCTCCAAATGTACCATTCGCAAGATATTTATAATTACAGTTTTGAGTCCGGCCCTGTTATACAATTATAGCCAGTATAATTTATGAAGCGGTCTACTTTAAATTTGTGAATTTTTCACAGTGCTTGGACAGCACATACATGTTATCTACGGTTTATTAATCATTTCATTTTAAACATTTCTACAAAGCAATCACATAAACATATTATTATCAAATAGGTCTAATATTAGGCATTTCTTGTGGAACTTTCTTTGTCTTCTTGACTTCACATCGTTTACCAATAAATAAATCTTTTTGAAAGAAAACATTTTTATCATTACCAATAAAAAAACCGTCGAACTTTTCAAATATAGGCCAAGTTCATGCAATGACAGCGAAATAAAACATCCATTTACTTTTCTGTAATAGTAAGAGAGACAGAGAAGCATTATTCACTTGTCGATAATATGCTATTTACCGGCGACTCTATTTCAATGAAACCATCAGCTTACATTGTAGAATACCTGAACAGTGACTGAATGCCTGATTATTCATTTCGACTTTTAAAAATCCCTTACCTCTCAAATAAACGTCTACGAAAAACACAGTACCGTAATATAAAAATGTAGGAAGCCAAAATTCTATTAAAATTAAGCAAAAACTCTTCGCGCGATTTGCCCTTGTTTTTGCTACTTGCGTTAACTATGCCATACCAGTTACACCCAGTATATGATAGCGCATGTATGTTCCATATACACGGTGATCATTTGAAAACTTCCCACCTTGAAGAACTCTTTAATTAATAAAATTATCAAAAATCACTAAAACAGGTCAATGTTATTTTGAAGGGGGACATTTAATAACCTATTCCAATCAGTTGGGAAACGTTCACCCTCCCCTTCAGCTACCCCCATCCCAAAATTTTAAATGGCACTACCCCATATGTGATACATCATTTTAAAGGGTATAAAATTCTCAATATTTTAAAGCAAAGAAAATTAAAATCGGCATGAGCCGTTAGGCATGAATTAGAGACAAAAATGTATTAAACCGGAAAATTAACTGACAAACGTTGACGATATCGATAACAATCACCTATTTATGAACACAACAGTTGCAAATAATTAACTACAACAATGCAAAATAAACTTTCATTAATTAACAAGAGTTTACAAATTACCTAAAACTAAAACTCAAAAACGTACGAAACATACGAAAAACCAGTTATGTTGCACACTTGCCGAATTGAGCTTGTATAATTTGCAGCAAATTGTCCTAATATTTCTATTTGAGAGTCCTCATTCACAATTCGAGGTTGTGTCCTTTTTTTATTTGTTACTGATCCAGTTTCTTTAAATTTTCCTACCAAATCTGAAACGTATCGATGGGATACATGGTTATTTGGATGTCTTGCATTAAATTCCTTGGCTGTTCGTCGAGCACACTGACTTTCAGCTCCATAAATGAAAATTATTTCAATTCTCTCTTCTAAAGTGTATGTCATTTTAGTGACACAATTAGCACAAACGCTACCCTAAATCAAAGGAATCTAAAGTTATCTGAAGCGGCGATATTTAATTCCTGAATTCTACAACAATTGACACTTTGAACTTGTACGACGCATGTTCTTTTGTTTCAAAGCAAAACGTAGATAGATGGCTTGATCAACCACTCAAAATGGGCATTATCAAGACACGTAATCTGACACGTAATTAGATAGATTAAATAATCAGGTAGATTAAATAAGTGTTGGGTTCATAAATAGGTGATTGTTATCGATATCGTCAACGTTTGTCAGTTAATTTTCCGGTTTAATACATTTTTGTCTCTAATTCATGAACGGCTCGCCCGATTTTAATTTTCTTTGCTTTAAAATATTGAGAATTTTATACCCTTTAAAATGATGTATCACATATGGGGTAGTGCCATTTAAAATTTTGGGATGGGGGTAGCTGAAAGGGAGGGTGAACGTTTCCCAACTGATTGGAATAGGTTATTAAATGTCCCCCTTCAAAATAACATTGACCTGTTTTAGTGATTTTTGATAATTTTATTAATTAAAGAGTTCTTCAAGGTGGGAAGTTTTCAAATGATCACCCTGTATATATTTACCATATAAGAATACCAAAATATGAAGGTGTTTGTATCTCTTTGTTCAATTATTGCATATTGTACTTTTGCTTATTGTTAGTATATTTAACCTGTTTGTATGTGTCTGTTGTGGTTTCTTACTGCTGGGCACAAAATAAAATACTATTATTATTATTGTTATTATACCTGAACGCGTTTTTGTGCAAAGTGATTTCTTGCTAATTAGAACAGTTTTTCAAAACAGGTACTTTTAATTAATTTATCGTTTAGCATGAAGTGCTGTTTTCGAAATGAAGCACTTTAGCATTTTACATCCACCTTATATTCATCGGGATTTAACTAGAAAATTGATTTCGCAAAATTGAAACGAAACCTTCAACTTCCTCCGAGTACGAGATAAGCTTCCAACTTCACCTGAGGCAGCAATCTACTTTTTCTCAACTATGAAACTTCGATAGAAAACCAAATTATCTAAGTTTAATTATAAGCGTCGAACGGAAAGTTTTAAACAATTTCATAATAATGCGCAGCACGCTTCCTTCTTTGATGAAAGCCCCGAGATATCTTCGAACCGTTACGGGAAAATGTGTCGTCGCCGCTGCCGTCGCCGCCACGTTCCGTTCTTGTTAGCGAGTTTTCCGGACGCGCCGACTTAATAAACAATCTTATAAATTTTATTCGGCGGACGTTATCTCGCCGTTCCGCGACGGCGAACTCGATTTGTAAAATATGTTACCGGGGAAAATTTTATTTAATTTAAACAGGCCGTGTTTTTCTTCGCAATAAGATTTTCGCCAACTTCGTAACTAACCTTATTCAAGTTTGTTCGAACTTTTCCCGTTCAAATACTGGAGCAAACGTCTCTCGAATGCCGAAAGGATATAGAATTTGCTCGATGAATTTACCCAATCAATTTCGTTTGCACAAGATATCCTTGCGATCGGTGTTGTCAATGTTAAAGGAAGATACGGATACGCTTTGAGATTTGAGTTACATACATATGTATATAAAAGGGATGAGAGAACCGACGTTTAAAGGAACTGCGTTTAGTTCTGCAGTTATAATTATATAATTACGCTTTCAATGTTAGGGAAGCTTACAGAAATACACGCCAGTGATTTAATTACAGCTGAAAGAATCAGAAGAATCGGAAAATTTATCAAAAGACAACAACGAATAAAGGAGTTTGAAAAATTACGACTAACGAGCCAGGGGAAATGCCGGTCACTTAAGGAAATTTGTTCATATAAATATGAAAATCAATGCCTTGTAGTTCAATGAAAAATTATAAAATGTGTTTAAGCAAACAAATACGAAATTCAAAACCCTGTTCTGAGCGGGGTTCTCCGCACCTGTGGAGTAATTGCAGTCATTATATGTTGGAAGTCATTATGAGCATATTTTCTGATTTCAACGCAATTAATGGTCTGGAACTGTTATTGGTGGTACATCAGCTGAAGGATGTAATTGAAAATATAAAATACACAAATAAGTTCAATTAGCTAGTCCACATTTTTTGTGTGCAATACTTACAAATATAATTTTTAGGTTCATCCCATCCAGAACACTGAGAGTGGTTTCACAACCAACATAATGTGCACTTATACTACATTTCTTCATCCTTCACAAACTCCTCGCATACTAAACACTTGTCCCTCCCACCTTGAAGATCATCACCTGAATCATCGTAATATAAATGTTCAAAATTATTCTCACTATTGGATGAACCATCAAAACATTGGCTCAAATTCTTTCTACCCCTGCATTTTTTAATTTGTTGATTTGATCATCTCGTTTTGATCATTTCTTTTTCTTCCCTGGCTTATCTTTGCCCTTTTCCTTTTCCTCATTCTTTTCTGTCCCAGAACTCGCTTCATAGGTGGGACAGTCGACATTCGTCTTCTTGGTTTCAGCTCTACTGGGTTCTGCCTTTGGAACATTATGTATTGGTTCCAAAGGCAAAAACTTCTTCCGAAAATATACCACCATCACCAGTTGCCGGTCAAAGTGACTGCCATTACCCTGACGTATAGATGCCATTACAGTGAGAATAAGGTGCCATTTAATAAAACTTTAAATCAAATTTAAATACATCAAACGCGACACAAAAATCGACACTTTTCAACAACCATGCAGATTTTAAAATAAACAATGTGACAGAAAATTTACATTCTTCTTTCCAGGTGGTCTTTCTTATAAGAAGACGCAACAAAAGATTAAAAACGATTCTTCTTCTGCAAATAATGAGCCCCCTCCCCTGGCCAGCCTATACATATGGAGCATCTTTCAGCTGACTTGGAAACAAAAATTTGCTTTTATATCCAAGAAATGACAGGAATTTCCACTTTATGTACGCTCTATGTACAGAAATCCAAACTTCATTGAGGAGGTCAGCAACTGAACAACGCTTGTCCAATTACACGAAAGATTAGTTAAGTTGCAATATTGCTTTCAATGGTAGAAATTTTGTTTCAAACACTGCGGTGATAATTGAAGAATGTCTTTTCCTAAGACAACAGAACAACGATCATTATACGTAGTATCTTAGATTGGAATATTTGCAGAATCATGATGTTTGCCGGATTAGCACATTCCCAGAGCTCAATACCGCATCGCGATATTGGTACCAAAATTGTTTTGTAGAGTAGAAGTTTATTTGGTGGTTAGCTGGGACCTTCTACCTATTAGTCAAGTGTAGTATGTTAATATTCACATGGCTAATTGCCAATAAATAATATATCATTAATTACAATTCAATATATTAAAATTCACAGTAAATGTTGGAGTTTTGAATGTTCATGTTCAAATGACCTTTGATTTAGTTTTGGATTCTATTTTTAGTTTTTCGATACCACGCACGCCACCTTTTCAGCATTTAATTACCCTGCGGGTATCAGCTTCTGTTTTAAGTCCAGCCAGAGACGTTTAATGGGACAAGAGAAACGTAACTAGAAATAAAATTATCAATTATTATAAAAACGATCGATTAAAAGATAGAAAGATATGTAACCATTTAAACTCACGCATTCAACACTTTCACATCACAAGAATTCCTAATAACCACTGGATATAAAAAACCAAGGATATCTGGGTATCAACAATATAGATCTCTGTAACAACGTCAAGCCATGACGAAGTGTTATCCATGGTAAATAACAGACGGCTAGTTATTTGGACAACAGAGAGAATGTAGTAAGCTTTGGATGGGAAAACGCACTTGTTTCCGAAAAAAATGAGGATCTGAAATGACAAGACAGAAAGGTCATAAAAAATACGATTTTACGGCGTTGAAGGTGGATTGAAATAGAAGTTTCAACTATATTTGGAACAAAAGGGTTTTAAAGGAAGGAACCATTAAATAAAAGAGCTTCACCACACCGAAAAGGAAAGAGTTTAGGAGAGGGAATCCATAGAAAATAGAGCTACACCGAAGAAAGAATTTAAGAGAGGGAATCCATAGAAAATAGAGCTACACCGAAGAAAGAATTTAAGAGGGAATCCAATTACTTACTGGCACACACAAGACAATAGGTAATTATTTTCAATTTATGTCAAATATTTCTAAAATCTTGTAAATATAATTTGTTATAATTCATGCTTTTCATGACATCGTTAATTAAGAGCTAAGCCGGTGCAATCTTGTTAATAAAATTATCTAAATTCTCAGTATACAAGTAATTTGCCTACACAGTACCTTTACAGTGTCAGTTGCTACTTTTTCGCCTTTACGTGTCCCGCCATGTCAATCCCTGGTCAAAGGGCGTTTCCTATGGGTAAAGTAACGAACCTACGATCAAATTAGATAGATATTGAGACTAGAAGGAAGGAAATGACTAGAAGGTAATACTTCAAAAATGAAAGGACATAAAAAAGCAAAAAGATTTTTTCAATATCTGGAGATTTACTACTTCATCGTCTTGTACATATTTCATTAAAAATTACTTCAACCAATGTACGAAAGGTATTCAAAATACATCTCGTTTAACGTCTATTTACACCCATAAGCGCAAGATTAAAAATCAAAACGAAGAAACAAAGTTCCACGTGTAATTATCCAGGTACATAAAATACCTAAGGTAAGTGCTTTCAGATTTAAGCAGATTTCATTACATGAACTTACATCAATAAAAGCTATCTCGGTAAGCACTTGGCTGGATAATTTTCTCTGTTGAAATTAATATGTTTTTCGGCAAATTCCGGCGATTTCGAGAATTTTGCATTCCGATCTCGAGCCGAATTCGCCGGATACATTACATTAGATTTCGCGGAATTCGCGCTATGAAAGCTGAAATTTGCGTGAATTACTCGACGAGCCGTGAAACTTCGAATTTTCGACACGAGTTCGTTGCTTAAATTTCAAGATTTCATTAGGAAATATCTACGTATTAAATATATGTATTTGAATACCTTCGTTTACGCGAGAGGTCCGATATTGTGTTTACTCGCGCAAACGACTACAAAAAGCTTTCCCAAAGAGAAATATTTACGTTAAATAAGTGTTTATAATTGCGCTTTACGTTAAGCCGTAAACAGGATGCAATATAGTCGAGTTTAAAGAGCTTTCGTTAACGGTTCGATTAAATTGTTTCTTTGATGGTATTAGTTAAATGTCGCGGATATATTTTTTGTGTGAGATTTGTACATCGTTGTGTTCGACATCAATGCTTACGAGCGCGGAATAAAGCGCAGTAGGATTTCCTTGTGCGCTCTGGCATCGCTTTTGTTGAAGTTTCAATACTAGGCTCGCGCTACAGATTGGTGTTAAATTTTAGAAGGAACCGTCTTTATGAGAGTTAAGAACTACTATAATTAAGGTGTTCTGTTTCTGAGTTAACAAGTTCGAGGTATTGCCCGGGTAGGCTCTATATCGGAAACTGTCGTATTACGTTTGCTTTTGAACTCGAGAACTGGTTAGCACAGCAAAAGGAAAGAGTTTAGCTGGAATCGGATCGATAAATGAAATATAAAGGGAGGTTAATGATTTTTATAAACTTAAATTCCCAACAGCATTAAGTTTAAAGTTTACTAATTACGAAGGGAGTCGCGCGGGAGCCAGTCGTTGTATATCAAAAGATAAATTGGTTGACTGACCGGCTACTCATCTTCCTTTATGCACTAATATTAATTAGCCAGTTAGTTCAGTAAAAGGTGAGTGTGGAGGAGTGCTGTGCAAAAAGTTAAAATATTACTTATTTGACTGGTAGACGAGGCGAATGAAACAAGCAGTGTCCTTTGAGAAGGTTTATTAATAATATGAATTAATTAATTAAATGATTAAAATAGCAAAAGTGAAAAGAAAACAATTATCAAATGCAACGAAAATTTGGAGAACGCCTTGCCTTCTGTGAAATACATCGTGTCGAGTAGAAATAAGAAAAGAGGAAATAATAATAATAATAAATTAGAACGATATGGGGGATTCACCGCGTGGTGTCTTAGATTATAAATGGAGCTTCGATGCAATTTGCAAGGTATGTCGTTGATCTTGCTGGCCAGCAAAATGGCGCAGACGATTCATTATAATATGATATTTTTAAATTTTCATGGGAATAGTATTGCACTCATAATGTGATATGTTTGCAAGTGGTTTCAACTCAACGACTTGAGCCAATTAAGCTCGAAAACCTACTAATTTCGGACAGTACCCTTCTTGAAATAATCACGACATTTTAGAATAAATTAACAAAGTAAACGCCCGAAATCACGTTGCGCGTCCTAATTACCATTGGGCTTTTTAGGTAATGAACAGCACATACTTCAAAAACTTCCTGGTTAAAAAATAACACGCTACATTTAACTCCGGGCGCTCAGAGCGACGTATTATACATACGCGCCGAGAATGTAACGAAGCAGATCGTGAGGGAGCAGCCACCGCCAAGCCCGTTTCGCAGCCCCTTTACGGAGCGATATGGTGCTATCCCTCGGGATTATTACGTCTAATCACTACGCCCGAATCAAGTACATACGTGCGACGTTTCCACATACGCGTCGTCCTTTTTGTAACTCGTACGCGGAGACGTTTATTAATTTTTAATTTGTAACATCCGGAAATCACGATAGGGCGCCTAACCACGAAGGTTTCGTCGTATCTCACGCTTACGTATAGTTCCTTAATGGCGAGCGAACGTACATACGAGCATATTAAATATACGGCTCGCGTTTTATGTCCATTTAACGAGTTCATTGTCCCTAATATGGAAGTCGATATTCGAGGAATATTACTATTTTCGCTTGTATTTTTTATGGTTTACTACGATGTATGAACTCGGTTAACGTGATTTTCCTGTATGTTAAATTTGTACGCTGCACGAATTGTTTTCGTTTTTCCATATTTTATTTGGTATGCGTATATTCGAATTGAACTAGTAAGTGGAAGTAATTTTCCCCGTTTGTTTCAAAGAAAATTGTTGCTCATAAACATTGTTAGATTTCTCAATGAAGGAAATTAAATGGAAAATTGGATAGGCGACGTAGTGTTTCTAATGTTAGAAATTGTAAACCATAATATAACCATCATAATTTTCTAAAATTTCTGTAGTGTGAGCTTCATGCTTTTATGCTTCTTGCACTAAACAAATAAATGGCGAAGCAGAACAGGAGCCAGAAAAAGTTGGAAACATGGAGAGAATACTATAAAAAGGCTATGTATACGGAAGCAAAAAAAGGACAAAAGAGGATGATGAACAAGTAACTAAAAATAAAGACGAGGAAAAAGAACTTCCCAAAGAGAATGAGATACTGCAGGAAATCAGCAGGCTAAGAAATAACAAAGCATCCGGGTAAGATGAAATAGAAGTGGAATTAATCATAAATAGGCGATTTGGTTAAAGAAATTTGGAAGCAAAACAATAAGTTCGAGGGATGGTGCACCTGAGTAATAGTGCCCATCTATAAAAAGAGACAGAGAAACTACAGACCAATAATGCTGCTAAACGTCAGTTACAAAATTGAAAACGGGCCGGGAAAATCCCGGGTAATTACCAAAATTGCTTCAGACCTAACAGATCAACAATAAATGCTACACATATGGTAGAGCAAATAACCTAAAAGACATGGGAGCATGGCAGAGAAATACATCTAGCCTATCTATTGATTTTAAGGAAACCTCTGACACCGTCAACAAGGCTGAAATGATAGAAACAATGAAATCAATGGGAATACCAAAAACTGAGGGCATTTGCAAAAATAAATCTGAGGAACACAAGTACTAAGCTGAGAAGTAGAGAAAGGAGTGAAACAAGAAGACCGACTGTCTCTCACAATATTCAATGTAGCTTCAGAAAGTGCCATTAGAAGAGCAAAATTAGACACAAAGAATGTAATGGTTGATGGATTGCAAATAATGGCTTATGCAAGCGATCTCACAATAATTGAAAGCACAAAAATAGGAATGAGACTAGCCCTAGAACGTCTGGAGAAGAGAGCACGAAACCTAGCTTTGAAATCAATGAAGCCAAAACAAAATACATGAAGATAGGAAGAACTGAGACCAATACTCGAGTCCACCGCAGAGCCACAAATTTGAGGAAGTTCCTGCGTTCAACTACCTACGTGTAATAATAGAGCGGAATGATAGAGATACGGTGAGGTAGAAAATCGTAAAAGGACTGCAAGCGTTTGGACGAAATAGGTCACTACTGTAAAGCAAAATACTAACTAAGAAAACCAAAATGAAGATTTACAAGACTTTAATGAGGCCTGTCATCACCTGTCATCGCCTGTCGTAGAGTAAAAAGGCTTAACTATATTTAACAAATAATGTAACGTTTGCGCCGACACTGTGGCTCCATCGGATTATATTATCAAACAAAGTTTGATGGAATATGATCTTCACCAAGTAAAAGTCACTTCTATTCAATTTTTCTTTCTTCTGCTGCTGCTTCGCCTACTTCTGCATTTCCTGACGCAAAACTTGGAGTTATATATGGCTAACAATAAGCTCATAAAAATACGACATGTATAAATCGGCAATGCGAGAGATTTGTCGCTTGTCGTGCATCTATCCTATGATTTATTAACCAGCTAATCCCAGAGCCTTCAACACATTAAGGGAAACCCACTTCCTGTGAAATACTATTACAATCAAGAAAGTGCATGGATAACTAGTGACGTTTTCAAAGATTGGCTTTTAATAAATAGGTTTGAAATGATCAATTCAGTAAAGCAATTTTATGACTAGGCATCGCAGTGAAGCGGGGCTTAAAGCTGGGGCATTAACGCTATGTTGCTGATACTTGTAATGTAACCGTAATATGACAATCGATGGATCAGGCTGTGCCGGAAATGCGAAAAAGCAATTATCGCAAGAAGCTGATGTCGGCAGTGACAAAAGAATTTAAAAAAGGACAATGTATGAGAAATTGAAACGCATCAGTGTAAAACTTTTGCAGAACTAAAACAGATGTTTCTGAAAAGCTGAAAGTTCAATCGAGCTCCTTAATTTTTATTAAGAAGAGTATAATAATATGAACTAACTACGTATTGCGTTTTTTTTTTCAAAGCAAGTCATAAAGAATAATACATACAGGAGATGCTGATGTATAATCCTTTGATAACATTAGTCTTGGAAAGCTGCTTTGACTGAATAGTCACTTGCCGAGTTAACGTGAATTATAATAGCAAACGACGTGACACGTTTAGATTAATCCAACCAGAGAACATAATTATACATCAAGGAAGCCAAGTCTATACGCCGAACTCCGTTTCCTCTGGAATTCTGGTAATAGAAGATAATTAGAGGAATGATCGCATTTCCTTCGCATAAGGGTATCAGTACGCAACCAATCGATAAAGCACATAATTCACTGATAACGTGAGCGTGTAATAATGGTTCCGATCGTACATATGCTTCGCCGTTCTAAATTCGATAAATGTTAAACAAAGGAGGAAGCAAATGCAAGTAGATTGAAAGTAACTTAAACCACGCCAACAAATAAGCAAAAACGAAACAAGAAAGGAATATTGAATTATATTCCAACATTTGGGGAAAGGATAATATAAATAAAATAAAATCACAAGTACGAGGAACGTTTCCGTGGGTTTTAGGAATTATTATATCATTTTTTCTTTAAATAACATTTTCTATTTGTTGGATATGCCCAGTACAATCTTAAAATTTAATTTAATATATTACTGTTAATGATATTGTGCTTGTATACGACTATAAAGTAAGATGAGTGCGGGCTAATGCATCAGTATGCATTGTTCAAATTGAACTTCTTATTATAAAAGTTCGTGAGGTTCGGTACCCTTCAGTTTTCTTAATTGATGAGCATTGTCGAGGAGTTCGATTACTTCCACGTTGGCATGCCCAAGCAGCATTTGTGATCAATCGAAGAAATTTGTTTTGGCTTCGGTAAATTGTTAATTTATTTCTTAACTTATATTAGTACAACGCCATAATTACACCCCGTATGTCGAGATGGTCTTGATTATGGACTGATAGATTAGTCTTTTGGTCGAAGGGTCAACTTGGGAGTATCTTCCTACTACCCAGTGCATTTGTCTTGTTTCTAGTCTGATCTGATCAGCTTTCCATTTGGCATGATGTTAAGTCCACCAACAATATGGAGGCTAAGCTATTTTCTTGAATTTGTTTTTAGTTTTAAGAATTTGGCTATAATTTTCTTATTTCGTCAATTTTCATCAAAATTGTACATGTATTTTTCAATATAATCTCCATTTAATTGAATATACTTATCACAACAAGATACTAATTTTTTTAAATCATTCTCGAAGAACTTTTTTGGAATCACTGCCATTCACATATTAATAGCAAGTTTTAAGTTAGTTAAGGTCTTACAATAGAACATCCCATAATAGTTCTTTCAAATTTACGAACAGATAAAAATTAGTAGCGGTTAGATCTGCCAAATACGGTTAATGTGAAAGCAATTTCCAGCACATTTCAATTAAAACATTCGTCGCTCTTCATGAGGTATGGACTACTACTACTGCTACAATAACGTACTGTTATGGAACTTCCTAGGCTGCTTCTTACAAAGCGCGTGCCGCAATGGGCCAGACAAAAGTTTAGAATAACGATTTGCATTATTCGTGGAATCTTTCAGTAAATAATCCATAAGATTAGCAATCCCCAGAATGCAGTTAGTACTGTATTTCCAACCGACGGAACTACACGTGCTGCGTCTAAAATCTTGCTCACACCCAAACGGTCGTGTAAAATTTCATGAATCTGTCGAGTGCTTATTGCTATACTAATACTAATTTCATTAATAGTTATTCGCTTATCATCTTTCAGTAGATTCTGAAGACTAAAAATACACCTTACAGACGTTGAACGATTTCTAGAAGTTTTACAACCTGTTTAAATTTTTACTAACCAATCGTATGATCTATAAAATTAACACAATTGAAGTAAAACTAAATTCCTGTAACATTCGAAACGTCCCTCGCATATAAGTCAGTAATAGTATTGACACTGAAGTATGTAGGCGAAGTGTGTGCAAGGCAAACAAAATATTTGAGAAAAATACTTAATAAATCAAAACTTCGTATATTTCAATAAGACAAGAAGACCAGGTAAACGACAAGAAACCACAGCAGAAGTGAGAAGTAAGAGAGAAAATTGTGCGGATGGTGCGGTCTTACCGTTAGAATTAAGGGACGATAGTGGAAGGTGGCAAGAAATACTTCAAACCAAGAATGAGCTTCTTGAAACGCAGAAAGGAAAAATCATGCAAGACATGACTATAAGAGATGGACAATATGAAGAAGAGGAGTAAAATCAATGGTATAAAACAAAAGGGGAAATAGGGATGAGACAGAATGGAAGGAATTAGGGCACAGATAAAAATCAATAACTTCAATACCCTCGAATCAGAGAAGCATAGAAATCACGAAAGCAATAATTGAAGAAATATCGTCGATTTCACAATAGAATGTCCAATTTTCATCAGAAAGTCACCAAATATTTTCTACTCTTTCTGAATTTGGAAATTATACGAGAAGTACGATTATTTGGTTTGCTATGTGGATCCTATGTATTCTCCTTATTCGAAACGCTGACAAACAGAACATAGAAAATTCTAAAGCATATCACTACAAAGTCCATATTATAAATCATGGAGGGAATATTTGGATGTATTGTCTCTTCAACTGTAAATATTATACAAACCGAACCGCGTAGATTGGCAAAATAAGGCCAATATTTGTCCTTGCTGGTGTGCGTATATGCCCATTTTAGTATTTACGCAGAATCGCGAAACAGCTTTACATCCCTTCCGGCTACTAATAACCTGCTGACGACGCAAAACATACATTTTCAGGGCAGAGGAGCGGTTTCCTGGAATTTCGGAACTTCGTTAATGTATCTTATCTAATACGTAAAGGAATACAAATTACAGATAGATATCCCTTTCAAAATTCTAAACTTCTTCAATGTCCCAGACTGGTTTTAAACATTTTTACGAATTTTGGGAGTACCATTAACGATTCGCGTTTATGCGAAGTTAATAGGTATTTAATTCTACTGGTGGTAAGTTTAGATGAAGTACCGCATTTGCTAACCTACGTATTTAACAACGGTCGGCTGCAACTGAATACGTAAACGGTTCATTCCGGGAAAGTTGTAACAATACGCTCGTGCTTCCGTGAAATGCGCAAGAACTTTAAATTGTGGATAATTTCTGGTCCTACGATATATGTAACTATGTACGAGAACGGTTTTCTATGAAATTAGTTTCAATACTAACTAAATGACTGAATTTACGAAATGGAAAGTTATGTATGTAGATGTGTTCGGAATATATTCTGAATGGTAATTTGCTGTGTAGGACGGACCATACAATTGTATAGTACATAATTGTCTAATAACTATGGATTAGGAGTGTTGAATATCCAGTTGTTATTCTTCTTTCTACCAGTTCAACTAGGAATTGTGCGAGAATAAACACACTGAATAAAATGCTAATGGGCAACACTGGATGTCATTGAACAATGGATTACGTTTACCAATCATTTCAAATAGAATAGATCCTTTGTGAGGCAAGCCATTAGTTATTAAAGGCTTTAAATTCCGAAACTTATAATACAAGTCGTAGAAAATATATCACTCATACAGCATTCAAATTTATATGCTAGATCAGAAAGCAGAGTAAAAGCTACGGTTGTTGGAGAGAAGAATTGGAACAAGTTTGGTTACCTACAAGACCATAACATAAACCTAGATACTTTCTAGCAAAAGAGGAAGGAGTTTTTCTTGCAATGTTTCAAAATTTGCAGTTAGTTTTGCACATACCCGCTTCTTTTCTTGACGTAATATTTTAAGGGAGGGTGTTCAGTGGAAGATCTTTTGCACACCCCAAACCATCTTTTCACGGGGTGCAGCAAAAATTGAGTAGATTAAAAATATATATGCAATTTATTGGTAGATTTAGATAATAATGGATAGATTTTATGTTCTAATGTCACCACAAGAAGTAATCGCATGCTTATAAATCAGGTAGGCGTGAAGGCCAAGTTACGTCACCATTAGGAAAGACGAGTTTTTCTGGAAACATTGGCATTGGGAGTTTTACTGCGCGAGATATCGCACCACCTTGTCAAAACCATAATTGGCGTCTTGATAATAGTATTGTGGGAAAATCTTAAGTGAACTTACTCCACACCAAACTATTACCTTCCCGATGTTTAAAGGAGATTGATGCAGTAAAACCAGGTTTCCTTATACCCAATATCTGCTTGTTTGTACTTATTTGGTACAACTCGTACGATGGAAATGTGCCTGATCTAACATAATTAAATTGGACAAAATCGTGGTTGTTGGGCTTCAATCATTTTTAAGAGGTTTGGACAAAACTCAACTTGTTTAGTTAAAGCTCAACTCCATATGTCCACGTCTCCTAACACATTCATCAAACATGTGTAGTGCAACGGAATGTCGTCTAGCAGAACGTCGTAGCAGCAGAACAGACTCGTGGAGTCTGCTATAGGGACGCTTTAACACTATCCACATTTCCTGCAGTGCGAACTGTTCATGGATGGGCAGTTTTCTCCTTCGGTAATGCACAAGCAGGCAATCTAGACCTTTACACCCAACTTAAAATCGTTTGTCGTATTGGGATGGAATCTCAATCTAGGCGGTCAAGGTCCTGTCGAAAAAGTCGTATTCGCTATCACAGTTATCGTGAATGCTACCATCTGTCTTCACTATGGAAGTGCGTTAACATGGCTGTCATCTCAAAACCCGCTGAATCACCCATTTAGCCCCATTACTACCTGCCCATCAGCTTTCAGTCCTTGGACAAGTAGCAAAGCGATTATTGCACCACCAGTTCGTCCAGAAGGTAGATTCTAAAGGCCTCATCCCCAACGTCCAGTTCGAATTCAGAGAGATTATTATTATTATTATCATTATTATCTTCGTATCATTAGCTCCTTTCTCAGCAATAGGGATCAAACATCGCTTCTACATCAGGACGAAGTCAAGCGATATCAGTCAGGATTCAGCGCTTTCTCTTCTTCTCTTCAATATCTTCACCAGCAAAATTTCGAGTACTTCGAACATCAAGCACGCCATATACGCAGACGGCGTTGGAATCTTCTCCCCCAACGAGCAGTGAAAACCGTCTTCAAGGTTCACTGAACTACCTGGACACGTCGTACAGCACACAAAGAATCGCCTTCCAACGACAAAAGAGACCGGTAGAAGGCAATTCTATTTGTCCAGTTTCCCTTTTTTAGAAAATTTGGAGAACTATTCATATATTACCAACTGACTTTGTGGCTAACATATGAGAACTTATAAATTGAATCCCATCTATCCAAAGCTACGAGCATCACATATCGACTACTATTCTCTCTCCCTCCCCCATTAATGTATTCTCAATAGCTTGATTTAGTGGAAAAGTTTTAATGGAAAAGTTGTTTATTACATACGCTTGCTTTAGCATGGTCCCGATCAGAATAAATCCAGCTTACTTAAATCGGGTTATCCTGTCGGCTAATCCGCTTGACCTCCTGTCATTGGATCGACCCGGAAGTTCCTCTTTTATATCCATCTGGAAAAGCGGGACTTTTCCGATAGACGTAGCGTGCAGCGAGTAAATATGAATAAATAAATAAGGTTACAATGCTAGAAACTCCACGTTAAATAACGGCGAGAACGCAGTTTATTCTTTCATGTTCTACGTTTGCTACGGATGTTATTCTCGCAGGAATGTAAATATTTCAAAGTGGGGAAAGCAGTTTTATCATCCTCAAATGAACTACATATAATGTGCGTTACAAATGGAAGCTAAGTTTTCTCAAATCACTGTTGCATTTTCGTTTTCCGTAAATAAATTGAAACTTGTTTATCTCAGGCTGGTTCCTGTAAAGTAACGTTGGAAGCTTTTGTTGCAATTTCTGGCATTATATATGAAATATGCGTCTCTATTCAGCAACCTACCTGGATGCATGAAGATCTTTCGTGATGTTCTGCAAACATTCTGTTCAGTTTCTTCGTAAATATGGTGATACATTCTTCCACCAAACGCCTTTTGTATGCGAAAAAGAAAATATCATAATTGTTCCGTGTTCACAAGTTGTACTTGCTTAAGATAAAATGCGGCCGCTCTCGGCACTTAATAAGCCCATATTCTGTTGACAATAATTTGCATATTTTCCAAACTTGTTTCTAAAATTACATTTATTAAATCAGAATGGAAGCAAAGTAATGTACGACGCTAACTATAAAAACATTCCTTCTTATGCATACTAGACGGTTTCCTGAGCAAACACGATATAGAAACTACAAGGAGCTATAAAAATATTAAACAAGCTTATGTACCGAGCACGAGGTACCCATATTGTTACGTTCTCCCACGAATATAAAACACACCACTTCGAGAAATCTGGAAGTCGCATAATATTAGATTCTGCGCCCTAAACAGGCATACTCGACTTTAAAATTTCAACTATCTTTCAGCATGGCAGGCAAATAAAACACAACTCCGCCGACTCGCAAGGAAGTCAATTTGAGAACGGCGAAATATGTAATATCGTTCGATGTACGAATGATATCCATTTTGCATGTGCGATTCGCTGTGAAGAAACAAAGCTTTCGCTCTCCCCCGTACTTCATGGGAAATATCAAATTTATATTCCGGTAATATCGCGCTGCAAAATTTCTATTGCCTCGTCTATAAAAAGAAACACCGTTTCGTTGGAGGTTTGCGCGTAAATATCCACAGGCGCTTCGACTGTATACGTTATACGTTATGCGTGCATATACTAGTAGTGAAACGGAAAAATTGGTAATCTGCATCGACATAGGTACGTACGGATATGACTTTCTCTCTTACAAATAACTTTGAATTTCGTATAAATATTGATGTAATCTCGAACGGTTTACTTCTAAAATTTTGTGATATTCCGTGAATTTTTGTAGTTTATCGTGGATTTATTGAAGTTACCTATTTCATTATACTCAAGTTTCTAGTCGATATCTTCGAAAAAGGAAAAGAAATGATGAATCGGAGGAAACCCTTTCAATGAGGATGTATTGTGAATCTTAAAACCTTTTGTATACAGTGCGCAAGCATCCGGAAAAGCTTGACTTTTAAAAATGGGTCCTCAGAAATGTTTAATATTTTGGGGTATGACATGTCGTTTTTCTTTTTAGATAATACTGATCACTTTGGTATTTTAAATGCAAAAACCTGCATATTGCTTCATTTGTTGCCTCTCATCATTCATCCTCAGTTGAGCGTGTGTCACATTTGAGATTTTAAGTAGTTAGAGCCGTGTTACCTGGTACTAGATGAGGCCATAAAAAGTGCTAAAAAACAAATGAAACCACTAAAAATGGGTCACTGGAAAATGAAGGAGACTAACTTGTGTGAACTGATGTTTGCGGATGATATGGCAATTCTGGCTGAATCAGAAGAAGCGCTACAAAGGAACCTTGAAATCCTAAATAAGGAAATAAAGAATATAAACATGAAAATAAACATCGAATAGACCAAATCAATGATAATAGCAGGAGAAAGGAAAAGACATAACATCAAAATCGAAGGGAGGACAATAGAACAGGTGAATAACTACAAATATTTAGGAACAATAATTCAATGGGACGGAAAAATGGAACAAGAAATTAATGAAAGAATGAAAAAAGCGGCAAGAATGTTTTATATGATAAGAACAACGTTTCTGGGGAAAAAGGAAGTGCCAAATGAAGAACTAGAACAGACAGATAGACTAAGCTCACTACTATTTATAATCATAGTGGGCAATACAACAAAGAAAATAAGGCAAAACGGGAAAGACCAAATACTATTATAGGATGTAAGGTTCTTGAGCCGGTGAAAGTAAGTAATTTAATACTGATATCAAACATCAAGAGTAAGATGCAGAAACTGCTAAACTTGTGGACAGAAGAGATAGGAAACGTAAGAATGGTACTTCCACTCAATACAGAGAAATCAAAATTAAATATAATCAACAGAAAACAAAGGCATGAACAATTGGAGAGACAGATTAAATGTAAAGGAAAACTGATAGAACAAGTCCCCAGCCATTAATATCTTGGCAGCGTAGTGACGAACGATGAAAGATTGCATGCGGAAATAGCAAATAGTGAAAAAGCAAAGCAATTAAACTGGTACAGGCATGTGGTGAGGATAAACTCAGACAGACTGGCAAATATGGTATTTAATATGGAAGGACCTAGACAAAGAAGAAAAAGTAGAACTAGAAGGAAATGGATGGACCAGATCGAAGAGTAGGAAAAGGAACACGGAAAAACTCCAGAGGACCTAAAAAACTAACAGGAGTTGAGATATGGGAGAGGAAATGTACAAGAGAAGGCCAGGGCGTGCAACCTGACGCTTGAAAGACCACTAGAGATCTGATAACGAAGAGAAGAAGGAAGGATTCTTATTAACAACGCAAGTATATAATACCTAAGAAAATATTTGGAACATGCACCGTTGGTATCTTGACAGTGACCTAGTCGATGGTAGAATGCGTCAACTACATTTCTCCAACTTTCTCTTGAAATTAATTGAGACTCGTTGATAACTCTGCAATTCAACAACTGCAAAATTTGAAGGTTTGGTTCTAAAAACCTACTTTTTAGGTATCCCCCTAAAATATAAATCTTTAGGATTAAAATACGGTCAACCTGAAAGTCATTCAATACTTCATCTAATAAAAATTGTCTTCAAATAAGTTTATTAGTACAGGTTCAATTTCGTTTCTTTTTGTGGTCTTTGGATACAATCTTCGAACATTCAGTGTGTCACCCCAATGCCTTAAATTATGACGATTTACTTCGCCACAAAGTATAAAGAAAAAATTGATTTGTCGGTGAAACATATCACGTTCACAAAATGTCCATCAATTGTAATTTTTCCATCATTACCTCATTAAGCTTTAATCTGCAGGGGCATTTATAAAGTTTAAATGATCTTTTCACTTAAGACAGAAAACGGCTTGCGTCATGTACTTGTGCATTTCTACATGAATATCTGCGCGGATTATCAATGAAATTCTGCACTAGTTTTATACGTTTATTGTCCAAATCATACTATACTATTATTATACCAATTTTAAACACGCTATTTTAATTTGTTTATAATACGTCTCTCATTACATGAAGTTTCAATTGTAAAGTATCGGTGACCTGAGACTAAAACGTACAAACAAGGAATAAAACAATAGACGGGTTGTTGCATTTAAAAAAATGATCAAAACGAAAACAAAAAACAAAATAGAAATCGACATCTTCTTACACCACGCCATCCAAAATTTTTAACATTTCTGAGAACCGTTTTTCGAAAAAATCTCCAGATTTCTTTTCATTCCTTATAGATATATATCAAGCCTGATTAGTAAGTGGTTTAGAGGCAAAAATGTTTCAAAACCCGGTATCCATTTTTGCAGAAGCATTTTAAGATTCAGAACTCATCCTTTACACAGACCAAGTTGGTCTAAGGCTTTAAATCATATCTTCCTTCATTCTTCTCTGTTTCCAGTCCAGTATTCCTACTTCTTGCAAGTCCGCTTTCAGCCATATTGTTCTTGGTCTACCTTTTCTACTTTTTTCCTCGATTCCTCAATTTATTACTTGGTTTGAAGTCCGATCTGTTGGTAATCTAGGTACATGCTCTAGCCATACAGTTCTTTGCGTTTGTGTTATATTAGTTAGTGTTGGTTGATTTAAATGAATAACAATAATATAAAAAGAAACCTGATACCTTACTACATTATAATGCTAAAAAGTTTGGTCGATACAATGGACCAAATAACTCGCTGCTACAGTATGAAGCGAATGACCAGAGGATTGCCTTTACTAGTATTTTAGAACGTCTTGGATACAGGTGTGTTACAGACTGCGATCAGGAATACAAAAGACGAAATTGCAATACGGAACTAGGAAGACAATTTATAAGTACTTGTGAAGATAAAACACCAAATCAGCCAAACCCGTCATCATCAAACAAATATGTATCGTCTCGAAAAAAGGAGACGTTGTATTTGCCCAGTGGATAGAGACAGAAAAACAAAAACCATTTGTTACAAGTCCAAACAAAAATATATAAATGGAGAACATTCCATTGTAGTCTTACTATGTAATTCTTGCTCAAATTTTTTAAATATAGAATAAATGAAATTACCCTTACCACACCTTTCTGACGAATTCAGATACGTATTTTGGTAACTAAGTTGCCATCTTCAGTTGAAAACTGGGGAATTCAGTATCACTAGCGAATCCGGCTAATGCCCGAGACGAACACTACACATCACACATGTTCATTGTGCAGTGTTTTTGTGTTGTGTGGTGTTCGTCTTGGGCATTAGCCGAATATCGCTGATGATACATAATTCCCCTAGTTTTTCACTGAGGATGGCAACTTAGTTACCAAAATACGTATCTGGATTCATCAGAAAGGTGTGCGCAGGGTAATTTTTTAATTTGTTATTTTTTAAATAAATATAGTTTTTTCCATTTTTATATACGTTTTACGATTCCTTTAATTCCCTGTTTATTCTGCGTTCTCACCACTCAGGTATTCTTCGTCCCCTGTACACTTTCCTTAACAACCTTCTCCTCCATCCTTCCACTGTTTTCTAGTTAGTCTGGATCCACCAGCGAAGGTCACTGCAAATCCTCTCTCACCGGGGTACGTCTTAGAGAATAGTTATAAAATCTACAATTTTTTATATTTTTTGATAAAATTTATATGGGGTATAGCACAAAATCTACTTAATAAAAAAATGGAATTTCGAACATATGAGAAATTCCCCTTCGCCGACTGGCATGTGCCTTTAAGAATAAAAGCGTTTCCGGCTTAGAGTAGACTCCGTATAGGGGTATTTGCTCCTTATAAGTTATGGTAATTCCTTTATGCCAGTAACTGTAGTTTCCAATAAATTTTAAACATTTTTCAGAATTGCTGTATGTCATTTTTCCAGTCAATTCGTGTTTAATTATGACATAAAGTTTCCTTTGCTTTACATTATGGACAATATTTCTAGGTTGATTGGCTGGAAGTCAGTCCTCTTCAATAGCTTCATAGCTGTTCCGACACAAACCATAACTTATGGATATGTGCAGAATATGTAGACCAAATAAAGAAGTCTAAACACCTTAGAAGACCTACAAATTCTAAATATTTATAGGTTTCGTCGTTTCCAATGTAGTAAGCATCTCGTGCATTAAATTTTTAAGCTACGTTACCATGGCAAACATGGCATGCTATTCAACAAATAATAGAATTGTTGCTCGTTCTAGTAATTAATTTATTTTAATAATTTTGATCGAAATCTGTTGGAGCCGTAAACTACGATAAAACAGCGTGTGCGCAATTGGAGGGTAAATAAATTCGATTCCCAAATATGTCCATTGTCCATACAAAAACATATTTAAAACGTTGACTTTAAACGAATAAATGTGCGTAATTTTGCGGATGCAAATCAGAAAGTATAATTCGTGTTTATCGATGCATTTTAACCTGGAATTGTGTAAATATGACACAAAACAATTTCGAATGGTATTTAATTAAAAGATAATGTCTAATAAAACATGCCCATCAAAATGGTCGCACGTTCACGTCGTGGCCGAAAGTTTTATATTAAAATCAAAATACGTATAATCGAAATAATCAACGCGCGGCTAGAATATTTAATAATTAGTTGTTCGGAGATAATATCCACCGTAATTTATGGGTTGTTTACGGGATTGTGTCGGCGTTATCTCTAGAACAATATAATAGATAAATTTAACGCTGGTATCCCATATGTGATACGTCTATATGTATGTATATATAAAGCACTTACCGCCTTTTAAGTAGCTATTAATTTTTATATCTAGCACATGAATGGAGGAGATATAGCGCTCCCTGCGTAATTTGGCACGATGTAGTAAACGAGTATATACGAGAGGTGTGTGCAGCTTAAATATTGACAACTTCAAAGATTTATAATTTCATCAAAGCACGAGTTAAGGTCCATTGACGACTTACTTTATTTGTCCTGAATGATGCACTCGCATTGTAAATCAGCCAGTCTAATCATTCTGAGACGTGACCTTAGGAATATACAAACCAATAGTGCCAAGGAAACTTCGTTAGCGACGCTTCAATATTATTGTACAAATCTACGACGATTCATCACTGCCATCCTCGCATTGGAATTCATACAATCAAATAAGCGCCTCGAACTAATTTCAAATACAATTACGAAAATCATTCATTTTCCGTTATCCCAAGTCGTTCGAAACCTTTCAAACTTTATCCGCTTCAAGATTATTAAATTTACAACAATAAGCGAAAGAAGTTCCGAACAAGCGTTTTATAGATCAAAATTCTCAGGTAGGTACGTATCTCATTAGAGTTCTCTCCGTAATTTTATTGCTCTCATCGAGCGCTTAACAACTTAAAGCTTCGCCGTTCAAGCGCCTCTTTCGTGTTGATTGTTTTTCGTTTCTTCTCCAAGAACTTTTAGTTTGGCGATTTTGAAGAAAATTTATATCCTACGAATCCAGCTGCGCTCGTTAAATAATGTAAATAGAGTCGGAGAAATAATTGCGTCTTCGTAAGTTATTGGTATTTCGAATAATATAGTGAGAATTCGGGCGGAAAGATGCATAATGATGGAAATGATTAAATTCTGGGATTATGGTATGTGTACTTCTTAAATGCAACGTATTTTTCATTTGTGTAAAGAGAAAACTCTACAGGTCCTAAGTGACGATTAAAACAGGATTGAAACAGGAATTGAGTAAAGTACAACGCGTATGTAGACGTTTAAAATGGTCAAAGGAGCTTCCAGATTGACAGGCCTTTCCTAGAGCCTTGTATAGCTTTCAACTACACGCGCCCTAAACTATAGAATAAGTGCACGCGGGTGTGTTCTGTACAGCACCATTGAATGCTAACCCTAGAATTCTGTTGAAATAAAATACCCGTTTACTACTTTAAGACTGGGATAAACCAGTTGGTCGAAATCAATATTGGAGTTAATATATGTATGTATGAAAACGTTCAAGTAAACGATGATAATTATTCACAATTTTCAGAATTATGTTGTTCGCTTATACATGCTGTACAAGTAATAACAGTAATGCCATGTTCTTTGCGTACCGCCTTATTGCATGTACTAGAAGTGATTGCTTTTACTGTTGTTCCTTCTTGTCTGCCGCAACAAAAGCATCTTTTCCGTATTTCAGTTTCTAATTCTTGGTCATATTGCTCAAAAGACCATGGTTCTAGATCACATGGTAAGCTTTTATTTTCAGCTCGTTCCTCGAGCTGCAGTTTCATCGGAGATATTGATAACTTTTTCAGATAGTGCGGATTATATTTCTTTATTTTCAGAGTATAATTAATTGAAAATAATAAGTAGATCAAGATTAATTTTAGAAGAACGAAAAATTATTTTATAATGCTATTGGAAGCACGAAAATGTAGTACATATTGCAGAGAATTTCAGGCTGATGCACCTACTAGACCCACAATTAATTAAAGAACGATGGTACATGCTATCAATGATGATGATCCCAACAGAGCAAAACAGTTTTGCGCATGGTGCTTGCAAACATAGGAAGAAGAATCATAATTTTTGGGAAAAATTGTTTGGAGCGATGAAGTTACATTCAAATTAAATGGCACAATTAATCGACGAAATTTTACTTACTGGGCAACCGTCAAACCACATGTTGCGCAGGAACACCATGGAATTTTACCAGGAGTATCAGTGTGGTGCAGCATTTCAAGCATCGGATTAATTAGATCATCCTTTTTTGATAGTACAGTGCTAATGGTGCTAATTACTTGAATTTACTGCAAGAATCTGTTCTATCAGGTATTCGGGAGGACTTTGGTGAAAATGGCATATTTTATTTCCCACAGGATAGAGCACCTGCACACTATCATCGTGATGTAAGAACATAGCTTGATGAGAATCTTCCAAACAGATGGGTTGGATGAAGAGGTATCATAGAATACACTGCTCGTTCCCCAGACCTGACGCTACTGGACTTTTTCTTATGGGAATACCTTAAAGATAAAGTCTACGCCAGAAAACCGACGACACTGGAAGAATTAAAAACCGCAATTGAGGAAGCATACGACACAACGCCAGATGAAATGTTTGTTGAAGTTTTGCCCACCGTTGTCACAGAGTATTGACCAGAACGGTAATAATTTTGATCATCTGCAACATCAATTTCAATATTAATACTTAATTAGTCTTGAGCTTTCCTATCTTTATGTGTAAATATTAATTATATCTGAAAAAACTGAAGTTATAATAATTCAAACTGTGATACATTTTTTGGGCAATCTGTATTCGTACGAATTTTCACCATGACTGACATTGCACACTACCTGACTATTTATGTCTCTTATATTCAGCTAAAGAAAATCTTCTAGTTGTTCTAGATGTGATACAGATTTTGTCCAGGGTATCGATTCCACCATTCATTGAATTATAATCCAAAATAATTTCTAGTTCTTTTTGATCTCCGGGTCTATGTTGGAATCATTGACGACAATAAAATTACTGCTTCTCTCATTTGTGAAATAAAGAATATGATCGCGAAATTTTTTGGAATCCAAATATAGATGATTTCCTTTCTCTCTTTTTATCTGGTAAAGACGCTGGTGGAAGTTTTCTCTCATTTTTTCGTTGTCGTTCCCACTAGGGCACCTTTTCCAGAAAATTGCTCTTTTGCGAACCGCTAGTTAGTACATAAATTGCTGCAAATGCAATTTTTTACCTTTTCTTTTCTTGGATGAAGAACGATGTATTATGTCACTTGGCTTATTACATCATTCACAATGCTCTTCAGGTTCTTTGCGACAATTACACTTGTGTTGTTTGATTCTAGGAAATTTTATGTCACAAATATGGTGATAGTTGATGACATAGAATGTCCTAGAATCACACAACACAAATGCTTTCAATCTATATTGGGCCGGTTTTTCTGGCAATTTTAGACCAATACACATCTGAGAGCGGAAATTTAACCGTACCCTTTCTCTCAGTTCTTGCGGCCTTATTGTCAAATCGAAGAGCGCTAAGTATAAATAAAAATCTGTTGCAACCCTTAATAGCCCCAAATATTTGGCATCCGGTGCTATCTTTCGCTCACAGCTCGCGGAAATGAATGTGACTTTCTGTTTTAAACCCAGCTAAATATAACAATCCTGCGGACACAAAAAATTCAATTTTGTGAAATATTTCTTGCACGTATCTTATTGGAATAGGGCAATAAATAAAGATCACTAATTACTATAAATGAAAGTTCTCTTATTTTAAATCAACTGTAGGTAAGGAAAAAGATACGACAGTTTTCTAGAGCTAAAATGCAAAGACAAGTGAATGCTTTCACACATCTAACTCATATCGACCTTTAACTGCAGGTCAGTTTATGTTTTACTTTGAAGTGCATAATTTACGACGATTCTTTGTGTTTAGGTATTAATTCATTAGTCCAAGATCCCAGGGCCGCCAGACGTTACTTATTTTCTGATTAACAAAATGTATTGGACAGAGTAGTGTTAGTATGTACTTTGAAGATATGCGCACCTGTTAGCTTGAACCGGCGGCCAATTTACAGATACCAGGTGCTAAAGGTACATAAAAACAGCGGTAACTTTTCTTATAGTCTGACTGTTGATTTTTACATATGTTTTACACAACATTATTAAAAATTAAGAATCAATGTTGCCAGACAGTTTGGGTTGGCGATAATTTCCGCCAGACACTTTAAAAACCTACAAAAAATAATGTCAATTTACTTATCTTGATTTGCGCATGACCTCACGCAAAATGTGCTCCTATTGGCTAATCGTCTTGATTAGAAGTGCAAAGTAAATGCAGAGATGCTAGATTCCGTTGCATAGATTCAATACAAATCTCCTATTGACTTGCCTGAATGAAATTGCTGGTAGGAATTAAACACACAATGGTACAAGATTAGATTGCACGGCGGTGAATTTGATAGATTTGATTAAATTCTTAGTAAAGCGTATAAGATACACCAGCGCGCATACTTAAAGCTTTATGTCGTATATCTCTCAATCGCAACGAATTCAACATATCAGTTAATGGAATCTCAACAGACACTTGTGATAGAGCTTCCACTGAACGTGGGAAGTTGTAGAATTCAAATAATGGAACCTAAATGCATAATTTACTTGTGTTTTGCAGTTGTATCATCACACATCACACACAACCTGGATACTCATGTAAATCTATTAGTTTCATCTTTCATATAGGACTCACAGAAGACAAGCCTGTCAGATCGAAATGTTACTATTGCTATTTAAATGACAAAAAGTTCTGCAGCAAACGTCGGACGCAACGACCTACCAAAATTCTATATACGTACACAACAAAAGCACAGTATACAATTGAGTTATCTTCGCTCGTAAGATCCATCGGGTCCCTCCTTTGAGAGCACGTCTACATACATACAGACATAGAATCGCTTTCAGGATGTGCGTGCGACAGACATCCGAATATGATATCTACGCATAATAAATAATCTTTATTCTGAAAGAAATTATTCATGTCGTCGGATATTCTACGAATGTTTCAAATTCAGTCGGTAGACATATAAGAGGAGATTTATCATGTAAGTTCAGTCCTCAAGTTTGTTTGGCTGTTTCTTTTCTCTCTTATTAAATTACGTGCAATTTTTCCTTTTATGATACGAATGTTGTATTGTGACTAGCAGAAGATTTTTATTTACTCAAGATTTTTCCTCTTGTTTTAGAGGAAATGCTTCGCATTTATTTTGTGTACGTGAAGTCTTGAAGGTTTCCTGAAAATTAGGTGGGATTACAGTCTTGCTCAAATACTCAAAGATTCGGATAAGAATCGATCTAACTGTAGAACCAGTCAAATGTGTTCATCAAATATGAAGCATTTTGGTTTAATGTGTAATGATGTAGATTGGGCAAGCGACACTCACTACCACTCATTAGTCCTTTTCAAATTTTATTTCAAAATCCGTCATCCTACTGGCGTGATAGCGTGATAAGTTTATTAAGCACTAAGTAATCAAATGTATATTATTCGTTGTTATCTGGCTCCACTACGATGAATGTGATAATTGGATATTTTAGTTAGTTATCTTGACGTGATTGCTTTGGATAAGCTTCATCATAAACTAGGCTTTTTATTTATTTTTAACTTACGTGTTTGGTCACACCGTCGACTAGAAAGCACAACTGGCGTTCAGTATTTCCTAGAAGCTGTGTAAACTATACAAAATTTGAAGGATTACATTTTGTACGTACACTTACCCTCTTATCTGAAGTTCCATATACTGGCCAAATCAACTAGAAACACCAAAAATAATCCTGCAATCTAAGCCAGGAAAGAGGAACCCAACAAATTACAGTCATATCTTACTATTACTGAACTCCTATTAATTATCATTCATTAATTATCAGCAGCAAATGTGCATTTAGCAAGCACGTAAAACGCCCTGTAATTAATCAAGCACTTAAATCCGAAGGATATTGTACGTCATTTCCTAGATGTTAGACTAATGCTTAAAATCAAAGAGTGTTTTCCAATATATTACCTGGACCTGCTGAAATCTTATCTATGTAGCAGAAGATCTAACGATCGGATTCAAAATGCACGGTTCAACATTTTTACCGTAGAATCTGGCGTCGCATAAGACAGTGTCTTTAGGCGCTTGTTATTTTCCATCCCGGAAAGAAAATTACAGCTTGTAATGTGAAATGCAAATATGATGGTTTGCACATTACGCAAATTTAAGAGTCTGAGCTCAGAACTTAATATTTTTGATATTGTGGTAAAGGTATCTTGGCCTAAATGACCATTCATCCATTTTTGTGATGGAAGGGAAGATTTTTCTCCGAATAATGTCTGGCTCTAAAACTTTGCAATGGTGCTAAGCCAAGAATCCTTACCAAATTACTTATAGACGAATATGATGGACTTACAAGTCCTTGCAGGAACTTCCGCTTACCATAGAAATCTTGACAAATCTTAGATGTAACTTAATTCATAACGGACATCAAGCAATAATCGCCAAGCTTAAATCTAACAACCAAATACTTTATTTTGTGTTGGTCATCGACTTGGTTAATGATATCAACTCCGAAGATATAATGATAATTGGAGAAGAAGTTGCTTTTGAGTGGATCATCAGTTTGTTAACAGTATCAGCCTGAAGAGATAACCCTCGTTACGGACGAGTCAATATAGTCTAATGTGAATCGGTCGTGCTCATGAGGTCAGTCAAGCTAAATCGTTGATTTTATTTGTGTTATTTGCGTTTGCACATGAAATATTCCCTTGCAATGTTTTCACGGAATAATAAGCATATTCTGAATGCATGTTTCTGGACTATATCCTATATCTTTTAACGTATCCCTTTGTTGTGGATTATTGGGATCAAATATATTATTATTATTGTTGTTACGCAAGCCAGAAATCATTTTCACAAATAAGTTGAATATTTTCACAACAACCAAGGGACTGGACAAGAAATCATTTGAAGAACTTGACTGCCAGCATCTGGTTTACGAAAGGGTTGTTATCCGATTAAGACACAAGAGCTGGTGTTTGCGCATTGTGCCTAGGAAGACATGTGGCGGTTTTTCAGACTGTGCTATTTGCAATAGCAGAGTATGGTGAAGAAATCAGAGGGGACCGGGCTGCTGCACGCGTAGAAAAATAAACATAATAACCGATAGGCAACCATTATGAAGCTTATTACCAGATCGATACTGCTAAAACATTGTAAAGAAGCCCAGAATGAACTGGAACATGCACCATTGTGTCCTTGATCTAGGTACCGGAATATGAGGACATAAAAGGCAACCTTATTGCCGAGGAACTACCCAAGGAAATATCAAGAGGACGCTTCTTATCATCAAAAGTTGTATGTGAAATTGCAAAGTATTCAACCAGACAGGAGATCTTGTTATACGGTAGAAAAGAACATATTTCAGACGAGAATTGTAACTTTCCTCAAGGGTACGTCAACAGGAAGCTTCTTATGATTAAAAGTTGTATGTAAAATAGCAATGTATTCCACCAAACACGAGATCTTGTTATAGATGGAAAAAGAACATTTTTCGGGCGAGAATTGTAACCTTCTGTTCAAAGCTTTTCAAAAAAAAATAAGCAATTTCCCATTAAAACTAATTACAAATAAAACAACCAACCGTCAACATAATTGTCCGCAGCATCAGGACGCAAGTAACTTCCTCTGTTTCCGAACGTATGTACGTGTACAAGTCTGCCACATTATAATGTTTCCCTATAGTATAGGAAACCCTAAGGGCAGTTTTTGAAACGAAATTGTGCTGCAAATTTCAATTTTCAAGTTGAACTATTATTTGCTCGCCTACACGGACGACATCATTTCCGCGGAATATCCGTTGAATTTTCCGCACGCTAAATTGCTGCGAGCAGTGAAAATTCCAATTAATGTAACAATGCACCTACATGCATCGGAAACGGCGGGTCTAAATTTTGTTATCTCGCATCGGTTACACTCCTCTACCTCGGTATATCATTCGTAGGAACCGAATATTTTCTCGAAGAAATACAGTTGCTAGTTATTTCTGGAGCACATACCTCGTCTTATCTTAGACGGGTAAATTTGATTAGATGTGGATTCAGACTTGGAATGAATCGGAAGGTACGTAGAGACATTTGGAACATTTGCTGTGAGGATTAGTCCAATTACATTTTAAATCGCTTAGGTTGTGGGAAATAAACAGTATATGAAGATGGTGAAGTTGCATTAGAAGTATTACACAAACGGGTCCTCGTTGTATATCACCCGGTGATGCTTCCGTACGAGCAGTAGTTGTTTGATAGAGGAAGGCGATAATTGTATCTATTTTGCAAAAATCAAAGATTTGTGAAGTGAAAAGAGTGTTTCTGATAATTTTATACTTCTTTAAGGTATATAGAATTAGTTTACGAAAGGATAACCGGCATTTCTCTCCCGAATTTGTGAATACCAAATCTAGAGCTGTAAGCAGTAGTATTTTCGGCTTTAGTAATGGAAGTACAATTGTGTCACATATCCCAAAAGAAGGGAAAAATGTCGTTTTGGTTTCAAGCATGCACAATGATTACCAAGTTGATGTAGATACAAGTAAACCCGAAATAATTTTGGATTATAATGCTACTAAGTCTGAAGTTGATGTAATTGGCAAGTTTTGCCCATTTTCCCTGGTTTTTGTTAGCATACAATTTAAACGTGTTCCGATTTTCCATTGTTTCAGCAGTGGTACGCAAATTTTTCTTTAGTATGTCAAGATGTATCCATTTATTCATAATTCAATGAATACCAGAGTTTCCACACCTGATGCTGATATACACCTCTATACTAATTGTGAACCTTCGCCATACATTGCAGACGATCGAAGATTCTTTTTCCGCAGTTCTTCATTTGTTTCCTGCCACACGATCACCTTCTCATCAGACCCGAAAATGTTAGACTTGTATTCGTCAGTGAAGATTACGTGCACGTACTCGTAGAAACTTCCTAGCAAACTTCACTCGTTTCTTGCTATTTTTTGTCGCTTATGGAGGGTTTAATTCTAGCCGTTCTGCCATGACAGCGATGGTTTCTTAATACCCTTTTAACTGTTGAACAATCTACGGCTTTGTATAGATAATTATCAACCTCCATTACAATTTTAGGAACTCTTATTAGGGCTGTCTTCATTCATTTCACTCTGCTTCTATTTATTATTTCAACAATTTGTGAGTAACTTTTACCTTTCTGATAATGATGAAGCATCAATTCGCCTTCAGCAACTGTAGTTCGTCTCATATTTGCGCAAAAAATGAAATTCAAGTAGTGTGCGTATTTACTTAATGACTGTATATTATAAACTGAAAAGTCCATAATAGAAATACGATGGTTTATATTTACTTCCTTAGAATTAAAATTTTATTAAATGGAATGCATATGGGCAAGATATATACTAGTATCTATTTAAATATACTATAACATTTTGAATAAATATACATTATCCTAAATACAATAGCATTGTTTACCTTATTGCTCGTTATACGATTTTAACAGACACTAGCCGTATATTGCTTCTATATTAATTTAAGAGGAGCAATTAAAGAAAACAAGTAGAGAAAACTGACCCCAGGCTTCTTCACGACAAAGGGCCCGTTCACATGGCGCGTGTTTCCAAGGTCGTCCTTAGAGACTGTTGTTTCGAAGAAATAAACCACTCACCTACAGCTTGAATCTGGCCCCCAGTGACCTATTCCCAAAATTAAAAGAACTTCGTGGAAAACGGTTTTCCGACCGTGAAGAGCTCAAGGTAGCAATAAATATATACCTTTAAGACAGAGAAGGCGGTATTTTTTACAAGGAATTAAAAAGCTAGTTTCTATATGTAATAAATATATTAATGTCATGGTAGATCATATTAGAAAATAACTGTTCCAGAGATAATTATTCTTTTTGTTCATACTAATACTGGGAATACATTGGAAACCGCTCGTAATTGGAAGTTCGGTCCCACCAATCTCTCGGAGATATACCAAAAATTAAACTCGAACGAGAATTCAAATTCGACATTATAAAGTTAATGAAGCAATATCCTTTAGTTTTTCTGTCTGGAAAAACGTAATCGAGCTATAATTAAAGCCGGCTGTCTCTGTAATAAAACGCGATCTGTAAATCGATTATTCTGCCAGTTTTAAAGTGGCCCCGGTTTTAATGAACACGAACTATTTTTATCTGCACGGCTAAAATGCTAATACATCATTACTTCTATCGTTTTGTTTTCCAAACCGTCGCACTATCAAACCGGCCTCGAATCGTATATCGAATTCAATGTGCGCGTCCATTTCGAACGCCAAAACTTCTAAAAGTAATTTCATTCAGTAGGGAGGTAGACTTTCCGCAGTCGCGGCGAACTAAATTATGCCGAGGCATTTCGCGATGATAAGAGCAACGGATTGCACGCAAAGCACGCGAGGGGTGAGACGTCCGACGCCAACTCGAATGGGGTAGGTTTCGTAGACGGGTAGGCGTACCGACGCGCTCAGAACGTCGCCGTTTTTCGTACCCTACGGACGTCGTCGTCGGGACGCGTACGCCGTGCAGACGCGAATCGAGTTTTCCGCTACGCGAGAAAAATCCGACGGGAAATTTTCCTCCGCTATCATGATTTCGTAATACGAGACTTTAAATAGGGCGGAAAAGGGGAACTGCCCCCAAAAGCGTCGCGCATATCCGCGAGGAAGTTTCGCGCGAATTAAAAACTTTGCGTCGAAGAAATTGCGAACAATTCCGCGCCGCCGAAATTGAAGCGAGATGACGGAAAATTCGTACCGAGTTTTCGCGAGTTTGCTAGTTTTTGCATACTGTGCGACTTTAGGTAAGTAATCTTGTATAGAAGAAATTGAGCTCGATGCGGGAAGCTGAAATTTCGCCGTCCGTAACGAGGCGGAGACCAACAAGTGGTTCTGAAAAATTAATATTTGTACTTCGTCTTGTCCGCTGAGCTTTTCCCGGCGCTAATTTCATCAAAGTTCGCGCTTACATCTTCTTTTAGGGAAAGTTTTGTACTTCATATTGTATTTATCGATTGCGACTTTTATAAAAAAATTTTTGTTTAATTGCTTCTCATCATAAATACCCTATAGGGAAAATAGGGAATAAATATTTTTAAAGAAATGAAGCGTGCTAAACGTGAGTTACAAGAAATTTATTAAATCACCTTTTAGGCACTTAGAGATTGAGCTTTAAAAATATGTTTACCTTCTGAATTTTAACGACTTTCAGGCTATAAAACCTGATCTCCAAGAACCTATAAAATTGTCAATAATTCTTCGAAATATCTTGCTATCTCAGTTTCTTTTCAAGTCTCATTGATTTTAACAAACGTCTACAATAGGAGTAGTATTCATGAATGTCAAACAAGCTTTATTATTCACGCTTATTGGAAATAAAGAGGACGCGACGATGTTAAGAAGAGATTATAGCTACTTGACGCAGGAAAGAAAGTTAAAAATAACGAATTCTAAACATACCTTTCTTGAATTTTCTTTGGCAGGAACGAAACGGAAAATAAACATACATTCAAATATTGATATATGTACAAAAGCCTATGATTTTAAATTAAATTGAGAAGTTCGCATCAAACTCAAAATTGAATACACACGTTAATTTATTCCTACGGAGATATTGATGCGTGGTGTTATGACTGCTTCTTGTAGTAACCCCTTTAATGCTGTGCTAGAGTATCAAGATTGACACATGTAGATATATTTACTTATCGAATACTTGAAGGATTTTCAGTTTACGCTGGCCCTCTAAAGATTGGCAACGTTGCCAATGATTTTTCAAGAAATCTCCAGAGCAGCTTCCGTTATAATCTTTCGACTTCCGCTAAGGAAACTAGTTCAGTTACTTTTTATCCGAATCGGGTGAAAAATTGTACGGAATCTGCTGGAAATGTTTGTGCATACCAATTTTCTAGACATGGACAAAGGTAGTAAAAGATTTTATTCCTCACATTTGTCTCCTATTAGACGACCAATTTACTACAACCATAAATATATTCGATACGTTTGTTCCTTTCTTCTTAGCTTATTTCCTAACAACGTGAAAGCGAAAATACATTTGTAGGGAATAGGATGACCAGAAATATTCACATGAGATACAGCATGAAATCATTGAAGAAATCTGAAACCTACACGGACATGAGCATTATCCAAAAGAAAATTCCACGTATTTCCAATACTTAAACTTTAGCCCACAACGAAAAGCTGGAAAGCTCAAACAATGCAAATATAGTCGCATTCACATACAATAAGGTAATATCGTGTGTGTATTAGTTACACGTCATTCTTCTATTTTATTAAATTTCAGAAATGTACAAATTTTCTACGTTTGCGAATAATAATAAACGGCGTAGTAAATAAACGGCGCAATATCGCTTTTATTTACCTTCTGACGAGATATTCGCGCCTTTGTTCTCGCGGTTTTTTCCATTAAATTTTCCTCGGCTGTTTTTTCTTTTCGTCTTGCGTATTAGTGAATTCCGTGGCGTTTATTACTCATTTGTTCCGCAAAAATTTTAATATTCCATTAAATCAAATTCCTTTTCCGTTAATTCCGGGCTTTGTAAATACGCAGGAGAGTTACTTAAATTACCGCCCTTTCTTGCAAATTGTTCATTTCAAATTTCATCACGACTAACTGTGTGTAATTAATTAAACTACACCACGATATCGTAAGGAATGGAATTTTTTGGATGTTCTGAGATATACACCATTGTTCTTGTGAAAACAATTTATTGATGGTCAATAAGTTTAGGTTGGTTTCCATCAATACTTGCTGGTAATCCTAAAGTAAAGAAGTAGCGCGTAATACACTCAAGCAAAATGGTTTCCAGAAACTACATATATCCACCACCATTTAAAGATGTAGATATTTCGGCAAGTAATCCTTCATCTTAATGGATACTAGAGGAAAAGTGCATCGCATATGAATTGTGGCACAAAACTTGCTCCACAAATAAAACTGTTTTGTTTACTGTTGATGTTTCATTCATTCATTTTCAGAGTTGGTCACCAATAGAGCGGGTACTTATGCATTATGGTCTGTGTAGCGAGATGTGTGTAACGTTCTGCCAAAATCAAGGAATTTTTATTTCGCTTTTTGACTAGCTGAACTGTTCATAATTGTGATCATCTTCTAAAAGTCATAGCTGATTAATTTGTACCAAACAGCTTCCAAAGACAAACATTAAAATAAATTTGGTTGCGTCCTTCATCGTTAAGATCTAAGTCAAAGAATATAGTTTGATTGCTACATTCCTTCGAACAGGTAGCACCCTAGGCAACTATTTTCGTGGGGTGTTTAATTTCTTGACTACGTTTCAACGAGAATAGAGCAAGAAGAAGTCATATCTTCTAACGCTCGTCTCGCCCTCCTACATTCTGTTCTAATTATTTATTTCTTTTTTGAAGTAACTTTCTAAAGACAAGAATTCACAGTTTTGCGACCTATAAATCGATTTCTTACCATTGTTTTTCCTTTATCTTCTACTTCTATTCGCATTTTTCTTCCTCTTCCTCTTCTTCATTCATCTTCCAACGACTCTCTTACCTGATGCTGCCTGCTTATGTTCATCCGATTCTTTTCATCTTTCATGTATTCATACTTCTTACATCTTATATACTGTACATTTGTTGTTTTGCCTCATTATAATCATGACTCTATATCACAGACGACATAGACTATGGAAGCTAAAGCGCTACACAAATGTGATGTAAACGAGGTGTATATATCGAGGCTTTGATCGAGACAAAGAGATCTATATTGTTCGGAGCCGATATGTTAATAGTTTGGTCTTCTATTTAGTCTAGAATAGTGCTTACGTAGTGACTTAATGTGCCCTTGTCCCCTGCAGCCCCGTGCACACGTCTATGCCCTATATCCTTTTGCAATCATTTGAATTAATTAAATCGACCTTGAGAAATACTAAATTAAGATTTATTTGAATTAGTTCAATAACCACCGCGACTTTATGCTTCGCGTTCGGCACTACTTCTCAAATCGTTTGCGAAATTTGTTTGCCCTTGGGAGCGTCTAGTTTGATTTAGATAAGAATCTTAGGTAATTTGCTCAAATATAGAATTATTGTGAAAGTCATCTGTAACCACCCCGAGTATGAAGTGTGAAAAGTGGAAGTACTCTTTCGGACCTTTCCGGGGAAAATGGCAAACACCTTGCCGTGTTTTTCTATAACCTTGCAGTAAAAGGCTAGTTTGGACCATTGCTGAAAAATTGTTTTCCCTTAGAGTTGTTGTTGTATACGAGCTGAATTGGATTTTAGTGGTTTTCGGCATCCAAATCCATTTTCCTCATTGCGTTTGTGGCGGTGGGCTAGTGCTTATAACGGGAAAAAACGGGAACACATTTCACATTTAAAGTCCTGTTTAAACAACAGGTTATACACATACCAGAATGTGGGCACAGATTTCCAGATATATTATACACATCAGGTTGGAAGGAATTATATCGAAAAAGCTATATTCTGGTATTCGTCCTAATTATGTAGTCTTGAGCTATATAAAAAACATTTTCATCGTTGGCTCACACGATTTTAACTATATTTCATCCCATAGACATCTCAAATTTCACAATTCACAATTTCACAATATTTCCGTAGTTATGCTGGGATTATGGCCAAATTTTAATCTGGTTGTTGTGCAGTGAAATCTGATCTGTGGTAACATTGTTTAAAATAATTGGAAGGATCAATCAAGGCATTTACCATACTTCTTCCTACCTTGTGGCGCGGATAAGCGAGTACCGTTTCTTGAAGGTTGTAGCTCAAAGGCCTGTAGTGTTTTCTACAAAATTTGTTCGAAAAAGCACGTTCAAATGAACACTAATTCCTTTACCACAGCTTCCATCTTATCCATATAGTTGGTGCAAATTGTAAAAAACTTTTGACATGATCGAAAGGTTTAACAAATTTAGATTACCAATAAAGGACATGAAGTGGACTTCGATATCTTTAGCATAATGATCATTATTGCCGAACCCCAGTTTGAAGGCGATTATTTCTCGAACAAATGCGTCAATATTGAGCGTTGGCTGATATACGTAACGCAAAGTCCAATGAATCCGATTAAAAAATTGCTAAAATGGTAACGTAGGAAATCGAGCGGGATGGTTGCACGCATTCATATGTGCCCTTTCAGTAAAATCCGTGGATCACATTCATCATTTTTAAACGAGACGTTAGTATTCATTACTTCCGACCAGTTGCTCCTCCTTATAAAAAATTTCCGTTAAAAATGCCTTTTATCAAAGTTCTACCAAAACATTTTACTTTTCTGTAGATTCTTTATACTTATTTATTTACTTGTCCAAGATCTAAAAGACAATTAGAGGGTAATGGAGAAAACATCAATGCGATCTGATAAAGAGTACACAGCGTTGGAAATTCGATTTATCGAAGCGTTGGTGGCAACGTTCGTAATTGATGCAGCAGTTATCGTACATTATCTGCACCACAATACGCATGTTTCGGCTGAAAGATTCCGTGACTTGCCGGCAAGCCTCTTTTTCCATCTGCGACTACATTTTTCAGAATCTGTTCAAATCTTATTTGATTATTTTTCTACATCATCGTCATTTATACCTGGAAAATTAGCAAAATTGGGTATGCTTTTTTTCTTCGTTAGTAGTGATAGATATGTCGTATGTATATATTATAAGTAGCCTTTCTGTTCTTGCTCTTGGTGTGCAATGAGAGCCCAGATTTTGGACTCCATTTATCGATTCAGGAACCCTGTACTTTAACTTTATTTCTTAGGCAAGTGTGTTTGTCCTTTGAGTCCAAATCGATTTAATATTCTTCCACCTCAATAGCGAAAAACGTTTATGCATCATCATCACTTCTTCGGGAAAGTGGAAGGAAAGGAATTCCAGATATTCTCTTTCAGACACCGAGTACACATGAAATCCGAAAAAACGCCTCGATATTACAGCGTGCTGAACAGAACTGAAGCCCATTACCTCCGGAATTGTAATCTAGCATATGGTACATACCTCAAATGCGTATAATTATGTGCCTACAGGAAGAGCAATGAGAAGTTGTTGAAACTAGGAGAATGAAAGAATTTCTTAAAATCAACCAAATAGGTTGAGAATACCAACTGGTCTTGCTACGTATCACATATTTTCGAAACTACAAGAAGTACTTCCCTTTTTTGGTGAAAAAGAACTGGTTCATTGCATTACACAGCTTTACCGATTAAACAAGAACAAGAGGGGGACAAGTTTATCTGACAATTTTGTTTGTATACACATACGGTAGGTGTTATATCACCGAAATACACGCGTCGCTGTGTATCGTACATAAATACGCGTACGCATAGCGCTATACAGATACATGCTTATCAGTATTTGTACATCGAACGCTAGCCGTCTTTCATTTCGCGAATCGTAAATTTCGTGCAGAAATAGATGTTATTTGCCCCTTTTACAACGCATCTGCGTCCCGTCTTTAAACAACTGTGTATATATGTATAGAAGGCGAACGAATATTTAATTTGCAGTTTTTTTAAGAGTACCTACAATATGTTGCGTAAAACCAGATTAAGGTCATTGTACACGATCATATTTGTAAATGCAAATACAATACGTAAAGCGATTTTCATTCATTCATTTCCAAACTTTCTGAACGGCTTCCATATCTTCGGATATGCGGAAACACATCCTTTGGCGACGTATCGATTTACTGGCGCTGCTTTGTTTTTATTACGAAATCATAGACGATATAAATATAAACACTGTCAATTCCTTTTGTGTAATCAACGATGTTTATATCTAGGGATATTTATTTTTAGGTATTGGATTGGATAACGGTTATTGTCGCAGTTTGAGAGTAAATTTGTAAAGGGAGATATACTCACCGTTAAACAATAACAAAGTTACCTTTTAAATTACTCTCTTACGTCTTTCGTTTTTATGTTAACGGTATGGGGGTCCTAAAATAAGGCAAATTTACTTGGAGAAGTTCTTTGCACTTCGAAATAAATATTGGGGAAAATCTATGAGCAGTAAACATCCCTTTTCTCTGTAAAGGAAATGGTGCAGATTATCTAAACATGAAATGTACAGGCATATACAACGCAACTACTAGTCGGAAGCATTCGTGAGAATTGGCTAGAAAAATAACGCACACTGGAGGTATCTGTATATATAAACAGAGTCCGTTATGAAAGTAATGCGCATTTTCTGGAAAAGAATTTATTGTTCTTATCGGAATAAATGCTTAAAATTCTTCGAAATAGTCCCCTCCTGCATCAATGCACTTGCGAAGACGTGTCTGTCACGCCTGGAAGGCATACTGAAACTCCTCCACAGGAATGCCTTTTAAGAACGTGGTAACAAGCGTTTGGATGTTTTCCGCAGTCTTCCAATGCTTTCCTCTGATCTCTCTCTTCAGTTGGGGAAACAAAAGAAGTCCCCAAAGCACCCAACTTCCTTCTTCAGAATCCAACGAGTATTATCACTGGCGCTTCATGTAAGGCGGAGATCTTTGCGCACCAACTGCAGGTCATTTGTGAGGATCAAAAGGACATCGATTCAAACGAAAGCCTGGACGAGAGATGAAGTAAATTCGACTATGGAGCGTTCCCCACACAACTTTCCTCTAAATTGCAGCATTTTCCTTAGATATGATGTTTTGTATTGCATTTCAGTAGTTCGCTCCTGTCTTAGAGGCAAGACACTTACAATAATTACCTAAATCTTTAAATTCCAGTTGGGTTTGTGATTACATAGTTCAGATAGACAGTTCTTGATACATACGTACTTCAGATTCCTCAGATAGTTAGAGAAAACCCTACAACATTTATTCCCCACAAGTCTCTGCACCCCCAATTTCAAAGATAGAATCTTCAATCAAAGTCTAGCTATATATCTTCGTAAGTTTCCTCGTATTTTTCTTTAAATGTCTATGTCTGCTCCCAGCAACGGAAAGCATTTTCTTCTAACCCTAACGCAAAACGTTGACCCAATAATCTTTCACATTCAACTTACGAAAATTCAATGAGAGCTGTCAAGACCACATAAATAGCTATTCATCTCACAGTGGAAAAAGAAGGCACAAACAACTCTTAATAAGAAATATCAATAACAATATAATTGCTAACTTCACTACCAGTTTGACCCAAGTAGAAAAAGAGAAGATGGCCGACTTGGAGGCACAAGCTGGAAAATATGACTAAAGCGACGGAAAATGACCTACATATTTTAAATGAAAAGCAGTACACTTGGCGATAAGGATCACAAAGCGATTTGCAGAGAGATGCTAACCAACTACATGCTAATTACTACCAAGTTGTTTGAAAATAATCACTTCAAAGATTGAATCGAATTCCTTGAGAGTGTACCGCGAAAATAAATAATAGGAATACATAGCTACCGAATAATTTCTCGGGACAAGCCTCCTGAAGAGACCTGGAGTTGGTAAGAAAAGTCATAATACAATATTGGTTGAGATTTTTAAACGGGCTAACTCATCAGGTTCTAAGGCTATGGTCATTAAAGTAAATCTTTCATCGTTTTTCCTTCACATTCGTAACATTAGAGCAAACATGGTTCGAACGGACAGAGATTGTAGAAACTTCTACCATGCGATCGACTTCAAGAACCGAGTGTTTTTATCAAATTGAAGAAGAGGGCCCCGAAATCGCAACCGAGGGGAACAATTAATGGAAACAAATAATATCCAAATTGCAATATGTTTGCTTCTCGTTACTGCAAGGCTAGATACTTCAAAGTCAACACTAGAGATTTAATAAATGGTTATGAAGAATCAATGGTCGTTGGTGGTTATCGTCTACATTGATAAATATTCAACAACATACTAGTGCGGAAGTCGTGGAGAAGTCAAAATATAAGAGTGAACTGGAACAACTTGTAAAAAAACTGGAAAAACTGCGAAAATTAAATTTCGTTGCCGAAAGAGAGGAAGTACATCTGCAAGTGATGGTGGATCCTGAAACTCTTGATATATAAGCACTGATAGATGAATTGTCGAAATAGAATTAGGTTGTTCGATGGTTAACGGCAAAAAACGTCGACATAGTTCAAGAAATAGAATTTGTAAAGGAGCATATAAGTGATGCCGAAGTTTGCTTCGAAGAGAGTCTCACGCCAGCAAAAGCGAAACCGAAAGAAACAGAAACTAGACGTAAATGGTAGATTCGAAAAAGGAAGGTCGCAAGAAGCTAAAGATAAATTACCTACTAGAAAACTTGAAATGCGCAGCAAACGGGAACGATTTAAAGAATTTGCACAAGATACGTTTTCCATTAGTGAGCACATAGAGAATATTAGAGAAGTGTCTGAAATTCTATCGGCAATTAATGCCATAGGAATTAACGCAAAGAGAGCAGAAAATTCGTCAGAAAACTTAGAAGAAATCAAGAAAAATACAAGGAAATTATTGATTAATGTTAGACCTCATGATTCGCTGACAATATGGTTACATTCTTGTGGGACTTATATGGCATCTCTGGAGCTATAACAATAAAATTTTGGAGGTTTATTATTGTTAAGGTTCGACAAAGGCGCGTCTTGTTCGCTCAAAAGGCAGTCTTTATACAACGAACAAGACACGCGTTTGTCGAAACAAGCCTATAGACCTATACGAGTTTGATATATGTGATGGAGCAGATATATATGTCTGTATATAGACTGTTCTTTCAGTGAACAAGACGCGCGTTTGTCGAACCTCAATTATTATGTAAGGCAGAGGAGACGACATTGGAATTGGTAACTACAATAGCAGTAAATTCTAAACTCATCTCTGTAAGGGTGAAACTTACACAATAATTTAAATGAGACATTTTTAGGCATGTCTCTTACAAGTGCCAGAGATTCACCGGTAGCAAGTTACACAGCCGAAGAAGTTGATTAGCTAATCATGAAACCAATAGAATTTAGAAAGAACTCATTCGCTTGTTCTTCATAAGTTGTCTACTGGTAAGGAAACATCTTCAATCCGAGAATATAAAAAAGTGAACATTATCCGTAAATAGTCCTTACAGTGGAGTCTTCGAAATGCTCTTTTATTTGCCCAAATTCGTTTTAAGGAGATGAAAGCGCTCTCCACAATTTAGACGGTGTTTTACTTGTTGCAAAAGATTCATTCTTAAGAGGATGGGGCTGCGAATCCTTACTTTTTTAAACAGAAATATATCATCATTTCTATATAACTGATAAAATCCAAACTACTGAATATCTTGCTGTAATCCTAGAATATTTATTCAACTCATCAACGAGTTATGTCAAAAAAAAAAAAAAAACGTAAAATTATCTAAATTTTCAAGGACACTCTGACCTCCTTAAAACGAATTAGGACCAGTAAAGGAATGGTTCCGGAGATTCGTCCATAGGAACTATTTACAGATAACGTTTAATTTTTTCTAATTCTCGAGTTGGAGCTGTTCTTTTGTGAGAATAGGAACTTGATTAACTGAATATACAATTGGAGATTTTTCCATTGGTATAGCAAAGGCAGGAACCATTCCATTTGAGTTTACTGTAAGCTATACGATTTTCTATTCACTTCATCGGGATTCGAAACTGTTTATACTGATTCTGTTTACAATTATTGTAGTTCCTGTGTAGTTTTAGGAGTAGGAAAACCTGATGAAATATTAATCATTACGATCATCTGCATTGCACTTCCGTCAGTATCCTTAAAACGTTTCAACTCCTCCGTTTTTCCTATTTTACTAGTAAGGTAATATTTCTTCGTACTGCCATTGTAGTTTCCTAACATCGTTGGTGTATTGATTTGTGGTACTTTCAGCTTTTATTTCAGAATTCAGCTCGTATTCTACGTATAAACTTTGTTTGACTCTCCTCTGAACTTAAAGCACGTTGGGCATTGAACTAGATGACACTTGGTGTCCATGGGGAATACGTTATCGTGATAGACGGACGCGGAATTGCATTTCGTCCCGTTCAGATGCGGTAGATGTAAAACTTTGTAAAAATCGAACCTCCGACTCCTTACGAAATATGCATGCCTGTTTTGATGTTAGTCTGGTAGTTTTGACAGTGTTACACGTGTCATTTAATTTATTACGCGATATGGTACGCAGGTGAATAAATTTATCTACTCAATTCATTGTTACACTCTACCAAGCACCCCCTGTAAACCCTTGTTTACACAACGGGCGCGCGTACCCCGCGCCCCATTTAACCCTCTTATAACTTTCCGAAAATCACCTCAACTAATATTCAACGCGTTATCCGACGCAATTTCCCGAAATCTGTATTAGGCCATTACGATCCTCTCTAATCTTCCTAGTCGAATATGTAGCTTGACGGTATGGATATGATCCTAGGGACGCTCATTGGTATTATATGCGTTCCTCCACCCTCTCTTCGTTTCGTGCCAACCTTCATAATCCGGATTGTAAACAAACAGGTTCGAGTATATAAATACGAATGGAAATCGGATCGATCTTATTTTTCGGACAAATTATTTTCGATTATTAATCGCCGATGACGACAACTATATGGTCGAAACGAGCATAAATATTATTGCGATGTGGACATTGATGCGAAAGAGGATTTATTTTCTGATCTCGCGATGTCATTGTTTATTTGCTATTTATACAAATTTTAGTGTTTAGTATAATTTCGACGTATGTATGTCAAGTGTGTTAGCGGATGACTAATGTATAAAAGTTAATAAATTGCCTGTCGCTATGATGTAAGCGCTGGTACAGATTTTGCCAAATTTAGCTGCAGTGGGAATTGGGAATAAAGGGTTAGAAATCTATCTAGATAAATACATATATGATTCTATCCAAGATGATCTGGAAGCTATTTTTCTGAGTACTTCTACCTATATCGACGAGTTTCAACAATTTCAACATCAACGGAGGAGTTTTCTTCTACCTCCATACATCTCCGAGAAAATAACCAAAAAGGAAAGTTCATATTAAAAGTCGACGAACTCGAAGGAAAGCAAAAGCGAGAAGTCATTTGTAAAAAGCGTTTGTAACGAATAAAGCTTACGCTCGACACGTTTTACGCTCGATCATCTTCCTTTTGAAGAAAATGACTCCCTAAACACCGCGTACGTCCTTGCTCTCTCCGATTTCGAATTCTAACGATTCCATTTCACAAGGCACGCGCAAATATTAAATATTTCGAAACGAAGCAACAATAAAACTAAGCAAATTTTTGCTACAACGTCAGCAATTCACGATAATTGCAAATACTAAAGAGACCCGAAGTATTCGACGTAAGCTTCGCTTTTATGATTATAACGCCCTACAAGTATACGAACCGTGCTCGAGAGTGGCGTTCGTCGAGACGACGACGAGGACGACCTTCCGAAATTCAATGCGAAATACATTGTAGCGGCAGGAGCATCATCTCACTTTTATTGTTATTTAGGTAATTGCTTTTCCGCGACGACACGAAAGCGACTTCTACGCAGAACTTCGGGCGGATACCCTAATACATCTTCCTGTTATTATGGCGCGGCCTTTTGACGTGAAAGACGAATTGTTTCGTTTTGCAGTTATGCTTTTAATTTGCTAATTTATATGTGCCGGGGCTTATTTCGTTGCAGGTTTGCGCTTAAGCGCTGGACGGATACGATAAGCTTGCTTGTGGAAAGAAATTTTCATATGTATGCTAAAATTATTTCCTGAAGCAATCACTTAGAAAATTGAGTTTAGTTTGTGCGTCGTTGAAATCTTTTCTCTTACATCAACTATGATAAATGACAGTACCCCTATAAAAATTTGAGCACCAACGAGCTCACCCATGCACATGAAGGATCGTAGGATATGAATGGAGTAGATAAAATAAATTTCGAAACGAAGCACCTCCAGTTCTGTATACTTATACCGGCAATCGCATGCTTAAGAAAGTATCTCCTTTTAATACAAACTAATTCTGCCAGAAAATGCCATATTAAATATTATTATTATGAAAGGGCTTTAAATACGCATCAATAGATGTGACTACTGATTTTACAGAAGAGATGGAGGTATCAGCTTTGTTACTAAGAAAGCTTATATTATTATTGAAGATGTTGGTCTTGTTGGTGCTGGAACGCGTGTTGCGAATAAACAGTCAAGACGTGGTAATAGGTATCCCAATATATTTAACATCGATGATGCCACTTAACAATTTTTGTAACCGCTATTCAAGTTCCTTCGATAGAAACAACTTAGTTTATTCGACCCCAAAACAATTTCACTCTTAAGTGGAAGAAATAACAAAAACTCGATTACCAAGATGGTGGATCATATTAAGCAGACCGCACTGACTAGCAGAATATCAACGCAAAAAATTACAATTCGAAATGTTACTAGACTTATATTGTGCACTCTTTCGGAATAATATTAAAGCAGTCATATCCTATCAGACCAAGGCACATGTAATCCTCGATACTTACCCTGAAATATTAGGAATCACTGTGATGATACCAATAGGGGGCAAAGACCTCTACGTAAAAATACGGGGTTGCAAAGTGAAATGTCAAAGAATATAAATAACCCGTTGAGAACTAATCTGATAAAAAGTTACAGTCATCGCTCAGATGTATTCCATGCAACTATTGGCCTGCAATATATTTTATAGAAGAGAGGACAATTTTATTGGTTCTAAAAGCTTTGGTAATGAAATTTTGAAGAATTTTTGCGAAGAAACAGGTTACTGGTCATTCTCACTCTGACAAAAGGTAACATCTACCAGCTTCTGTTACGAAACCTATTGAAGCAATTGAACAGTAGAAAGAAAATTCGGATCAAAAGATCCCACGAATGAAATTTTGATGGATGTGTCTCACAAAGGTCCAACGTGATGGTAACTTTCATCTATATTATTGATTACCGTCATATTTATATTATGATTCAAATTTTATCTAGGTTCTTGTTGCTACTGAGGTAATATACCTCAGAAAAATGGAATGCGTTCTAAATCTATCACAAATTACTGAGGAAAGCTTTGCACTGCTAACTGACAGAATTCCAGAACCAAAATTTTGAAAATAATCACGGAGAACCTTCACTAGTTGTCAGTCAGCTGTAGAAAATTCTCCTTCTTATTGAGCGCCATAGTTGGTTCAAACAATTCCAGTCTTGAGGATTATGCACCATGAAAAACCAGCTTGTGATACTTGTGAACTTGGGATATATTCAAAGCCTATCAAAAAGCACTGAACTTCACACTAGTAGCCCTGAAAAGGAACTGAGGACCATGGTAGAATAATCTAGAAACCAAGTCTTAGAAATGTGCTTAGAAGGGAAATACCTTTGTGATTGCCAGTGAAAGATGCTCTCAACAAAAGTTTGCTATTATTATTCAGGGATTGTGGACATTTACCATAAAATTAAAGTGAACAACTGAGCCATGCTTATATGGACGCCCAAGTGATTGTAGTATATTCCACGAATAAATAATTGAAGAATATGTTTCGTGGGACACAAAATTTATGGCTACTTTTAAACACCTAGGAAATTTGATCACAATACTAACTTGTTCCTGCGATTTGCGGAATTTGGATTTGTAGTTTTAAACTACAAAGAGACTCAGGGCTTTGACGTGGATTGCGTAGAAGACTCCTACAAAGTTGTTTAAAAGATAACGAACCTCAAATTGGGAATAAAGATATTGTTGAGCACCAGCAAGATGAATATGGTGGATCCTTGGAGAATTGAGTCAAACACATTATTTTTATTAAAAACCAAAATCCTTAAAAATTGGTCTCAGAGAAGGATAGAATAGTAATTACTTTCAAATACACATAGGAAATTATGCTCATTAAGCTTCCTGATTATGACTTGAAAAATTTTAATGTACAGCTTTAAGCTATAGACAGACATTGAGGTTGGGTGCGATGGGCGAAGAAGATACTTACAGAGTTGTTTCAACAAAACCAAAGAAATAAATGGGAAGACCACCTTGGAAATGTACCTTGTAGGGAACCAGATTGTTAATTAGTTTAAACGATTTGGGAAGGGTGGAGTCAATTAAAACATCTTACTTGAGTTTAGGAGTGTTTTTCTGAATTGTAAAGCATCACTTTGTGAGGTCGGACTTCGTGAATGTAGAATACTTTTGGATTTGTTTCAAATACATTCTTTGCGATAATAAAAATTAGAGAGCAAGAAAGTGTCTCATAGAAGAACTGATTTGACGATTACATCCAGATACCTGTAGAATATGATCCGTTTAACCCCTTGCACTATTTTCACGAGTCTGACTCGTGATGAAAATTTTAGGCCAAACTTGAATATCACGAGTCAGGCTCGTTGTTCAATTTCACGGCAAACGTGGATATCACGAGTCAGGCTCGTAATCGACATTTCGGGCCAAACATGAATATCACGAGCCGTGCTCGTGGTCTTAATCTCGGGCCACCAGGAACGCCTGAATGAGGTCTTATCTCTTCTTTCCTTTTCTTGAATGATTGGGTATTTTATCTTGTATCTTGTTGTCTTTTGAATTTTACAAGAGCATCACCGCGTGAAGTCAACACGAGCACGCCTATCTCGCACTCATTGTCAGTCGTAAGAATGGTCGTAAGATGTGTTCAAAGTTCCGACACTCAGTCTTCGCCGCTTCGACTCTTTTCGGGACCACTCAGGCGCCCGAGTTTGGCACGGCTGATTGTGAATTTCGGCGTAGTGCAAGGGGTTAAAGCTTTCGTTTTGTTATCTAAGGAATAAGAAGAAAGCTATCAGTAATCACATTAGCAAAATTAAAAAAACTTACAAAGTTCGAGAAGGTGTGGATTCCTTCGGAATTACAAGCTAAAGCGAATTTTTAGGAAGGAACAGTACATGTACAGTGCAATAATTGTGGAAATCCAGAAAACAAGTTTCCAATGATCCAATTTGAGAAATAGAAAGCAAAAGATTTACCAATTCATATTTTATCGTTAGACTACAAAATCTGCAGTGAATTCGTCATTTCATTTTTGAGAGCTTAATAAATGGTTACAACAAATTCGTTAAATTTCAAGTATAATTAAAATAACAAGATATTGGTTAGATATCAATAGGATTTGTTGGAACTTCGTCCAGTGAGATGCAACTTGCACAACATTGAAGAAAACAAACGATTTGGAGCGTAAAATTCAGCCATATCCTGCTTGTATTTGGTGGCCATCAAAATTTGCGCAATTACCTAGCAAATTAGGAATTGAAGATGATTAGAAATCCTTTGTGTTCTTCAAGTATTGACAATTTCTCCGGAAGATAGTTTCTGCTTCCTAGAAAAGGAGCACCAACCTAAACAAAGCGCTTCTTAACGGTCGTCTTCGAAAAGTTCAATATTTTAAATTCCGCCTAGCTTGGAGACTCTTGAATTAGCTCACTTTTATTATAGAATTAATTATTTTCTGGAATCGTAGGTATGGTGCTGTTTTTTTTTTCAATATTTTCAGCTTGAATTCGAATTTATGGTGTTACAAGCTTGTTGCGTTATTTCATTCTGAAGATTAACAAAACGTTGACTTCAAGGCAACAGATCTTTTTGAAAGTATCAGGCTAGTATCTACAAGCTTGACTGAACAATTAGCTTAACACTCTTTACGTACCGAACCCTGCATGCTGTCTTTCTAATTGAAAATTATCTTTAGTTCTCAAACGGCAATGGGAATATTTACATCTTGTAGCTTCAAGAATGTTTAACTTTTAAGAACCTCCTATCTGTAAACGGGTCAAATACGTTGATTAATCTTTTAATGACGTGGTAATAGTTACTATTCTATAGGAAGCTATTTTCGAGAGCCAAGATTTTAATAAAATAAAATATAGAGGACTCTCTATAAACGACCTATAATAAATTTAGATTCGTTAATAGGCAGCTAACAAGTAACCGTGCAAAAAGCTTACAAAGTAACCACAATTTGCATATGCCAATAATCCTGTAGGAAATTTGGACTATGTCAATCGCAAAACGCAACTGCAGACTAATTAGTTTCGTCCAATCAATTTTGAACTGAGAAGAAGTTGTTTGGTACCAAAATATGTATTTATGTCTGATACGTAGAAGGGAAATAATGATCACTTTACTCTTCCTTTAAGGTTTTGAACTGGTACTCAGGAACTACCACACATCACCAGACTAACGTCCACCATCTAGTTCAGCTTTCCAGAGGATTGCCAGTAAAAATCTTTTTATTTTTTCCAGCTGTTAGAAACAAAGTTGCGTTTTAAAATTCCTATATCTTGCAGTTTCGAAATTTGGTACTCCCAGTAATCTGAAATTTGCTGGTTGGCAAAAATTCTTCACTACTTTTACTGCTTCATCCATACCTTTTGAGCTGATACAAAATTGATTGTGGTGCTAGATTAATGCAATTTATCTGTTAAAGATACCCACAAAATTTTATTAAGGGGGACAGATCCAAATGTGCTTGTTGCAACTGACTGCTGAAATCTATAAATTTTGTTTTGTTTTCTATGTTACTTCACCGTCTCAAATACGTTTCAATTCTGCGTACCCTTTAGTCTCGGTAACCAATCCCCTTTGCTTTTTCTTTCCACCTAGTTTCTATGGTTTGTATCATTCTTCTTCAAATTATAATTTCTAAACATTTGTTACTTTTGTGCCCGTTATCGATATTTATTGACCAACTTGCTAACACGTGCACCTATCAACATCTTTTCGAATCCTCTTTATCTCTCCTTTGTTCTTAGATTTTGTTTCTACCAAATATAACATAAACGGCTGTCTTCTTTCTAAGGTTCTGTATCTCTCCATATGGAGTTTACGTTATTCTTATAATGCGATAATCAGCAGAAAAATGCACTTCTTCTAGTAAATCTTTTAATTATCTTCTTACCGACTTGACATAACTTGAAAAGCTTCCCAATGTTTACTTTTCACGTAATTTCGGTCTGTAACTCGAGAGAAAAAAGATTAGTCTCAATCGTGTAGTAATTGCACTAGATTAAATTTTCTAAGAACAAAGATGATTAGAAATTACTTTCTTCTGGATTCTGACAATAACTTTTGCCTAACGAGCATATCGTTACGAACGCTGTTTATCCAGACCTTACGGTAATCTGCGTTGGCGAGAGTGCAGACCATGGCAAGCTGTTCCATTTATTACTTGATTACTTACAATTTCTCGTCGTACCTGACTAAAATCCGTTAATAGACAGACCTAGCTGCAAGTATGTTTTAAGAAAATTACCTACGTTACTCACTTAATGGTGAAAGCGGGCTTCATGAAACGTTCCAGATTCGAAACGTTCGGCGCGCTTTAGTACGGTTAGCGCTAAAACAGCGCCCAACGTGAAAATATGCGCGCTTTACGAAAATATACAATCCTTAATCCTTATTTATCAGAAAGCATATCAATATTTACCGAAAGCAAACAGATTTTATAAAGGTATTTACGCAATACCTGCCTACGGGAAAATAAGCTAACTAACGCTAATGACGTGCGAAGAATAATTATCGCGTGTAAAACGCGGACGGGATCCTCGAATATGGGTTGTACGTGTATTTATGCGGTAACGCGAATTTCAAGGCTGCGATATCGATTCGTCGAGGGGGACCTGAAATTTCCGCCTATCTGGACGCGGTCGTGCTGATAACTATTGTTTAACAAAATATTTATTAAACGGGACTAAATATTTGTCGAAAGTCTTCTTTACCGCGACGAACAATACAAATAAACGCGTCCGATATTTATAATTCCGATCGAAGTAGACCGCGCTAAGCGCTCCAGGTTAAAGGTAATTAACGCCGTAAAGAAGACCGGTGGCGCGCGCTATAATTTGAAGTTTACAGAATAAATGTTGCTTAATTTTAGACATCAACACGCTAACATCTAATCTACGGTTATTTTTGTTCTGGACTTCCGTCCGAATTCGATTAAATACTTTGAAACAAAATCGTTAAGTTCTAGCGACTTAATTGTTATAATACGAACTAACCGACTAATTTAAATATTTATTCCCTTTCTAGATTGAGATTTACTATTTTGTTCCTTTTTTAATTAACTCGCCAGATTTCAACTGTAATTACTTCCCAAAGTAACGTTAACGCCATTCGATGGAAAACAACTTATAACTGATTTGGAGTAAAGCATATTTGTTCCAAGATTATTGGCGGCGTATGTCGAGTTCTCTTGTGTATCACATTTACCGAGGAGTTTCCCAATTGCTCCATTTGTTTACGGCCGTAGAAGTTCCTAGACGTGATAACGACCTCAAAAGTTTGCGAACATTAATAGCAGCTTACTCCGCAATAATTTCATGGATTATGACTTTAGATCACGAACGATTCGGAAAGTAATCCCCGAGGGAATCTTTTAAACGGCAATTAAAGCAGAAACCAATTTGGCTTTAAATAAATTGGTGGCATGAGTAGATAAAAGCTCAATTCAATTTCAAATGAAATTCAGAAGTTAATTCGTCTACACCCTACAGTAAAACTTCAGAACTATTCTTATTCTTTTTCTCCACGTATGAAATTACCGAACAAATGAATGCTTCCGAATAAAATAGAGATTCTAGTTTAGCACGGTTTTTTTAGTAAATTAGTGATAAATGTGTGGAGTAAATTAGTATGTACAGCATTGTTGCATAGAATAGTAGCGGTGCAAATATGCGCACACATTCAAAATTCACAAGCACAAATTCGCACTGCGAATTCTATTGTACCATTTACATAATCTAGGGAGAATTTGTCAAAGAAATACTGAATTTGACGGAGATATTTTATTATCGTGAGTAAATGTGTTTCTTCGTAAGTTGTGTAACTAAAATAAACAAACTGTCCATGAAGTAATATAGTTTATAACAAAAATGTATGTATAAATATATGTATGCATCTACAGGATGGGTCGAAAAGGAAAGGCGTTTTTGAAATGGGAAATACACGCGAAGGAGGGACGGGGGAGGGGACTACAAGGTCGCGGCTGATTTCATTCGATTCAGGTGAGCATACCGTTCGTTGGCCACAATGGCTATCTGGACAAGGGAGCATCGTGCGTTCACAGTTGAAAAGCGCTCTGTCCGAAAACAGGTTGCAGCACTCTGAATGAGAAGCCGAGCACTCCGCAAAATTTTACACCAAGACCTTCACGTTTACCCTTATAAGCTTATGACTGCCGAGCACCTGAATGAAGAAGATTTTGCAGAACACCAGTAGCTTGCTGAAAGAATGCAAATAAATTTTGCTGATAAGAATGAACCAGTAATAATGATGAGCGATGAGACTCACTTTTGCTACCGATATTGGGCAACAGAAAACTCTCGTGCACTGCATCAATGCCCGCTTCATAGTGAGAAAGTCACCGTTTGGTGCGCTGCTGTAAGCCATGTTGGAGTGATCGAACTTTATTTTTCGAAGATGCCAAAGGGGCAACTGTAACTGTAACCTCCGAGTGATATGTTTTCATGTTGGAATACTGTTTAATCCTAGAATTGCGATGACGAAGAATTAGTACAAGAAATGTTTGCTTCCAACAAGATGGTGTCACAGCACATTCAGCGAGAGCCTCGATGGAAGTTCTGCGTAGCATTTTCCCTGGATATTAATTCTCCTGTTTCGGTGCAGTGGCTTCCTCCTTCCCCTAACCTCATACAATGTGATTATTTCTTATGTCTCAATATCAAAGGAAACGAAGATGAAGTGTATAAAACTATCTTTAGAACAATATTAGCTTATGGAAGCAAAAGTTGGATCCTAATACATACACTGAGAAATAGATCAAACGTGATGGACATGAAAAACCTGAGAAGAGTGAAAGGAATCACGAAACGAGACAAACTTAGGAACAGTATAGTCAGATAAAAACTGAAAGTGGAAACAATCGACAAGGTAATCCCGAAAAATCAACTCAAATGGTTTGTATATATCTGTGGGATGAACGATAACAGGCAGGTGAAACAAATATGGGAAACAAAAGTACCAAATAGAAAAGGAAAAGGAAGATGCAGGGAAACGTCGAACGATATACTAACAGAAATTCTCAAGAAAACTAATATGACATGGGGAGAAGCAAAGGAAATGACCCTAAATAAAAAGGACAAAATATGTGTGACATAGTAAGTTAAAATGATAGATATAATATATACCTTACACCATTACGGTAGAAAGATTTCTGGTAATATATATATATATATATATATATATATATATATATATATATATATATATATATATATATATCATTTCACTTTTTCCTGGTTAAATCATATAAACTTTCATTTTTTTCATTCGCGTTCATTCGTGTGGTTTGCTTGAAAAATAACTTGTTTAACTAGTATCCATAAGTTTTTAACAGGATTGGAAGGTCCGAAATTTCTTCTCAAGATTTGTACTGTTTTAGCAACATATAACTCACTTCGGACAGAAGTTTTCGACGTTTGCTAACGTTCTTCAAGTGTAGTTCTATTCATTTCGAACCGTGGCACGAAAGAGCTGTCAACGTCAAAATTAACATATAATTTAAAAACAAACTAGCAGGCAGTCGAGCCTTTACGGACTTCATGAACTAACACAGACGTGCCAAACCTGAGGAACGGAAAAGAGTTACAAACTAAACCCTCTAGACACTCTAAACACTCTAGAAAGTAAGACACAATTGACAGTACTGATCTCATTGCAGGAGAAAGATGTTCAGGATTAATAGATAATTAGGTACTGCGGAGTTATCCCGACAATTCAGTGTCATAGTCCGACCTTGGTGGTCTGGGAACAAAAACCTACAACTCATCAATTTCTATAAAAAAATTGTAATGAACTCATTAGAATATTTATATCATTGTACCCAATATCTTATCCTTATTACCATTAGTTATAATTTCTCACATAATCTTGGAGTAGTTTTTGAATGAATTTGCTTCAGAACAGCCTTCCATTTTTGTTTCAGTAATAATCGCCAAGAATTGCATAAAGTACGAATAGTGTTCATTTATTTTTTTCATCACCTCTTTTAGATCGAACCTTATAAAAAGAAAAGAGCTTATAAACACAGTGAACACATCCTTCTTAATTTTATAGCAAAGGAAGGGTTCAGAAACAACAATAATTACCCGAACGGGGTAATTTAAAGGGCGGAATGGAGGCACGGTTTTCCGTAGTACGTCACTTCTTAAATTTCAAAGCGCTTACCCTACGAGAGGTCTTGACCTCTCTTAAACCGTTCCAGGACGCGTAATTTCCCCCTAATGAGAACGGTATATGAGTCGGAAACGGTTATGGTGGGTAGTTGTTCCAGCCGGGTGAAACGTAAAGTTCTTCGGTAATGGTTCGGGATGTATGACACTGCGTCCGGTTAAATTATACACACAGGCCGAAAATTAACTCGATGGAGGTCTAAATTACACGCTACGTCCATATGTATGCAGTGTATGATTACATACGAAATATGAAATTTGGGAGTAAGTACTACACAATTTCTGAAACGTTTATCTTCCTATTAAATATCTTTTAAAATTAATTAAATTAAATATTAATAATCTTTGCGTCTGATGCACGTCGAAGAATAATACCACACTTAACACATCGGTCAATAAGCCCCGAGACTTTTTATCAGATGGCGCCGGTAAAAAAATTCATTTTTGTTACCGTCGCGGGCCATCTCTTAGATGACAGGGAAAAAGTTTCATAGAAATCCGTCCATTAGTTCACAAGTTACATCGCTTTGAGTGACGGTACTCTTAGCAGTGACGTCAACCATGAATGCGAAGGAGTTTCGTGTCTTGATCATTGTTTTTAATGAAAAAATACTGTGCAAGCCAAAAAATGGCTTGATAAGTGTTATCCGGACTCTGCCCCGTCGAAAGCAACCGTGGAACGTTGGTTTGCCGAATTCAAGTGCGGCCGTACGAGCACCGATGATGCCGAACGCTCTGGAAGGCCGAAGGAGGTGGTTACACCGGAAAACATCAAGAAAGCCCACAAAATCATCTTGGAAAATCGCAAAGTGAAGTTGCAGGAGATCGCTGACATCATGAAGATGTCGAAAGGCAGTGTTTTCACAATTTTACATGAACATTTCTCCATGCGAAAACTTTTTTCAAAATGGGTGTTGGACTGATTGTATTACTCTTCAAGGGAACTATGTTGATGGATAAAAACAATTTTTAGAAAAAAATGTTTTGTCCATTTGCCTCCGGACTTATTGACCGATGTGTTAAATTTGCCATTTTTCAAAACCAACAGGCGAATGCCACACAGAAATATTGATGTGATATTGCGCCTTATACATAGTTAACATTCTATATTTATAGAAGCGGACTACCATGTATGCATAGTTAAACATCTGATCGATGTTGCTTTATCATCCATGACATTTTGTACACTGAGATTAGATGCCACATAGAATCACTTCCTCATGAGAAAATACCTATTTGATACCGATTTTCCTCGCTGAATCTATTTTCCGCTGACCTGGCATCTCAGATAAACCAGTACAAGATTTATTCATAAGTTTGCGTTAAGTGATTTACTTTCCCGATGCGGTTTCGTCGCGCTCGCAGAACTTGCTGTGTCGTTGATTCAGGATCTGTTCACACATCCAGAGACGTGACTACCGATGAATTATACGATCGAACAGTGCATTATAGATGCATCAAATTTAGATTGATTATTATCTGGACCTCGTAATCAATATTGAAATGATGTACTATATCGGCAACAGAAAATCGGGCACATAAGATAATTTAATTTAACTCTGGCTTTTGCCTTGTCCAATGTTATTTCATTTTCAATTAACTACTGACATGACATATGCGGCGTTTAAGTGCTGCTGAAAAATGAAAATAATTGGTTTACTCGGGGAAAAATAGTCAATAAGAAGAGTAGGTAATGGATTTGAAATGACAGAAAGCACTGTTCACGGCATTAAAAATAAATGGCTACATCATAATTGGAAAAAAAGACAAAAAGACTAGCTTATACTGCTCAAAAAACAGTAAAACTAGCCTACCATATAAGGCTTATCCGGATTTCTGTTGTTGCAATAGACTTTTTCATTAAAATTACATGGTCACCATTTCCATAGAATACTCAACCTGGACTCCTACTGCTATTCTAGTACGGGAATCGACATACAGCCAAAAATATTTCGAGGAAAATGTAAAAACGAAGCAGCACGAAAGAAACTGAATTATGTTCTAAATACTATTACCAACATTGAAAATTTGGGTGAATTTACACATGTGTTCGTATTACCTCAATTCAAATACGTGTAAAGACTTGTTGTAGAACAAGTAAAAGTGATACTCACGGAAAGTGTAGGAGTAAGAAATAAAAGAAGAGGCTAAAAGAAAGGAATAGTTTCGAGTAAAATAAGAAAATGGACAATAGACAGTAAGAATTGGGGGCTAAAGCGCAAGATGGAATTAACTATCTAACTTCACAACCATTACACCTAATGGCACATAAGCCGAATTGTCGATTAGTTAAGTAAGTCAGTAAGTTAATTAAGACTCTCTCTAGGTTGATGAGATTGTTACTTCAGCAATAATCTGGCGGGGATAGAGTAATTAAAATCAAAATTTCCAGTAACTAGGAGAGACAAAAAGAACTTGTTTTATGGAACTTACAACCAAAGGGGAAAATGGAAAAAAACCTCATAAGATTGCGCAACCAACCCACATTAACGCGAGGAGAAAACTGGCTGAGTTACTTATAATGGATTTGTAGAAAAGGCAAATTCAAAGGGGAGAGGGGGATGGAAAGGGAATTGACAAATACATGGTTAAGGACATAAAGCAAATGGATTTCAGTTAATTTAAGTAAGTTAAATTTTCTGGAAATGTGGAAAAGCCTATTTCATGTATTTTGCCGTTTCAATTGGAGATGAAAGCAAGCAGTTGGCTCCTCATGTGTGCTGTATCAGCTGTAACGTGTCATTGGTGCAACAGATGAAAGGAAAAGAATTCCAATGGTATGGTGGGAACCCACCAATCATTTTGCAGTTTAGTGATGCCCAGTTAAGAGAAGGCATTTTTATCGGACCACAAATTAGAAAATTGCTGGACGATGTTCTAGGAACCCTCACCGCACAGGAACTCAGAGCTTGGAACTCATTTGTAAGTGTAGTGACAGGATTTTTAGGCAACGATATGGATGTTAATTGGTTAAAAGAGAAAAACTAGTTAATGTACTTTTAGACTCCCACAAATCGCTTGTTTGCCGATTGTCATTAAGAATTCACTTTCTCCATTCCCATTTTTTCCTAAGAATTTAGGCGCTGTCAGCGACGAACAGGGTGAAAGATTCCATCGAGATATAAGCACAATGGAAATTCGGCACCAAGGACGATGGAATCAAGCCATGATGGATGATTACACTGATAGGGTTTTGAAGAGAGTAGATGTGACCCCACATGAAAGGAAAAAATTGAATTAGTGTGTTCCAAATAGATATTTCTGATGTTTGCTTTTTCTTAGGTACCTACTTAATATAAATGATAAATATAGTAGATATACAGGGTACGAAAACTTGTTATATCATTCTTCTCAATAAATATTATATGGTACAATTCTGCATCTGGTTTGTCCAATGCAACAAGGAAACCTTACGTGTTACAACTCTTTGTTGGCCATTTACGTGTTTAGATAGGTTAACTCTACTACAATATGCTATTCAGTTTTATGTTACAAAAAGACATTTCTTCTCGCTAGGTTCGAGCGAGAAATGGAAGCAGATTGTGAAATATTCCTAAGCACAGATTTAGCTTAGAAGACTTCTATAAATATCTACGTACATATGTATCTATCAGTAATGCAGTTTTTGTTCGGGAAATTACGAATTGTTTCAACTAACGAAACATCTCAAACAGATGTATTAAACAAACTTGTATTCCAGCTAGCCGAAAAGGAATGATTAAAATGTTTGCAAAGTCTAGAAAACCACCATCAGCGTGATTGTTTTCATAGACAACGAGGAACTCCAATTGTCCTAGATTAATGGCTTCGGGCAAATTAAAGAGCATTAAAACGCTCTTGTTCGTTTCATTTGTTCTTTCGTTTCTTTTGAATTACGTCGCTTGGCATTTCGTATTCATACATAAATTTCCTAAACCGCTTTAAATAAATTGATCATCCTTTCTGTTGCTACCCCATCCAATTATGTACATACATAACTTCCTATCTCGAGAAAGGTACCGAATCAAGCATATATTTCACAACGATCAACTTCAGGATTGAAAACAAAATAATTACGCTCGAATTAATTCGAACGCAACTCATACGTACATATACGTTCGGTGAAACTCATCGGCCATTTAACATACGCGAAGGCGAAATTTTCGATCTGCATTATGCCGTCAAATCGGAACAAACAAGCTTATTGAAATTCTGCGATTTAGTCGATTTAGCGCGTACGGAAAGCCCGATTTCGACGAGGATATTGTTCTCGACCGACCGCGGAGAGCATTTCTATCTGTTGCATTTAGCGTCGTATACGTGAGTGTGTGAGTATATGATTCATCTGTAGAGGAATTCCTGCTGACTCATGTGATTGAGGGCATTTGCGTCGGCGGAGGATCCCGTTTAATGCCTGCAAATTTACTGGCAATTGTTTGGCGAACGCCAAGAAGGGAAAATAGACTCGGGCGCCCTTTTATGATTGCGATGTGGATGATGATATCACGCTTAGTCTCCGTAATATAATGGAAGAAAGGTCAAGTTCTTGGTCGATGTTGCTTTCGCATAATGAGTCACATTCCGATGGGTATGAAGACATTCTTTTGGCAGTCTTTACGAAAGGGAAACTTTTATCGCGTCTTGAACGGAACCAAATAAATATATTATTATAGTTACTACTAAAAACTGTAAGAAATTTTCTAACCGTGTAGTCACTCAGTTCAGGCCTAATTTTTTCATAAAATTCACCGCGTCCTAATTGCAAAAATACTCAGTCCGGTGCTTGCTTACGTATGTACATACGCAACAGAACACTATTGATTATATCCGAGTTTCTGCGGTGAAGTACCAGAACCATCATACAAAATGCGATAATAGCCTGATCGTTTGCACATTAATTATCTAATCAGCAAAGTATCGATGCCTATTCTCCGCCGGTTGTTACTCCAATTTACCCACGCGAAGTCTAACAGTCAATTACGTACGTACTGACGTAACGCTCAAGATAAAATATACCTCGCTGTTGAAAGCCGACGACGAATTGGATGAAAATTGAATGGCAGGCTGCTTAGAATATTAATGAAGCCCTCGCGAGCGCCCAAATGACCAAAATTATATGAAATTTAGGGTCGAATTTGCATAAGTGTATTAAGGACAAACTGAGCGAGCAATCGATTTTGTAGATACTTCGAAGTTTATACGTATGACGAAAGTCCAAACTACAATTTTCTTAAGGTGAAGGCATTGTAAACAGTTCAAAACAACTTGCCAACCAACGTAAAGAAACTGTTCGTTTCTTATGAGCCCGAAGAAATTTACCCAATGCAATGCGTAAACAAATGCGCTTTGGTTCATCGTTTAGTGCGACTATAAAGAAATACTTAAGAAATTTTACCACGTAATCAATTAATCAAGTTAGTAGATGCATGCGAACCAAACCTTGAAAGCGCAAGTCAACAAAAGTGACCATAATTAGAAAATCGGAAAGATACTAATAGGGGCCTACCCTTCATAAGTTAAAATCTGTTATATTCATAAGTTTCCTGATCACCTGATACGCAGGGTGATATCGTGCCGTTTGTTGGGGTGGTCCTATGGAATCCTGGTATAGTCCCAGGCCTTGCAGGCGGGGTTTCTACAACGTCCTCTTCCTCGAAGTTATAGGTGAGCAAGTTTTCACAACAAATCGATGTCTGGAATAAATGGACAATTATCAATGCAACAGATCCTGCAGCCGCCTCATAATAGTTCTAGGCGGGAAAGTTATGCCAGAAAATAGCTCTCAAAGCAGGAGGAGGAAGTGTTCAGAAGGCAGTTGGTGTGATAGGATCTTCCCCATTTTCTGTTTCCAATGACATTTACTATTAGAAACAACTTAAAACACAAAATCTTCAACAATATGGCTGTCCAGGGTTGGATCGCTGTAGTCCAAAGACACGAAACGTGGATTCCACTTTATTTATCTAAATCTTTCTTACTAACTTGATCCTTAAGCCTTTCCTACCCCTTTCACTGTGGTATAAGGAGTGTGTGGAGTTGAGTTCTCTATATTGTCTTCTTGCATATTTCCTTCCATCTCTTCCTATGTAGTATGGTTTGCTGTGCTTCCTGCCACAATATTCCTCCTTTACCCGCGTCCGCCTGGCCCTTCCCATCTTGCTAGTCCTGGCTTCAAACACCTGCTTGACTATTCTTTGTTCCGGCATCCTTTTCACGTGTCCACACCATTTCAGCTGTGCTTCTTCAATCCTCCATTGGTCTCAGTTTCAGATTATCTTTCAGTGTTACGTTTATACACCTGTCCTTTCTTGTTTCATTGACCATTTTTCCCACAAATCTTATTTCTCTAGTTGTTGCTTTTCTTTCCAATTTCCCAGTCACGGTCCATGTTTCCCTTCCGTATAAGAGTATTGACATAGCTACCTTTTTAAATACTTGCATTCTAGCATCTTTTGGTATCTCTTTTTCCCCACAAATATATTTTTTAACTATTAAATACTTTTCCTCCTGCTGTTGTTCTTTCTTTTATTTCTTCCTTTATCTTCCTTTAACGTATACGTGACACCCACTTGTTGCATTTTGCGAAAGGATCTTGGTGCAAGAAGCAAAACCAAATGACCATTTATATATCATCGACAGAGCACCTTCCCCCAAATTAGGGATGATGTGACACATCCAGTTTTATTATTGCATTTATAAATACGAGTAATTAGAAAAATATTTTGTATCCCTAGTTAAAAGACCCTAAAAATTCAATGAGCTTCCCATAATATGTCTGTCCACACGTCAACTTAGTATCAGTTGTTGATACTGCTCTTACAAGATGAAGTTGGTGCAAGAAGTAAAGCTAGTTAACATCTTGACACTGATGATCATTTTTATCGCAAAATTTTTCTTTGGCAATGAAGCTAAGTTCTGTTTCAAAATGGAAGGATGAAAATCCGTAACTGATTCACCAGACCCAATCGCACCCTACAAAGTGCTTGTGTGGTGTGCTCCATATGCTGGAGGTGTCATCCATTTCAGCACGGCGGTTTGACGCCGTCGTTATTGTCATGGCCGCAAGATTCAATGGGTGTTCTTCATGAAATTGGGGCGAAGAGCTAAATTTTTGGAAATTGTGCTCAAACTGCACAGCGAAAGTGCTGACTGAAGTCCACGAAGCCAAACGTGTAGCCAGTGTTTTAGCTGTCCAAAAGCGGTACCGTGATAAAGGTAATGAGTTGTTAAACCAGGTTGCCACAGGCGACAAACCGTTGGTGGCTTGTATGACATTGGAATCAATACAGCCATCCATAGAAAAGCCATATTCAACATCACCCAAGAAAGTGAAGTTCAGGTAAACAATGTCAACACATAAAAACATGTGCACTGTGGACAGCGAGTATTGCTTGTGGATATTTTGTTTTGTTCCTTCACTTAAAAAACAATGTCGGCAGTCAGCAGTACGACGATGACGATAACGTCAAAGCGTTCGTGCTGCTGTGGTTGGCAAAATCAGGCACCAGATTTTCCTGACGATGGAACTGAGAAGCTTGTTGTACGACATGTGCCTTAATATTCCTGAGAATTACACTGAAAAGTAGATTAAGGTATAGGCTTTTATGTATATAAAAATAAAATTGCAAAACGGTATTTAATTAAAAAACATGCCTCGTATCATGGAATTCAATAAATTTATCCTGTTGGAGTTTAAATACATTTTAATTGGTCCGCATCATTTCCTTCTAGGCTTCATAATTATTTCCACCGGGGCATTGTAAACATCGATACGTTGAACGGAAATATCGGGGCGCCCTGTGGGAAATCCTCGGAACTAGAACTTCGGTTTGACGAGGGAAATTCCCACGTAGACGTTTCGGACGGAATAAGTACGATTTATATTTGCTGGCATTGTGCTGACAGGTCAGATATACATACATACCACATACTTGTACACGAAGCGATTTCCTACATTCTTTCGTGTCATGCCTGACGTCTATGATTCAGTGATGAAAATGTTCCAAATCGTCATATTCGACGCAGAAATTTATGATGCTGGAAATGGAAATGGTTTGTTTAGAAAAATCAGCAAACGTGCTGATTGATTTTACAAACCGAAGATGATGAGAGTTTGGTGGTCTTAAAAGACTTTATATTTGAGTTAATTGAAATTGCAATGGAGTATAGGTAGACGTCTGTGTGAATTCCAAATAATTCAATGAAGAAGAAAGGTATAGAAGCAATTGGTGCGAATATTCTCAAATCTAGTTCAAATCCTGAGGAAGGCGATCATTAACAAGTATTAAATAAATACGTTGTTGAGTTGATAATTGCTATGAAGATTTTGAGAAAATCGCGGAAAATGGACCAATTGGTAGAAGAGTGCAATATTTGGAGGAAGGTAACTGGTAGAAGAGTACAATATTCGAAGAAAGCTGACGGAATTTTCAAGAATATCTTTTATGGCTGTACAAATGTAATCTGTAATATGTAAAAGCCATGTTTTGTACCATATATTTTCTTCAGTCAGAAACAACACCCTGTACTGATTTTTATTCAAATCTACCAGAGAAATAAACCACTCCACGATAGTCTGCCACGAAAACTGTCAACATCACTTTCACGTTACTGCAAACATGTCGCGCTTTCTTCGACCTCAGAGACGTTGGGTATTTCCATTGGGAGGACTGCGCCTTTGCTTTATATCCATAAACCCACGACTCATCACCAGTCTTCATGTAGTCTGGGCCATCATTTGCCGTGTCCAGCATGTCCTGCGCAATTCCTACACGCAGCTTCTTTTGCCCTGCTGTTAGCAACGAATTTTGAGGACTATTTAGAAGTCTGAGTCATCGTTCACAACAGCATGCACGGAAACAATGCTTATCCCAAGAGATGGCTTCTTCATCGCATCCCCCATCTTTTACACGCTCAAGTTATTGCACACTTCCAGCCTCGTACTAATGGGGCATCAATTAACCCTTTAGCAGTAAGTTAACATACATACGTCATCATAGGAATTATTGTCAAGTCCTTAAAAGGAAGTAACACAGCATCACTTCTATGATTTAATCAGTCGACAGGTTTGTGAGATTTAATAGGTATTCGATTGAATGGATGATTTATATCATCCCCCAAACAATTTAACTAACTAGTCGAAATTTGAGTGACCAAGGACGAGGATCCTGAAGACATAATAAATATATGGACGTCCCGTGCAGTAAACATGAAGCTATCAGAAATTACGGCAGATACATCTATTGTTAAATGAGTTCTTTTGCCCGCTAATTTGAAATCGGTTTTTTAGAATTGAGAGGGACAAATCTTTGGTGGAAAGATTCCCTAACATCGTTCAAGCCTTCTATATAGCAATCCTAGATTTTATTCGAACAGTACAGATATCTGCATCACTGGTTTTACTATTTCCACATTTATTTCGTCGATAAAGGATTAAAAATTCTAACAAAGTTTAATTCTGTGGCAATGTTATTTTTATATTTGAGCTGAAAATGGGAGAACAACAAAAGGATTAGTTATGACGCAATTTGTATTCAACAACAAGCTGCACATAGAAAACGTCCTAGCCGAAACTGAACAAAATATTTACCGTCCATGTATGTACAAAACAAGATTGGACGCAATTTTAAAATTTTCCACATTTCATTCAAAATACAGATTTAGAAATTAATAATATTTTTTAACCTAAAGCTCGTACAGTACTACACGTTTTCATAATAAGTATGGTGCTGGTTCTCATTTCCAAGACTGAAATGGGTTTTGCGTCTTAATTTGAGTAAGAGGAATAGTAGACAAGGGACCGGAAAGCATGAGAGCAAAAAAACTTACAAAAGGCAAGGATGGAGATTAGGCATCGGACAATGTAAGAAGACGTTCAGAACCGAGACGAAGGAGTAGTTCAGTTGGGTTCGAATAAGATGTAGAAATATTTGTTCTATGCTTTCACCCTCCTTTACCCCCTTATACCTATTATATATAGTTGCGAACGAATGTATATCCTCTTCCTTCTTACGTAAGTTCCAAAGACGTTGCTGCAAGTCCAATACCGTTGCATGTGATACACCATATTTGTCTTCGAAAAGTGCAGCTGTTTTGGAGAGGAGAAAGACGATTTCCTGTCCTGTCTTACTTTTTATAAGTTGGTAAATGTTCCTATTATTTTAAGTATACTTTGAGAGAAAGCGTTGGATCTTATGGTACATGAAAGGAAACTGAAACCGACAAATGAATTTTCACGCAAAGCAAAAACACTAACTTTGGCAATATTGTTAAATATTGCCAAACGGTCCATTCCATTTTCAATCGTTGCAGTTAAATCAACATAATATTCCCCTCAAAGAATTTGAAACTGGAAAATCTTTGAATGCCCGGAGAAGTTTGTATGTTAGATCTAAGTAATGGACATATTTGTAGAATATACCTAAACATATCTCCATTTTCAGAATGCAGGCTTTGCGAATAGAGTCATCCCCTTTTACAGTGGTGTATAACTATATGCATGTCCCCGAATTCATAAACTAGAGGCATTTCCTTAAGCGGTTTATGAATTTGGTATATACTGCAATAACTGGTTACGTAGAATCAAATAAAGCTTTCTCAGTGCAACGTTCCCATATCTTGAAGAAATTCCACCTCGAAGTATATGTACGTGCATATTGCCACGAATAAGGAAATCCTAGATCATTAAAACATGAAAGCCGGCTAGAATTCCATTCGTATAATATCTTTGAAGTTCACTCGAATTGAATCTTATTGAAAGGAATTGATCTTTCTAATATCCTTCACATTTCACCATCTCGCGGTAGATTCCTATTAAAGAAACATATTCGCTCGATCCTTGAAAGGTTGCCGGGGATATTTTGTCTAAAGTAGTTTGCGTAGCGAGTTTCAGGTTACACAGAAACCCTACACTAATATATTTCCGACGCCACGTCCGATTGGAATATATATGTATATAAGAAAGCTTCCCTAACTGTATCATTTACATTTAAATTCAATCCGAGGACGGCTAACTTACATCCGTCCTATTAGTGTCAACGTCCTCGGTCAGCACAAACTCGCGACTTCAATTTACTTTTAGCATCAACTTTATCGTCCAGTTCTTACTTAATCTGCTACCTACTATTGCCGGTCAAATAATTCGGGAGAAGTTCATTTTCCGGGAAATGTTTGTAAATACAATTGATTGCTATAAAAAAGCAAAAGGTATTCGTCCGCTTTTTTTTCAATTTAATACGATCAGTTTTACAACACGTGCAGCTTAAATTGAAATAAACAATTTCGAAATAAATCAGCGTATGCCGTTAAAAATTATACCTCCAACTCTGCAAATAGCAATTTTCCGCTTATAATTGGAACAGACAGGTTTCCAATAAATATCAATGTAGCTTTGGCTTAAAAGTAGTTCGGGACACCTGGACATGTTTCAAACAAAATGAAATTTTTTTCTGCTCGTTTTTAAACATGCAATATATTTTCAAAACGCAGTTCTGTGTTACGTAAATACCTGCAAGAGTGGTGCCGTTATTCCTGTGAAGTCCTAGCTGTAATTCATTCAAATCTACTACATACTACGGAAGGAATTTGGATATTGAAAATATTTCATTCAAATAATATGTGACGTTCGAGAAATTTGAATATCATTTTTCTATCTCGTCATTTTTTATCCAAATATAAGGTCGTGGTGAATGAACGAAGTGGTGAAAAATTGTAAAGATAAACTCAAGAAAGTGTACCGTATGTGGGAATTTGGAGATTGGAGATGATAGAGATGTTAGAATTATGCTATGTAGATGCTTATTTTCAGGAAGAATGGCAAAGAGCTATAACATAAACGTATACGAGGAACTGAAAAATTTAATATGAGAGTCAAAATTGGTAAAACAAAGACAATGACTATAGGGCCAGGTAACACGCGACAGCAACACCACATAAAAATAGATGGCCGAAGAATTGAGCAAATAGACAGATTTACATACTTGGGAGCCGCCATATATAGCAAAACAAATGAAATAGTAGCTAAAACAGGTCGATTACTCAATGCCATAAAGTTTAAGCTCATAAATAAGAAAGAAATTCCAACAGGAATCAAGATAGCCAAAGAAGTAGTAAAACCAATTATATCCTTTAACTGCGAAAACGGGAGTACAACGAATAGACGAAGAAGTAAATTAACGAGTACAGAGATGAGATTTCTGTGAAAAATGCAAAGCAAAACCAGAAGAGACGGGATCAGAAATAAAGTATATAAAGAAGCACTCAATATCATACCAATAAAGACAACTCAGATGGAGCCAGGCGGACTAGTAAAGAGAGCTAGTAAAATAGAGAAAAGAAAGAGAAATAGATGGAAAAAGACCTAGAGGGAGGAAGTTAAAAGAGAAGCGGAAGAAAGAGGAGTGAAAGGAAAAGATGTCCCAAAATTAGCCCAAGATAGAAGACTGTGGAAAGAAACATGAAAGAAGAACAAAGCATCCGATGTACGACTTCCAAGCCTTACACCAAAAGGTAGATAGCCCCTTGGATTAAGTAAATAAGTAAGTATGATGTCGTTTTTCAATTTAATTTCCATTCAATCCACCTATTTATACCACGTTTTACCTCATTTACAATCTCAAACCGAACACCGCGTAGTGGGTCGTTCAAATTTGGAAATTTCTAAGATCCAAGTAGGACGAATAGGATGGATGTAGAAGCAATTTCCAGCGCAATTCGTTTAAAACATTCTTCGTTCCCCGTGCGATATGGCGTATTGCATGGTCCCCTTGTTTATGTAATTTCCCAGACCATTTCTTGCCAATCACATGCTGCAGTGGCCCAAATGAAAGATTAGAATAATATTGTGCATTAATCTTAACACCTTTCGGTTGATAATCCATAGACATAACCTCCTCGCAATCCCAGAATGGAGCAAGCATTACTTTTGAAATCTACAGAACTGCATGTGCTTTATTCGGAGGCCCCTCCTCCGGTTTACGCCATTCTTCTGACTGATCAGAATTGATACAAGATATCCATGTTTTATCAGTAGTTATTATCAGCATTGCCAAAATTACTTCCCGTAACGCGGTAGAACCTCTTGAAATTAGTGTAACGTGTTAGACCTGTTGAGTTTCACCTTTCAGTAGGTTTGCTATCTTTTATTTACAGAGGTGCACGACCATCCACTGAGCGGATTGTCCTCAGGAAGTTCTGCCCGATTTAAAACGATAGACCCCATCAATAGATTGTACTCTTATATTCCATTCAGACTCTCCAAAGACACTTTGCAGACTTTAAACGATTTTAGAAAGTTTCGCACCCTCTTTGAATAAAACGAAAATGTGATTCAATCACGGCAAAATCGGTGGTAGGGAAATACATCTGTGTCAGTATCCTAAACTATATTGCACGGGATGGCTGCACTAACGTATATTTGACCAATAGCGTGACCTACAAGATTTACGCTAAGGAAGTGGAGCCAAATTCCTAGAGCATTCTAAAAACGGCACATATACAGTTTTGAAGTTGTCAGTTAAGCAAGGAAATCACGTACATCGGAACGGCATAAAATCAACCGTCCCCACAACAAAAAGATATAAATCCTTTAACCTCCTTCAATCCACTGTGTCCTTCGGTACTACACATTTGTCATCTCACGTTTTTGATAGGTACACAATTTGTAGATATCGCCCGACTTATCAATTCCTTTCACATAACAGGGATCTCGTAGCCTTTACTGTATTTTATGCCGGACGCGTCGCGTAATTTATTTTAACCCTCAAACGGTCCTCTGGGTGAAATTTCATTTAGTTTCCGACTGGAGAAAAAATCCCTCCCTACATAAGAACTAGCCATAAAACCGAAGAGGCAAAGCGACTTCATTCGGAATTCGATAATACGCCCGGTGGATAAAATACCCCGCGGATGTGTCCTACTTGATAGTGGAAATATCCGTGTAATATTAATGAGGATGCGAACGTGATAATAAAACGTTTTTACAAGAAGCGTATAGAATAAGATATGGCGGGTTGCTGTTTCTATCTATAACAGGAAAAATATGAAATTCTCGGGGAACGTTCGCAACTCTTTAAGTGTCTCGCGGTCTATCGGAAAATCCATAAAGTTTTCAATCTCTCGTGCAGCATAAAGAAACGTGTGGTAGAACGTCTGGGAAAATAAACTCGGTAATAAGTTTTATTTACCTTTCGAACGAATCGGTTCAGATAAATACCGCTGGAGGAATACGTATGTTTGCTGAGTAACTTTCTGACACGGTTTTGTGATGTTCGCTAGTAAATATTTCAAGATAGAATTCGCCGCGTCGGATTAGTGAGAAAATTGAACTTGCAACCGCTTTCCAACGAATGAAACAATTATTACAATTGGTTGTTGGAAGTAAGCGAAATAGTTTTTCGAGGTGATCATGTTGCGATACTCGCTGCTTCGAAAGTATCTTGTTAAACATAAATACATTTTAAATTTATATTCTTTTCAATCTTGTTCAGAAACGAAGTGACTTCTCTTGGGAACCCTCGTATTGCTTTTGGGAATCTACCGCGACGGTTGTCTAACCGTTCCGAAGAAAAGTTATCCTGTGGATATCTTCACTTATGCCGTATAAGTTCGTCATACGTAGATATATTCGAATCGCGCAAGGTCTTTACAATCTTCAGTCCTTTGTTTGTGTGTACGTATTTTTACGTACACAGTAATCCACAATGATTGACGGTTACCGCTTTATACTAATATGACATTTACCACTCCATATTGTATTATAGTAATACTGAAATGGTTAATTTAAGCATTTTATTACCCTACGGGTGTTAGCTTCTTATTTTAGGTCCAGCCGGAGAAGTTTAATTGGGCGAAAAAATGAAACTAGGAATAAACTTATTAATTATTATAAAAAGCATCGACTAAAAGATATAAAAGCATTGTAACCATTCAGACACATACATTCAACACATCACAAGAAGTCCTAATAACCACTGGATATAAATAACCAAGCATACCTGAACATTAACAACACAGGTTTCTATAACAACGTTACGCCAAGGATGAATTGACGTCATGGTGAATTAAAACTTTTCGTTATCTGGACAACGGATAAATAATGTAGTGTAGTCCTGGTTTCCGAAAAAATAAAAAGTTGTTTGGTAGACGACGAAGAAAATTGACAAGATAGATAAGTCAACAAAAAGTTTAAAATATATATGGACCTAAAGGGTTTTAAAGGAAGTACAAATTAATAAAAGAACCACACCACACCGGAGAAGAAAGAATTTAAAAGAGGGAAGAATCCATAGAAAATGGAGCCACAACGAGAAAAGAAGTTAAGAGAGGGAATAATCCATAGAAAAGAGAGCTGCATCGAAGAAAGAATTTAAGAGAGGAGACGTAGGAAGAACCATCATCGAATAAAAGAAATTACACTCACACACACACAACACTAAGTAATTATCTTAATTTTATGTTCAATATTTCTCAAAATTTATAAATATAATTTGTTATAATTTATGCTTTTTATATCATTAATTAAGAGCTAGGCCGGAGCAATTTTGTTTAGGGAATTATCCAAATCGTCAGTACAATATATTTGTCTAGATTTAATATATTTTTACATGTTTTTATGTTTAGGATTTTAAATTCCGCCATTACAATATTTTCTTCGTGAGTCCATTTCCTAAACCATGCGAACCACCAGTTGAGGATCGCTGATCTAAATGTCGCGAAGAAATCGAGAAGAAACCTTTTCGACCTAGCAATACAATCTTTACACACTTTTGCGCTTTAAAAGTACAGCCCAGTAATTAGCGCTATTGCGTTCATAGCAATCAGGCGGTTTCTCTAAAACGGTAATAAATCTAAATGAACAATTATCCCTATATTGTGCATTAACTATACTTACCCATTTCGTTTGCTACAGTAACCGACTATTACTCAAACTAGGGACTAGTTTATCAAACGTTAATGGATGAGGTTACTTATGACCTCGTAAATAATAAACTTTCGCCAGAAGGCCGACGAAATGAAAATTTATCGTTCGCATTTCAGATGGAAAGTAATGCCGGTTGGGGAGCACTGGTTTAATATTTAATTTCCACTTAGGACTGTCGTTACGTTCTAAATTGAGACCGCAACTTCATGATGTACGACCTAATTGTTATGACCTGAAAATTTTCTTTACCTCATGCAAAGAGAGCGCGCGAAAAAGATCCTTAACGATCTTATTCCGAGGATATGTTCCATCTATCGAGTAATTTATTTCTTGTTTCGGCATTTCCGTTTCCGCGCATTAACATTATGTAAAGCTTTCCTGAAAATTCGAATCTCCGTCTAAATATCGTATTTAATTTCTATTTAGACCTATCGTCGCGTTCTGAATTGAGGGCGTATCTTTTTGATGTGTCTACAGCCCAATTACTGCGATCTCGAAACATTCTCTACTTCACACAATTGATGGGTATAAAGCAGAACTATGCAAAAATTCATTTCCTATTTGAACATCTCCAATCCCCGGTCGATGAAATCACACGAAAGTAACTTTCCTGAAAATTCGAGTCTGCGTCTATTGCGATTACTTCGCCACGAAGTGTACTCGTAAGGTTTCCATTTCCGAATCCAATATTTGACAAGTTATTCCATCCACTCTCGTAGGGTATTGGCGTTAGATTCGGAGAACGTGACAACACATAACGCGATGACTGTTTGAAGTGGATTAGCCTATTAGAGTTTCCAGTTTGTCACGTAGAACGAGATTAAAGCTGTACAGGAATCACATTCTAGTTAGTCTGAGGTGATTATCGTCGTTTATATAGTGACGCAAGATCGATAGGTCGGTCCTTGTTGACGGTTTAATTAAAAGGAGATTATTCGATAATAGAAATGGAATCTACTCTACCGGAAAGACTATAGCGATATTTCGTGTATAGTACGATATACGAAATGATCTGGAGTGTAGCAAGAAATTAACGACCATTTTGATTAATAGATATTGTGCGTGGAAGTTCTTTGTACGGGGGATGTTTCTATTATTCGAGGAATTTGTCTCCAAATCTTATTGGTCAGAACCAAGTCCTAACACGTTTACCCAATTCTTCTTGTGCAATATTATTTAGTATACTTCAGCTACTTGACTGATATAGGCGTATTTCTATCCGGGTGATACTGATTGCAATCATGGAAGAAGCCATTAAATCACAAAGGGCTGTCATTTTCATTTTACTTAAAGAAGAAGTACAAAAGAATGAGAATGAGATCTCATAGAAAAATGATGGGCGAACAGCTATTCCTAAAATTGGTGTTAATGTAGGAATAGGTACACGACAATTTCATGAGACTTTACACGAACGTTGGGCGTGAACAATGTTTCAGACTGCTGTGTACCAAGATGTTGGGACCGGAACATAAACTCAACAGCTCCAACACATATTAGGATGATCAATTTTGGCAACAAAGAATAGCTGCTGATGAAACGTGGATGGGTTACTTCAGTTCTGAGAACAAACATCTGTCGAAAAAGCGGCGCAAATCAGAAGAAAGGGCTCCGTTTTAAGCAAGTGCGGTTCAGTCGGTTGGAAACTAATGCTTACTGTATTCTGGGATTGAGAGGTGACTATTTTTATGTACTGCAATTAACGCAGAATATTATTCTAATCTTTTATCTGGCCCATTGCCACAAGTGATTTGCGAGAAACGGCCAGGCGTCATACTGTACGATGAACAAAGCATGTTTTAAACGAATTTGGCTGGGAACTGCTTCCACATCGACCTATTCGATAGATCTTAATTTTTAAGAGCTGTCGTTGCCATAAAGCAACGCGTCTTTTGTAGGGTCAAAAAGTGTTATATACTAAATAAATAAGTAAATCATGTTAGGAAGAAACACATTTATTTAAGAACAAGAGACACCAAAATGTTGTCTGAAAACTAATATAGCAACTCATGCATAAGCCTACATCACAATTAATGCATCTAGTGAATATGATGGATTTGCCGTCTTCACCTGCACATCTGCTCTTTTTTCCATCAGAACCAGTTGTTAATCAAATCTGATGGACTTCCCCGGATGAATTATTTACATGAATGTTTTCCATAATATTTCACCATCGATTCATCATAGCTCAAGTTCTCTGCAGGTATAAAATAATCATTAAATTCTATTGCAGATTTTCAATTGCAGTTTTCGAAATTTATGTGGAGGTGCCAAATGATTATTATCAGCGCAGGGTAGGTAAAGAAAATTTTAAGAACTCTCTCTCCTCAGCCATGCGGAGATCTTTAGCCAACTTATTTTTCATATCTTCACCTGAGTCGCAATAAGATTTCTTGCCGGGAAGTGTATTGTAACCTGATAAAATCAGAATAGCAAGGAAAACTCGCATCTCATCACAGATAATATTGAAGTCAGGACAATTTTGTTCTGGAGCATATTTCTGTTTCGATTACTAACAAATTTATCAGGTCATCGCCAAAAGACAGCAAATATTTCGGTTGGGGTTACAGTTTTAAAGTCTTCATAACTAGACGGCGGAGAAGATTTGTTTCTGACTTCAAAATCTCAACGAACTCACTGTGTGACAAATTGACTTTTTTAAGTTCTACAGTATTAGTTGAATTCTTCTCACCACTATAATAATAATAATAATAATAATAATAATAATAATAATAATAATAATTCTTTATTTGTCCAACAGCATAACGCCAATTACAGGACAACACATTATAATAAATACAAATGTGTAGTATCTAATACAAAAAAATATATGGAATAGAATAAAATAACAGAATTCTTATGTAGAAGTACATATAATAAAAAAGATGATGACATAATGAAAACCATGGAAAATAAATAAAATATTCCGTATCTAAACGCAATAACGTGCTAAAAATACATTAAAAACATAAGTCATTCCAAAGTGAGCCATTTCAATTTAAATTTAAAACTGTTTTGAATGGTATACATTAAAATTATTTGACATTACATAAAGAGGAGCCTTTATTACGATATTAGTTCTGGCTCTTGGTAAGTTAAGGGTAAAATAATGTCTGAATGTTCAAGCCGCCACATTGAAGTTAGTAGACGCAAGCAGTGTAGGAGAGTCAATTTTATTTGTTAATAAGTCATGCATAAACTTGCCACTATGCTTTTCACGACGGTAAAACAGAGCTTTGAACCCGTGTTGATTCAACAGACTGGTGTAGTCCGCACCTCTTTTCGGGTAGATACCGGTAGCCCTAACTAACTATATTATTCACATCCTTTTGGTGACTCGTATCCTTAGCACCTTTTCTACAATGAACAACTATTTCTGCCTGTGCACTAAATTGACTTTTCAACAAATTATCCGAAAACGCACCACCATCTTCTTCCCCTCCATCCTTGACTGACTGTAAAGGACTGATGGACTTTCAGGAGGTTCAACGTAAATTTTGTCAACCTCTAGAGCATTGTTATAAGCAGTTTGCAATGCTTCTTCGAGCGTCAAGCCGCCTTTACAAACAAAAAATGGCTTTGTAAAAGTCGTTTCCTAAATTATGTCTTTTGTTGCCATATGGCAACGACAGGCGCTGATGGGTTAATAGATGGATTGCAGAGATCCTGAGAAAGTTCATCGAGGAACGCCTAAAGAAATTAATTTCACGTCGGGATAAGAGTAGTCAATTAAAAGGAGATTATATAAGGAACTGCATTGTAATTTTGATGAATATTGGCGAGATAAAGAAAATTGTAGCGAAATTCCTAGAACTTGATATATCAGAGATATGTTGGAGAATTTGTAGTTTAGAATTAAGCTGCAAAAATATGCTCCTGCTAGTTTCTCCCATCATCCAATTGGTTTTCATTTTATTTCAAGCGGTATATTTCAGAAATGGATGCTCTTCAATGCAAATGCTAGGCTAAGGTTAACAAATAAAATTTTTCTTCATGCACTTTATTCATCGAGGGTGGTAACCATAGATCCAACAAAATAATTTCAGTCAACTTTAACATGCACATAAAAGAAATATGTTCTTGGATTTCTTGTGACAATTTAGCTATCGAATTGAGGTTTTAGAATTGCACGGTAATTGTAAGAAACTCATTTAATATCTGGTACTATTCAAAAAATAACTGTATACCAAAAGCATCATCCGGTTCTAGTCTCCAGTAAACAGTTTGGGGAAAATTGAGGAGATATTTGTAAACGGTGTTCAAATGAAGCACGTCTTAACAGGAACGTATTCAATAATTGAAGTCGGATACACACTAATAATGTGTAAATATTGAACGGAACACATCATTCTGTAGAAACAGATTTTATGTGGTGATAACACCATTTCCAAATTCCGCACTTTCCTTTACTGGCCAGAACGTTTATTGCTAAGAATTTGCCAAGAACGACGTGGGATAAACGTGTAGTTTCTTACACATAGCCGATCGGTTTATGTATTATCACGTACACACTCGTTTCGTTAAATTGTTGCAGACAGATACACAGATCAAAGGCAGGGAGTATGGCGAAAATAGTATTTAAAACTGAAGAATTCGATTGCAGTTAATAGAAGCGATAAAGTCGAAGATATAAAATCGTGTGTGTACGTTTCTACTTTTCGAATCGGCATATTGTCTAATTAAAGCTGAACTTGAACATATGTACGTAATGTTAATGATCTAAACATACGTCTACATACATAGATATGTATATACTGTTGGAGGAAGTTGATGATGTTAAAGTGTTGAGGAAATAATGTGGATGTAGATAGAAAGTTATAATTACAAATAGTGTAAGTATGAGGTAAAATGGTGCGCAGCCTATTAATGCATCAACGTTATCCCGAGACCGATTTTTAATTTCGTCTGTATAAAGTCGCCCACTACTTAATATTAATAATAATAATATAATATAATATTTTATTACCATTTGGCATAGATTATGCGGAAAACGTTATTATAGCGCTTTACAGAAAAAATATAGAAAAACTTTACAAAAAATGTTTCTGGGAATGGTATACCTGCAGGCAAGGTTCCCGAACTCCACGCATTCCAACCCTTGCGCTAAGTTCTTGTCTTTATTCGTAATTCTTCTCTATCAGCACTTTTTGGAAACAAAATACATCTTCTGCGGGGTCCCTTTTCTATTATATTTGGAGCAGTGTGGAATATGAAGTGCTTTGCTATCAACCTTGTCGTGTTTTTGTTCCTTTCCATGCCACCATGGTACTTGTACATATTTATCGAATATCTAATTTCTATTCTAAATTCCAAAAGAAGATTCCTTAGTGTTCGTAACTTTTTAGAAAATAATGAATACATTGGTCCAAGGAATGCACTTTCTTGTAATGCTTCTGTTGTTGTTTCCGAGTGGTTTTGTTAAAATAAAGTCCTTGATCGGCCCTATCAAAGCCACCCGTTATGTTATTGTAGTCACATATCTATTGAGGCTTTTATAAGTTCATCTTTCATTGATTTCATTATATACGATGCAGGGTAGAGAATTATATCCCATGCACAAATTGCTCCCTTATCTTCCCATTTTAGGACCATGTCTTTGTCCATTTGATAAGCTCTGATTTCTCCTTTCTTCGGCTTTATACTTCCAGAAGTCAAAGGTAGATCCCTTCCATTTTCTCGAGTAGTTCTATAAATATCTGTTTGATATTGTATCAAACAATAAGCAAATTAGGAAGAAGTAACAGTTGTCTGTAGTCGGTAGTTACAGAATGAAGGACGTATTAGATGTTTTAGTAAACATAGGATCCTCGTCATACTTATCCATGAATGATATACTTTTGCCATATCACAGAAAGAATTCCATATATAGCCTGGCTGCGATTCACATAAAATATAGGATGTTGTGCCAAAGCCGGATCTTCTCATGGGAATGTATTGTTTTCAGTCCACCCTTAATTTCAGTAATAAACTTTCATAGTAGCATTTTTTCTGAAACTAATGCGGAGATAAGTTTTTGTGCTCTAGTATTATATATAATAACTTCATATAATTTTCGCAACTTTGGACACGGATGTGATTCCTGATTGAATGTAGATTTATCTGAAAAGTACCAGAGTTTCATAATCTATCTAAACATATGTCGTGGCATGACCTTTGAAATAATTGGAATATCAATTAACTCGCGTTTCGACCAGTACCTTTCGTATTCAGGTAAATTGATTGCGCTTTGTAATAGCAAGTGGTAACATGGTCATTTAAGGGAAGTTTAAAATAACTTCCTCCATTCTGAGAATTTGTCGAAACTGTTTGTATGCTATATGCTGTGTCCTATGATATGCTCAACCAATAATATCATTAGACAGAAATAGAGTTTGATTTCTCATAAAAATGGCAATCAATGCAATCACCGGCATTGCACCTCGCAGAGGTTAATACCGGCCAAGCTCAAGGGGTAATCACAGCCATTAAGAAATCAATGTACTAAACTTTCATCAAGAAATAAAGAACGTTATTGGTTCAAAATTTCGAACTAAACACAAGAGTCAAATATAAATTACACAAAACCTATTTCCAGGTAAAGGTATATGTCTTTACAGCATACCATAACTCCAATCGGGATTTCATACGACTTTTGGCTGCGCAGTTGTGACAACTCGTGTGATACTCTTACCTTTTCGCTGTTTCAGTACGGTTGCACTCAGCTTGAACCCATGATCTACGAATTGTGCATCTATACCACATTTTGCTTTTAACCAAATTTCTGACGTATGACACAAATTTCATAGTCGATATCTTCGGCACTGCTTCGAATACTTCATTGCTGCGGATGCTTTCATCTGTAGAATTGAATTCATGCCTGTGTTTGGGCAGTCGTAATTCTCTTTCCCATTCATTTCTTTGAGTCTGTTAGGTCTTCCTTTTGCGTGCTTCCGGTTGCTGCTACGTGGGTGTGCTTTCCAGAATGTCGGAACGCTGTTTTGTTTCTTCCTCTTCTGTTTATTATCTTTGTTTTGATGAATCTGAGGAAGTGCTTCAAAACTGGATTCACTGTTTATCAGAAATTCTACAAAGCATTTGTTCTTATTGGTCGAGTTGCAGCTACAGTTGGTGCTATTATTGCAGAAATAACTGCTGAAGTTTGTGTTATTAGTACAGTTGATGCCGTTACTGTAGAGGTATGTGGTAAAGTTTCGTACCTGTATATTGGTTCCAAGATATCAGGGTTCATGGACTCAATTTTTGTTAAGCAGAACAATAACAAAACAACTTTTTGAACTGCTGTTACTGCACAATAAGCTCTGTTGAAAACGCTGCTCAAATCATAAGGTGTTATATTTCGTAGAGCACCAGATTTAATAAAAAGGTCACACTGTCGTCTAAGCGCAGCTTTTAGTGGCCCATAAAATGTAATATACAATAATTGTATGTGGGGAGTATTTCGATTACAATTCAGTTTTGTCGGCAGTATCCATATGCTGCGTGTGATTATTAAAATTTAGAAGTACAGGTTCTTCTGTAGTAGGCTTGACATGGTTACAGAAATTTTGTAAGCATACAAGAAAACTCTATTCATGGAATATTGATACATTTATATAATATTGTGCGCAAGTGATAGCTATTAAGTGACGGGTATAAAGTTGTATTATATCCTGCTTTTATACGTTAGACATGAAAAAGTCGTTTAAAACTGAATACGAAAACGCTATGACACCATCATTAATTCAATACCAACTTTTAGACCACACCTATTTATTTAATTAGAAGTAGGAGTACTATATCGAAATAGTATCCAAACTTCTGAGAGTAGTAAGTTCTTCATTAAAAACTCAACCGTGCCATGTCTCGATTTTTGAACTAAAGTTCATACCATGGTAGATAGCACTAAATAAATATATCGGTTAACTTTGATGTTACTTTCGCCCCAGAGGTCTTCAGGTGGCCTAGTGGGGTTATTTCGTTTTCTGTTACATAAGCTTCATAGAAACGGAGAACAGTTACAATCTTGCAATTTTTCGCGGGCTTTTGCTATTTTCTGGGTAACCGTGGGAGTATTCTTAAGAAATCCTATGCCAATGAGTTCGGATCGTTAAGGCGCGTCGATTTAAAGAAGAACAAATCTCTTAAGACGCATAGGGATCGCGACGAGTATACGATTTTGATTATTCTTAGCGCCCGTTTGTGACAGTTTCTGCGTTTTTCTCGCAAACCCTTTGAAATAATCTTAATAGGTAACCCACCATGGGTATTAATTCGTCCAGGCGCATTGACTAGCGTTGGTTTCAAAGTGACACAATAGCTTTAAACGTCGATATCTCCGTAATCATCACAATCACCACCCATCACTACCCAAAACATCTGAAAGGAAACTACTAAAAGTTACAAGGTGTCATATGACCTAAGAAATAAACCCATGAAAAGTAGAGAGCAGTATATGCTTCTTAAAGGTATTTCAAAGCTAGGTTGTTCTCAATAAGCGTGTGAGAGGGGTGAGCTGAAACTTTTAGTTGAATGAAAACTTGGTTAAGTCGAAACTAATTACAACAGATGGGACTGGTCGAGGGGAATCACAAACGATGTCTCTAAAGTCCGATTGGTGGTCACTGTTTTGTATTTCTTCTTATAACAAACACCAAGATCTTCAATTTTCGGAAATTCACTACTACTTTTACTACCAATTGTGCTCGGACGTTTAACTGTTGTCGAAATGAGCAGAAATTCCAACAATTTATTCGGTGACATTTACAATAGCTTTCATTGTATGGGTTTCACTAACTTCATTATTATTTTTTGATTTCTGGTTACATGTAAAGCTCGGTTTGGAAGTTGCACCATTTAGTGTATAGGTGTGAGAGTGTATTACTTTTGAGGATTGTCATTACTTATCTTTTAGTATCTTGCTTTCTTAACTTTTATTAACTGTTATTAGACGGAAGCTGTTTGATAATAAATATTATTATTACTAATTCACGAATTTCACACATTTGCACCCCATGCGTGTAGTTACGCAATCCCCGCACTTAATTTAGGATAAGCAGATTGTCTTATTAAGCTCGACTTTCACTATTTCATAATTTCAATTTTTTCATGGAAATATTTGCATTAACTTTCAGAATAGTACAGCAAAAATGTCATACTAATAAATCAACAGACCTTTAAGGCCGTTATTCCACAATTAACAGCTCTCATTCATACATTCCCCATCTGAATTTACTTCCAAACAATCCGAAATTAAAATTTCCATGGTATCGGGACAGCTTGCCAATACGATATGATTCATGGATGCGACGACATATGTATGTATAACGTTATTTTATACGACCTCGTGCTACGGTTAGGTGACTATTGTAAATTTCGTTCTGTCTGCTTAATGGAATTTTGACTCAGATGTAACTACATCAACGGAAACACGTGTAATCCGGCCGACACGTGCATGTAAATCTGCGCGAAATAATACCTCGGGTTAACATGTATAAAATGAGGTAGAGGGAACTGTGTAGTTTACGAGATTAGGAATGGTCGAAATTTATTACTCTCGCGTTTCACCTATTAATATTCGTTGTAATGGCCAGGTATATGTACGAATTTAGTGATATTTTACTGAGAACGAATGGTAAGTGGTAAATTATGAGTTTGTTGAAATCGAACATCTTCAGACAGGGACTTGTTACACCGTTAATGCAGGATACGCCAGGTACACTTTAAAATGTGAACAAAGAAAACGTCACTGTTAGAAAGAAAATCGAGCGATGTAAAGTCGAAGGAATATTTTCCGTTACCATTCCCAAATTCTGTTTATAGGCCTTATTGCAGTAACCTCGCACCTCAACGTTGTTTCCAAACATCAGACGTACTCGTAGAATACGATACAGCTGAAAACCACAAAGGTAAATATTACTCTGCATATCCAACTTCCGTATGCGTGCCACGTTTGAATCGAGCCAACTTCGTTAGAAAAACGTAAATACATCGTAACACAACATGTAGGTTGCACGTCGTTTTATATCTCGCCCCCGTAAAGGATACACGGCGAAATATGAGCCCCGACGTACAACTCGCTATTTCATATGTATGAAAGGGGAAATATACACATGTATACGAAACTTGATAATACGTTATCTGCATATTTTACAATTTGTATTTAAAGACTACTGTTAGCGATTCATCGCTTTGAAGTGCATTAATACGTCGCCGTTATTAGTAAATTGGTAAACATCGCGGACAAACTCGATGGGAAAACTCTGCCGCTATTCATGCTGAAAATCGTACTAAAATATCAATTTGCGTTCACTAAGCCGGTGTAAAACATCCGCAAACGCAGTTTGAAGCGTTTGCGGATGTTTCAGTACTTGTAAAGCGAAAAATTAATTTGGGTACTTAATGAAATGTGAAATATGTTGGCAATTCTGTAGAGATGTTAAGGCAAAGATTGTGAAAGACAGTTCCTTTGACGTACAAGTCATGAAACTACAAACAATAATGAAGCAATAATGCATCACGGCGAATGCAACCCTATCATTATAGACATCGGGGTGAGGCAAGGGGACGCGCTCTCTACTACCCCATTTAGCATAGCCCTTGATAAAGCCATTAAAGAATTACAAAATACAGGCAACATAGTAACCAAGAAGTCACAAATTATAGCATAGGTGGATGACTTAAAATTGGTAGCAAGGGACAAGTAAAATGTAACAATAAAGCTACTTGACTGGGAAAAAGCAAGAGGGGATAAAGGGTTAATAATAAACGACTCTAAATCCAAGCATATGATATGTAGCAAAAGAAACACAGAACACCGAACAGATAGCAGCCGAACCAAACAATTTGAAATCAGTTAAAAGTTAGAAGTATCTTCGGACCTACATTCACCCTTTAAAGCACGCTTTTCTGTATCTATCCGGTTTTTATGAAAATTTTATGTGTACATAACACATCACTTAATAAGTTCGTAGTATGACATATCGGTAGCGCCATTATTGACGCGGTACCCATTTCGAACAGAGTTTTCTCATGCTCAAATGTTTATGCAAAATTGTGAATACACTGCCTTTTCATATCCTTAAGGTGTCTGCTATCTCACGCAACTTCAATTTACGATCGGCCAAAACAATTTCGTGGACTTTATTTATGTTCTGGAGCAACTGACGACCAAAGCTTTCGGCATCATAGGTGACAGAAATGCAATGCAATATAACATGAGGATAGGGTAAGAATTTTTGGTTTTGAGAAAGTGTTTTGCAGTTAGTTCGCTAGATCTTTTTGTAAGTGTGTTGCGTGTTCTTTTCAGGATAAGGTATTCATCAAGATGTAGACCTAAGAATTTGATTGATTCACCGTCGTTTGTATTTGTTGATAAAGCCATTAATTGAGTCTTTCCCATGTTCAACTTGAATTTCTTCGCCTTGAACCACTTTGCGGCTCTTCTTATAATCATCTCTTTGGAGTATGTTTTATGTAAACCGGTATATTATATCAAAAACTTTGTGTCGTCCGTATACAAATAGATATTTACACGGTTAATGTGTTACTTTTAAAGTTGTTATTGGCTTCTAAAACTTTTGGTAAAAATCATACTATTATAAAGAAAAGTCGGATACGTAACCGATACGGAAGTTCGGCGTTGCAGTACCAATAACCCACTAAGTTGGTGATAGAGAGCCAGGCCGTGCTAGCCCAATGGAAACGGCGTAGGTTAAAGTTCAGGAATTTAGTAACAAGGCGCCACTCCCCAATTATATAACTGGATCGCATCTAAGTGTCTGGAGTCAGAAAGACCCTCGAGCTTCTTTGGTAAGTGAAACGAGGTTATTCTACGTTCTGGATATTTTAGTCGGTGGTGAAGCAGCACGATTACTTGAAAACTCTATTTACAAATAACATAAACGAAATAACAAATAACTTGAGGCGAGAGAAATGACGTTGAATAGCGCTTTATTTGTCAATTTAGGTGTATCGATTAATTTAAATTCAATTAAGCTAGCTTCTTGTGTAATGCTTACAGCACTCTTGGTAACCGTCGGAATCCCAGCGGCCTTATACCTTACAGCTTTAACAGAACGTAATTAAAACAAGAATATATATGAGTAACAAGTAACTGTAGTCCCCCTTAACTTAACGCGGACAAGACGGCATTTGCCGAAGCAAAGGTTATGGTAAATTATGGTTTGTTTTTACAAGTGTCCCAACACAGTATCTTCTTTGTGTCATAGGGAGAAAGTTAACGGCCAGTAAAGTTTGCAAACACGTGTGTGGTCAAATACACATCAGCAGAAGCAAGACGGGGTATCCCGTTAGTTTTTAGTACATTTTTTCATTTGTGTCCAGTTGCACGTGTTGTTTTTTTTTTTTTAAGTTAGAGCAATTACATTTGCTGATAAAGGTGAGTGAATTTTACCGGAAAAAATCGAATTGTGTAACTTTTAAATTAAGACAAAGTTCTTAAATCAACAAATAAAGAAATATTGTATTTGTGTAGTGAATTTCCTAAGAAAAATGGACAAGAGAAAAGAGAGGCAAAGAATATTGGGACCTGTTTGAAGAAATTGATTCTGGGGATGCATCTGCGTGTGATTTCAGCGATGATAGAGAGTATGACAGCGATCCAAATTATGAATTAGATGGAGAACTCCTACAATATTTTTAAAAAACAAACTGACACAAATATATCATTTATTGATTTTCGAGATATACTGATCAAATCTTAGATACAATTGCCAGAATCTATACAATCTGGAAAAGACTTAGTACAAAACGGTCCAAATCGTGGAGGAAATAAGAGGTCATCAGTAACACATACTGATAACATGTAAAACCAACATTGTATCGAGAAAATACCTTTGGCAACTGATAACAGAAAGAGAGAGATAATTTACTTAAGATGTAACCAGTGCAAAGAAGCAAAAGTCCGTAAGGAAACATCATATAGGTGCAAGAATTGCTCCAACAGACCTGCTCTTTGTCCGGGAAAATGTTTTGAAGATTACGATTCATGTTAAAACTAATCGAATTTATTTCTAAGTTTACTTTTAAAAGCTTTTTATATACTTGTACCTGTGTATGTCCTTATTTTGTATGCTAAATGAATGAATTTTTTGTTATTACTTGTACACCATGAAGTTTTTATTTCATTTGTATAATTTTTTGCCTATAAGTTATTAGATTACTTTTAATTTTTATATAATGTTTCATCTTCAAATACGATGCATTTAGATCCTGACGGCATTTCCCGCTCCGTCACATCAGGTAAATTTTTAATAACTAGGTAGGACATGACGGTAAAAGGCGTCAAGATGGGACTTCCCGTCGTGTCCTGTCTAATCGATTTGTAACTTTGGCCGGCACATGACGGCAATAACCGTAATATTAAGTTATTTAAAAAATTCATGTTATATGATTTTATTCTTAATTCCCATCATTTTGCTCTAATTCCGGACTAGCTATCTTCAGTATATCCGAAGATACAGTCTATGCCCCACGAACACGTGACGAAGCGAAACTGAACTGTCCGCGAATGGGTTAAACTACTAAAAGAATTGATTGTTTTGTTCAACAAATATATTATTAAATTCGCAAAGGTAAGGAAAACCCTTTTTACCCGGAAACCAACCTGTTTCTTCCTTCCCTTAAAGTACTAAAAGAATTGAACGTTTCAAAAGTAAGTAAACCCATTTTTTACTTGAACACAAATCCCTGATTTACTAACTCTATATTAACTTAAAGATTCTAGAGAATTTTTCCCAGAACTCAACGAGATAAAAATGTAAATAAAGGCGGGACTTAGCGTGATGTGTTTCCGGTTGCCAACTTTCGTAATCGGTATCGGGACGAAAGCTGTCAAAGATGTCACAAATGTCAGGAAATCACTCGAACGCAGCAAACGGAAGTCCTTCCAACTTCTACGTTAACCCTTAAATGTTGTCAAATAATCTTAGCTCAATTCGCACTCCACTAGCTGATACTAGCACCCTACAAATGCGATTAACAAAAACGAAAACTCACCTCCAATAGAGGAAAAAGCAAACGTATAATGGCCGATAGTTCGAACAGCAAAATTGGGGAAGCGTAACGCACAATTCATACAACGATAATATTAACTTCCGAGAGACGAATTTCCGTATATATTCTCGACAAACGAGACTTTAAAGCGAAAATGGAATAGCCTGTTCATGGAAGCATTCACGAGCAGAATGCTACACGCGCATCTAAAAGGCGCAAGGTATATGGGAAACTACGGAAGCGGAGCGCCAATAGTAGCAATACAGAACGCTGTAACAATTGGCCGTAACAAATGTTCGCCTGAAGATCGTTCATATCTAGTAGCTGAACAACATAATGGTCCACTATTGCTCTATGTACCTATGCGTACGAATTCTAATGACATGATGCGTCTGTGGCCAGAATGTTTAATTCTTCTTCCATCTATCTAACCATATCAAAACTCTATTGACATATCTATCTTGAATGTTTCTTCCATTGAAACACTTCTAGAGTTATATACTATAAGATGAATATAATAGCAAATTTTCGGTTGTATAAAAGTTCATGTTCAAACAATGATTCGAATTGGATTGTTTTGTCAATAAACAGTATTTTGTGAATTTTGTATAAATCGAAACGAAACTTTCTATCCTTTTGTTGTCCTTTTTCTGGGTTGGTACCGACTTGTACGTTTGTTGAAAACGAAATTAACGAAACCGTTTAAAGTCAACTTCGTCGTTTATTTCTACGTTTAGCGACCTCAAAACAAAACCTTTTATATATTCGCAAATACGATGACCTAATCGATAACAACCAATGCCTCTAACTCACCTTGTCCTGCCACAATTATTTCGATATTAAAGAAAAACGAAACATCGGAAGGTAATTAACGAATATCACTTCCAAAATCGATAGTAGCCAGAAAGAAACGCACGCTTTCGAGGGCGTCTATTCGAAAGGCGAAGGGAAACGTTTCGGAATGATACGATTGCGTCGTCACCGAAGTATTAACATCCTCGTCGTGACATTCTTTGTTTTCGCTGGCGCGGCCTGCGTAATATATCACGTTGGATGTCCGCATCGATTCGACACCGAACATTTGATCAATTGTCGCGTGTTGTGAGGGGTCGCAACCGTTGATGAAGAAATTCTATCGTGTCTATCTACCTGTCAAGTTGGCTAGAAAGGGAGAGAGAAATGCTAAACAAATAGGGCGACAACGCGGGACATGTACGAGCGGTCTGGTTACGATGACCCGATAATTAGAGTTGCTATTAAGTTTATGAATTTCAGTTTTAATTTTCAATCAAATCAATATTGATGGAAATAACATTGGTGCAGGCGCGATAAATTCGGTTGGGATACAAAGTTTCCGCTTACAAAAGAAATTTTGTCATTTCGACTGGCGTATCGTAAAATTCGAATAAAACGGGAAAATGTTAAAAAAGCAAGAAGGATACAAAAAAACGGAGTATTTAGAGACGAATGCACGTTTCGATCGTTAAGAGATCTCCGTCAAAAGCAAGAAAAGGAAACGTTCACTTAATGAAAAGAATGAAATAATCTAATGAAAGCGACGAGACGAGAGGGGCGTAACGGAATGAAACTTACTGCGATCGACATCCTAAAGGAAAAAGTGCGGCACCGTGGAGCAATATAAAAGTTACGTTCTAATATCGGAGGCGCGAATGACTCATAAAGTAAAGTCTGTAATTAGGAAATACTAGGGTCGGAGCACGAGTATCCCTCACTAGTAGATTGCTCCGTTCGACGTAAACAATCGTTTCCCAATAACGCGTCTTTGCGAAATGAAAGAGGGTCGTACAGGATTAAATTTGTTTTTATTAAGATACGCGTGTATTAGATTGTTAAAAGAAGAATGCACTTCGCGTGGGGAAATAGGACTTAATAGGGAGGGAAGCGTAATGGGCAATGTAACACTGAGGCTTGTTTTCTCATCTCTCTGACATTAAAGATAAATGCATATTTTGCGAGAGTTTCGGAGAGATTACTTTTTGGATTGTTTCAAGAAATTAGAAATTTGCTGCGTTAAGAGGGAATTATGTTGAAAAACGAAATATATTTTTTACGGTAAAGTAATTTTCTCATTGAAAAGTCATTTTTCCATCAAGCCGTCCTCGTATATTTGAAATCGCATAACACACCGACGAACAACGATTAACAAATCAATTATTAAAACCAATCCCCATCTCGTTCCAAATTTAATTTCAAATTCTATAATTTCATTTAGAAAAAGGCACCGAGATATCATCTTGAAAAGGCGAAGCTTATTACATCTATCCGGACGCTCTTATCTCACACTTTGTTATATAACGTCGTAAACTTCTCGCCGTCCGTCAAACAAAAAGAAAGGGGGAGGCTTTTGACTGCAGTGGATTATCATTTCTCTTTCGTAGAATGGCGATCTAGAAGATGTCGCAAAAACAATTCGATATTAAGAAGCCTGACTTCGTAAACTTTCCGTGCGATGTGATGCTCAAGGAGCAGAAACTATTGGCAATATCTGCTTGAAGATCAATTTAAGCAGCTTTCTGCAAGGTTTGGAGGACAATATGTGTTGAAAATGAGAAGTGAACCCAAGCGTGAAAGTAAGTTGCGCTTCTTGTACGAGAAGGTTCTCTAAAAGATACGGCTCGTTTTGAAAAACTGTAAAATGAGTAGGGAACAATGTAACAGTATGACTGTCTGTATGACGTCATCGAAAATACGAAAATTGTTATGCCCCAAACGTTGCGATTTATACTGTTTATTATTATTTATTATTATTAAGTCAAATAGTTTGTGAGAAATTCTTCATCTTTGTTTAATTTCGCGTAGAAGATCCTTTCTTAGTTTAAATTTGGAGATTTTCTTTAAAGCAAAGTTAGAGATGACATTGTGGAATAATGTCTAAAGCATGACTTTATTTGGAAATGAGCTGCGGATATTCGTTTGAGTCACAGGAAAACATGTCTAGAGATATCTTCGCCGGATCAAATATGAAAAAGGAAAGGAAGAAAATGACAATAAATGCCGGAATAAGAAGAGGTGGTGCCAAATAAGTTTAATTTACATTTTATCGATTGCGTTTGCAAATATATATGATTTATTAACTTTAGTTAGAAATTGCAGTAGATCGTGGAAGAAGGGAGAACGCTAACGAGACGTTTTAAAGAAAGTATTACAAAAGGAAGAATGAACGGGTTACGTCGAAATGATAGGACGGAAAGTAGAAATAGAGCGGTAACTATGAAAAGTAGAAAGGACTAAAATAGGCCACAAGAAGGTGTAAACTTATTTTTAGCACGAAGAAAATAATTACCAAAAACAAAGGAGAGGCAAAATTTACCAAATATTCGAACTACAGGGGAAATTGGGATGAACGAAGGTAAATGAATGAGAACAATGTTTGAAATTACGAAGAAGACATATAACGGATGGAGAAGACTCGTCAAACAGTTTGGAGAAGAGAAACAACAAGATTAGAACAAATAGCAGGATGAAAAGTATTTATTACTCAAATGACGAAAGAAGAAGGTATATATAGATCCTAGAATTAGGCCCTGGCCGAAGATAAAGAATAAGACAAGTAATAAAGTTTTAAAAAGGAAGATATCGATAATACATCCAGCAAAGAAACTTGAAAACCAAGTTCTAGAGAAAATAGGTGGTAGAGTAGCTTGAGGCTAAAATTACACAAAAGGTAACAAATAGGGAAGAAGGACAATTTTAGAAGCCAAATGTAAATAGTAAAAATGACAAAAATTATCACTAGAACAACAAATGTGGAAAGGGAAGAAAGAGAATCAAGGTTATAAGAACGGCAGAATACAGAAATAATTGGACAAAATTTCTATGGAGGAAGAATATTGTTCTTGTTAGATCCTATGCAATTACTTCTACTAGCGAAAAGGTAAATATGAAAATGTGAAGGTAGCAAGTTGAGCTAAGTCCAGAATATATTACGAGAATATCACTCATAATCAGATCAAACCTCAAATCAAACTTCCAAATTTATATCGATAGCGTTTCTGTCATAATGAACGCTGAAAACAATATTTGTCCATGCAATTATGGAGTGCTATTCCAATTCAAAGAAAGTCGAAGGTAAATAAGTAGATGATTTGGACCAGTTTTCAAAGGCAAAGTGAAGTATCCTCTGTTACTATTCTTTAATACACTAATTTATATGGACAGGAAATAAACAGAGCGCGGAGGAAGAATCATTTGGACAGCAGGTAGGGGCAAAGAGGTGAAGGGCAAAATCGAGATAAATCTGAAAAAAAGAGGTAAGAAGAGTAGCAGCAAAACACAAAGTAATACCATAGCCAACCTTATCCCACTATCAGAGGATCGTCAAAACACGAAAGAAACCTGGAAAAGAAAGTGACAGTACTGTACTTCATATAAACCGTCACTAAAATGTAGAAGACTTTAGGATTACATGGGATTAACTAAACGTTGCCAAAAGGTATGATTAATAACAAGCGTAAATCATTACATTTCGTCCGTCAGGTGACAAATGCCCTATTTTCATATTCTATGATAAGCAGAGTTCTGGTTAGAAGAGGAATTATTATTCGTTCCAGCTCCGTGGTAAAATATTAGATATCTTAGATAACCAGCACATAAGCTGTTCAGAATAAAAATGCTTGTCAGAAGTGAGATATTTTGACATGGGGTAGATAAAGATATTGATGATCTTGAAAAACAACTGCACTCTTCGGGGCAAAGATTTTATCGAATTTTAGGCGATTCGTAAGTCACACTAGTATCCTTCAATGATTATGTTGTAGAGTTTATCAGCATCATAAAACTGTTTATTGAACTTTAACTTTCCATTTATAATCTCCCATATGTTCTCAACTGGACCTGGATGAGGAAATTGACTGGGCATGTGAAAGCATTAATTTTATTTCCTTTTAAGCATGTTTAACAACCCTAGCCATGCTGAAGGCATGATACACTTTTCAAGGTATTTAATAATATATATATATATATATATATATATATATATATATATTTGAGAATACTCGGCTCTAAACAATATTTAAAATTCATTTACGTTATTACAGGGTTATCCCATCCTCTCTTATGCATATTAATATGAAATTTTCATTTGCACTGAATAAAATTTGTACGTTTTACAATTATTTTCATTCTGTTGGAATTTATTAAATTTATCGGACAGCTCGACGATATATCTCTAAAAATTTTTACTCATTAACCCATTTGGTGGATATTATATAATTAATTAGTATTATATAATTATTTGCTTCTATGCGCACATATTCGTTGATTCTAGTATTTCTGTTTGTGTTATTATTATTATTTTATGTCCTAGCTGAAAGCGATTTTGGCGTCTCTACTTAGCAATGATATATACTTTATTTTCTGTTTTCTAAAATCATGTTAATTAGAAATTATACTGTACGTTCGTTCGTTAGTAAATGTATACTTCAATATTTCATTCCGCAAATCGATATATTACGGTCTCTAAAGTACTTTGGGTACTTTAGATTTCATCTTGCTCCAAAAGATCTATTCACATAGCAAATTTCATCATTGCTGATGATGCTAAATTTTGATTCATTACTACATAAAAACCGCATTGTTCTACTGTTACACGGACCACGAGGCATAATCTTCCGAATATCTTATTCTTGTTGCTCTCCGTTGCTCTGCCTTGACATTGGCGGTTTCTTTACTGGCCATCTACTGAAAAGGCGACCTTTCACTAAACATCCGCGTATAACCCGTGTACGTACTTCAAGAACTCCATAACCCAGTTTTTATTTCCGAGGAAGTTGCCCGTAAGTTTTGCTTATATTGGCAGCAAATTAGTTCCTCCCTACAAGTTGTTTGCCGTGTTCTACGAGAACGGAATTTAGTAGCCAACGTACGTCTAGCTTTACACCTTTTTATAATCCTGGATATCACCGAGGTTTCAACTCTAAATCTACGGAATATACTTTTCGTAACATAGCGTTTAAAAATGTAAGGACACGTGTCCCGATTTATTATATATTAAACAACTAATGTTAAGTTTATTATGGAAATTGGAATTGCATTCACATTAATAGCAAGCAATTTGCCAGGTACAATGTTAACGTTTAAGTAGAATTGGGAATCTGAATTTTTATGTTGTTTTATATGTATTTACTTATTTTCAGCTGGTATAATGTTCTAAATAAATTTGACGCATATGTGAAAAATCCAGACCTCTTTCACAACGTATGCATTAAATTAAAACAGAAGAACTTTCTTCTGTTAACATAACCAATAATGTAACAAATCAAACAAAATATGGGAGATAAAGTATTTTCCTACTATAACAGGAAAGTCGCCCTTAATTTTTGAACTTTCGTACGTTTTATAGGGAACATTTAAGAGTTAGTCGTAGTAAGGGATGTTTATTTTTTTGACGTGGAAACGTAAATCGTACTAAGAATCGGGTGATACCTGGAGCAAGGTCAAGTAGTTCGTATTCGTTTTATCAGGTAATCAATAGTATGTGTCGAAAAACTTCGGTCATGCGATTGGAGAACGAAGGCGATTGCTTACAGTTTAAAGAAAGAACTATAAACACTTCCAATATATCGGCTGTATACCAAGCAATTGAAATTAAAGGGGTGCCCTTCTTATACATTCATGGCAGATTTTCACGCGGAGTTCAAACACCGCACGTATTTTCAACGAAACATATTGGAGGGATTCTAAAACAACACATTTTGTGCCCAATTTTTTAAATCAATTTTTGTTCTATACTCATTGATTGACTTATACCTCATATTATTATCTAAACAAATTTGACGCATCAGTTATGACAAACCCTGTATATGTACAGATATAATAGTATATAAGATGTTTTGACAATGCTACTTTTCCTCAATTAAAGACCATTTTCTGAACATACTGCATACTGAATTTGTATTCCTTCGTTATTAACAATTGTGAATCTCAATAGGTCATCACTATTTAATTCAAATTAATTCCCAGGTAAGCAAATTTCTCACACAAATATCTACTAGAATAGAAGTTTTTACGCCCGATTAATTCCCTTTTTGTCATCAAATAGAGCAGGTCAAATTCCCTGATGAGCTTCAGAAACTCGCATTTAAAGGATTCTTGATTTTATTAGCTCTAATTCGTAATTGCGGACGTTGAGAAAATAAAGTAAGCGTCGCAGCGATCACCACATCCTTTCCATTCGCTTTTAAGAACCCATTGTACGACACGTCCTTTGTCTCTTCTTCTCCCCTTTTGTTCCTTAATTGCGTTAAGAATGTAATAGCATCTTTGCGACGGCATGGCGGTAATAAATTTTCGATGTTTTCACAAACTACCAAATATATTTACCTTGCCCCGCTTTATTTACATCTGCATGTACATATGTATGTACATATACTCGGATGTAAAGCGTCGGTACTCTTACGTATGTATGTATGTATGGATTACCTTTCCTCTAATGCCTCCTGAGTGCGTCCACGTTAGAACCGTTCGTTCTAAATATTTCGGGCTCTGGTAATCCAGATATAGCGTTCCACAGGAACTGTATCTGCGTTCTGAGTCGATAAATAATGCCACTATAATTCATAACTCCCATTTCTGGCCACCTGCGTTCAGTCCATGAATTACAATCGTGGGCGCGCACCTGTTTATGTATGTAGTACTTTGAATAAATTTGTGCAGAGTCAAGGCAATATTTTCAATGGAACGGATACATTTTTGTTTATTTTCGTTATCATTCGCCATTACTTATCGATACAAAGTCGACACCCTTCATTGTAAAGGCATAATAATATTTTAGGGAGCACGTTAAAATGTCCCTGGCGTCAAAGTGCAATACACAAGGGGAACAGTTGTATCGGGTAAATGCTTCCTCTATTTCGTCGTAATAAATGCGACACGGTAAATTGAAAGTGTCCGAAGGTTATTTATGTCGCTAAGCCGTTCTAAACTTTTATGATCATAAGTTTTTATCGCCATTATTTATCGTTGGCAGTAGCCCGATGGCGATATTAAAGCGAAACATTCACAACTACCCCATTATAAAAATTCTGCAATACGATTTTATATCCGGTTTTTATATCTTCAAGCGTTTAACACTTCGACATACCTCTATATAACGAAGATATATAACCTTTTGTTACGAACTCAGTATCTGTTGCATGGCTTTCATTAAAAGTGGGATAAGCTATATAGGATATTATTGGCACTGAAAAGGGAAAACCGGCAACTGAGATATTCTGATTTCGATGAAACTGTACAGACTGAAAGAGTAACTTGCCATAAGAGCAAGGCATTGTTTTTTAGGGACGGAATCCCCCGACTTCGGGGTACAACCCTCTCCAACAATTTTTGTAAATATCTCGGAAACTATCATATCTGCGATAGTTTTAGAACATAATTTGAAGTATAATATGTAGTCCCAAAGATGGCGCAAATTATTTTCGGAAAAATTAAATAACCGGTGACCGGGCGATCCCTACTCCCCTTTTTTAATAATGCTTTTTTATTATTATCTATCACAAATGAAGTCCGTTTTGCGTAGAAAACGGCACTGAATAACAAATTTAGACAGCTAATAGTAAAGGTATTAAAAGGACGATAACGAAGTTTCAGTTGTCATTGATTGATATACGTAGATAGGTGTTGTTTTAAATATAAAATAGTTTAAATTACTAATTACTTCGATAACGTTTGAAAGAAATGCGAAATATATTGATGGAGATATAGATTAAGTACTTAAGTACTTCGTGTAGATAGATAGCAATAAACAAAAATGCACGACTTGTGTCACGTGTACCGGTGTAGGAAGGTAGGAAGGTAAGAGGATAAGGTCGCCGTTCTGAATGATAAATCAGTAGCACTTATTTGGGCAGGGTAAACTTATAGTTTGGCTCAATGGCGGCTATTAATATACATATGTAGCTAATGTGTTAAACATGTTACTAGCAACGTTTCAAGTAGGTAACATCGTAGTAACTCCTTTGACGTCTCAAGAATTTGAGTTGCAGAATACATTAAATGATATGATTGTAAGCGCTCAGCAAGAAAACATATAATCTGTTGAATATCATTCGTCACACTCGAGAATTCAGTAACTGCTCCACCATTATTAATTTATACTATGCCTTTGTGCGTTCTAGACTCGAATATGCGTCTCTTGTATGGAATCCCGTATACATCACGCATTCTAATTCCGTTGAAAAAATTCAGCGGCGTTTTCTTAAGTATTTATGTTTTAAGGTCGATGGTCGCTATCCCGACATGGGTACTCCACAAGCGTACTACTTGCAGCGTTTCCCACTTACAAGTTTGGAGGTTAGAAGAATATCCTCGTCCTTAATATTTTTGTCTAACATGCTTAATGGTAAAATTGATTCGCCTGAAATTCTTCAGCAACTTTTCCTACACACTCCTCGTGTCTCTGCTCGTATGACACATACTTTTTATTTACCTACGCCGCGCAGCAACATCCTCAGATATTCACCTCTTTACTGGATGTGTAATAATTGTAATGAATATCCTTCCATTGACATATTCAGCAGCAGTACCCGCGACATTAGGGCTACTATTTGTTTGTAGTGGTGTCATCCCTGTCAGTGAGAGAAGTATTAACTTCATGCCTTCACTCTTTTTTTTTCTTTTCCGTTTAATTTATCTGTAATTTGAAATTTTTGTATTATTTTGTATTATTTGTATTTCCTTATTTTCAATTGCCCATTGTAAATTTTTATGTAGGTTCCTGATCTGTAAATAGACATGTCTGTTGATCAGTGTATTTAAATAAATAAATAGGTAAATAAATATCTAACAGAATTGGAGTTTGAACGTTTAGAAGAACATCATGAAGCGGAGTTTGTGGAAGATATAGAAGAAGATGAAGAAAATTATTATGAAGATATTGCCTGTGTTCCTGAAGAAGAAGGTAGTGGTACTGACCTGGATTACAAAATTAGAGCTGTAAAATACTGAAAAAATGGTAAAACCAAACGACGATCTATCGAAAGTGTGGAAAAGAATTTCAAAAAAATGAAATCGCTACCTCAGTTATATAGATGGGAGTTCTCTTTATCAAGATTTTTCAATGTCTTCAGATACCCGTATCTCCTGGTGAAGGAACTGGTAAAGCTAAATCTGGATCGCCGATCACCCTTGATGAGAGTTCAATGTACTGGGGATATCATCTCCTGAGGATGTCACCGAATACGCCCCCAAGCTTCGAAATAGGTATTCTTAATCTATTAGACTTATCCGATGGTTGATGACATCGCCATACGAAGTTATCGCGGTTATGGATGTTTTGGGAGCTAAGGGAATCACGTTTCAACTCTGGAAACTGATCCAGATTTGTATGTTGGAATACGGAGAGCAATTCGAAGTGACTTGAATACGAGTTTGAAGCTTTCACGAAATATTTTTATTACGTCGAATGAGTTTGCAAAAACTGAAACCAAGCGCATTCATTCTTCAACCTGAAGAAGCCAGTGTGAAATTGTCATAGGTCATAATATACTTGGAAAAAATTGTTTGAAGAACTTGGAGAGAGTTAAAATTAAAAGGAAAAAGTAGAAAGTAATACCAATATTTTTCTACTTTTTTTTGTTATAATAATATATCAAAGAAGCTTATTGCATTATTTCGTAAATATGGAGTTCCAGCATGCATGTACTAGATCGATTCAATTTTCAAGGGTATAAATTTCATAGGTTAGGTACAGTATCAAATTAGGCAAGAAACCCTTGAAAGAGGTTCTTGTTGTAATATACAGATAAAGCTGTTTACGCTCATCTGCTTCCTATCAAATATTACCGAATAAAATGTTTCGCACAAATGCACGTCAACGACTAGCTTCCTTAAGTTTTCCTCGCTAATATTGGACTGCAAAATCCCTCATATAAGATAACTTCACCTCGGTCATATTCCAATTCCGGGAAAGCTCCTATATAAAGATGAAATAATATCCTATAATATCACATACACCCCGAGCACATCCCTATTTATAGTGGCACTAGAATTCCACATCGCGTAAAGGCCATCCGAACCTGTTCCATAATTCATAATTCAAAGAAATTTTTTAACACTAGGCTGCGCCGTTTACAACGTTCGGTTTTGTTATCTCTTTAGGGGCAAAACACGCGTTAGTTCTCCGAATAAATTCCATTTCAATTGTACTAGAAGCACGTACGAGATTAAACGGGATAATTTAAAGTTATTCGAGCTGTAAAATGCAGATATTTTCTTCGAAACGGACCGAAGCTGCAAAACATTTCGACCGTTCTCTTTTTCAGATTATATTTCGAAGAAGGAAAGTCAATTTTTTCCACAACCTTTTCCGCCTTTCATTTCTATCTGCATTCGAATATAAAATTAAATGCCTTTTTGGGGAGCATTCTGAACAAAAGCGACTAGTTTATGTCTACGTGAAATCGGCAAATACGTAGACATACATTTAAACGTGCGACAACTAGACGCGGATATTTGGACAAACGACACTTGGACGCGCTTCATTTAATCGCACGACAATTGGACGCAACGAGAAATAAATTCTTTTAGGTCGTAATGTAATACTAAAGTATCACATGCAGGTTATTTTACGAACCGATTTGAAACAAACGTCTCAAATGTCGCTCGTCTCTGCAGTATCACAGAACCACTGCCCCATTAGTCTGCTATCTACACTCTCTAAAATAGCAGAATCGGGAATCCTGAAGCATCTCAGGGAAAAGCTGCTCGAGTTGAACAAGTAGTTCGGATTCAGAATTGTCCTCTCGGCGGATTTTCAACTATTCCTTCTGATCGAGGTCGCTACAGAAACCTCAGACAGATTGGGGCGGTGTCCTTTGATCTGGTCGACGCATTCGATTTAATCTGGCAGGACAAGCTCGTCCTGAAAATGGTTCGTGCATGTACATATACGTCAAGTTGATCAGAATCATCGAGTCTTGCTTCGAGGAACGTTCCTTCCCTGTGAAAATCAGAAAATGATTTATCAACATATAGGCGCATATAGACCAAGGTTCACCAAGGCTTCCTTCACGGTTCATATACCGCGTACTTTGCCGACTTACGCTCAGCTAGCGATTTACTCAGGCGAATTCCTAAATTGGACAAGAAATAGAAGCTATATATGAATCCTACCACGTGTGTTACTGTCAACAACAACAACAACATAGTCAGTCCTCTTTGGATCTGACAACGAAACTATTGCTTTACAAGGTATACTTAACACCTATACTCATCTATGGAGCTATGTCCTAGTTAACTGCAACCAAACACCATCCATCCATGGGCTAGTGGTAACAACAACAAGATGTCGCGGATAATTGCTTCAACATCGCCGTTTGTCCGAAACTCACAGTTGCATACTCACCGTCAGAGACTGCACAACCCAATTTCCAAAAGTCAGGATGAAGAGGGTGTAGAATTCGAACGACCCGCTGGTAAGTTATTTTACCGAGCTCGACGTGGATAGACCCTCATCCAGGAGCATCGTGGGACCATTACTTATTTTCGGTTCAACGGGCTTGAAAATCAAGTGTGGCCCGACATATTTTGGACAAAAGACATGATATGCTATGTCACGCGTGTATTGGCGCCACCGTTCTCTAAATCCAAGGACAAAATTTTCCCAAAAGCTCACCAATTTCGCCCTAGGGAATACCGTTCGCTCACAGGGTGCCAGCCAGCTAACCGGCGAGGGGAATTAAATTCCAAAAAAATTAACTTAGGCCCCGATCTGCTTTACATGTCCTTTTGTAGCCCTGGAAAAACAAGAATCCTGTGTTCAAAACCCCGGTTAAAAATTGGTTGGCGGTAGTAAAAAAGGGGGAAACCCAATAAAAACAAATAACCAATAACGGTGACGAGTCTTTAATAAATAACGATTGCCCGAACGAAAAAAAGGAAAGAAATATGTAAATAACGAAATAAATATGTATATAAAACAAAAATAAGTAATTTATGGAACAATGAAATAATATCTACCGATTCCCTTGGCCAACGAATTCGTTTACAAAAAAAAAAAAAAATAAGATAGTATCAACTAATTCAATATTCTATCTACCAATCGGCCTCTTTAAATATGTCGAAATTTTTCTTTTGATTTTAAACTCTAAATGAATACAATAGTTAATTTAAGTTGAAAATTGACTGACCCTAATCATTGAAAAAAATTGATAAACGGAAAGAGAAAACTGAGCAAAAGTTTGAAGTATGGACATAGCTGGATGTTCCCTCAGTGATTGGCAGCAGTGTGAGGTCGTTTCTCAGGTTATAATATCGCCGCTTGGCGACACCTTGCGCATGGATGGCTTTATTGGATATGATTCTCCTTGTAACACCCAAACAGTCGATTGTTACTTCGTTTCAGGTTCATACATATAAATCCACGTTTTGCCACCTGCAACGATGTTATCAACCAAATTCGAAGCAACAGATCTAAATTTTTTGAATACGTTCTTGCTCCAATTAAGATGAACTATGTCTTGCACTTCTGTTGGATTATGTGGAATCCATCGCATATATAAAATCTTAAACGCTTAGTGTTTTTGTATAAATAGAAAGTTTGTTTCATGTCAATACTAAAGTTTGGCCCTATTTCACAATAGGATACATATCAGTCCATCTCAATAATCTTACACGCAGTATTAGTATCTTTTGAAGCAACACTAGTTTAATATGCAACCTTCACGAAAGTCATCCCCAAGATTCTTGTGGCCAAACTCGATTACGAAATCCAGCGATAAACTGTGGTTTTCGATGTTGTTTGATAACTAATAATGAAAATGAACCAAATGCAACATATTTGCATTTCAATCCAATTTTTATTGATTATTCAATCGCTCTTCCCAAGAACGAAGTACTTATAAGAACATCCAACGTACATTTTAATTCCTTTCGCATTATCGTCTCAAAGATAAAACTCACAATTAGTCCGAATTTTCATTCGAAGTCGTTGCCGTGAATCCCGCGAGGCGACTCCCATTATCTTTGTGTTTATTTCTTGATCAATCGCGTCTCGCCCGCTGAATAATACATGGAGGCCGACTAAATTAGCGTGTCCGTTGTAATTTCGCAGCGTCGTTAGAAAAATCACGTCCTCTGTGTTAACGCCGGAGGGCATATGGCGAAAATCCTCTTACTATTATCCCTCTCGGAGAGGTAGGAGACCAATTTTCTCGGAACGTGGTTCGACAGAACGTATGTACGTACGTAGATATGTACGTACCTACGCGTGATACCGGTAACAATGAAACGTGAAGAGAAAATGCCGACACGTGAGTTCAATTTTTTTAACATCCTCGTCTACGTCGATATTTGTTACAGTTAATTAATTAGCGCAGAGTAGTTTATTTAGAGAAGTCTTCCTGGTTCTTACAGAAAGTGTAAAGTTACTAAATATTCAATTGATAGCGATTGCAACGGCTGTAATGTAGCATTACTAATAGTGTAGTAAGCTCCTGATCACTGAATTTTCTGCTAGCGAAACACATGTCAGTGGATTTAGTTAAATAATTGTTGGTGAGAAGTTTACCGGTGTAATCACACGTCACCCAATAATTTCGTGGAATGGCATATAGATGACGTGACTATTGACAAGTCCATATGATTTTTAGGAAGTACCAATCGTCAAACGATGCGTGCCAAAATTTTAGGACAATCTTTGACTTTTCTTCATTTGGGGTCTCTTTTCGCAATTTCTTCCTTCGAACGCAACAAATATTCAGTATTGATGGTTCCTCCTTTCTCAATGTAATCTATGAATGAAATACCGTGCGTGTTCCAAAATACGCAAGCCAATACCATACCAGCTAACATTTGCGTCTTTGGACGCTTTTCTTCCTTTGCTGACCACTCGGCTGACTGCCGATTTGATTCTGGAGTGTAGCGATGGATCCATTTTTCAGCCATTGTCTCATGAAATAAATCGTTTTATTGTACTGAATCAACTGCAAACAGCGCTCTTAATCGTCAATGCGTTGTTGTTTTTAAGCGACTATGAGCAAACGCGGCACCCACTTCGAACAGAACTTTCTCATGCTCAAATGTTTATGCAAAATGGTCAATAACACTGCTTTCTCATATCTTTAAGGTGTCTGCTATCTCACGCGACTTCAAGTTACCATCGGCCAAAACAATTTTGTGGATTTTTCTGTTTCCTGGAACAACCAAAGCGCTAAGCATCATTGGTGTTTGTACGGCCACATTTAAAATCAGCGCACTATTTCTCCATCATTTGTCGCGATCGAGCAGAATCCGAATAACACCTGTCAAGCCATTGCTTTGCTTGAACCGTATTTTTCTCATTAGCAAGCAATGCTTTATCAACACACGACATTTAGATTTTTCCCGTTTTAAAATTTACAAAAGTAGCATCACTGAAACTACTGTAAGTTGTGAGCAAGTCAGGTTGTTGTCAGTTGTCAGTTCTAGAATGTTGACACGTATCATTTGAAGGTTGGCACTTCTTAAAAATCATATAGATTTGTCAATAGTGGCACCACATATCGCGGAATTTAGCAATGAAGGGGTAACAGATTATAACGAAGGGGTGCTATCCTACAATTTCTTTTTAGAGGAATTACGTGCTGGACACTTCAAACCTTCAATTTATAACTTATTGACTTGAAATGAACTATGTCCTCAAGGTAACTATTACGTAAACGGAGTGACATTGCAGATTGTGCAAAGGATTTATTATTAACGGAACTAGTTTTGTCAAGGCGGATTGGTTTCAATTTTGCATGAGTACAAAATGCTTCCGTTCCAAATCGAGATACGTACAACTGACACTAGACTCAACAATTTCGTCTTCGTTTGCATTCTTTCAATTTCCACTGGACACAGAAGTGGAAAGAATTATTGAATAGTCCCGAACTTTAGGTATATTGGCTGGTTTAAAAATGAACATCGGCAATTCTGATAGGGTTACAAAGAGTAGAATTCAACCGAAATTATCAACCACGAAACACACACGCAATCGAATCGAAACGAACGCTACAAATTCTTCGCGGAAATTGTTCTAGTCCACCCCACGACAAACCTTCCGGTTGGCAACGGCTCATACTTTATCGAGCGCCAATATCAATCTCCATTTGTTGTCGAATAAACGTAAATTTGCTTTATCGATTGGCAATTAAACCTTTTTCGGTCGTGTACAGCGAAAGCTCGACTTTTTAGTCGACCGCAGTGGTGATTAAGCTCACACACACGCGAAATATAGGAAAACGTTTAAACAAAATCTCGGAAAATACGTCCCTACTCTCGTAGAGTACTGGCATATTTGAATTTAATCTGCTGCGTGGTCGCTGTTATATTCTCGTGCGTATACAATAAAAAAGCTAATTTCAAGTATAGAATTTTAGATATTCGGTTGCAGTTTCTCGTTAAAAGGTAAATGCGGTTTTATATTAGTTTTTATAAAGTGGAAGTAACGACGAGGAATTTAAATGCTGAAATATACGCCTATAAAGTGGGTAAAAACGTTTTACGAGGAGTTTTGCAATTAGGCGGGGTATCGCTCAAAGGAAGGTTTTCCTTAAATTACTTTGATGGAAGTATAAACAAAAAGATCTAATTTTATCGGAGACCAAGAAAGTAAATACGTGGATCTAAAGAAAATGATGAAATTCTGAACGATGTTACCTTTTCAGAAATTATGTACGAAACATCAACCACCTCGATAATAACCTCAGAACTTTAGGAATTATGGTCAGAGCTTACTTGAAACATTCCTTCATCAAGACCTATAGAATGTGAATTCCGTTGAAATTGGTTGAGTCTGTTTTATCCAACATTCTTTAGATTTTGAAATCTATTGGTTAACTCTTGACTTACATAGAATATCGTTCTGGAAAAACCAAGCACGAAGATATCAGGATGTGATATATGTTGGCAATACTTTGACTTCAAATTTTCAGCCAATTTATTCGTTTCGCTTTTGGGTTTTAAGTTTTGTTAGTAAAGTTCTGTCTTAGAGCATCCTCATAGGAAAACTTACATGAGTTCGACAATATTCTCTTCCAAATTATTGAAACTGTGGACAAATCTTACGTTGACCGCTACTTCATCAAGATCTTTAAAGATCGTTGAAGGTTTTCTCCATTAAGTTTTTTTAAGTATTTTGAGATCTGCCCGAGGCCTTAAATCGAACATTCTTATAGAGAACCTGATGGTGGTAGGTCCTTGAACCTCTTAAGGGTCGTCCCATTTATGATTCATTTCCCATAGCCTTCCCTAGATTTTGATGTTTGTTATCAAAACTGTAGATTCAAGCAATTTCCTAGAAAAATTAAAAACGAAGGAAGATCTGAACACGTTCTGGGAGGTCTTCATATATTTTCCTAAAGAAATCAAAAAGCAAAGAAGATCTGGACACATCTCCGGGGAGATAACTCATTCGCCTTGTATCCGATATTGCGATCGTATTGGTCGTTTCGTCTGCGTTTAGCATGAGCCCAACAATATCTTCAAAATTTTACCGATGGACCGATCTTACATCAAATAGTTCTTCATCAAATCCTGTAAGGTTTGAAGATTGTCAAAACTTAATCGATTTGACCTTTTTCCACAATATTCTTTCCTCATAAAGAAGTTAAGAGGTGTAATGGCGTTGGTAAGAATAACTATTATTCCTTTCCCCAAATTTTGAAATCTCCAGCTTCAAACTTCAAATACTTCTACAGAGTCCAAGACAGTAAAGTCTGCACATACCTGGGAGTCAATTGATTCACGTTGTTTAAGATTTCAAGTTCTTGAGAGATTTGACTTTGAAGATATGTCAGATTTTACGAGTAGAGCGTTTATTTCAAATAGACGTCGAAAGCTACATGGTTTGAGAATACATAACAGCCACCCAACTATTTTTAAACAGAATTGTGAGTTTCAGATTATGCTAAATTCAAATCATCCATCATTCTTATAGAAATATTATTTAGGAGACGTTGACTATTTCTCGATCTGTCCGCCTTTCCATGACATAAGATGCAAGAGATTGACTTGTGAAAGATAATTACCGACAGTTGTAGAATATAACTCACTTATCTCTGTGTTCAATCAAATCTGACAAGAATCATCCTCCACTTATGGCCGAAGGTGATCATTATCTAGAAGGATTGTTGGGTTTCCACGAAGCTAACGTATTTTTTTAAATGTTTCTTCACAACTCTGTTCGTTTATCGTAGTAGTTCACTCATTCAAAATTGATATTACTTACCACTAACACTCACATAGAAACAAACAATTGTAGAATATTATAACGAAAATTTGCTGTAGAAATTGCAGCAATGTTGTTAATCTGAAATTTTTTGTACTTGCTGGCACAGATTTCCTCCCCATGACTACATGGTCAGCAGGTAATATGTAAAGAAACCAACTAAGATAAACTCTCTAGAAGTTAGAAAGTTGCATCTTTCTAGAGATAGCAGATCATGGTGATCACGTATCTTAAGAAGAAAATGAATACTTTCTATCCATCCTGTCAAAAGTAATGACAAATGTCACAAAATTCCATCTTGTCAAATCGACATTGTGTTTGAATATCATTGCATCATAAATGACCAGTAAGAAATTGCTACCCAATCTATGCTACAAAGTGAGTTCTATCAAAGCCTATTCAGTTAGAAATTGTTTGTCAGGAAGTGAATGGAAATCTTCTAAGCATGACTATTTCCAGTACTTGGATGCCAAAGAAATACTGCAGATTATTTTTAAGACCAGGCCGCATCTGTGTATACGTCGTGCTCTTACTTTTTTATGTATTTTACATGGCGGTGGAGGTTCTGAAAACGCAAAATACTCCTCAGTCGGCTGCGTATGTGTCCGTCGGAGAGATATGTCTTGTCCCCAGTATCGAAGTGAGTAATGTACTGTTGAGTTACGTAAATCGCACTTCAGAACCCTTAATATGTAGAAACGGCATTCCACCGTTCATACGACAGAAGCAGAACAAGATCTCGAAGATATTATTCAAGTATCTTAACACGTCTCAATTGAATTGTTGCTACTCCCCGTTGATTCGACATGAAGATGGTTTGTATCCGGAAACATATTGCAACTTCTTCGACAAGGAGACGGAAATCAGAGACGAATTTATAAAAGTTAGCTGTGCCTATAACCGAAAGGTGATGTACGAGGATTATTTTGCGTTTCCGCATAAAAATGCTTCCAACGTGAGAAAAAAGAAAACACCCAAGTTGAATAAATTCAACGTCTTACTGCTCGGCATCAGATCCGTATCACGCGTAAATGCGTATAGGAAACTGTTGAAGTTTACGAATTACTTACGTTACAGCTTAAATGCTGCGGAGTTTTCAAAATTCAACATCATAGACATCGATAACGATTTTTTGAGGAACATAATTCCGATCTACACGGGTTTAGATTTGGATCGTTATCTGGAGTTGTCGTTTGGAAATCCGACGGATTCCAGTTGGATTTGGGACGAATTTGCGCAAGAAGGTTACAAAATTATAATGGGGGAAGACTGCGTAAATAAAGGAGTGTTTAGTCATGAATATTTCAAAAACGTAACTTTCGATTACAATTTAACACCTTTCATGAGTCGGTACGAAGAGACCACAGGTAATATAGAAAACGATGGGTGCCACATTTGCACCTCGAGCAGGAAAGCTTTCAAAACAGTTTTGGATTATTATTCTGTCGTGGCGAAAGCACTACGCGATAATAATGAAAAACATTTCGCGATGTTATGGATAAATTCTCTTACCACCACCGACAAAGCTGACAAAGGCTTAAACGTGTTACAAACAGCCTCCGAAGAGTTGACGGGATATTTCAATTCTTTACGATGGAAAGGATTCCTGGAAGACACCTTTGTAATATTTTTCAGCGATAAGGGCTACTTCCCGAAGGAATTGCACATGATAGCGCAGTTCAGACAAGAGGCCATGCAACCTCCGCTATTTGTATTACCCCCAAACGATTACATAAAGATATGGTGAAAACACTACTGGACAATACAAACAAATTGGTGACTGCGTTCGATATTCATAAAACTTTAGAGAGCATAATGAAATTAGACACGAACAAACCTCTCATTGCGCTGAAAAATAAATCGACTACAGGTTTAAATTTACTACATTCTATTCCTCATAGGCGTTGTGAGAATGTTGGGATAACTTCCGAATCTTGTGCTTGTACCTACATAGAAAAATATGTACCGCGAGCGCGCCTTAAGAACAAGATGACGGGACACAACGACACCACCAAATCTTCAAAATTTTTTATATGGTGACGATTTGAATTGTTCTTCTATGTATGTACGTAACGTAAACACTTCGAATAAATCTTTGCTTTTATCTTAGGTATTAAAGGTCTTAAATATAGGAGTAGTAGCAGGTTTGTGCCTTACAGAATCGCAGAAAGTATGAAGAGTAATGCGATTTGCTTAGAGCCTTGCGGACTGCATGAAGAAGCAAGTAGGTTAGTAGTAAGCAGGGACCGGATTATATGCTCGAGATTTGACTAAAATACGTCTTAAATATGTGCAGAATATGTGGACAATACTCCTAAAATATCTAGAATATATAAAATCTGTTTCGAACATATTTTCAGAATCTCTAATATATTTTGAAGTAACAAGAAAAAGAAACAAGCACTAAGAAAATCTAAACAGGTTTTATTAAACAGATACCTATCACTTACATTTCTACATTAAACATAATATTTGTTACTGTAAAAACCTTCAACATACTGCTCTTGCCTAGTTATATACTGCTACAAACATATGTGTCTTCCATTGCCCAAAGTAGTCGTGCAAATCATCGACTGTCAACTTCTTCAGCAAGTTTACCGTTTCTGCCTTGACCTCTTCTTCAGACTGTGTGTTCCCTTTAACACACTTCTCACTTTTAGGACTAGGTAGAACTCGCATGGGGCAAGATCTGGTGAATCTGTTGTGATGCTCAACAACAATAACGTGCTTTTCAGCTAAAAACTGTTTCATGGAGAGGGAATTGTGCGCTGCAGCATTGTAGTGGTGTGCAATCAATGATTTGCTTTTCCACAGATTTGGTTTTTTCTTCGTCACTCTGTCACTGAGCTTGATCAGGACCTTAATACTAATAATTTATTTATTGCTCAACAGCCCAAGAGCCAGTTACAGAGCAAACATAACAAAAACAAACCAGATACAGTATAAAGTTTGCGATAATAATGTGCACACCATACACTAAATGATACAACAAATTAAATATTGTACGAATACACGCGTACACGCGTAAATTTCAATATTATTCGGTAACGGAAATATTTATGGGGAGAACGGATCAATTTCGAGCCTATTTCCGTTCTTCATCATATATGTTTTTGGCGCCTTAAATAGTAAGTTCGTCTTAGCTCTAGGAAGACGAAAAATGTTAAAGTGTCTAGTATTACGAGCAGGTACAGTAAAATTAATTAGCGATAGAAGAGCGGAAGAGTCAATTCCGTTTGTAAGGAGTTTAAGAAGAGAATCCGCGCTGGTGTTGTTTCTTCTATCAGAGAGAGAGAGAGAAATAGAGTTGTGTTTAAAATGTAAATTCTGGCATTCAGCACCTCTGTACGGATCAACTCCATCTATTTCAAAAGATAACTATTTAAGGAACCTCTTTTAAATTCGTTCAACTGATAAATTTTGGTAAAGGTAATATGGAAGCCACACACTAGAAACGTAGTTAGTTAGATCGGACAAGCAAATGTAATTCTTATAGCTTACTGTTAGCTGTGTCAAAGTCACCTACAATCCATCACCACCATTCACCAAAGCTAAAGGCTAAAGTATGCGCACTCACGTTATTTAATTGTCAACGTCGTAGGGCAGAATTAGCAGTCTGACAATACTAAAATACTTAACAATAACACAAACCACAGAATTAAATCTTTGCCAAATGTAATGAGAATAAATTTAATCATCGGCATTCGTTTTCCCATTCGAAGCACCAAATTCGTTGGAGAATTTCGATCTGTTCCTAAAATGAACGACTGGAAAGGATGTTCGTGCTTTCCAAATAATTATTTCATCATTATTATCACAATCCCAATACTCCTATTACCCTAGGATGCTAAGGTTATAAATTTCTTCCGTTTCCTTCTATTCTCTGCCAGTACTTTTGTTCCAGTTCCAGTCTTACCCTCTTCTTTTTAATATCTCCTCTAGTTCGTTATTTCACTTCCTTCTTGGCCTTTCTCTCCCATTTCTGCCCACTGGTCGTGTTTTCCAGATCCTTTCCACTTGCCTGTTCTCGGGGGTCCTTACAAGATGTTTAACCCAGCTTAATTTTTGATTTTCTATTACCGTTTCCGTTGATTTCACTTTTAGCATCTCCTCATACTTCTATGTTCGGTACTCTATCTATTCTTTTAACTTTTGCAATTTTTCTCTTAATATTTGTGTTTCTGCTACCTAGGTCCCTTGTTCTTGTCTTTGTGTTAGTGTCCACTTTTCCCCATCATGTAACAATTTCGGAGAATGATTTCATTTGGTCCTACAATGCCGATGTCTTGCACTAACTACCTGTATACATAAGTTTATCGCTGGTAGTACCAGAAATCCCTCATCATTTAATATCAAAATATTTCATGTATGACACAAACAATTAGAAAAGAATTACAAAGCTTCTGCGAGCAAACTATCCGCGCATAGGATCGGAACAAGGGAGGATGATGTGCGAAATTTTCAACGTTCTACAAGGCTGTAATCTAGCGAAATTGAATTAACTGAAAATTTCGTTTGGTCGATTTTCCACGACAGGTAGAAGTCCCTCCAGAATAACAACTTCAAACAACTTCCAAAGCAGCACTCTCGTTTAATTTAAACGGTTTACTCTAATTTCGCGTTGCGATGCCGGTTTATCTTCTCTGTAGGTGACTGGAAGTGTAACGAAATAAAATTGGAAAGTTGTTCTGAAAGTTTTACCGGAGGAATTATGTACGTCGTCCTGGGAATTGTGCTGGCATAAATGAATCTGTACGTAAATCGGTAGTTAATAATTTAAAATTTTTAATAAAATTAAATATTTAAGGAATTGTATTTGGGAAAGCATTGAATAGATAGGCTCCTGACAGTAGATGTGACGGGTAAATTACCGAATTCATATTATAGAAGTTTATCTAAATGTAATTCCCACAACTCTCTTGTATCTTTCAGCATCCTGAAGCAAAATTTTTCAAAGCTGCTGAAGGTTTCACAGATGTAAAATGTGTCTAAGTTCTGATGTCAAACCACAGAAGACGCTGTTTTGCAACGCACCAGTCAATATAATACAAACTCCTGCAATTTATTACCAAATGTATAGCTTTTAGAGCCCAATAACATGTCGGATATCAAAACGGCCGATCACCATTGCTGTGGTTTAAGAGTCAAAGAAAATTCCAGATGGCTATCTAAACTAACGTTTGCCGATTGATGATGCCCAATGGCCCACGACAATTCCGCTTGGGGTTTACGCCCAATTTTGGATGTATTATCACGATAAATTCTTGTTTGTGTATAAAATTTGCGCATTTTTATTTAGTTTAAAAGGGTTACTTGCAGAAAGTGTTTGGGAACCACTGCTCTAAACAGTATAGTTCCAATCCTAAGCAGGTCACATTAGAGAGACATTTATATTTTCTTTCGAATTAAGAATCACTTATTTTAGCTTCCAGGAAGAGTAATGAAACACATTATATTCCATGATAGGTTTCCTAAGATGTCAAGCCCGCTAGTGATTATTTCTACGATGTTCAAGGATTTCTTCATTCATTTCATCATTATTCTACCCCTTTGTAAAAGTGTTTCCTAGGAAAGGAAAATACCAATGTTAGAATTGTATTGGTTAAGAAAGACTTTTCTAAACTTATCCGTGTCTGAATTAAAATGAGTTTAGTTAACTCGAACTTGATGGAACTGTAATAAAGGGAGAGGAATGAACTGTATATTATTAACAGTGGGTGAAGTTCTTGCGAAGCATCTGGAAGGGCAACTACGAGCGTTTATTACTGCTTCATCAATTTTGCCGAAGTTTCAGTCGGATTTCCGACCATTGCAAAGCTGCATCACTGCAGTGCTACATGTTCTGGACTATATTTCGTTGGCCAGCTACAAAGGTTTAGTGAGTTTCTTGATGCTCTTCAGTGGGGCCTTTGACACGATTAATCATGCAATGTTGCTATCCATTCTAAAATCATGTGCTCTGGGAGGAAATCGGCTGCTGCTCTGATTGAGTCTTGTCTAATTGTAAGTAATAGACAGAGTTGTGATTGATAGAGAACACCCTTGCTCCATCCGTCCCATGCGTGGTGTTCCACAATAACCTATATTTAGCCTTCCACTATATGCAATCTATATTTCCCACAGCAAATACCACTCTTTCGCCGATGACATACAGATACATAATTCATTTCATTCTTCTAACTTAAATGTCGCTCAGCAGCAGCACTGCCTGCAAAGTAATTCTAACAAAACACAACGCATAATCCTTTGGTTCCAAGAGTTAGAACACTTGTTAAAAGCTAACACCAACCAGGCACTACCACCTCTTAATAAGAAGTATTCTGATATCCCCCCTTCGCCCCTCATAAGCACTAACCAATTCCGTCCGATTCCTCGTAAAAGGGACATACCAAATTTATGCTTCCAATAAATGCTACCCTGAGACTAATTAAAATACAATTAAAATACAAATAAAATTCTATGTCCGTTACAGACTTCGAAACTATCCAACCGATGGGCCTCAAACCGGTTTCATTAGAAAGGCAATAACGCGAGGATGACTTTAGACCACTAAAAACATACATTCGGTCCATTCATGAAGTGGATTTTCGACTTTTCCCATACAATAATTTTTCCGAATACAGACTGTAAACACAAAAACATTGATCTGTCACTGTCATCAGAAAGTTTTATCATTTGTGGTTATCGCGTCGACCATGTCAAATAATCGAATTAGAAAATATTAAAAATCTCATAGACAGTAAAAACGAGTAATTTTGGCTCCGAAGAATGATGACGTCAACAAAATAAATCATCAACTTTAATTCAAGCTACCCGGTGAAGTTGTCACGTACAAATCAATTGACACAGTTATAGATGAGGAACAAGCTGTCAACTTTCTAATAGAGTTTCCTAACTCTTTGGAACCATCTGGAATGCCACCACATATCTTAACTTTAAAGGTTGGCTCACCGTAGATGCTCATTCGCAACTTATTGTTAGACCCACCGAAATTGTGCAACGGAACAAGATGGTAAGTGTTGCTGGTTTGAACTTGAACGAAAATTCCTGTTTTTCGCACGGCCAATTATATGTTGCTTGCTCCAGAGTTGGAACGTTGAAAAATCTTTATGTTTACACACCTACGGGAAAAACTCAAAACACGACGGGTATCTGCTAGTGTTTAATAAGAAACAACCTTTTCATATGTGATGACAAACAGCGACCATGGCCAGTTGAATTGAGTTTTGCGCTTTTGTCTCTATTGTTTTCTGTTTTGTGTATGCTTCGTATAATGCCCTCCATGCTATACTATTCCTCTGTTTCTTTTCTAACTCTGCCTACTCATCCTCTCCCCTCAAACCGGTACTCGCGTTTCAACCACTATTTTTGTGAATCTATTCTTCAGGTATTCCACTCATATGTCCAAACAATCTTTCTATCTTCTTTTAATAGATTCTACTTGCAGATTTATAAGTGTCTCGTTCCTTGTTGTGTCTCCTCTATTTTTGTTTCCTATTCCTCTCAGAAATCTCATTTCTATCGGATTCCTTCTGGATTATCGTCTCTTTCTTGAAATCTATGATTGGCTGCTCCACATGAGTGTAGGCATGACCACTTTCCTCACAATTTCCATTTTTATCTTCTTCGGTATTTCCGTTTTCCCTAGGAATGCTGACTTTATTTTTTTATTTTCCCATTCAATTCTATATTTGCAGAGAAATCCTTGAAGTAGTCCAGCTGGTCAATCTTTTGTCCATCCAACTTTTTTATGTGTATTATGGTTTATGTTTTTCATACATTAGTTTTCATGTTTACCTTGCTAGTTGCTCCTCTATGACCTCAAGATTGTATTGTTGGTTTTCTTCTATATCTGTCATGTCTCACCTATGAGCCTCAGTTAATTTAGTCGTGTTGTTAACATAAGGCAGTAAACTAATGTCAGTCGATTCGTGTTTTCCTTGGCTTTCTTCATTTTGTTTTCTAGTACCCGCATCCCCGTTTTGTACCCTGTTTTGTTTGGAATTCCGTTAACTCTTCGTCGTTTGTTCTAATCATGTTCATATTTCCTTTGTACATACCCATTATTACTTCGAAGATATTTCTGTTTATTCCTCCTTGTCTATCTCTTAGCACTTTCCACACGCTTTTGCTTCTGAAATTTGAATTCAACCTAAATGCTGATAAACTTAAAAAGTATTGTGTCAACTTATGTGGTGACTAGACAAGAGTTTCAAGTAATGCTTTCGCGGCAGCATGCGACACCAGTCTTTCCGGCAAAGGAGTAGCTAATTAGGTCCGATTCAAACGGTATTTGAAATGAAAAGTAGTAAATTCGGAGCTGTTATATTTTCTTTTCCAAGGATTAGAGTTATCAATTATCTAATGAGGTCGTCATGACATTCTTAGTACCGAGCAAGAATAATAGAATCGGTCTCTCCAGGAAAGAGAAACCATTAGCAACAAAATATTACCGAGTTAATAAATTCTCGATAATAAAAGATATTTCTGGATTAATTTCAAGTATTAGTTCCAATACTATACATTAATGTCGTTAATTAATTACGAATCTGCGGCGGCTATATGGACGCATTAATCTATTTTATGCACTGTGATAAATGAAACTGGGCATCCAGTTTAACACCATTAATATATGTAGTATACCATTACCTCCAAACTATTATGTTTACCATTGGGTAGATATTAGTGAAAATTTTAGTAATTGGTGCGTAAATGCGCATCGAACATTACGTCTGATCTGTTTATCTGATACCTTAACGTGCAATGACATTAATTAGAAAACCGAAAGCTAGTTACATAATTTGAACCTGCGCGTGACATGTTTCTATCGCTACTTATTTCTATCGCAACTTTTCATACATCAAGGACAATAATTTGGTAAAGTAAAAATTGGTAGTAATAAGGAAAGTAGTTGGGGACAAGGAAATTGATGGACAACAATATTATTCCATTTGTACTTGATCGCATTACACCCACACATTATTTCCGAACCTATTTTTCTTGAATAACTACCCATATTTGTGCTACAAAGCAGCTCATTACCGTCGACACGTTGCGACTTTCATTATCTACTTATCGCCGAACATTATTCGAAACATAATATATGCCATTACGCCATAAATATTCATGCGAATTAGAGCAATCAATGGTCCAATTTCCAATCTGAATCCGTCGCAATAATATTCGCTCCGAAACAGGTCCAGTTCAACATGGAATTGTTTAATATTAGAGATGAGTAACCAGCTGTAATTGCTAATTTTATTTTTCGTTTCTAGTTAAAACATGTATATATTGTTAATTGGGAAATGTTTTCCTAATCGCTACTGTATGTAGAATTAATGAAATATTGGAAACGTTCTGAACAGCGACCATCCAGATTCAATTATGATAATTCAATACATATACGATGGATTATAATCCAATTAGTGGACGTATCAAATTTAGAAATATCCCCGTGTAAAGCGTTTTGTTATCTATCAATGTTTCCACGTCGTTTCTATTCCCTCTAACCGAAATATCTACTATGTATATTACCACGAAACCGTAATGGCTAAACGCATAAACAATCGCCTGAAATTGCTTTATATTCCGTACGAAATATAACCGCAATTATCTATTTTTACCTGAAAATGGATGTTAATGTTTTCCTTCCTGCATTATCCTTTTCCATTTTCGTACCGACCCTCGGCGTATATAGTGCGCGAATTCGGTCGATATGCACCGACGAAGAACGAGAAAGATAAAGATATATTAGCCTCCGAGGCACGAAGTAATATACAATTTGCAGAACTTGTTAAGTCTGCGGGACACGGAATGGAATCAAATGCCACCACGGTCGGAGAACGAAAGTTGCATGTAGAGTTGCGTTATGCTAATGTGGGGCGTTAAGATCGCGTACTGTAACTACTTTGTTTCGATGACATGCGGCGATATGAAAAGCTTTTCTAAAGACCGTTGGTAATTTGAGAGCTTTCAATTTCGCGTTTTATGTTACTTTTGAGTATTTGAGAAGAAATTCAAAATCGTCAAAGAGCGCTGAAAGTGATGCTGTAATACGTAGTTTTTGAATATAATCTCCATTTAATTAACTACACTCATTCCAATGTGAAACTATTTGTTTTAAACCGTTGTCAAACTCAACATTTTCGGTGTTTCTGAAATCCACCAAAATATATGTAGTTTTACCTCATTTTAGGTCGCACATCGAGCTCCATGTAGTAATTTTTTCAAATTTTGGAACAAATAAAAATCACTGGGAGGTAGATCTGGCGACTAGGATGGACATGGAAACAGGTCCTGTCTGCGTCAATTATTATATTACACCTTTCGGCAGATAATCCAGAAGAATGATCCCCTTGCAATCCCAGAAGTACAGTAAGCATTACTTATCCATCTGACGGAACTGCCCTTGCTCAAAGCGCAACCTCTCCACGGTTTGCGTCATTCTTTTGAAAAATTTTTGATCTGAGGATTACAGGACTTCATAATTACGAGACTCTTCGATACTTGAAAAATTTATATTTAATGTGGTTAAACCATATGAATGTTTGAGGTCTTGGTAAGGAGACAATGAGGTCCTGGAGACGTATTGTGATATTAGTGTTCAGTCTGACCAGACAATGTTAAAAGCTTAAGAAGTTATACGAAACGAAAACCTTTCCTTCTGCCATTAGTTACGCTTTCACTTCCAAAAAGAAGCAATTACATGTACTTGACGCTTCTTCTTCGTAAGGGGAAATATCCCTGTTCAACGAATCTCGTTAATTCTAAATTAAACTATTGTATCGTATAGTTTCTAACCTATAAAATATACCGCAAACCAACGCTCAACAATATGAAGGTTTAATTCGTCCTGAGCGGGTTACCGTAATGCTCGTAAAAAGAACTTTAAATTTGCCCAGAGTAGATTAACTCTACACGTTCCGAACTTGTTAAAACGAGTGAAACCGTGCTTTACTTTGTGCATCACGTGTGAGATAACATCAAAAGCAGCAAAATCGTTTCATTCGTTAAAGAAGAAACTAGACCTTCAACCTAGGAGGTGATACAATCAGTATCCATGTTTAATTAGTAACCATAATTGTTCGGCACAACCTACTCAAAGCTGTTGAAGTTGTTCCAAGGTGTCGCAGCTGTTGAGTTCTTGTTCCGGTCCTAACAGCCTTGGCACCCATTGGATTGAAACTAAAATTCGCACAAGATCTCACAAAACCTATCTTGTACCTACTCCTAAAGTAACACTATTTCACGAATAGTTATTCGGCTATCATCTTTGTTTCTTTCATTTACATTTTCTGCCAGTTTCCAAACGATCGACGCATCGATAGATCGTACTTTTGATGAGGATGGACATGGAAACAGGTCCTGTCTGCGTCAATTGTTATATTACACCTTTCGGCAGATAATCCAGAAGAATGATCCCCTTGCAATCCCAGAAGTACAGTAAGCATTACTTATCCATCTGACGGAACTGCCCTTGCTCAAAGCGCAACCTCTCCACGGTTTGCGTCATTCTTTTAAAAAATTTTTGATCTGAGGATTACAGGACTTCATAATTACGAGACTCTTCGATACTTGAAAAATTTATATTTAATGTGGTTAAACCATATGAATGTTTGAGGTCTTGGTAAGGAGACAATGAGGTCCTGGAGACGTATTGTGATATTAGTGTTCAGTCTGACCAGACAATGTTAAAAGCTTAAGAAGTTATACGAAACGAAAACCTTTCCTTCTGCCATTAGTTACGCTTTCACTTCCAAAAAGAAGCAATTACATGTACTTGATGCTTCTTCTTCGTAAGGGGAAATATCCCTGTTCAACGAATCTCGTTAATTCTAAATTAAACTATTGTATCGTATAGTTTCTAACCTATAAAATATACCGCAAACCAACGCTCAACAGTATGAAGGTTTAATTCGTCCTGAGCGGGTTACCGTAATGCTCGTAAAAAGAACTTTAAATTTGCCCAGAGTAGATTAACTCTACACGTTCCGAACTTGTTAAAACGAGTGAAACCGTGCTTTACTTTGTGCATCACGTGTGAGATAACATCAAAAGCAGCAAAATCGTTTCATTCGTTAAAGAAGAAATTAGACCTTCAACCTAGGAGGTGATACAATCAGTATCCATGTTTAATTAGTAACCATAATTGTTCGGCACAACCTACTCAAAGCTGTTGAAGTTGTTCCAAGGTGTCGCAGCTATTGAGTTCTTGTTCCGGTCCTAACAGCCTTGGCACCCATTGGATTGAAACTAAAATTCGCACAAGATCTCACAAAACCTATCTTGTACCTACTCCTAAAGTAACACTATTTCACGAATAGTTATTCGGCTATCATCTTTGTTTCTTTCATTTACATTTTCTGCCAGTTTCCAAACGATCGACGCATCGATAGATCGTACTTCTAGATTCTACAGATTCTCCAAATGCAGCTTGCGAACGTTGAACGATTGCTGAAGGTTTCATTCTCTTTAAAGAATATCGGCCAAGTAACTGCAGTATGTTAAACAATATTGTACGGCATGGTTGCATAAATATGTCAAAAGTTATAGACTACAAGGTTTAAATTCCTAGGACAATCGAAACATCCTTCGTATTAATCGATTTATTTAAAGATGGCTAGATTTTAAAAATATATCATTTAATTTGAAGACAAGCAGGGACGATTGTGAAAGAATTCCGAAACGATATCGTAAACTTAAGAAAACCACTTTGAATGCATACAAAGCTACATAAACTAGGCAAGTCGAGTGTATACGAAAGACGTCGAAACGCGAACAAAATCAACCAAGCAGTCGCGAATAGTGCACTGTCAACACAAAGAAAATCGATGTTTGCTTAAAGAGACTGTTTCCGATATTTATCCGTCGTCGAAGGCTCGAAGGACGTAAGATATCCATCAATGGATAATGCCCACAGGTAAATCCCAAATTGGAAAGGACAATCTTCATGTTATATTCCTTTAGCTGTATCTAACGCGTTCAATCATTTTTCCTTACTTGCTAGACAAGCAATCCCTTTCACCATCGATACGTCTTTATTACGAATTCAGAAATGATCAAATCGCGTTGTACGAGATAGAAGGATGTTTACCAGGGCTATACACGCAGAAGCTTTTATTTGTTCGAACAGTAATATACGATTGGCAGCCTTTTAAAAACGATAGTTTCTTGTTTTACTCAACTATACTTTAAGATTATAAATTCCAGTTATAGTTACAGTTAAGCTGTTAAATGTAAAAGTTGCGGGGGATCTCCATACGAACGATTGACTTCCACTTTCGATTCTATCATTATGATTATTCTATTGCCTAACGCAGTTTCCATGCTCCAACTGAAAAATGTTTTTGAAATGCAATTCAAATTTTTGAAATAAAATGTTTTTAGTACAACCGCTTTAATTCCCACATGATTAAATCGAATCATGAACGGGTTAATGAGTAGATTGATTGGAAATTTCTAAACGTTAATTGCAGCTTTTCTTTTGTAATTACTGGTTGAACGAAATCCCAAGCACATATCGTAGTCATGGAATGAGTTGCTCAATTTGCGCCAACAGTACTACAACTATCTGATACGACGGTACTAGAATAGTAACATTGCGCTTTACGAATACAAATGGCATATTATACATTGAAAGTATTATGTATTATGTATTCGTACAGAACATGAGAATTGAAGAAAAGGAACCAAACACAGAAAATTGCAAACAAATGCAGTGTCTGTTATAGTAATTATCCTATTACAACGGTGGTCAATGCCGAGCTGGCGTCTAGATTACTGGAGTACGAGTAAAAGCAAATAAATATCATTACCATGTTTCCAAGCATAACAATATTAAGCAAGAAAGTCTAGAATAAAATGGACTCACCGATTAGTACTTGGACACATAATTTTTCTAATCAAATTTAGGTATTGCTGAATTCAATTGTCATTTTGATAGGTCACTATTACTGCTGGCGTTTGTTGGTCAGCAACGCTGTATGTTGTAAAATGAGGTTTTACGGAAGAGCAACATTTCAAAATAATAACAACAATTACGACATGGTTCCATTTCAATCAGGAAAGAACAAGGGAATTGTAATTGGGACTTTCTTAACATCCGCTTCTTGTTCTTGATGGTTTCATACTGTTTGAGTAACGTTTCCTAGGATTATCTTTTACATGATGTAATCTATCTTCTGACACAAATATCACATCGGTAAACTCCTCATCACATAATTGTTTATAATAAAATCTGTGACACGTGTTTCGCTAGCTCGAGGCAAGCATCTTCAACAACCGTATAAACCGAAGTGACAAATTTCTAACATTAAAAATTCTACAACATGCATTTTTGCCCCACTTTTTACTGTGACCATGTGTTTGCATGCACAAATATTTTCCCTCTCAAGGACGGCTACGAACGCCTTTCACCCCCGCAAATCTCAGTTGAGTCACGTGGACGGCCAAGAGAAAGTACCTGCTACCCGAAGTTTGGTGTCTGCTTATTATTTGGGCTTCAGTTTAGATAGAAATATGCTTGGCAGTACACTCAAGAAATTGTAATTTGATCCCGACGGTCTATCCTTGGATGACGCGTGTTTCCAATTCTAAAGTCTTGAGTTTTACAGCTCAAAGATCATTTTGACAGTTATAAGGTAGTGCTGCAAGTGGAACGCAAAAATTGTGTATTGAGGGATATTGGGTCCAGTGTCAAGGTACTCCTATCGATATCAAACTAAGTTACAAACTTTCACATACGGACTTTGACAAGTAATTTGGCGTCCTGGGCGCATAAACGTGAAGGAATTCAGCGTTACACCGGTACATCGAGTAATACGTGTTATACAGAGCGAGGCTGAAAAGTAGTTATATTAATCTTTTTAGGGTTAGTTATGTTACGTTTTAGTGGAGTTTTTACGACTAGACTTAGTTCAAGTTTCGGGGTAATTTGGTTTGTTAATGTTGCCTCGCCTCTCCCCGACATTTCGATCGGCATTCACTTCCTGCATTTTCGTAGGATGTGGATGGGATTTTCCGCGTTCGTCAAACTACATTTACAAGCAGGTGCTATTCTTTGATCCAAGCGTCGTTTGTGAAATGGATTTTTGTACTGTCGCGAGAGTTTGATGGTGTTGTTTTGATCTTTACTGGCTTTTGCTGGTTGTGACACTTCACATGACTTCGAAGAATTTAACCGATGTTTTACCGCATGGTAGTCGCTCCAATTCCACGTCGCACGTCGCAGTACCGCACTCCGTTGGGGGTTATTATGTTGAATTCATCTTTCTGCGACTGTTTATTGCTTTAGAATATTTGGAGCTAGTTCTGCTTTATTAGAGCGAAGCGGCGAGAGCTAACTGGGAAAATGTCTGGAACGCCTCAATGCGAGATGCTTGAAACCGTCACTAGACGCTTTTCTAGCTTTACGATTCATGTAAATATATTTGTAATATGATTGGGAATATAGTTACTACAAATGATTACCCCACAACTCTTATCGAAAGTTAATTCACGTATAAAGCCAATTACTGGAGGTCATGATTGAATTTGATGGGATTGATATCAATTACTTACCGGGTGTACCACGACACCTCTTCTTTTTTATATTAACTTTCTTCCTTTGATCTTTCGTAACATTCAACGGTGATTAATATCAGAGTACTACGAATGGCTCGTGGAAAAATATTTCTTAAGATCTTACGTCCCTGACAGCAACGGAAGCCATCTCTGGGATTTGGGTTCAAACCTGCATGGAACTATTTCTGTTCCGAAACGACAAACAAATTTGTGTCAGAAATGTATATTTAACGTTCCATTGTGCAATACAAGAATGAATTTTATTTCGCTGCTATCATACGGAGGGGTGACAGGAATTGTCTATTTCACTAATACCATGCAACGAAAACATATTTTACGGTTACTCTTCGTTTGCTGTAAAATTCTTTAACAAATTCAATATACAGAAACTAACATTCGAATTGTCTACAACTTAATAGTACATGTTGCGTTAGAATGGGACTTATATGGAATTTTGTAGAAGCAATGAGAAGATTTGGAGTTTGCAAACAACATAGATTTATTGACACTCTCTGTAACTAAACAAGATCCACTATTCCTCCATGTCTTTGCGCTACAGTTAATACAAGGTATCTCCAATTTTAGAACTGTTACTTCCAGATATTCACCACTCAATTATTACTACCATTAGTGCCTTCTATAGGCCCGACCTGTAAGTGAAACAATAGGCTCGATAACACCATTTTTGTTTGTTAACAGACTGAAGTGCCAATTATTGATTAGATAAGTTTAATGTTCGCTAATATCCGAAGCGGATTAGTAACGGTCGAATGAATTAACCCAAATTACAGCTCTCGTCGTTATCGCGTATCTTATCCCGGGCAAAAAGTATTTTTACTATGCGGACTATATGCAAAATCGATACCGTATACATTAGCGTTACGAATACGTTCGTTAAGGTAGATACATAGATCCAACGTAATATATTCGGCTCGTTTCGATGAACAAAACGGAACGGCTCATTTATTAGCAATATGCGAACGTGAAATTGGTTATACGTGAGTGATCCGGGCGAATCTGGCAGGAGAAAATGTGATAGGGTCAATTCGAATATCAGTTGAAATTTACGATTTACTTGTCCGTACGCATTCCAAAAGGATTGAAATATGTTATTTGAGCTTGTGATAACTTGATAACGTCCAGCAAAGAAATTATTATGCACCAATCAGCGACAAAGTCTACTACGTCTACTAAATAGTATTCTTTCCATCTGGTACTGGAAAATCGAAACACGACTACATTTTTTTGTCAACACCACAGTGGTAAAGGTGTTTTAATTAAATTACATACAAAATAGGACCAGCCGTACCATCCCAAGAGTTCTCTTCGTGCAAATCAAATCAAACAAAAATGCAAATGTTAACTACACTAACTACTGAAACACATCACAACTAATTAAAGAGCACGAAGGAAACATTTCGACTATTTTGGTCATAACACCCAACAACCCACGTTATATCTAGAACGTCCCTTTTTCCCACATCAAACCCGTATTTATCTATTAATTACATAATGTCCGGCAGAAAGAAACGAGAAAAACGACCGAAGGGGTGTTACAGTATTAGCATTTTTATTTTCGGCCTTTACGGGCGATTACATACGGAATGGCACGTTTATACGCGCTTATTAGCATTTTGGTGCGGTAAAGGCGACGTGGCGAATCCATTTCGAATTCGCATAATATGAATACCAAATTCGCTAGCATGACACATGCGGTGATATGTGAGCGTGTAATATTATGTATAGGGTTATACAATGTAACGGTATCCATTTTAGTACTTCAATGTAAATACGCGAAAAGAAGACGTCACCTGCGAATAAAGTAGCTGGCTCCTATAAATCAGTGGTTAGTGTCAGACGCAGCTTGCGGAATCGTGCTTAAGAGCACTGATATAAATTGATGCGGTTATAAGTGTCGCCTTTCGACAACAAAAGATTTAACGTTGAGTCGGATATTTACACTGTTGTAATATTACATGTAACGTCTTTCAGAGCGTAAAGTGTTGGGAAGATTGTTGAATGCTGTGGGCGTTCCTCAAACGATTTTTAAAGGACTTTTATTAAATTTTTCTCATAAGCTTGAAGAATTTCATTTAAGTTTGGGAATATTAATAAAATCAAAATCAAAATACAATCCACATATGTCCAAATAGAGCGAAGAAATGAACAAAAATAAGAAATTGTAGTAAACATAATAGTATTAATTTCATCTTTACAACAACGGAACTCCTTGAACTTTCCTACTCCATCATTTATCCTTCCTTGGTTCAGAAATATTGTTTGTACTAAATCGTCTCAACTACGAGGGATATTCAGAATGAATTGAAGGAATTTTCATTGCGTAAATCTTATAGATCACCCTATTGGTCAGAGCCAAGTCTACTCACATTTAAGCAGCCATCTCCTGCAATATTGTTCAGTATACTTCAGCTACACGACAACTACAAATGTATTTCCATACGCGACTAAATCGGAAACAGATTTTCTTTCATTCGAAAAGGGTGTGAAACTCTCTGAAATCGTTCAACGTCTGCAAGGTGTATTTGGAGAGTCTGCAGAACCTAAAAGTACAGTCTATCGATGGTTGACGATTCCTTTACAACTGTACCTGCAGAAGAAATACAACAATTGAGTCGATATTGCCGGAAAATCGTTGGTTGGTTCTCAGGAAAGGTCCGCACCACATTAAAGACTAAGTAAAGAACGAGTAACATTTCTAGTATGTTGCAATGTTGGTGGTTCTTTAAAATTTAAGCTGTTAGTAATATGGGAGGAAACAAATCCAAGAGCTTTTAAAAATGCCAATATACTTCTTGAATACAAATCCTCTGCCAATGCATAGACGACAACAACTTCTTTCTAGCGTGGTTTCAACGTTCGTTTATTCTTCAAGTTAGAAGTCATTTAACAAGACTCAATTTTCCTGAAAGAGCCCCTTAATCGTCGATAACGCCTCGAGTGAGGGAACTGTAGAAGAGCTGACTAACGAAAACGGACAATTTGCAACAATTTTCTATCACCAAACTGTACAGCAGTTTTGCAACTATTAAAAAAATACATATTTCATGTCAATTGTTAATCAATTCTCAATTTAATGTTGACATCATTACTTACAGCTGGCCTATTAATTTCCTTCCGACACACGTACCCACAAACATTTTCTCAACTCGCAGCAATTTCGTTAGCGTAACAATGGATCTTTAACTCGCGGTTTTACAATTCCCGAAGGGTTACAATCTGATGCCCAGCAAACTAGCTTTACAAACCCTTTCGTACAAGAGCTAGGCATTCCGAAATAGGGAACATTTCAAGTAGACAGCGATCTTAAGTTTGCGGTACTATACAACAGAAAATCACGACGAATTCCCTAAGTCTCAGAAGCGATCCTAAAGGTCTTCAACATGTAACTTATTTGCTGCTTATCTTCGTAGAACTAAATCAGAGTTTTTCGCTGTCTATAGGGATGTGGTCTATATATTTTAGCATTAATGCACCTGTATACTGAAATGCGTTGAAGTTTAATATCACTGAAAGCGTAGCAAGTGTTTTTATGCGGATGTATGCACGAGTATTGTAAGTTTAGGATAACCTGTGGGAATAAGTTGATGTGAAGAAAATCACTATGAATACAAGTAAATTAAATGTATATATATATATATATATATATATATTTCGTGACCTTTTATACTTATCTTATATGATAGAGATCTACCACTAATAGGTCAATAAAACAAGGCTAGTTTGAGCGATAGTTATATTTTCAGAACGTTTACAAACGTTTTCGGAACACGTTTGTAAACGTTCTGAAAATATAACTATCGCTCAAACCAGCCTTGTTTTATTGACCTATTAGTGGTAGATCTCTATCATATAAGATATGAATACAAGTACAGAATTCAAAGCTACTCATCCAAGTATTTACATATTTCTTACATATACTTAACATTTCTTCATAACTGCATCTAATTTGAGGGTAGTTTAGCTTTTATTGGTCAGAATCCAAAGGTTTCCGAAAAGATTTGGCCTTAAATATATCTATGAACAAGATTAGGATACATATTTTTCTCAATCAAATCGTGCTTTATGTGAGTCTAGTAGAAAACAAAAATGCATGCTTTTCAAGTAGTACAAACATAATGGGAATGAAGTAAAGAAAATACTCCTATTATATTTAATTGTACAAAGAGAGATCAAAACAGCATGAGAAGCAGAAAGAATTCCATCTGCCTAACTTAGAAATCATTACATCGGTACTTAAAAAGGGAAAGCAAGAAGAGCTCCCAAAACTATAGAGAGAGAAACATTCTCAACAGAGCATTGGAAATGTACCAAGGGGTATTAAAAATGAAATTATTATCCTATATGGATATATCGCAGAGTGGCTTTAAACACGGGCAGAGTACCCAAGATCACATACTAAAGAAATTACACACTAAATCAAGAAGCTTTCCTTACATTTCTCGATTTGGAAGAGATTTGACTGAGCATCAAGAGAAAGCCTAACTAAAAGAGGAGTTAACAGCAAATTAAAATCAGTAAATAGCTGTCCGAGAACGAACTCGGTGCGTTCAGCAAAAAGTCTGACGCATTTAATACTAAACATTTCTTAAAGCAAGGTTGACTAATGAGTCCACTATTGTTGACAACCCTAGTAAATGAAATTATAAAATAGGGCGCGGAAAAAAGTAAATAAATTGAAGGAAGCATGATACAGGAAATTAGAAAGAAGATGTATTATTTCGGAATATATAGTTGTACACAATGTTAAAAATCAGATGAAGATCTGCAAAACAATATAAATTTGTGGAATGACAGACAGCTTAGGGATTAAAGATAAATGTACAAGAAACTAAGGCGATGGCGGTACCAAACGAGAAAATTATTGATTTTAAGATAAATGGCGAATGGGTGGAACAAGTTGACAAATGTCAATATCTGAGAGTAGTACTAAACAGTGAAGACAAGCACGAAACAGATATCACACGGAAAAAAGAACAAATAAAGAAATAAATACGTATTACAGCCTGGGCAATGGACTAGTGAGAAGACGAGAAGCTTCCAAACAAACTAAGTTACTACTATACAGACGAATATTCTAACCAAAACTAATCTACGGCAGCGAATCTTGTGAAAAGAACGAAAAGTAAATCACAAGCAGTAGAGGTGAAATTCGTACGAGTAGATAAAGAAATAACCAGAATTTTATTAAACAATTGTATGGCGAGGAGTTTACCTATGTGATAGAGTATCATTCTTGATACATTAACTTTAGCAACGCAAAAAACTTTTAAAAGTTTGTTGGGTATTGATACTGAAATGTCACCCAGATACTCTATTTATTAAGTCTATTATCTATTTCTGTCTACTATTTTGTATTCCTCTATTCCCTAAAAACCGCCACAAAAAATAGGCTGCAACGTGCTTACTATCTTGTAGCAAATTCTACAATATTTATCCACTTGGAACGCGAACTGATTTCAATAAAATGTTTCCAAATCATAATCGCTGAAATGGTGTAATCCTGGGATGTTGAGCAAGATTATGGAGGATCTAGAAAATAAAATTAACCCTTTTGTGTTTTCCCAAAGCATGGATTTAAGATTATTACTAATTTTCCATATAAATTTTGACAGATAGTCTCAATTTTCAACACAATGTAGAAAAGTTTTAAACAAATTATGAGCAAGCACACTTTTGCTGAACGCAACAAGATGTTTTGAAGCAGATTCAAATTGATTGAGGCATATCTGATCGTGTTAGCCTAAATTATGACATTCTCAATACAGACTTGATATTTGATAGAGACTTCGATGACTTCGACTCACAATCGGCACTGGGTAATTTTTATCAAACTTATAACACATAACATACTCAATACACTGGGACCGATTTTCCGTTTTAAGCAAGACTGTTACCCACGCGATTTACTAAGACTATCGAGAGCAGTATGAAAACCAAACAGCATTGCCACAAGAAATTGAAACGAACAGTTTGCGTTGAATCCGATCATGATTTTAAACGGTTACAAAAACTGGTTAAAGACTAAATATCGGATGCTTCCATAGCTTATATTATTAAGATTCAATCGGTTCTTGACAATATGTGAACTCTCGTAAAGGAAAATTGTGTATTCCTTCTGTGTTGTTTGATGATGATGGTAATGAAGTTTTAGCAGTTAGTTTGTCCCCGGCAGTAGATGAAATACTTCTTTCCCACCTACGACTGCTGATCTAATAATGAAGAAGACATTGTTTGCAGGTTTGCCAAAGTTAAAAACATTAATACTTATGGAGATGATCAAATTCCTGCATTCTTACTGCGAGATTATCCCATGGTTCTGGCATGTCCGTTATATCCTTAAGAACGGGAGCTTACTTACTGTTTGGAAGATTGCAAAGATTATTCCTATTTACAAAAAGAACAAAATCTAAAATGCTTGAAAATCATCGGCCGATATCTATTCTTTGCAGCTCTTCCATAGTCTTCTACGAAATACTCTGAGGCTGTCAACTAAACAACATGTATTCATGGCATCTAGATCGATTGTTACTAATTTCCATGCGTCACACAATACATATATGAAGCCACTATTGATCGTTCACAATTTGGTGCTATTTACACCGACTTATTATAACCATGATCAATACTAGGTATAATAGTAGAAAATGAATAACAAAAATCCAACACAAATGACACAGAGGAAGACCACAGCAAACGTGGAACGATGCAATTAGAAAGAAACTAAAGAAGCTGGTATTTCCCAGCTGGACAGAAGAGAGGAGCTTAACACACGATACACAGCAAGACACTAGTATCATCAATAGTATCATTGTCAATACCGTTCATTGTGTGGTGTTCGTTTTGGCGTTAGCTCCCAGTTTTCCACTAAAGATGATAACTTAGTTACCAAAATACGTATCGGGAATTGTTTCCTAACAGTGTGGTAAGAGTATTTTTTTATTTTATATATAAATATTCTTGTTAAATTGGCTCTTTTTGAAAGGACATTACACAGGGTTCAGCCCAACATTCAATTTTGATCTTCGAGAAAGAAACCTAAATTGAACTGGTTTTATCTTCTAAATTTGATTATTACGTAATGAGAATCGACAAGAGGAGACTGATGCAGAAGGTGATAGAGACGAGTAAAATCGTAAAAGGAAGGGGAAGCAGACGTTGGATGAAGAAGATGAAGAGAATGGAAGAAATAAGCACAAAATCAGATAAGTTACTACAAAAATAGTACCGGAAAATTCCGAAGAATAGTATTAGACTCTGAAGATGCCATACCCTAGATTACGTATAGATTTAAGGAGAAGGTTGCTAAGTTCTACGTTCCTCGAAACTATAAAATAAACTCCTTTAAGTTCTACGAAACTTGTGCTACGAATAAATGCCTTATTCCTCAAAACGTCCTGAAATCGACTGTTCGAATTGTCCCATATGGAAATTGCGTAGTTTCAGCTATTTGCTATTTCTAATATTATTTTCTGTTCTGCGATTTTCATGATAACGCGCTTCCAATACATAAAGTTTTATTTGTGAAACAGTGAACTCCTGTGGATGGCGAAAATATCGACGTTGGTAGCCAACGATGAACTTAATTCGTTTTAATTAAGTTTGGAAATGGCAACCAGTAATTAAATCAATTTTTCATTACCCCAAAATAGAGGACTTTTCTCGACATTTTTGCAACACCACCGCAGTTTCGCGCTCGGCAATCACTGCAATTACAATCCGATTTACTTCTAAATTTCAATTACTCACAATCCGCTGAAATTGGGGAAAATCGCGTCGAAAGCCAATTAAACTTTTAAATTTCCGCAATACGGCGTACAAAACTGCAATCGCTTATTATTCATTTTCTCTGCGCGCTACGGTTATTAACATAATGCACGCTACCAACGAAGCATGCATTATGTAAGGAAGGACGAGTACATCTCAATTTTACATTAATGAGCGCCTCGATTTTAAATTTAAATTTTAATTGGAAATTTTGACTTTAGAAATGTTTCTATCGCGAAAAGTTACCGAGAGACGTTTAAATATTTAACTTTTCCCTTTTAATTTTCAGTGCGAACCGCTTACTTCACGATGACGGACGTCCAAGTGAATATACCGGGCAACAGGAGCAATCTGCTGGCCAACAATTACGCGATAGCTACCATGTACGCCTTAAACGATCACGCTCTACATGAACCCGATCACATCAGGTATTCCTTCGTGAGAGTCGCTGATGAACTACTGGAGATCTATCCGCCGACGGGTGATATTCTATTTACGTCGAACTTCCTTAACGATACGACGAGAAGTAAGTAACTCTTCGCGTAGTTCGAGTATTGACTGTAGAATAGGTAAAGGTCAAGTACGAACGCGAGCAGATCCAGATTTCTGTGCTTGCTTGCGATCCTGATTACTCGAGGTAAATAATGGTCGTACTTGACATTGAAGTTCGCGAAGATACAATGCGTTTCCGTAATGGTATCTTTCGCGTGAGCGGAATGGATATCGTCGGGATTTGTTTGCGCTAGAAAAACGGGTTTTTGTTGACTTTCCGCTAACAATAAGAATGTCAGTTCTTCAATTTAACCATGATTCATTCTTATTTGTTGAGATTGATCGATAATACACAAAGGATTTTAGTAAGATATATGCCGTGTTACCCCTTTTAAAACGTGGAAACGATTATTTTTCTGAGTTGCAAAATGTTTAGTTTGTTCCAGTACAACAGTGGCTAATGGTCTTTGAAATCCGATGAAAGGAGATTGCATCAACAATAATAACGATGATGTAGGTACTAACAGTGAGGCACCCCACGTCATATTTATGTTTTTGTTGTTGGATGCACCAAATATTAGCATAAATTTTGAATTTTCATAAAATTAGGTTTTATTAGTCATCATTACATGTACTATCAATATCTGGGTTAAGCTCGTATGCCGAAATTACAATCGACATCAATAGATTTTATGCGTGTGGAACATGAAGCATGAAGATCTCCCACATTTTGAATACAACAATGGAATGAAGCATGAGCGAAACTATCTAGAAGAAGGCTGGTCATATTTGGAGGAAGTATAATATCCTCAACTGAAATCGCGCCGCCAAGTAAATATTGTGTGAAATTGTTAAAATTTGGTGGAAATGCTTCTCAATTTTACGATAATTCGATTTAAATCAGGGTACATTTGAAGTGTCAGAGTTCTAGGTATAGATGATTACCAGGGTGCTTTCAATAATTCGTACAACCATAAATAAAGCGTCTGATGTAAATTGATTTATTCTTGCTTTATCTGTTGTGCAGCATGGCTTGTTTTCGTTAACATATACTGTATTCGCACTTAACCCCGGTTGAATGGTGACGCATTGTTGATTCACGAGAAATCGGTGTTTCAGTGTACCAAGCTGTTGGAAAAATTGGTCGAAACCTTGCAATTGTGATCAGATGTTGGAATGCATGGATTGCAGATCACACCAAGGGCAGGGTTTGGATGGGTCAACGAGAAGATTACATTTTAAAGAGGTTAACTGTGCGCAATCGGTTTACGTCAGCGACGACCTTTCCACAAGAATGTTGAATCGCAGTAGGTCATGGAGCATCATTACGAACTATTCATAATCGCATGATTAAAATGGGCTTCCGAAATTATAGTCCTTTGTTGGGTCTACCCTGAGCACCAAATCATGGATAGAGAAGACTTGAATGGTGCAATGAACGATAACAATGGCAGGATGAGTGGAAATGTATTGTGTTTAGTAACAAATCACGCTTCTGTTTGTGAACCCATAATGGACAAGTGGGAGTACACAAAAGACCCACGGAAACTAGTTTGGAGGAATGGACTTCAACGCGGCATACCGCTTCAACTAAAAGAATAGTGATTTGTGGGGGTATCAATTTTCATAGCAGGTCACCTTTAGTACCGTTGGAACAATCTGTCATCGCAAGAACTTAGATAGAAAATGTGTTGGCCTATATACAGAGGGTTGGAAGTGCTATATTTCAACAAGATAACGCTAGACCTGATACGGCTCGTCAGACTATGCTTCTCTTACGCGATAACAATATTCATCTGCTACCATGACCCGTACAGTCCCCAGATCTATCGCCAATTGAGCATGTATCGAACATTATGGGTCGCAAAGCGCTACTGATAGAGAGAAATTATGGCAGCAAGTTCACACGATTTGGATGGAAGTACCCCAAGAAACAATATCCCGTTTAATAAATTTGAATAACTAACCGAATAAGTGAGTGTATTACAAAAAGGGTGGTAACTCATTATTAATTAAGTATCGATAATTAAATTTAGTTTTACTATTTGGAATTGTATTTGCTTTTTGTGGTAATATAGACTTATTTTGAATATTTCTATCAACAATTTTGTTTAGGATTTAAAAGGTGATGCGACATCAATTGCAGGTACTACACATAGAAATTGTTTTGATTCGATGAATTGTACAAATGATACCACACAGATATTAGCTGTGATTGCTCGTACTCGTCATTGCAGATGGAATAACGTTAATTTCCCATTGGATACCCTTCCAGTAAATTTTCGAAAGGATCGAGGGACGCTTTTTCTTCTACATATCCCCAAATAAGGGTTGAATAAAACAACCTAAAGTTCGTAACCGCGCCGAGCCGTCCAACGTTACTTCTTGAAAAGATTAAACGCCCAAGAACCATTCCTCTTACTACACCAAACAAACATCGTGTTGTGTGAAGTGTGCACCCGTCCTCTTGAAACTACGTCCACGCACCACAATCGTACACATTATTACAGCTTTTGCTTCAGTTATAACACACTATGTTCACCTCTTGAATTCATCATAGGTACTTACATTACAAAAACCTACCTCACCAGATAAATCTAGCTTCATTCCTCCAGTTCCTCTCCAGGTGCGTAAATTATTATTACTCATAAAATTAGAATAACGTAGAGGGTATACAAGTGGGGCGTAACATAGGGCTTAGGATTATTTGAGCCTTGAGACGGTCGCTGAAACGGATGTTCATGATGTGGTGACAGACGTGGACGCAAGCAATGGTAACGTGGAAGTGGTCTTTGCAACCATTCTTTACGAATTATTTATTGGCGCAAATACGACCCGCCTCCAAAGCTTTCAAACTGAGCTGCTCTTATTTATCGGACACCAAGTGACATGAAGAGGAAGATCAGTAGTCTCAATACTTTGCTGAAGTCAAAGGTACGGATTTTTTAATCCGGAATACCTCGACAGAAACGCCAGTCTTCGTAGGGTTCACTTTTGCAGCAATGGTAATGCCTCGCTGAACATCTACCCATTGTGACCGTATCGCACGGGCACCGACATGAAATTGTAAAAAAACCTAAGTCACCACCCACTTGTATCAGTGCGATTTGATGGAAGGGTAGCTTTTCCATAAAAAAATATTTTACTATCAAGAAATATATCTCATTCTCCAACATAATCCCCTTTTAACTCTATACATTTAACTCAGCGAGTTCCTAATTTTTTCAAACCATCAAAAAAGTAATCTTTCGGATACTTTCCAAAATAAGCATTTGTCTCGTATATCACATGTCTACTCCCTTTCCACTCAGCCATTTTTTTAAATTTGGGAATCACTGGGAGCCTGACCTGGGGAATATGGTAGATGAGTCAGCAAATCGCAACACAATTCGATTAATTTTGTTGTAGCAACAGTGGATGAACGATAATGCGGTCGTTTTTTCTTAAGTTCGGCATCAAAACATGTTAGCAAATCAGCGTAGTATTTTCCAGTTTTCATTTTTGTCAATAATCAATAAAGATAACATTATTAGAATCCCAAAAAGCTGTGACCATGACCGTATTGCCCGACAAACGAATTTTGGCTTTATTGGAACATGCTCCTCGGGAGACGTTCATTGTTTCCACTGCATTTTTGTTTCTGAAGTATAATGGTGTTACCAAGTTTCATCTACTGTGACATATCGAAGGAAAAACTCCCTTGGATTACGTTTGAGGATTCAACATTCTTCTGAATTTGAAGTACTGTGTGCATTTTATCAGCATTAACCAAACGGGGCTCCCATCTTGCGGATAGCTTCTTCATATTTAAACACTAATGTAAAATATTGCATACCCGTTCGATTGAAATATTTACTTCATTTAACGATCGGTAATTACAACGGCAAAAATTTTATTAGCCATTTCTGGAGTTGTTACGGTAAGTGACAGTCCTGGAAGCTTTGCATCATCCGTGCTCATATGGCGACCTAAAAGAAGAAAATCACCTACAAATCATTCCGTAGGACGGAACATATTCCCGATGATATTTACGTAAGTTTTCCTCCGTTTCTTTAGTTGCTTTTCCACGTCATCGACAATGTTTAATCAACACTCAAAATTCCTTTTTTCCATAATTACACAACGAAAATCAATAATATCAACAATTTTTATTTAATGCGGGAGGTACTTCTCTTAACTTTGCAATAACTTCAACAAACTCCTAATTTTACACTCTTATTTCTAATATCTTCCTTCTTTTCTCTACTACCTCTATCAACCCTAAGATATAACTACCATCCGTTTATCGTTACGGGATTAGTGTCTCTCGTCGACTCACCACGCAATGGAACGTACCCTCACACTAGGTTATTTGTACAACGATTTAATGACTTAAATGTAACTTTCGTATTATCTTCCCTAATTTAAATTTGTTCCTATAATATAAATTGTTCCCAGATCACTTTACGTACATCAGACACAGGACTTAATCACTTATACGAAAGAACTAGAATCAAACGTAAAATACCCGATCCACTTGTACCGCATCTAATTAGAGGACCTTGGCGGTTCATATTTAAATCGCGAACATTTGTATACCGTGTAAATTAATCTAAACCACTGCTAGTGGCAGGAAATATTATCGTTGTATTTGGCGCTTGTAATTAATGCTCCCCCGCAGCGTAATATTCATGCAAATAACGCCGTTTTAATTGTATTCTAACAGGAGCCGCTACAAAACCGTAGCACTCATAAATTCTGCGGCGCGTGACGTAGAAAGTATTATTTCATAAATACGCTTTATAATATTATGACTGCATTATAAACAAAGTTTGCCACCCTTCCCTCGTGTATACGTTAACAATGTGAATTAAAATTAAGTTGGTCTTGACGATTAATTAGTAATTAGATACAATTTGTAGAAAAGCTATTAAGGTGACGCGAATTACTTTACGTATATTTAGATAAATAAACGAAAGGATGAAGATAAATAGAAACACTTGTGGTTTAGAATAACCCCGAAAAAAGATGATCGTTAATCCTCAAGAAAGAAATACGTATTTCGACAATTTCTTGTGATTCTCAGTGGAAGAATCATTACGGGAAACAATCGTCAGTCGCAAATTTAAATTAATGCAGCTCTGAAAGGGATGGTTGTTATCTCCACATCTTTCTTGAAATACGATAGGATTATAAATTTCTATCTCTAACTCTCGTTCTGTCAGTCTCACCTGTTACGTTATCGTCAACGTTTTGTTTGGAGAAATTACGAACTTCACTAACAAAATCTAAGACGCAATATAACTAGGAATAGAGAATAAGCATTCAATAACTAGTAAAATTATTCAGTTGGAACTGACAATGAGAGATGGTGACTATTAACATTCAAATCAGAGTCGGACAGCAGCAAAACCTTTTACGGAACAAACTTACCGAAATTGACTTCTTTGACATCGCCGAAAATTGAGTTTTACGTAGAGAAAAAGGTAGTTTGTTGAAGCGCGTGTAGGTAATTGTATTCCCTTTGTTTTGGACCAGGGGTGATAGCCAACGCTTCACGGAGAAAATACTTTTCCTTTCAATATAAAATTTATCACGAAGCGTGCTACTGCTGGTGGAAGTAGGGAAAATGTAAGAAGAAACCCTATTAACTTTTCCACTTGAAAAATGAAATGGTTGTATCAAATGTTGATTGATAAATATTTCTCTTGTAAAGTAAACAAGCTTTATACTTATAGTTAAGTTCCCTTTTGTAGATTCTGTAACGTAAATATACGTATCAGCTGAGCTTAGTAAAGTAATTCACAATTACTTATAAGATTCCCCTTTACATTAATGCACTTATCTTCGTCCTTGAAAATCAATCTTCGCACGGTAGATTGTTTATTGCATCCCCCGTTTAAGAATGAAAAACAGCCCGAACCAGTACGATACATACATCTACGTTACATCGCTGGAATAACCGTCAGACTGGGGAAGATCCTTGAAAAGAAAAGGATCAAAGCCAGGTACAACGCCAGCACAAAGACCGTTGGCCGAAACTACATACTAAGAGCATCTACCAACTACAGTGCCAGTGTGGACAGTCTTACATCGGACAACCGGATGGAGTGTTGAATGCAGAGTAAAGGAGTACCGAAGAGATGGAAAACGTGGATGTGCAGACAAATCAGCAGTGGATGAACACCTAAAAGTAGAAAGCAACTGCATTATCGGCTACAACATCGACAAACAGATTCTTAAGAGCCACTACTACCAACGCATAGTGAGTGACTTCATAGAAAATGTTACTTTTTTAAACGATGGTCTTCTGACCAAAAACGAGTGAATAACAAACACACTTGAAGTTACAGAGTTTTGGATTAACTCGCAAGAACAATTTTCAACGTTATTCAAGGGAGTTATGCAGATTATATTGCTATTTCCTATATCATATCTGTGTGATGTGGGGCTCTCTGCAACAGCTTGTATAAAACCGAAATACAGAAACCGGCCAAACATCTAAGGTAAACTACGGATAGCGATAACTCATTTAGAACTAAACTTGTATAAGTTGTGCACTTCACAACAGGCGCATTTTAGTCACGAGTCTGCTTAAATGTCGTTGGATTCTTTAGATTTTCTTTGTGTTAGAAATTATCATATTTTTGGCGAGAATCAACTCACGAGGTATGATTGAACGGGAAACAAATCGAACAAATAGAACGCTTTAAATACCTAGAAGCAGTTATAGAGGAGAACGGTAAATTAGAGAGCGAAATAAATGAAAGAATGGGAAGAGTAGAAGGCGTCTTCAATACAATGAAAACAACATTTTTAGGAAAAATAGAGACACCGAAAAAGATAGGAACTGAAGTTGTCGAAAAATTATACGCCCAACAATTATATATAGGAGCGAAACATGGACACTATCAGAGAGGCAAAAGTCGAAAATGAACGCCATGGAAATGAGGTTCCTAAGAAAGATTGAACATAAGAAACGAACGGACAGAATAAGGAATGAAATAATTAGACAAAACCTAATAATAGATTCAGTAAACGAAGAAATCATAGAAGGACGGCACAGGCGCTTTGGTCACGTGTCGTGTGTAGGATTACGGGCGAGAGAATAACTAAACGAGTGTGCGGAAAAATAGTAAAGGAAAACCAAGAGCCAGATGGATTGACGGAATCAGGGAAGAATCAGGAAAAAGAGGAATGCCATGGGAAGATATATGGAAACTGACAGGAAACAATGGAGATTCAGCAGTACCAGCTTTATACCAAAAAGTATAGAGGCTCGGGACTAAGCAGAAGATGTAGTTTTAGATTATACTCGTATAAACACGCTGTATATGCTATATTCAATCTCATGTCAAAAAATAATAATGTACTAAACATTAAGTTAAGCCTGTGTCTCTTCAATATACTAATTTGCGTCTTATTTTTTGTTACTTATTCTCCTGTGCTCCCTTTCAAGATTTCTGCACCCCTCCCTCTTCTAGGGGCACGATATTACTCTGGGAAGCACTGGAGGAGCGCTATAAACACAGCAAAATATTTTTAGACTCTTAGCACACATTTGAAAATTTCTTCGTATCGTGACAAACGTCAACCTAATTTTTATCGATTATTGCTATTCCTCGACTTCCCTATCCGACCCATCTGCGCCCGATTTGTTTTCTAACAAGCAATATCTTCGTTACAGATATCCAAACCATCGAGGTCGAAGTGTTCGCTGAGGACAGCAACGGCCGAGATAACACCACGTTCCACGTTAATATCACCCCCCTTCGAACACCTTGGACTGCGATCTCATATTGGGGGATTTATGTTATTGGCATTCGGCTACCTACAGTATATACGAAAACAGGAGGCCGAGTCCTATCGGTTCCATAAGTTCGCCGTACTTGGCGGAGATGTGCAAAGGATACAACATTACGTATGAGATAACGGAAGGTATGTAAGCAACGCGTGTTAATTAGGTAATTGAGTGGACCAAAATTAGTAGATTTACGTGTCGGTAAATAAGTCTTATCCATGGTATTCTACGAGTACTAGACTAGGGGAGTTCACCAGAAATTTGTGTATAGATGAAAATCGAATTATCTCCGAATCCTGGGACTCCTCAGGTTCCTAAAAGCTTGGAGCTTTTAAGAATAAAACACTCAACATATTTATGAGAGTCAAAGGCCAAATTTATAAAGGCAGCGCTTTATATTTCCGAGGATCTGTTCGATTCATGTTTAGAAATAAACCTAAAATTTAATAAAACAAAACTGGTTAAGATGAAACGATAAGAACCATAGAAATACAATTCCCTACTTTTAGCAATAAACTGAGGCAACTGGAATTACATACGTAATAAATTGAAAATACGAAAGGCAAAACCAACTTTATGATAAAAATATCCGCTCCATAAAACGCGCTATGAATTCTAAACTGCAGATGTAAAGCAAATATTTTATGACTTTAAATTTACTCGTCATCCACATATATATTTCCGAATAATATCCCAGTTTATTCTGAAAGCACTGTTAATGTTTGATGTAATTTTGCGATTATTTGATATCATCCAGTCTATATCCTGCAGATGCAGTTTCTGCAAACCAGTCGATAATTTTACAAAATTTATAAAATTTATAACATAATCCCAAAGGTATCACAGGTATAACTATTAAAAGTATAGAGGAATTGAGATTCGTATTTTTTTATTTGTGTGTATTTCGGGTCCAATGCAACTTTAATAAAGTGATCTATTTCAATATCAAAGATATACGATCTACGCATAAAGAACACGAATCGACCACGCTATTGACCAATGATGAGTGTGTAAGGGAATCAAATTTGTTAGAAGAAGCGCGAAGTATGCGTTATGTCGCTAATGGGCTAGGTGTTAATCATTCCACAGTTAGCTGAATGGTAAAAAATTAGGGAATCTGCATCACACTCTATAAAACGTGGACAAGATCGAAGGAAGTCACCAGTAAACGGGATGAGTGGTTTCTCCGACAACAAGTGTTGAGAAACCGATATGTCACGAGTTCGGAGCTTAGTAAAAACAAACAGTTAGAGATGTTATGATTTCCGCTTTAACTGTCAGAAGATGACTAAAGGAAGCAGGATTGAGTAGTAGGAAGCCTGCAATTGCACCGTTGCTTACTGCGGCACACAAAGTAGCACGATTAAGATTCGCTAGAAATCATGCAAATTGACCTGTTAACGATTAGAAGAAAGTTTTCTTCGCCGATAAAACGAAGATAGGCTTAAAATTTGCAGATGATCATGCAACGATATGGCGAAGACTTGGGGAAAGAGTTTTAGACTGCACTATCTCTTCAAGGGAACCATTTAGTGACAGGTCTAAAATGTTCTGGTGAGGAATTTGCTTTGAGATTCCCAGAGAATTAGCCCCATTAATCAGAGGTCTCGTTCTTCGCTGACCAGCAGTCCCGGTTCTTAAGCCCAGCAGCACCAAAAAAACATATCTCGTCGTTAGGATTCCCCGCCCCCTAATGTGGTTCTGCAGAATTCTACCAAGTTCCACTCAGAGAACTGCCGATAATTCCGGTTCTTGATGATAGTTCCAATTCATGGGCGCATTGCTAGATCTGTGGACGTTCCAGACCAATCTGCTAGCCCCCTCGGAAGCCTCCCCCCTTCAGCAAGAGCAACGCCGCCGCGGGAAACGTCTTCGAGGCCATCAGCGTAAATCTCTAACTTATCTTCTAAGGAGAAATCTGAACCTTGAGTGTTGCGAAGAGACCAGTTTGGTAGAGTTCTGCCGGGATTTCTGATTGCTTTAGAACAATCATGCACAACTTGAAAATAGAAATTATTCTCAGTTTTTTGTAAGAGTCGATGATATCATGCTCTTCTTTGTATATAATTTTATCCGCGTATTGCTTTGCAAATCAATCACCTCCAATTGCAAATTTTCAGATACGTTTCCAACTTCAATACTCAACGCTGAACGAACAACTCTAACATTTTCTGCATTGGCTCGAGTTCAGAAAATCTGAATCCAAACTGGTTTTGACAATCTACAGTTATTCCTGTAAACTGTTTAACATCGAGAACACATGAATCGCTTACAGATTTCGAATTGGGAAAATGCCCAAACATTTGGCATTACCATAAAGTAGAATTTTTGAATGCTCTTCATGTTCCAGATGAGATTATTCTTCCTCTGCAAAGCATATTCAAAACCTTCAGATGTTCTGAAATGTCTGTCAGAAAACCCAAATCTGGAACTCACCCAGGATTTGTGAGTTCAGAGCATGGTTTTCCGTTAGATTCCAAAAAATTCGCGATATTTTTTTTCAACCGCCGAACTTCCCAGTAATAAGGGATGTCACTATATTCGCTTTCCACTGATGCAAGAAATTCTCTGAATTGTTGAATGTACCAAACACTGAATAGGTATAAAGTCTTTTCCTCCCATATTCTGTTTGAAAAATGTTCGCATTCTGCCTCATTGATTTAGCGTCGTCAGTAGCAGTAGATTCCAAAATTTCCAATTGTAGACCCATTCTAGCGGTCAACACCACGAACAAAAATTGTCAATTATGCAATATCACTTGTATCGAAACTCTCGTCGAGAGCTAAAGATACGGAGATGAAAGGTTTGATGCGTTCTTTGAGTTGATCACGAATACAGTCGGACATTTCTTGCACCCGCCTTGTTATAGTTGTTATGGAAACACTGATCGAGTCGTATTTCTTTAATTCACTCCGAGACAGAATCAGAACAGCTGTGAAGATGCATGATTTAATGAAATCACCTTCAGTGAAAGGACGATGTCCGCAAACGACGATCTATTTCATAACTCGTCCGAACAACATTGATTAGAGAGCATTCTAATGCTTAAAAGTAAAGAATCAAGATATTTGAACGATCTACTTAGCGCGGGTGTGTGTGTATTATGATTGGACATGACTGCTACAAACCTCTCTTTCATTAGACTCTCCAGCATATTTTTGGTATTCTTCTCGGGATTTTACAGTAATTAATCCTCACCTCATATTTAAATTGACAATTGATTCGGTCGATTTCGAAGTGGTCTTAAGACGAATTTCAAAGAAAGTGGAATAAATGAACCGAGTGAAGTTACTATCAGGTAAGTGCAAGTTTTGATCAAAGGAAACACGAAATTGATGGAGAATAAATAGGAGATTCGATAATGTGCAACATTTACACCAAAGATGTTTATCCCTATCAATTTAAATCACAATCTTAAGTCAACTAATGACAAGAAAATCATTCTGTAGTTTTGAGATAGGTTTAGTGCGAAAATTAACTTTTGTTGTTGAATCACTCGCTACATTCATTGAAGTCTTTTGCCTTCTCTTTCCTCCACCGACTCCATTTTTACAAGAAGCGAAAGCCATGCATCACTGACGCACTTTCAAATGGCAGCAAATAAATCGAATACAATCTTATCAATTTGTGTGCGTCTTGTGTATTATCAAGTGTTGCTTTATATTTGACGAAAAGTATACGTAAATACAAGAATTGTCAGATACATACGTAATAGCACATACCAGAATAAGTTAACGTTAACCATAAATACTATTGTGTTAATTTTTTACTTTCGAATTTTATCCTTACACTCTAGAATATTAGACAGAAAAGTACTAACATACACAAAACGTAACATTTATAGGTGACACGTTCGGCACTTGCCTCAATAGTATGAGTCCTAAACTGAACAGTTTTTATTCCTGAATCTATCCACGTCCTATATGAGGCTACCTTTGCGATGACCGCTAACGTGCAATAGGCACTAGATAGCAACCCGTATAATTTTCCATTACAAACTACAGGCGCACCTTCATCGAAACGCAACCTTCATCCCTACCGCAAGCCATGGAAGATTTCACATAGCGTTGATGTTCGTCACCTGTTGCGTTAAGAAGTTTCCGACATTGAATATTAGGCAAAAGATGTAATTTGGAAGGTTTCAGATATCTAGCTGACAGTTTCATTCCTTTCTTATCTGTCGCGTCATGAAACCAACCGTACACGCTACAATCATCGGCCGTATTCCTTTTGTTATCAGATATGTTTATATACGGTTCAGTCGATGCTAATTTGAAAGCACTTTCTATTTTGAAGAGGCCTATATTTTTCGTGTTGTTATGGAGGTTGTATTTTCTATGAACTATCGCTCCAATAGCAGCTCGATGCTCTCCTTTTGTACCTGCAATTTCTAAATCGCCCACGGTTAAATTTACGTATTCAATATTTTCGCTAACGAACGCAGCACAAGAAGCTGTTGTTAAAATCCATCGGCGTTTGATATAAGCACCTACGCAGACGTGACCTTCGAAACCGTGTATGTTCACAATGAATGTGGAATAGTTATGGGAATTCCGTGTTTCAACCAGCGTAAGTTGTAAGAACCATATTATGTTGAAGATGATACCTGTCCAAAATGTCAAAAGTTCCATATCTGCCCTTGTCAGCTGCTGTTCGTGTAGTGATTGTCAAATTTAATCAGATTTACTAACAATTTTTACCAGGGCAGTAATTATTCTCCTATGATTGATGATTAAAAAGTTTTTGACAACTAATCCAGGTTAGTATTATCTTGCATCTGGCACTATACATTAATCCTATATCCTGACATGAAGTAAATCAAAATTTTCCGAAATATAAAGAATATCCATGAGATGTAACTGGAAATCGGTACAATTGAATAATTTTCAGAAAGATTCCTTGTATGTATTTATTTATTACACCCGAATTTAGTAGAACGTGGCACTTGGACAATTTCCTGACATTTTAGATACTTCAAACGTGCAAAAGTACAAGACCAGAACTATTGCGAGGAAAATATCATTCGGGCGTCGGATCAAATACCCCAAGCCAACAATAAAATTCCCCGGCGTATTTCAAGTGGAAGTTGAAGCTGTGGGAATATCTGCATATCGACATTAATCTCAGAAGAAATTACAGAAACCAGCAGATTTTTATTTTTGCCGATACTGAAGCAGCTATTCAGGTGTTGAATTCAGCGACCACCAATTCAAAGCTGGCCTGGGAAGGGCGCGAAAAGATGTTCTGTGCATGTGCAACATGCATACCTCACCACACCGGAGTAGACGACAGAAAGGTCGTCAAAAGATTAAGCAAAGCACGGGTCATCTTCACCACTTGTAGGAACCAAACCTTTTTGTGGACTAAGTGAGCATTTCCCCAACGAGACAGAAAGAGCATAACAGGGAGAAACACCGGGTAAGCCTCGCGGAGATGAGAGAAGCTAAATGTCTTCTCGGAAATTATGACCGAAGCTCAATCTGAAATTCAGCTAGACGCTTACGTTACACTAACGTAAGCTGCACTGAACTAAATTTTAGAAAATTCGATAATTTTTATATTTTATTCCATCGTGGGTGTAGTGGAAATAGAGGTATTCGTGTAACATGAACGAACTGATGAAGATCTTATAAAATTATTAATTGTAGTGAAACATCCTCAGGCATAAAATCGAGAAAATTATTTCACAAAATGAATGATAAGGAATTTCCTGAAAGGTTTTGTTTGTCAAAAGATTCTGTACAATTTATGCTGCAACCTATATATTTTTGTAGAATATTACAAAACCAAACTACTACAGTATATTCAGGGATTGAGCTTTTACAGCAGTGATATTATGATTCTGAAATTAGCTATTCCTTCTATTTGTGTTTCCATTTCTCGAATATGTTCAATGGTATCAATCACCTTTGCTCTCTTGCTGGGCTACCTCCAGTCTCATCTATATCTACTTTCTTGTCACCAAATCTTTTTTGTCCTCATTTTCAAATTACCGTATTTTTTAACTTGGCCATTGTGATAACATAAACCTGTAACGTAAAATGTAGACCGTTGAATTGTTTTTCAGATTCCTTTCCAGAATGCGGCTTTCTCTGTGTCTGTGTTGGACTACGAACGTTCAAGTATGTTGCTGCTGGTTGCTTCTTCACTAAACATATAAGGAGTGTTTCTTCCTTTGCGTTGACGCTAATAACGCGTGTTCTATCTCTTGCCATTATTTAAAGAATGCAAAGATATCATCTGCGTGAAATATGTACTTAAGGAGTTTCAGCTTTCTAATTAAATTGAATATATCTAAATATACTTTTAACATACGAAATTTCCATTCATAATAACCATCGGTTAATTAGCCCTAGTACGCTGAAGTGGTAGTAATTTTCGATTTTGCAAGAAGACAGCTGAAACTTCGCAATTCACTATAACAGGGTGCTGCACTTTGTGCCCCTTGAGGACCTAGCGTAAATGATACCACCAGTGAGAGAAAAAGAATATATCATTTCTGAATCTACTCAAGATTATGGAGTTTATGTGCAGATCCAACTTGGAGAAGGAACTGTAAATTGGGCTAATCTCAATATGGCAAAATTATAGGGACACGATGCCTACTCTAAAAGAGGGATAGTGCATCTATCAGTCCCATGTATACCAATACCAATGTATACTTCATCGGGTACGTTTTCAACTACCATTGTCCCTCTCTTTCGAAATTCGCATGCAAGCTTTACCAAATGTATGTAACTGATTTCAAAAATTTAAAAAAAAATTTATTCCGATTTGAACGAAATTTTGCTAATTTAGTTACCACGAAACGCGTACTAGCTTATTATGGTATGAAGGACTTTCTCCTCTGTATCTCTATCATCTATTGTTACCTCCTGCAAACGTTCCCCGAAGCAAGATTTCGTTAAACAAACATTTTAAACATTAGCTTCACACGAAAACCATCCATCATTAATACAACAAGCTTACGTCCCTTGAGCAGGGCGTCACATCTCAAGAAGCCGCCGCTCGTACCTTCCGAGCAACTTTAATAGGATTATTGTGCGAAGTTACATAGTTGCTAAGTTCACCCTCTCTTATCTAATAAATGTAACTCCTCGGGAATTTCGGGCTAAACCCCGTGTATATCTCTGTACTTATAATTAATATGTTTTGAATCATTACAGGATAATTAGTCGGTGTGCCGCATGCCGCTGGGGTACAATAAAGACCTTTCTACAGGATCCTTAATATCCTTAGCGGATAAGCAAGCGCCGCAAAGAGCACTTATGTTATAGAGGAGTAAGTGCGAAAGGAAGAACTCTTTGCAGTATATCCAGTAATTACACTAATGCACTTTAGAACTAATTTCGGCTTTATTTACTCGCGTTGTATCGAGGTTTGTCCGTCGAGATAAAACTTTAAGATTCACAAGCATTAGGTAGCGACTAACAACGGAGTATTAAGTACGTAACTATGTATTCATTCTACTATGCAAGTAGTGCAGTTGAAGTTGAAATTAGTTGTTATGCGCGTGAGAAATATGGACGTACGTACTAATTAAGAGGTTTTGTATTAAACGGGGTATGATTCTAGACTAATGTTTACGTAATTGTAACCAAGATTTCACTGGGGAACAAATACTGTGTATATTTTCTCAAATGATCGGGCTGGTATTGGTAGGTACAGCTCACAGATTTATAACAAGACAATCATACACCCTCTGTCCCAAAAGTAACAGCAATAGTTCGAAATAAAGCACGCAATGTATGTTATGTCCACAAAAATCATTGTATTTATTCGAAATATTCTCCATGTGCTACAATACATCGATTTGACGGTCAACGAGTGCTTCAAACGACTTTTTCATGTCGATCTCTGGGATGGCCTTTAGGATGCCGGTCGTCGATCTTTGAATGGCGTCTACGGATGCATAACGAACTCCTTTCTGCTTCAAATGAAGACGAGGGAACAGGAAATAATCGCATGGGGACAGATCAGGCGAATACGGTGGGTGCTGTATCGAATATATTTCATTTTTCGCCAAAAAATCGGTGACAATCGTTGCTCGATGACACGGTGCGTTATCGTGCAGTAATCTCCAGCTGCCTGGCTCGCGATATTCGGGCCGAACACGACGAATGCGACCCAGCAAACGCCTCATAACATCGAGGGAATATGCACCATTAACCGTTGAGCCGTATGGAACGAACTCCTTATGGATAATTCCCTTCGAATCGTAGAATGAAATCAGCATTGACTTGATTTTCGACTTCTCCATTCGTGATTTTTTCGGATTTCCTTCTTCTGGTGACCTCCACTCTGCGCTTTGACGTTTGCTTTCTGGTTCGTATTGAAAGCACCACGTCTCGTCACCAGTCACAATCGTTTTCAAGAAGTTTTCATCTGCACGGGCTCGTGCAATAATGTCTTTGGAGTGTTCGATTCGAAGCGTTTTTTGGTCGTCGGTCAATTTGTGCGGAACAAACTTCGAATTGACTTTCTTCAAACCAAGGGTTTCAGTCAAAATGCGCTGAATAGTTGTTTTAGGGATGCCAAGCTCCATTTCCATAAATCTCACTGACGATTTCTTCGAAATTTTCACAAATTCGCGCACTTTTTCCACATTTGCCTCGGCCAAAGTTGTCGAAGGACGACCGGCTCTTTCGTCATCGTTAACATCTTCTCTGCCTTTACGAAATCATCGATGCCACTCGAACACTTGCCTCTTCGACAAACAATCGTCGCCATAAACAATTTGCAGCATTTCATACGTCTCGGTTGCAGTTTTTCCAAGTTTAAAACAAAACTTAATATTGACTCGTTGTTCGTGACTCATTTTCTGACCGTTTACGAAAAGCACTCTCACAGGATGCGTGATGTATCAGCTGACTATGCACCAAATGTCATGAAAATTTGTCAGGTTGGTAAGGAAGAGTCCCACTACAATAATCAATCAACTATCAAGAGATGACGCCACTGGTTTCTGATTTATAGACGCATTGCGGTTACTTTTGGGACAGAGGGTGTATAACAAATTAATAATGGAATGCAAAAATATCGTTTACAAGCTCGGGAATCATAAGTTAGCTACCACAACGTAAACCTCGTAGTCAAAAGCTCACCGACGAAAACGTATAAATCACGTGATTCCGTCACCGGAACAAAATTATTGTATTTTACAGGTCGGTGGTCCGTATGTGGGGAGTAGACCCGAAACCGCACACAACCGCCTAACGGCATAAAATATTGAAGCCGCAGCACCTACTAATTAGGGTATGGTCACCTTCAATACTGAAAATTATATAATACGCCGAAATTGGGTCTGCATGCGAGTAAAGGATACAGAAATTGCGTTAGGCGCGGGTACGAAACGAAGTTATAAATCGTACATCCGTTAAAATAATTTGTTGATCTTCGTGTTGGCAGAATTGGATCACACGGTTGGATTTGAGAGGAAAGGAAAAGTAATTGTTGCTGGCGCTGCGCGATTAATTTTCCTTCCAATGCGAAACTTGCAAACAATCTACGTAAGCTGAAATAAATAGTTCAGAAGCTAGACTTAGGACATTAATTTTAAATTCTCGTTGATAATATCTACCTTTAATAGCATGTGGATTTTGATCTGCATAAATATGCTCATTGTGTAGGTTCGTCATGCCACGACGTTTATAAACAAGACTCATCAGTAAACAAGATATTAGTGTGGAATCCGTTGTCGACTACTCTGGGCTCCCGAACAATTTGTGAAAAATTTAAACGTGAACCCTGATCAAGTGGCAATAATTCTTGCACTAGTTGGATGTGGAATGGACGAATTAATTGATCGCTAAGGATCCGTCTTACAGTGCTTTTTGAAATGCCAGTCTCTCGTTGCAATGTTTTGGTACTGGTCGCAGGATTGTTATCAATCATTTGAAGAACAGTTTCTTCAAGTTCAGTTCGGGCTTGTCGAGATCTTCCAGCGTTAATTCTGACTGGCTTCAACATTCTTGTTTCTCGAAGACGTCTTTCGATTCGGGCAAAAGTTTTGTGATTTGTAATTCTCCAGTTTGGATACCTCTCTTCATACACGCGGACACTTTCGCGGCAGTTATCTTGACAGTATACAAGAACTAATAGCATGTTTCTCTGCTCATTAAAAGGGAAATCCATATTTGATAGCTGCCAAAGTAATTGCAACAACAACAGAAAGAGCAATTAAAGCAGTAACGGTGATCGCGATAAAAAGCAATACAAAAGCATCTAAAAGTGAACAAATTATTGAAGTCATTTACTGTCAACAATAAACTGGGACGATTATGAATTTGTTTCCTCTCAAAATCATGACTTATGTCTTTGTGTCCACCGCCAACTAAATTTTGTATTACAATTTTATTAAACTTGTACTAAGAATGTAGGTGATCAGTATTTGAGAAAACATCTTTTTCCTTCGAAACTATGCGAAGTACGGGATTTTTATAAGAGTCGAAAAATGAAGATGATGAATAAGCCTTCTCACTAAAAGAAGGGTTAGAATCGTATTAACACCCTTAAGAAAGAATTTTAAAAAATGTATCAGGGGGTAAGGGTGGTTTCAACCCGTCTACATTTTCCTTCCGATTTCTTTGATTACTGAAAGTAGGGTGATCCTCTAAAATGTACTTTTCCCAAATTTCATTAAATTTGTTTCGCGCATTTCTGAGCAGCGTACAAAAACGTGATTTTTAAGTAAACTTTGATCTCTTCTCACGGACAAACGATACATTTTGGTATATATATAAATTGCATCCATTCGACTTATTTTGACCTCTACAATACGTGGTAGCTCTATGTCCCAGCAATTTTGGGACACGCTGTATACTTAAATGTGCATTTTTGCAGCTATTACTTTTACAGGAGCGGACAACTAAGTTGCCGCACAAGAAGTAATAACTGGAAAAATGCGGATGTAAGTACATATTTGGGGAGTTTCTTAATTGAATTCTCATATCTACAAACATCAACAGGAAATTATATTGGATCAGGACCCTAATGCCCGATTCAAAGAACTTGAACGATTAAATATGTGAAGTGCAGCTACTCTTGCTTCATAATCAAAGGAACAAACTCCTTCTTTATATTGATTTTCATATACTTCTGCAGGTCTATTCTTATCCATTCCTTCAATGTGGTTATTTCAGCCAGTTTCTTTGTCTTTCTTCAAGTTTACACTGTTACCACCGCAAAAAGTTGGATCATTCTGAAATATATGACTTGGCATTCTTCTTGTTCTTCCAGTTCTTTCTCCAATAGGAAGTTGGAGATCATCAAAGATATTCTTATTTTATTGATGACAATTTTAAGCAATTCATTGAAACTGTAGCCATATCAATTTCAACCAAGACGCTCCTCCATGAAATTGTGTATGACACTATCGTCTATGGCACACTAGCGAAACACGTGCCATAGAATTCTATTACTTAACAATTGTGTGTTCAAAAGTTTACGGATGTAATATGGTGTCAGTAAATATATCAAAGCGCTTGCAATCACTGTCATTGAAATTACTTATGTTATACGAGAGACTAGACAGAAGAGAAGATCGTATAGTACAATGGTCATCTTTTTATACCAGCTTGATTACCTCCAAATATTTACATATTTTCGGAAATAAATTATCATGTTAACCGAAAATCTAAGAGGAATATAATCGGAAACCTGAAATCCAATTTGATGGAGTCTAATGACCGGATTCTATAAGAATATAGACTTCGCGTAGCTACTTTTAATTTATCTCTCACATGATTCAACAAATCAAATTGTTCAACGATACATTAGCGACGATAAACAGTAAAAACTGTGATGATACCTTTCAATACGTGCTTTAAAATACGTGCCATTAATCGTTATCATTTGCTAAAAATCGCAGACAAATTGAGCTACAAAACACATGCCCGATGCTTCATTTCTTCGTGTCTTTCCGGTGAAGACTGTCCATAAGTTACAAACATACTTATATAATCCGTATGCTTTATCCCAAATACTAACAAAAGAGTCTATTTCAAAATGACAAATTGCCCAAAAGAAGATACAAATGACCATGTTAGAATTAACCCTATGTAACAGTAATTAAAATTATTATACTATGGAGAAAAAATAGCCTTGAAGGGTGGCGCCATTGAAACTTCACTCTGTTGATCATGTATACAGCTCCGATAGCAGATATAACAAAAGTATTTGAATGGTAAACCTACATAAACCGCAAACGTATAGCAAGGAACAAAACCAAGGATAAGGACATTATATAAAAACAATAAGTTTGATGCAACAGATGCAAAATTGGGCAAACGAACACACCAATACAAAGCCCAACAGTGGACTATAAGAACTGATCCTAGTGAAGTAGATTGAATAGGCGTCTATTTAAATACACGATGGGAAGGTTAGGAATTCTAAACTACAATTGGAAACAGTGCCTCTTCTGTTCAGGTAGATATTAAGAAATTTATCCATACTTAGGTTTAGAGCTTTTGTAAAATTGCCCTCAGAATGGTTATTTTTATCCATTTTTCGTTCATAATTATTCATGGAACTTCTCGGTCTCAAAACTTCTTATAGTTAACGGGCTGGTCCTCTAGATTCCTCCAACTTTGCCATTCCAAAATGCCTAAGGCTACGAGTATAATATATTATTCTTCCTTATTTTCGACAGATCCTTTCATTCTTCGTTTATTTTACTAAGGCCGAGTACCCCTGCGACCCTACTTTCCACCTCGCTGTTTCAATTTTTTCAATAGAATGAAATCTTCATATTTTGGTAGAAACTTCTTTCAGATCCGGCGTTTCGCTCCCCATACTATCAATTTCTTCAGGAATACGGTAACTCAGTTTGGAATAAATTGATGGTCAGCGAAATGTTGATATCACATGCGACAAACTCAAAGGAAATTTCATAACCACTAGGCAAATGAGGTACGCTGTGGAAACTTACATTTTGTCAATGCACACCTGACCTTGAAAGGCGTTCCTATATTTTATTCACTGTACATATCTCTGTATTTTACATTATTACTTTGAGCTAGAATCGCGATTGGTATTTCAAAAACCGACGATACATCGACATTGTTTCCTATAATAATTACATAATTTACACCACATAGATAAATTAAATTTGTGCTGTACCTCATACATATTTACTTCTAATCTAAACGAACCGTATAATACTACATACACTATTGGGCAATATACAACTTGGATCTGAAAGCAGGTAATGTTAACAACATAGCCTCATGCTCGATCTCATTTTCACAATAATGCTCTTGATTCGTTCTCGCTTGCACTTCACTGGTCTAGACCTAAGGTCAGAACTGACCAGAGTGCTATATATACCGTGCTTTACCTCAATCTCAAGAAAAATTTAGACCGTCATTATACTTAGCTATAGTTACTTGAATTCATTACCACAATGTTTGAACGACACTACTAAAACCAATAAAATAGAAATTCAAATTAAGTCATACCTTGGTAAATACCCAGAAAAAATAAGCATGAAAACCACAAAATTAAACAGAATTTTATGGAATAATAAAATCTCTAGGATCACGTAATGTAAGCTCGGAGGTGTACGAGATATTGCGTAGCGAAAATTACATTTCTGCTAATTATGCTTTTCGCAGGCAGACACCTTTATTTATACGCAGGCATTTACATAGAGGGCGTGTCGTGGCTAGCCAAATCGATTTGTTTAAAGAGATTCGTTCATTACATGTGAAATTAGTTAATTATTGTTAATTAAGTGTTAAAAAGACGTGTCTTTCCTGATTGTGTGCTTTTACTTAAGTTTTATAGATGTAACGCTAAAAGCTGTGCAAATTCGCGAGTATACGCTTATACAAAGTAACCATATCGATTTTGGAAACATAAAAGATGTATTTCAACAAGAACGTTATTATCCTAATTGGAGGAAACAAGGAAAATACGACGTACTCGCTCCATTATGAAATACGTATTTGGTGTTTCCCAAATCGATAGGGTGGGGATAAGAACAATTTAAGAATATTTGAGGCGCTTCTAAATATCTCGGATTTATACCAGCAAATTTGCTCATATTTTTCAAGAATATCAAATTTCGTAAACAACACGTTTATTATGAAATAAAAATCTTGCTCTATAACGGGATTGGGGTCGAGTATCCACATTGCTATTTTAAGTTCCATCACCTTAAAAGTACAGGTGTGGTAAATAGATATAACTTTGGTGTACCTTCTTAACGTAAGGGCAGGTTTGTACCGTAAAATTTCCTACGTTATGGCCGAAAACTTAATAAAGCAGCCCCTAGCACCCGTATAAACATTTATGAATTGAATTAGGAACTAAATTAGTGTCGGAATAGGTGAGCGAGGTTTCGTCGACATAAAAGTCTATACGACTAGAGAGGATTTTCGTATACCTGGGCGATATAAGCGGCAAAGGTTAATTAGAAGCAGTCAAGTTTATAGAACTTCTGGTGTATGTATGACTGATTTTCAATTAGCGTAAAACCAAATTGTTCGATATAGTTTGAAATAACCTTTACGCAGAGAGTAAACGTTTCGTGGTAACGTCTAAAATAAACAGAAATTTCAGCGGATCTAAACTATACAATTCAGAGGTGGGGACTTTATGTATTATGTCATTCATAAAATAGCGTATCTACTTTGGAGCGATTGTTCTAAATGAATGGCTTCGAACGTTTAATGCGATTTTCTGCTTATTGTTTCCTCAAACAGTTTTGTGGACGACTATTTTATAAATGATACAACAGTTACTTGAACAAGAGGGTATTATGTAGAAAATGTAAAATAATTTGGAGCGTTGTGAAGGTTCACATTACTGATCCGTGTTCGATGTATTTTTGCGTCACTGATGTTTTAAAATACCATGAAAACTCTCTGCAGCATAGCTCTTTACAGCGAAAAATTCTCTATAACGTATACGTCACTGGTTTTCCTTCTATCCAGAGCACTGATAGACTCCGAACATCCTCTATACTGAAGGAATACTCTATTATTTAGATACTAAAAGACGTTTATTGTGGCTACATCGCAAATAACTTATTAAATACTATTTATTATTACATTAAATTATTCGATAAATAAAGAAAGAATTGAAAAATATATATTCTATTGTTAGATTCAAATAATAATGCGTACATAATTAGAAAGGTCAAACAAAATTATTTTATGTGAGTACTACGTTTTAAAAGCCATTTTCAAATTATTCGCCTTTAACATCTATATACATACTTTTGCACGCGTTCCAATCAATTATCGAAACATTTCTTTCACTCTGAAGATGGTATCTCAAATACATTGTTTCTTCGAGACTTCAACAGCTTCTTGAGGTGCTGAGAATCGCTGTCCACGCATTTCTTGTTTGGCATTCGGAAACAGAAAGAAATCGTTATATAGGCGATAAATCAGATGTATACATTCAAAGGATAAAGGATAATCTTTCGAACGAAACGGAATCGAAACTATATGTGCCGTAAGTGTATGTCTGTATATGTTTTTCGCAAACCTGCAGTAATTACCTTCATTATTGTGACAGTAATATTCAACTCTTTCAACCTACAACTCTATCCATAACATCGAGTGTTATTCGTTTTTAGGTGTTCCAACGATACCAGTTTATGGTAAACTTTGTCCTTGAGGTACCTTCCCAAGAAAAATCTAGGGCAGTTAATTCAACCGCCCTTAGTGGCCAAATTGTATTGCTAGCACGTGAAATACGGCGACCAAGGAACAAGGTCTGTTGCTGATTGAGATTTTCTTGAGCTCTAAGGGATGTTGCGCCATCCTCTTGGAGTCAAATATTTCTCAGATCTTTTGCTTCTAACTCTGGTTCCAAAAAACAGCGTAGGATTTTACGGTATTGACCGCTATTGACAGTAACCACCACTTCTAGCGAGAGTGACTCTAAGAAAATGTAACAGCGTTTAATTCGAGCACTTTCTATAACCCAGTATAGTGTAGTATAGTAATACTCGAATGGTTAATTACCATTATAAAATTTATAATGTATTACAATTCAACATATCAAAATTCACAGTTGGTTGGGGTTATGGTCTTCAAATAACATTCGGTTTTATTTTGGGTTCCATTTATACCTTTTCGATACCACGCACACCACCTTTTAAGAATTTCATTACCCTACGGGTGTTAGCTTCCTATTTTAACTCCAGCCGTTTAATAGGAGAAAAAAATGTAAGAGAAATAAAATTTTAATCATTATAAAAAGCATCGATTACGAGATACAAAACCATTATAAATATTGAGACACATACATACAACACTTTTACTTCACAAGAATTCATAATAATTACTGGATAAATAACCAAGGGATACATCGACATTCAATACAGGTTTCTCTAACAACGTATTATGCTTTGGATGAACTTGAGTCAAGGTGAATTAAAGTTTTTCCTTTCGTGGACAACGGAGAAATAATGTAGTGCAGTCCTGGTTTTCGAAAAAAATAGAAAAGTTTGTTTGGTTAACGACGAAGAAAATTGACAAGATAGATAAGTCAACAAAATGGTTTATAAACATGTTTCGAATAAAAGAGTTTTAAGAAGAAGTACCAGTGAATAAAAGAACCTCACCACACCGGAGAAGAAAGAATTTTAAAAAGGGAAGGATCCATAGAAAATAGAGCCACACTGAAAAAGAAGTTAAGAGAGGGAAGAATCCATAGAAAATAGAACTGCATCGAGAAAAGAAGTTAAGCGAGGAGACATAGGAAGAGCCATCATCGGATAAAATAAATTACACTCACACACACACAACACTAGGTAATTATCTTGATTTGATGTTAAATATTTCTCAAAATGTATAAGTATAATTTGGTATAATTTATGCTTTTTATATCATTAATTAAGAACTAGACCAGTGTAATAGACCGTTTTGTTTATCAAGATATCAACATAAACAGAAACTCAGCTTGTCGCTCATCATAATTTTTCTATAGAAACCATTAATTTTGTCATTTAAATGAAAATCGCTGTTGACGTATTTTCTGTTTTGCATTCGGAAACAGAAGGAAATCTTTTGGCAATAAACTTGGCGAATACGGAAGTTTCTCACCTCCAAATAATCGATTGTTTGAAGTGTTATGTGAGAGCTAGCATTATTATAATGCAAAATAATGGGACGTTGTCGGCTGTTTCTCCTGATTTCGTCAATGATTTCTGGCAAACAAATTGTTGTATCCCATCCACCGTTAACTTTTCTTCGATTCTCCGAAAGGAATAGTCGGGACATATCTAGTATAACCGAAGAAACAAGCGACCATTTTCTTGGAAGTGCTTCGTGAACGAATCACTTTTGTGGGATTCAGTACATTTTGGAACACAGTGGATTTTTGCTTAGTTTCCGGCTCATACGAATATATCCGAGCTTTGTCACCTGCTTTATGCGGATTTTGCAGTTTCTCGGTTGAACTCTTTTAATATTTCCTTACACCAATTAACACAAACCTTTGTCTGAGCTTCGGTTAAATTATGCGGAATTTATCGAGAAGAAATCCTTTCACAACTAAATGCTCATGCAAAATCGAATGTTTTGCAGTCTTCGATATGCCTGAGAATGTCTCTATCTCACTGTAGCTCACATGTCCATCTTCTTCAATCTTGTTGCGCACAACATCGAAAAAACAACCGATTTTGATCAAGCTTTGCGCAATTTATCACTGATGGACGCTTGACCACGGCGCAATTCTGAAACACACACAAACCAATTGTGAACAATCAAATGGTACTTCATTACCAAAAGTTGAACAAATCGATTTTGTACATTTTGTTTTTTGAGTTAGATCTCTACTAAAATTGTCAAAAACCATTCAACAATGGACTTCACGTGAAATTTCTATTCTTCCATAGAACTGTTTTTTAAACAGTGCTCTGCAAACAAACTACTAAGTTGATTTCTAAGCTGCCACTGTTTTCACAATAACAACTGTAAAATTTTACGGAAATAGTAATACGTTTCAATAGCGCCACCTAGTGGTCCTTTGTAAAAACATAATAAGCGCCCCTGGTAGCAATATACCTAAACGAAGGTGCATTTCCAACCTAGCCTCGTGAAAAATAAATGTGGATTTTCTACGAGTCGTTAAAGAAAACTAAGGTACAAGCAACAATTTCTGAAGTACTTTTAGTAAAGAAGGTCACACATATCATATTTGCCTTTATGGTATTGGGCTTTTATCCCTGGATGATATTCTTTAGTGATTTTGTTATAGATTACTATTCCGTTTGAAGGGAAGTAAATTTCTTGAACAAAATACAAACTAGGCAAAGGAGCTATGTACTAGCTGGTAAAAATAAATATGTTTCACAAATCTTATGTGCATTAGAAAGAGGGAAGGATCTGCCCCATCTTACCCGTCACCGATTAACAATTTTCAAGTTATAAGCTGAAAACATACAAAATTTCAATGCTCTTTGCTTCTCTTTCCTGTTCCCACGCATCAATGTGTAATGTAGTCGCATGAAGAAATTGAGTTATTAGTTTCAGATTTAGTTTATTAAAGAGAGGTCTAGATCGTACTGGTAGATAAGATGTCATATAGAATTTATGATGGTTCCTATTGGAATATTGACCATTTCGCATTTCTCGGAGTATAATATTGGCAGGATATGAACATTTTGACTGGATCAACACTTTCATGCAAATAAAACTTGTGCGTCAATTACCGGTTGTCTATTCCACTCTATTCTATGCATCAGTCCCCGACAGAAACAAGAACAAAAAATTAACTAAAATATACACACGTCAACGCGAACATCAACAAATTTATTTACACTCGTCACCGTAGATCCTCCATCACTTTCAGAGAGCCGATTTGTATTCTACGTCACCAAACCCATTGTACATACACACCACATACATACTCACAACTCGTATATACGTAGACACAACACGGCTGCGGGACAATATAATACCGGTACTTTGAAGTGTTTTTCGTCCTCTGAGGTTTTATTTCGAACGCACATACCGCTATGCAGAAGAGTACCTATTCGGTTTCAATTGGCGACTCGTGCAGGTGAAATGTAAACCTCTCCACTTGAAATATGTATATTCGTTACGTACGTACAAACGTACTTACGTAGTCGAAGTGGCGCTCAGGCTGCCAACACAAGCCGCGATATTTGTCAATGTACTGAACAAAGGAAGGGTGGGAAGTGTCGGTGGTAAATTTTTCGCATAACTTCTGTTGTATTAGGGGAACAAAAGCTTCGAAATGGTACCTCGTGCTCTTGATTTTGTAAAAGATTGTGATGAACATGAAAGCTCCAAGTCCAGAACCAATACCTATTAACAGTTTTAGGTAACCTCTTTGTACATAGTATTGCTGGCTAAAGAACGAAACGTAAGAACATCACACTTTGATCAGTTAAAACAGCATTACCATAGAAGATTTGATGGAAAATCCTTGTCTAAGAAATTTTGCGGGAAACACTTTACTTAAATAATAAGATCAGTTAGTAAACTACTTTCAAGAGCCAACATTTTAATAAAATCTGGAAGTCTTTCCCATAACGACCTTGTTAAATTAGGTAGGTTAATGGGCAGCTACCAAGTAACTGTGCAAAAGCTCACTAAGTAAGCACAATTTGAAAATGCCCATAATTCGTGAGAGAAATTTTGTGAATCGTAGACCGCAACTACAGACTGAACTCTTGTTCAAAATTATCGCACTACTACAATTACTGCCTATATCTCTTAAATATTGCAAATATTATTCCATATTTAGATATGGTGATTTAAAAGGAGATAATTAAACAGTAATGCAGCAACTCACTTTTGTCTTAGTTGATATTTGAACAAAAAAGAGTTGCTTTATTGAGGTCGAAAAGAAATAATAATTTATTCAGCATTGTAAGTACAACAACAACTCAGAAATTTGCAAAAATTTAATAACGTGTGGCACCACCTCTATCTCTGACAACTGCTTGCATTCGCCGTGGTAACCTTGCGATCAAGTTTTGGACAGTTTCTTGGGGAATATCCCATTCTAAAAGGACGACACGTTTCAGTTCTTAAAGATTCCTAAGGACACGTAAATGACATTTCACTTTTCTTTTCAGAGCATCCCAAAGATGCTCTACTGGATTCAAACCAGGGCTTTGCGGTGGCCAGTCCATAACTTAAATATTAATGTTATTTAAGTACTACATAACCGGTCTTGCCGTGCGGTCGAGCATTGTCTTGCATTAAAATGAAATGATTTCCTAGAAAAGGCGCGAAAGGCATGTCATGGTCTTGAATAATATTTTCCAGATATAACGCAGCATTCATTGACTTCTGATTAATAGGAACTAATTTTGTGTGAACGTCAAAGCAAATTCCTCCCAAGAACATTTTAGACTCACCACTGAACGGTTCCTCTGAAGAGATAGTGAAGTCTAAACATCTTTCTCCAAGTCTTCGCCATACTCTACTATTCATCAGTAAACAAAACTTTTTTCCTTTCGTCAACAATCCAATTAGCATAATTTCTGGCAGACTTTAATAATGCTACTTTGTGTAGTGCAGCAAGCAACGGTGCAATTTCAGGCTTTCTACTCAATCCTACTCAATCCTACTCAATCCTGATTCCTTTAGTCTTCTTCTGAGAGTCAAAATGGAAATCCTAACATTTTTGGCTGTTTGGGGGTCATTACTAAGCTCCGAACTATTGAGAGATGGATTTCTCAACACCTCTTGTCGGAAAAAACGCTCATCCCTTGTACTGGTGACTTTCTTTCTCCTTTGTCCACGTTCTCTAGGGTGTGATGCATTTTCCTAAATCTTTTACCATGCGACTAACTGTGGATTAATTAACACCTAGTACATTGGCGACATAACGCATGCTTCATCTTTCTTTTAACAAAGCTGATGCCCTTACACACACATCATTAGTTAAATGGCGTGGTCGATTCATGTTCTTTATTCTTAGATGATATATCTTTAATATTGAAATGGATCACTTTATATAATCTGAATTTAACAATGTTCAAGTATAACTTTAACTTCAAAATATCTCAACAAACTTTCAAATTATAATTAGCAAGTTCTTATTCACTCTTTAGTGATATCTACTAATTCCGAACTGTCAATATTTACTTATCATGAAGTTAGCCACATATGATTTGTTATATTGCTCCAATAATGTTTCCGATAACAAACATAAATTAGTAAAACTGAGTAGTGCGTTAACTTTGAACAGGGGCTTAATAGTTTCATCTCTATCGGGACTCGTCAGTACAGTATACCTGTCAAAGAATAACCCCAGATAATATGTCGATATCTCGTAGAGATAGAATTGGCCAAGAATTTAGCCTTATCTCACGAACAGAAGTATATACTTTACGGACGAGTCCCAAGAAAAAGGAAACTAGTTAATCTACAGTTGCGGTCTACGATTAAGAAAGCTTAATTCCCCTCACGGGTTATTGACATATGCAAATTGTGCTTACTTAGTGAGGTTCTACACAGCTACTTGGTAGCTGCCTATTAACGTACCTAATTTAACAGATCGTTACATGGAGAGTTATCCGGTTCTTATTTCATTAATAACATCCGTTACTACCGGAAGCGCAAAGATTCGTACATTGTCTGCAGCATTTGTAAACAGCGTGAAAAACTAAGGTATTTTATTTTTAGCAAATCACCCCTCGAATTCTCGAAATCTAAAAATATATGTACACTTGGGTGGTTAATTTCCGCAACTCAACCAGATCAATATTATCAGAACATTTCGCCGTAATCAGAAAGAAGAACAGCCAAAAATTCTATCAATTCGTTACTTTTGTTCCAGGTGACAGCCATTTCGCACTGATACCACCCACTGTAGGCAGAACTTGGGGCATACAAACCACCAGACCGCTGAATAGAGATATCACGCGCGGTTCGTGGATTAATCAAAAACCGTACGGAATCGGGCAGAATATCGTCGTGGGCGTCAACTGTAACATAATCGATTCGAAAGGTACGGAACGCACGCTTCCGAAGAATATCAGCGTTAATGTACTGGATGAAGACGATAATGCGCCGTTTACGCGCGAAAATGGAACGGTTCAAATTAATTTGGACAAGAATTTCGTCGACAAGGTGAGTTTTATCGCGAGACGAACGATTCGGATGAACGAAACGTTGCGGTGTATCGTCAAGTTTTATCGCCGCGTGCAAATTTAATTTCGACGTACACGCTCGACGATGAACTTTAGTTTTCGCGCGTTAAGTTTAATGCCTTTAAGTGTACGTATGCACCATGTTGATAGCACTAAGAGGAGTTGATGTTATTAAAAGTGGCCGAAATTGTCAGCAGAATCTCGTAAAGTAATATTAAAGTTGTAATTAAAAATTTAACGAAGTTTGCTAGATGCTATAAAATTAAATTATAAATAAGTTCCTTAATAGGCAATGTCGGGGACATTTACCTAACAGCATCATTATTAAGTAGAATTAGGTTCGAGCGCGGAATAAGCAATATTTTCAAGTTAACCAAGATTTTTTACTTAATTTGAAAATCGCCAAAGATATCGCAACAGTCTAAAGTTTTCCAATACCAACTAGTGTAACCAACATTAAGCTTACTTGAGAAGTTAAAATAAGTTGACTTCGAAAGATAAGGCTGAGAATAGGAGAGCTTCATGCAAATAGTCTACGATTTCTTAGTTGCCCAAAGAAAACTGGAAAAGCGTATCAGAATTATGATTGCTTTGCGCTTTCCGCTAAGATCCAAGATCAACTGAACGAAAGCTCCTATAAAGTGTAGCGCAGAGGCAGTATTCGTGCATAGATGCCACATTCATGATGCAGTAGTTTTGTATATGCTTTAATGCAAATCCGAAATTGTGTGCGACTTAGTTGCGCAAATCTTATCCTTAAAGCACCCTCATAAGAAGTCGATGGCAATTAAAATTATCCAGAATTGCCAATTAACAACACCATAAAAAAATTGCTGTTTTAATCTTTGATGTTGCCCTTAACACATCGACGTCTTACAATTTGTTCGCTTTTTAATAACATTACATTCACACCAATTTAAGAGCGGAAAAGAATTAATTTTGCAGCAAAGCATGGATCGACGAAGACGCAGTTAACTGGGGAAAAATTGTTTTTCCGGTCACAAAATATAACACAGAATGCTTTGCCTGTTTACAAGTCTATTGAAGTCTTTAGTCTTGAGCGTAACAGGTTTTGGTGTTATGATCAAATCCACTGGTGGCAAAATAAAGTGCCTCAGACTCGGAGTAAATCTTTGATTTGATTATATCTCACCGGTGTTGCTAGTAGAAACTTGGGCTTGAAAATCTGTATCTAAGATACCATTCTGAGAATGCTCATTAGTGTAAATGTTGCAATGTGCAAAATTATCATCTGAAAAAGCCAATTTATTGAAAGGCCACTGTGTATAATACATACGAGAAACATCGATACATATCAAAGTATCCCAAAGGTGTATGAATCTACCCCACATCGCTATATTAATTAATTAATAAAACACGGTGCCATTTGAAAACAAAAGAGAAAGACTCAAAATTTAATACGATTTAGTAAATTATAAACTCTTACTACTCTAGTGTCAGTTCTAACAACTATTAAAATAAAAACACCACGAAAAATTACGATTTAAAGTGAATTGTAAAATTTGCTTGACGCCACCCAAAAACTCATTTAATCGACTGACAATCACTGACAATAACGTGGTCACTGGATGGGCAACAGGAATATTTGGTTCTCTTGTTTATTGCTGCGCTTTCTATAAGTAGGTAAATCACCCCTAAATGTTGTGATTTGTAATTATGTGCAGGATGTCAATGTATCCCCATGCCCCCTAATGCTGCTTTCCAGAATAAACGTCTCCCTTCATTCTGTATACAGCACCTCTACTAACTGCCGATACGTTTTCCAGGCTCACTTAGATCGAAATTAGAAAAGGTAATGATAGCTCGATCCAGCGAAGTCAACAACTAAACCATACAGTCTCGATACGTTACTTCCAGCATATCAATATTCCATCTCCTTCATTCACATGACTAAGCCAAAACGCCAAACCAAATTTCATTACTTTCCTTCCATTTCATTTGCAACCCTAAATCAAAGACTGCGCTAAAAGCTGTGTTTATTTACAATCCAGTTTGAGTGGGTGTGAGCATCGCTCCTTGCTACTCAGTTCAAAAACTAGGTTCCCATACTACTAAAATTTGTGAGGATTTGTGTTTCACAAATATTGTACACAACTAGGCCGAAGTAATGTTTAACTTTAGGAAACGGCTTGATAAAGATTTGAGCATGACTTTTATGTTTCCTAGTGTTCCTTGGCCTCCCTCGGTCTCCGTAACGGTGTCTTAGTCTCTTTTACATAGCGAGGTAGCTGTCAGCATGTAGACAAGCATATACGCAGCGCTAGCGAGAGAGATTCTCGAAATATTTTTTGTGCAACCAACAAGTCAAAGGCTTTAAATATGTGGGTTAGAGTTATAGAGCAGAATGGGACAGTAGACATAGGAATAAACCACAAAATTGGGAGAACATAGCTCAGTAGGAGAAAAGAGGACACAAAGAATAAAACCTTATATATCAAAAAGTCATACGACTTGCAATAGTATACAGCAGCAAATACTAGATATTAACAAGAAGCAATTAAAGGAAAAACATAGCCACCGAAATAGGGTTTTTAAAGAAACTACAGGGGATTACTAGAACAGACAGAATAAGAAACACAGCATTATTGAATAAATTCAAACTGAAGCCAATAGACACGATTATAACAGAAAGATAACTATATTGATTACGACATATTCACAGAATGAAAAATGAAAGACTGGCAAAGGAAATCGAAGGGATACAGAAAAGAACTAAGCAGGACGATAACGATAAAGATGGTAAGAACAACCCACGTTGAAGGCATAAAAGCGAAGAATCCACTGGAAAGGAGGCTGACGATTGGCACAAAAGTAACATTAAATGAACAACCATTTCTTCAATTTCTTTTTTTCATTATTTAGCGAATTTTAGCTTTATATTTCTCCAATACCGTTGTAATTAACGTAACAATTACAAAATCGTGCCCTGTTTTGTTCAAAAAATTGCCATATATGTATATTCTTTAGACGATAAAACTCGAATTTTTTAAAAGATGTTTGTAACTCTAGGACGTTGAAATATTGAAAAGAATCAAATATATAGTTTTTACCTCCGAATATGCTAAAGACACAACAAGAAAGTTTAAGACATTCTATCTCATTTCTATAAAAATGTTCTCCTCAAACATACGTATTGTTTCCAACTTCTATTAAAATGTTTTGTGCAGTTTATTATACAGTATTAACTGATAAATTAAATTTTCACTAATACCAAGTTCATGCAGCACGCTCTAACCAGATTTGTATGTATAAACATCCAGCGAAAATGTGATGTTATAGTTTACAAAACTATAACAATTCCTGCCTATTCAACAAAACTCTACCCCACGAATTCTCTCACCGAACGGCTACAAACGCACGCATGGATTTATTTAAATCAAACTTTCCAAACTAACTCTCAACTAAGTTGAGGAAAGTTAAATTATATTCGACAACGAAATTAGATATGAAATATTTAAAATGGAAGTCGCATATTTTTTGTTATCGTGCGAATTTAGCAGAAATCCTCCAGACGCTTAAGTAAAATGGGAATAATTTAATGAAAATTTGAGTTACATACATTTGCTAATTTTTACGAAGGATATTGTAGTATAATAATACACAAATGGTTAATTACCATTAGAAAAGTCATTTATTATACTTCAAGTTATCAAAATCACAGCTAAGGTTGGGGTTATGGTCTTCAGGTGACATTTAGTCTAGTGTTGGGGTTCTATTTATACCTTTTCGACACCACGCCCACCACCTTTGAGCCTTTTAATTCCCCTACGGGTGTTATCTCCTTATTTTACTTATTTATTTAACTCCAGGCAGAGACGTTTAATGGGAGAAACAAATATCACCAGAAAAAAAAAAATGTTAAATATTTTTAAAAAGCATAATTTAATGGATACAAAGAACTTTGTTAACATTTAAAACACATGTCATACAACAATTATACATTACAAGAATTCACATAAGTTTACTGGAAATAACCTAGGATACATCGACGTACAGTACAGGTTTCTATAACAGCAATATATTTGGATGGACTGAAGTCAAGGTGAATTAAAGTTTCGTTTCGGGGACAGCGGAGAAATACAGGAGTGTAGTCGTGGTTTCAAGAAGAAATAAAAGTTTGTTTGATTAACGACGATTGAATTGACAATATTGAAAAGTCAATAAATAAAATCTAAAATACATTTCGAAAAAAAGGTTTTAAGAAGAAGTATTAGTAAGAAGAAAAAGTATTAGTAAGAAAAAGAACCTCACCATACAGAAGAAGAGAGAATTGATAGAAGTGAAGTATCCATAAAGCTGCGTCGAGAAAAGAAGTTAAGAGAGCAGATAGAGGAAGAACCGTCAATGAAATTACACTTACACAAACTCATCACACATTAGGTAAATACATATTTTGATTTCATGTTCAATATTTCCAAAATTTTATAAATATAAATTGTTATAATTTATGCTTTTTATATCATTAATTACGAGCTAGACCGGTGCAATTTACTTTTAAAAAAATTAACTAAATCCTCAGTACAATATTCTTGAGTTTAAATATCTGAATACTGCCAATAATGGCGTTTTTACGCGATTTTACGCGATTCAATTTTAATATTTCCAGAATTAATTTTCAATCAATCCTGTCTCCAAACGAAATCAGCTTTCGATTATTTCCAATCAAATTACTAGTTGTCTCCTCGAATACCGGAAGATTTATTTAGCATTTCTGCGCCGATGCATTTCCAGATTGTAATTCCATTGGGACCAAATCAGTCCTCGTCTGGTCAACTCAATAAATCGGCAGCAAATCAATTTACCTCACGTGTCCGGGCACTGCAAACAAAACTAACGACTTTGTCGCTTTCTCGTTCCGTATTACTGCGTTATGAGGTGCAAACGTAGTCGTAATTGTTAGGTCAAATAGTACGTGATCGATTAATCGTTAGGTCACGTATTTTATGTTTTCAACGTTGTTAGCCAGGAAATTATTCTAGACTATGTGACGTTGTTTAGGGAAGAAAGAATAATATGTAACTATAGCCAACATTATGCTGGTGGTTACAATAATTAACTATTAAACAAGAATACGTCTTCTAAACAGAATTAGCAATTATTTTGATTCTGTGACATTAATCTAAGATGACCAGTGCCTTATCAAACTTTAAAAGTTCCCAACTGGGAGACTTGCCAAGGAACTAAAGAAGAACGCCAATTCCGCCGTCAAAATCGCTCTATATGTCATCACCTTCGACGACGCAAGAAATACGGAGATTTACATATACGGATCAGATCAGTTTTGAAGGTCGACTCTGGCGAATATCTGGAGGACCAAGTAAATTCCCACACATCTCCATAGGCTAATTCCGCCAGCCACCAAAAAGCAAGTTCTTTCCTTCTTCAGTAAGAGGTTACCAAAATTTGTAATTGGGAAAGTAGTTAACGCTATCGATTCAGCAACTTCGAAAGATCTGGAAGCTGCTGCGATTGAAAGCGCTGGTGCTTGCCATACGTTGCAAAAGAACCACAGTTTTCGTTCAAATGATTGTATTCATAAGTTAATTCAAACATGTTTTGAATAGAAATTTGGATGTGCGCTTGCGAAAACGGAAGCTATTGTTGTAATGTGTTAGTGCCAATAGTAATAGCTTAATTAGAAGATCGCCTTAGTAAATGCAGGTGCTTTACTATATTAACTGATGCTTCAAATCATGAGGCCAAGAAAATATTTTCAGTTGCAGTTCAATTCTTTTTACCCTACGAAGGCATACATGTCAAATTTTTATAATTTCAAGACCAACGGGGCAAAAGATCAGACGTTATTGTCTAATAAAGAAAATATTGACAGAATATAATTTGACTTGAGTTTTTTGCAATTTTTGGTGACTGAAAAGACAGCGGCAACGACGTTTATACAAAACTAAATTTATCTCTTGGAAGAAAATTGATAGGATTATTGTGAAAATATATCCAAACGTTTATATCTATATACTGTTCGCGTGAAAGCTTTGAAAGAATTTTGTAATCAAGTTAACACAGAGTATCAGAAATTGCTAGCCTATAGTAAAAGTAGGTGGCTTGCGTTTATGCGAGCTATGGAAAAAGTTTTGAGACTGTACAAGCCATTAAAAACCTAGTTCCTGGGTATTGATAAATTTCCAAACATATTCAGAACTGGAACACTTTGAAAATCCTAACTCAGAATTATGGCTTTTGTTTATGCATGCACAGACAGCAACGCTCCATCAAGCTGTGTTAAAGAGGATCAGAGTATTTCTCCATTTGAAGTAATGAAGGAAATAAATCAACTTTATAACAATTTGGCTTCGAAACAAAGTACACTGCTTCTAGAAATATTTCTGTGAACAAATTTAAGTAGAATACCTACGTGGGAAGAAATTTAACGTGTAATGGATGTATTGATTGAAAAGGGACTTATCAATTGTAACCAAGATACAGAAGTGTTTAATGACTATTCACTTGTTTCTAACTACATTACATCGCAAGAAGTAACAGAATGGAACCCTGGGAATATTTCAACCGAATGTCGTTGGGTGGAACCCTTTTACAGCAATAATTTGAATCATAGAAATTATTGAATATATTTTGTTTGCCAGGCACTAATGCACCCGCAGAAAGGATATGAAGGTTATGAATAAGTTGTGGACGAGTGAAAGAAAAACAGTTGCAAGTCGCAGTTCTTAAATGACTGTTAATCGCCAAAGAAAATTTTAAGAAGTCTTGCCAAGAATTTCATTCTTATTTAAAATCAACACCATATACACTTGAGCAAATTTGTTCTTCCGAAAAATATAACGCCAAATAAATTATTTATTTTCATTTGTGCATCCCTGTTCTTTTCATTCATTTTTTTATTTTTTATTCATTTCATGAATAATATCGCGATGATCCACAATCCAGGAAAGGACAACCAATCCCCCAGAATTAGCCTTCCGTGAGTTTGTTATTAGGATTCTCAAAGATAGGAGAATCCATAATCCAAAGTCGTCTCTGTGATGAGTTAATCGACCGCAACATCGTACAGAATGAACCGTCCGGTTTCAGGCCTGGCTTTTGCACGATTTTCCAACCTTTCCGTGTAACTGAAGCCATCAGAAATGACCCCCAAATTAATTGCAGCGTTGTTTCTTGACCTGGCCAACGCTTTTGATTCTGTGTGGCACGTCGACCTAATCCACCAAATGATCCGAGCTCGTGTTACCAGCTTGGTTTCGTTGATTGCATCATAGCTCAAGGGAAGGCCCTTTTCTATGAAGATTGGTGATTACCTTTCCAGCTCGTAACCAATGATGACTAACATTGTGTCCAAATCAAGATTTACTGGCAAACGCAGTACTCCTGCTAAGAACATTTGCATCGAATATGTTTGTCTTCCGTGGAGTTCGTCTTGGCCAGATCTTGGACCAGGGGCTAACCGTTCAAGTTCATATTAAGACCGTGCTAGAGAAGCTCCGAAAGGCTAGCCAAGTCGTTTTGCCTGTGGTGCGTCAGCGCTTCGGGCTTATTTATAACACAATCAATTATCACCTATGATGTGCTTGTATCAACCGTCTGATATTGACTCAAAACAACATTCTGCACATGATATCAGGTGGAGCCTGGCTTGTCCAAAACTTTCAGTACACTAGGTCCTTGAAATCTCTTCCCTCTGGGAGTTTTGTAAAGAGTTGGCAACTCGGAGAATCCAGTAGTGAATTACCACACTCCGTTCGACCTGGACAGACCCCCGTCCCTAACATGTGTCAAGGAATTCAAAAGCTGAATAGGTAAAAGCAGCTGTTACCCAGTTTTTTGATGTCCTGACGTTAACCATCACTCCGGAGAGGTATCGTCGTGATTTGAATCTATTGAATGGTCTTTAAGCAACATTTTGAGGGATGATTGTTGGTCACATAAGTGAGAACGAGGGGCATGTTTCAACCTGGTCATAGAACAGCTCAGTCCAGCTATAAAGATGCGAGATTGAACTTGATATTTTGGGTGACGCTAGATGAAAAGTACGCTCCCAAGCTGTATGGATGGAAGCATATTTTACGTGAATAGGATTTAAGAAATTGCAATTCATTCGGTAAGCTACCGTTTAAAGGTTGTTGCCAGCGAAGCGCGTGTCACCGAATTTAATTCAATAAGAGTATGATGATGAGTAAATTAATGTGATATACTGTCAGAAGTACTACACCACAATCCTTCAAACTTCAACGTCTGATCACCTTTACAAAAGTTTCTCGAGGAGTAGCTATGATAGATGCTATATCATACCTCACACTTATTGAGAAATGTGAAGTCTGTTCGAGCAATGAACTCTGCTTACAGTTAGTTATTCCAATGGTATGAGCGGTTCCGTGGAGCCATAACACAAATACAGAAACGTTTAAAATGTTGCATTTTTGAGGATTGAGTATGTAGCGTTGGTGGTCGGTTTTCCAAATGTATTTTAGACATTGTTGCACCACAATGACAGTGTCAGTGATTATTGAAGCATACAATACATCCCTTTCACTAGGTTTACATATATTTTAGCCATATTACTAGTGCGACATTCATCTAGCATGTTGAGTAATAGACCAGTGCTCAGCAAAGCTTTCACGATTGTCACCTCTTAGGGTACAAAATGCAAGCCTACGTCTTCAGCAATTTTTAGTTTTAAAGAAATTGTATATGATTAGTTTTAGGTACTCTGCGTCTTAATAAAAGAGATAGCTAGCAGAAAGAAAATAAAAGGTGTATTTATTGTTTAGGTGCTTACCAATCGTTTCATATTGTCACTTCTGTTTTTACTGTACTTCATGTTTCTTACATTTTACTTAAAACTTAATTTTTTTCATTTAAAATCTAATCAATCTTCCTTAAAATTCTTACTTCTCTATTCTACCTTCTCAGTCAAAGCGAAATGGTCTTTTGAAAATTACTTCTGCAGTTACTAGAATTTTAGCTTGAACTCCTATAAAATATTTATAAAGGGAAATACGGGTAATTCTCCGCACTTCGCGCAGTGATACCCCCAAAACTAAAACATTCAATTTGAAAAATTACCCACGCTCACGTAATCCAAGTATCATATCAAATTTGAACGTACATAGACAGACGAGTGTAGGAGGATGGATGTACAGTCTGTTTGCTCGCGAAGTTTTGATGGTCAGTGCACACGCTACGAAATAGGGCAAGTTTGACAGCACTCTAATTTTATAAAAGCATCAAATATTTGCAGAGGGTGTAACGGTCGACGTCGCGCTGTAAATTAACAACGAAGAGAGCCAGACGGTCATTTCCTTTGATGACAACAGACGCTCAAATAGCACCTACGTACGCACGCGTATTTGAACTCGTATAGAAACAATTATGAATTATGACGTACAACCAATTACGGTGAAGTAGTTTCCGTTTAAATTGCAATTTAATAAAACTTTGTGATGCATTGATGCGTATCTGTTTCTGTCGTATAGTTGACATTATTGGGGTTACTGTTGCAAATTTACATTCACCTCGAGATGAATTTAAGTCAGTGTAATTGAATTGTTTGAAGTCTTGGCGAAGCACATCCGATTTATATAAATATTATTGACTTTTTCTATTTCTTGCAATAAATTTGGTCCGAAAGTCCGTTTGGATTTGTTCCCCTGACGAACAAAGCAGAAGAAAAAGCATATTTGAAGTAGCGATTTAATCGTCAAACGTTCAACTAACACATCCTCATAAAATATTCTCTGCAAAACATTAAGCTTCAAATATTTTCAGAGAATATCTAAAGCAAACAATCGTGTCGTTCCCATATCCAAACATTCTCCATATTAACTATTTATTGTCGTTTATTTGCTCGACACAATGATGTTTTCCTAACGAACATTTACTTACTTTGCAGAAGGAAACGTTGAATTTCTCCACGGGTCGTCAAATATTTTTCGATACGGATTCCCCGGAGGTAAACAACTATGACATACAACTACTCAACGACACGGAAAACATCCTCCAGGAGGAGTGTAGCGTCGTCGCCGACGACAGAGACAGCGAAAATCAAACCTTGATACTTTGTAGTAAGTATTGACTAAATTTTGTGGCCGCCTATATACTCGTATATATATATATTTTTTTTTCTTTAGATTAGCTCTGCGTAAATATTTTTAGACATGTCTTTGACAGTTGTGTGAAAGTTGCTGTCGCGCGTTTCTGGTAAGGAAGGTGGCGAAGTTTGATATTTAGGGGTCTACTTATTAAAATGTTGCGAGTTTCATTTTCGATTTCGACACATACACAATTTTCTCCCAATTGTAATATTGTAGAATTTCCCACTGTACAATAGCACCTACACATTTTGCCGTCGTAATAAATTCTCCCTTCAAATTTCATTATCGCATTCACTCTCACTTTTCCAATAGACTTATATGGGGTTTCAAAGTAATGAAACCGTGGGCATGACAAATCGGGATATCTTAGATGACTAAGTTCAGATTCTGCAAACCGATTGAAAATTTACTTCACATGTCCACACCCGCGCAAGATGCTTCAGACGTAGTGCTATAAAAGGAGAAACGTACTTTCCTTACTCGATTGTAATTTTATGAATATTTGCAAGCAGTAATGTCATAAAGGTTGCGTTTCATCCCGTGTGATTCGTAATATATGTAGTTAATATTATTTATGTATAATATTATTTGCTAAGTCCTGCCACGGGTCTTCCCATTACCTGAGAACACTGCTTGATAGAATTAAACAAATTTTCTTAGTATTCCTTTGCAAGTTAAGGTAATTGCTCATTTCATTACAGCGTCTTCTTTATGTGATAATCTGACAACTTCGCTCAATACAATTAAGGAAAGTTTGTATTGTCCGCAAATTACAAGAGCTCAAAGCTACGACTCCCAGCAAAAGATCATTAGAGAATAGTTTTTTAAGTAAAAGTATATCTATCATCTAAAACTATCTGAAGTGGAGATGAAACTAAGTGACAATCTTCTACTAGTGTCAAATGCATAGAAAATAGAAATTTCTAGGGAAACAACAATCGAAATGTTGGCACTACTACTCAGCAGTCAAGACATTATCGTGTATATCTACTATCTATAGTCAATATTTTGTCATGTACTTTGCTTTTGCCAATTATAACTCACTTCCCATAGGAAACCCAAAATAGAAAGAAAGTGGTTCGAGAAATTAGAAACCGCTGAGAACAAAATATCAACATTCAGCTTAAATGTTCTATACTAGCTCATGGTTTACGTTTATTGTTAGTGATTTAAAGATGTCCATCTGTACATCTGTAAATTAATCCTAAAGAAAAACATCACCATTCATCCATACCCTTTGCAATCCCTAATTTTAATGTGAATCTATTAGAGAACGTTTGAGAATCAGCGTCAAAACTGCCGGAAGAATCCATCTCTGCGTCCTTGACTGAAATTGTCTTCAATAATTTGAAATTGAACTCAAAAATGGTGATGAGAAAATGTGGATATTAAGGTTTTCTTAAGGTACCAAAAACAAGGGAGCCTATATCATCTGTATATATAAAAATGGATCGTGGTTTGTTCGGATGCTTACAACTTGAAACGACTGGATCAAATTGGATACTTCCTTCTGCTGGTTTGTTTGTAATGGCTACGCGAAGGTTTAGGAAAAAAGAAAAGTCGAAAAAAATTTTGGGCAAAACGAAGTTTGCCGGGTCACCTAGTAATTTTTAAAATAAATAAAATTACGCTGACCATACCTTTCAGTAATAATTCCAGATATGTATTTAGAAAGTAAGTTGCCGTCAGCAATGGACAACTGTGGGATTTATATATCACCAGCGATATCCGGCTAATGCCCAGAACAAACATCACACAACTCGGGGAACACTACACAACTCTAACGCGGCGCACAATGAACATCACACATTGAACGATCACGTAAAAAGCCGACAGACCACTTTTAAATACAATCCAAGGCTGTCAAGAAATTGAAATATACACCGGTGCAAAGATAGTACTCCTATGGTCCGAATTCAAGTACGAAATTTCTTACCAAACAACAAAACCTGAGATGATGAACATGGTGAAAGAATAGCATGTAAAACACTGAATAATCGGAGCGAGGCTCAGACAGTCGCGCCTATTTGCGAGATCTTCTGATTGCGGGACAAAACACCTGCTGCGAATCAGTAGAAACCAAATAGGGAGGACAACGGACGTGTTGACAGGATATTGCCGGCTCAATAAACATTGAAGTACTGACAGATCCTATGTGTAGGATCTGTTGCGTTTAATGAGGACATCGCCCTTATGGATTAGATTAACAAGGTGATGCAATAAGTCATGAAGACTCAGTACAGTAAGCTAAGCATTACATCCCAAAAGCGAAAAAGTCAAATTTCCTTCTTAAAAACTTTGAGTTTTCGTGTGGAGCCCGTTGCGACGAGTACGAGGCTGTAAAACATACCCCCTGTGACCTGGACTTGGGAGGATTAGAAGAGAACACTTGTAACAAACGTACTTAACAATCTAACGTTTAGTTCGTTACGACACTTAAATCAAGTCTTGAAAGATCACATTTTCATACAATTGATAAACAAGATTTAATGCTAGCTGATAGCTTAATGTTAAGTTCGTTCCATCGCGTTTTCAATTTCGTTCCTTGCCTATGTTGAAGAAATCGTAATCACGAAGATCCCTTTCTTGTATTTCTCTTACGATTCTACGTAATCCGTGACTATAAAAGCTCCTCGAAATTTCGAAATAATCTCGTGCTTTTCTATCGCCTCTGCCTCGATATATTCGGCTGTTTCCATCTACAGATTCATGTTGAAGATCTTTGGATGACAGCCTCCTGCTTCAGTGTTACGGAGACCAGAACACCAAGTTTAATCTAGCCACCAGGACTAACCGGTAAACTATGATATCCATTACTACGACTTCTATATATTTCTTCTTTAATTGAGTTTGATGTATCTTTCAAATATTTTCTTACTCGTTGTACGCAGTGATCATTTAATTGTTTTTTAATTAATAATAATTAATATTTTCCGTGTGGCGTATTAAGTGCCTGTACGCCGTCCGTTTCGGAACACATTTCTTCTCCCATGTCTTGATGTCGTTGCTGTTAATTAACGTCACATATCTGTTAATTATTCGATTCTTCTGGTTTCAATTTGGTTATCTTATCTGCGAATGTTCCGTATTAAATCCACACCGCCGGCTAACTGCTGTTCAATTCATCATTATTTATTTAGTCACTACGAGCACTGTAAATCAGTTTCTAGACTCACCATTGATTTCATTGTCCATCATATGAACCTGTTGCATATAATTTCGTTTTCCCTTAACAACAGCCAACCTGTGCTTATTATTATATTTATCGTTTACCATAAGATATCACGTATTACAGCTTATATTGAAGTTTTATTTCATATTCTGCCATTGTAATAGACTCTGAATTATTTAATTTATCTTTATATTTCGACAATATCGTTTGTGTTAATTTACTGTCATATGTTTCACTACATAAATGTTATTCTAATATGTATTATCTGTATTTGCGAATTATAATAGGGCAGTACCTGTGTTATCTTTATCGTTTAAAAAATTATTGCTTTTATTGCTTTTATTGTTATGTGAAGTATCCGCATTTACATCATTATCAAGGTTCGACAAACGAGCCCATGATAAGTTATCATTAAGTAGTATAAAACGAACTGACGCTGTCACTCCACTGCTTGTCCTTACGTGCAAGGCATGAAATTAAAATTCGGCGCAGTGACACCATCAGTCCGATTTACACTGCTTGTTATGCACTCGCTTGTGGAACCTTAATCATTATTAATACTAGTCGGTATGTTGTCATTTCTGACCCTCGTGATTTTCTTCCATTGGGATAATTTTTGTTAGCCAAGATAAACTTTATTCAATTAAAAGTGTTCAATTGTCATCGATTCTTTACCTGGTTCTTCCGACTAGTACACTACGCAGAGGTTAAGAGGAATAAATTTGACTTTTCTCATTTTGATCGTATCGCGTTTCATTCGTCTTCATATCCGATAGTTGGCGAGATTGCGGTTATCACGACCACCGAGGATCTTCTACCTAAAGTCTTGTGCAAAACTAAGTTTCCCTTTTCGTCCATCCATCTGTCAACCAAGGAGAAAGAAACGAGCGGTTACACACTTTGAACGGCGGCCCCTCTAGCCAGAAAAGATAAAACAAATTCCCATTAGCAAGATGGTAGGCTTCAACGAAGGCATCATTCCAATGGGGTAGGCTAACTGGAGGGCGCAATAATCAAGGAGCTTCAGTGCCATGAACTATGGTCAACACCCCAAGGGGAAACAATAAAAGGCTTTCTTCTTAAAGACTTGCTGCATGATATGAAGATGAGCTTCCCTGGGTTTAAAAACAATCCATAAACAGGAACAATACCCCGATAGGAATTTATTTTTGAAATTTTCGTCGTTTTGGAAGATTGGCAGAAATTCAGTTTTTACAGGCCTCGACCGTACTTTCAATTATTTTTGGCTTCAATGGAGACCGAAACTCCAAACCAAAATTCATCGAGGAAAACAACCGCAGATCGTTGTCTATTACTTCAATTTAAGTGTGGACTAGCTGTCTACCAATTTCAATAAGGATTGAGCACAAAGTGAGCGTTAAGGACGAATATTTGCTTTCTATCAACATTTTTTGGGAAAAATTGGAAAATGGAATCCACAATTAATTCAAAATGGCTCTAATCTCCATCATATCAGTTTAAGTGCCTTCAGGTATGCATTTCTTTAGTTAACCCATTTTCATCACACGGAAAAGTGGAAAATTCGCTCTTATCGCAAAAAAAAATTTTTTTTTGGTTGTATTTAAATGAAAATGTTCCAAATGTGAAAAATAAAAACAATATTTCATAAATAAAGAATTTTAAAGAGCCTTTATTTCATTATAGATTCATAATAATAAAACAAATATAATCTAATTATTTTGTACATGATAAGACTTGAAATGGTCAATGCATAATGCCACATGGCAATTATCGCATTGATAAATGTATCTTTTCTTCTTTTTTTCTGATAAACAAACTACACAACGTTCGTGAGCTTTCTTCGATGAAGTCGTTTCAATAAAGATTGGAACATGTTGACCGGTAAATCTTCGCGGTAATGATGGACATGTTGTAAATTTTCTTTTTTGTGGTGTCTTTATTTTTGGTATAATTTTTGCTTGAAAACGTGAAATGCTCTGTCCTTATAAATAGTTTTGAAAACAAAATAACTGTTCAAAAGAATCATGTCGAGGCAATATAAAGACATTTTTTTTTACTTTTTTGTGTTATTTTACCCTGAAACTATTTCCGATCACCACTTTTCATTGACTGCGCGCCGAATATGCACGGGTATAACACGCGCTTTGCTGATAAGTGCCTAAGTGAAATGTGCGCACATATGCCCTCTGGTGATAGTTGCCAGGCAAAATGCGCTTATGGTGCAAATGGGTTAATTCGCCATTCTCGATGAGAATTTACAACAGAAAACACAGAGAAGACGCTGTACGTCTTCCCTTTGTGACTAGACGAGCAAGTCGACAATTATTTTTCGCAATATACATTTTAATTCGGTTATATTTCCATCTACAATTAATCTTAATTAGAATATATAAAATAAAAAAGCCACCCTTACCACACCTGTCGGAAATAATTCCAGATACGTATTTCGGCAACTAAGTTGTACAGTGCTCGTTATGTGGGTTCGTCTTGGGCGTTAGTCGTATATCGCTAGTGATACCGCATTTTCCACTGAGGATTGTAACTTAGTTGCCGAAATACGTATCTGGAATTATGTCCGAAAGATGTGGTAAGGGTGTTTTTATTTGTTTTATACATTGTTTTAACCACAGTCTCATTCTTATTTTCTCAATTAGAATTATGAATTATAAATGATTTTAGCGTAGCAATACACCACACAAATACGACGTATTCATAAACACATATCCAATAGCGGCAAAACAACCGTCACGATCGCTGCATATATATGTACGTATCTGCGCACCATTTCTATAATTCATAATAATTCCCATCCAAACCTCATTATTAAACGAAAACAACCCTCCAACATGATGGGCAGTGTAATATCGACGATTTTCTCGAAATTCACGTTTCGAGTATCGCGTTGCCGTAAGAGATATGCACGTTCCAATTTAATTAAACGGTCAGAATTAATTATGATAATTCAACAACTCGTCGTCCGTTAGGAGCGTTTAGGCTTTTCAGAATCGTAATACCTAATTGAAATTAGTTACAGTTACCGAGAAAAAATATGAAATCGGGGAGCAGCTTGTATGTATTCTACAAATTCGGTTGAAGTCGCGTTCGGGGAGGCTACGTACGTGTATATCCGGGTGTGTTTCGTGACGATGTATGCGAGTGTGGAAAGAAATTAATCCGCGCGTTTGAGATATGAAATGTGGAGGTCAGACCCACGCACGTGGCGTTAAAACGTTAATTTATGCCATCGTGACGGTTTTAAGGGAAAAAAATATCGGAAAATTTTGGAGAAATTAATTTGGCAACTAACATCGTTTGAGCTAGAAATACGGAGGAAACCACCATTCCGAAACCTTACCTTCAATTAAAACTAGGGATCTAATTAGGTTCCCAGAAACCATTTCTACAATGGATATTACGCTATTATCTTACACAAAGATTACCCTCCTTCGAAGGATTCTTAGTAGGACTTTTTACATCTACTGAGGTATAATTCCCGCGAACGAATCGATTCATTCCTGGAATTCACTGATCGATAATCCTAGCTAGTATCATCGCATCTTATCTACGTTTTCCAATTTATCCACGGACATCGAGAATTACATATTTGCCCCGATGTTATGCAACTTCCTCGAATATGTGGAAGTCGACTGTATATAACAACGCGGATAACATGCATTCCTTTAATTTCGTACACAGTTACATTCCTACATATCTACTATCACACAGTATACTGCATTCGATATCATTTGCCCAAACAGTTAACATGCAAGCATTTCATCTCGTATCCCTCAAATAGCACCGCCGATTTCTCGTACCCGTTTCTCTTTGCTTTCTCGGCCGGAGAACATGGCTTTTTGTCCGATTCGGATTTCAATTGCTGCTTCAGGCTACAGATGTTCCTGACGGGCCGATCCTACGAAATGGTCCGCTATTCTTAATACTGCACGACTAGCTTTCGCGTAACTGTTCGAAGGCGGGCGTGCTTGCTTAAAGCAAATCGGGATATGTGTGTACGTGCTCACGATCGGAATTTCCTATATTTGCGCGCTATTTAAGCTTGAAGTTTTCATTCACGAATGCGTTAGTTATGTATCAACCTAAGGTATCCAAACAATTATTGTCGCAGAATCCAAACAATCCATATTTCGGTTTAATGAACGTTTTCTAAGATTTTGGAATCTCGTTATGACAAACGATTTCTAGACTTATTGCATATTAACTATGTTAACACATAAATCATTTTCTTTAAAATTCATGCGCTTGCTCATTAATTTCGTAGGAAGCTCCTATTTTACCAAGTAACGTATTCTTCTCAAGAATTCCGATTTCAACATCATCAACATATATATATATATATATATATATATATATATATATGTAGTAATAACCGTTTTCATTACAGAATAGTAATAAGTATATAGTATATACTTATATACTTGGGTATATACTATATACCCAAGTTTTATGAATGTATGCGCCTCCACCAAAATTTCACAGCGGTTTTAATCGAGAACGGGGTCAATTATAGGATTTTATTTGCACAAGGAAAATACTGACAATACTTCTAAACCCCTTCTACCAGTCCTTAATATTCTGTATTATTAAAACCGCTAATTGTGCTTCTTTGTTAGTTTAGCTAAGAACAAACCGATTCTTTGTTTATATGTAGATATATATAAAATTAGATAAGTTAAAATGTAAAAGAAGTAAATTTTACTGGTATTTTTTATTCAATCATACGTTATCTTACATCGTTGAAAAGAAAAAGATCTATCCAATAACGAAAAATCCATTATGGCCACCATTTAACTTAAGAAAATTGATAGGACTACTTCAAGCAAAAGCAGGCACCTTGAATTTTTGTTCGACATCAGTTTTAAATTGGTCTCATCGAAAACAACTTTCATACGAAACTTTTTGCGTATTTCTTATACTTACGATGATATCTGATTTACAAGAAAATGACAGTTTTCTGTATTTTTAATAAATTTCTGACGGGTATGAGATTTTGAACTTTTTCTAACAAATTTTAAATCAGCATACAAAGCTGCACAATATATCCTATTTAACCAAACCTCCATCTTCAATAACAAGACAGTTACCCATAAAATCCCACTCAATCTGGTACACGTCAAAACATCTTTTACCAGTTCTTAATATTCTCTGTTATTAAAATCGGTAGTTGCGCTTCTATGTTGATTTAGCTGAAAACAAACTATTTTTTCTTTCATATGTAGGTATATATAAAATTCTGTCGATTAAGCTTATTTACAAAAAGGATCGCCATAATTTAGATTTGGAAACAGGAGTTTATATCCAATAATGTTGTGTAATTTAAAAGCTCATATGAGAATTACTCAAACCTAGGATACAAGAGGTAATTGCATTCCTGGCAATTAGGACTCTATAAAACAATTCATATGTAACCATTTATCATCAAATGCTTTAGATCCAAACATAGATCGATCTGGATGTCATATTTACTATGATTTGGATATTGAAGAGATAAATAAATCATAATACGTAGCCGGTTATTGTCAACTACTTCTAAGACAAAATCTAATGAAGTTATTAATTACACCAGAGGTTTTTGGCAACAAAATTGATCCTTTGAATTTCAACTTTTCCGGTAACATTGCTGTCGTGCTATCCACGATAACAGTGTATTTGGAGAAGTTCGTAGCAGATCAATTCATGGAGACACAGGACTATATGCTCAGGGGTCGTCGGTTCGATCCCCAAACCCTTTATAATACTGAGACGGCGCTCCTGGATTCAATCTAATATGCTGGCTTAATTTCCTGGAGAGTCAAGAAACTTAGAATCAGGTGGGAAACATGCGTTTCCAAAACGAGTATTATACATAAAATGATTTTACACCAATAAAATAATAGAAAGAAAGTCTCATTCCAATATCATTCACATAATACTAGTCGTCTTGATAAAAGCAAATATTACAATACATACTTGCATTTGTAGAATTAAATCGTTGTTATTAAGGATCGCTAACCTTTCTAAAACATTTCTGCTTCTACCGTTTTGTACAATTTCACCTATTCCTACGCGGTTCAAATGTTAAACAAATTTCTCATTTTTATATTATGTTAAACTGCAAATCCATAAAATAATCTGCTCATTTCTGATAAAGCACGTGATAAGACAAATAACAAGCTCAACAGTTGACACCAAAACGGGCCAATTAAGGAAGTAACGATATTGTATATCGTTTTGCAAAGTATATATCTGTATTTCTGTCATAATACAAAATATTTCTTTGTTTACAGCGGTATACTTCAAGAAGAGGACAAAATTGCCCACTTCTCCATACAGAGTCATCCTTCAAGTTAATGACACTTCGCTTTTGAAAGGACACGGAAATGGCGTTGTAAGTACAATAAAAGAAAATTGCAATAATTTTAATCGCGTCCAATGAATCGAATTACGAGGTATGAGAATGAAATAACGGGACTCTGCCGAGTGAATGTAGATGAACTTAATGCTTCCAATAAAGATTACCCTTAATTCCGTCACTCTATGTAATTTAGTTCCCTTTTCATCCTTGCTTGAGTAGGACGTTCTTCTGTCGGAATGCTGTGATCAAGATAAAATAACAGTAAACCAAAAGTACCAAGCTGATAGTAAGGGTGAGGAGGAAAAGACCAGATTTGTGGTACAACAAGTTGATTTTGCACCAGAGCAAAGCGTCACCGCACAATTCGCTCTCTGTGTACCTGTTCTTAGCTTACAAATATATTACTGCCCTCCATTAACCACCATATTCGCCAGATGCGACTTCTGCTTGTTCCAAAAAGTGAAAAGTGCATTAAAGTTTTCAGTTTGTAGAAAGGGTCAAGGCAAAAACACAGACTTGCTAAAGAGACTGACACTTAATGATCTGCAGCACTGCTTTGCACATGAAAAATATGTATGCAATGGTGTACAGATAGGAAACGGGAGTATTTTGAAGGTGATTAACAGCTATTCCAAATAGGTTTTCAATAAAGCATATTCTTCTTACCAATTTTTAATTATTACACCTCATGCGCGGTACCATCCTCTATATTTGCCGTCTAATACTTCTGCTTTAGATCATAGGAGAAATCTTTCTCACTGAGCATATTTTACAGTAATTGAGTTTACGGAGATTTTCTACTTGTACCTACGCCTACGTTCGCAATCGTACATCAAACGTAAACTACCTAAAATCTCGATCTGATTCGAACAGAAGGTAAGCACGCGTTGAGGTAGATGCAAAATACGGCTCCTTATCTGATTCGGGGTATTCTTATCTAAGCGTTTGAGCAGCGTATCCCCGAGTTTCTCGGAAACGGAGATCGGCTACTACGGCCTTCCAGAAAAGCCCGAACTGAATACGGCATTAAAACTTCGCCTGAGATGCCGGCGAATTTATTACGCCGTGTGTTTCAGAAAATATTACCTGGAATATTCACGGCCTGATTATTTCTTTTAGCGGTACTCCAAAAGGTTATCTTTTGAAGTAATCTTTCTATGTCATCGTCGCGTTATGTGGATTAAGTTAATAAATCAAAGGGGGAATGATATAATACATATCGTGGCAACGTCAGATTTAATCAAATTATTTTGTTTTGAGGCAATTTGTACTCGGTAAATTTAATTCGTTGGTCGGTGGTCAAAGAAAATTTAAGCGAACTGTTGACGTTTCGTACTGTTGAATTTTCTTGTCTTCCATGAATCTAGAATCAGTGATAGAGTTAAAGTTTAAGCAATTATTATGTCGTTTGTATAATTAGCCGAATTTGATAGTATTCTTCCAACGAATCGCTTATGTGAAAATATTTGGTGACAAGGCAACAACGAAATCCGTGATTTAGTTTTGAGTGATCAATGAGTTAAGGTGCGGGAACTTGTTTAGGTTGCAGCCATATCGCTGTTTCAATTTCTCAGGAAAAAATTGGGCATCAGGAAACTATCGGCAAAATGAATGCCGCGTTTACTTATAGTCGAGAATAAACGCAACGATGTGAGAGATGCAAGATCAAGAAGAAAGTGCTACACCATTAAAATAATGCACGGGTACACACCTGTGAAGTTGCAATGATGGAAACACACGAATTAAATCTCGAATTATTACCGCATTTATCGTATTCGATAGATATGGCCCCGGCGGCTCTTTCTAAAATTAAAGGCATGGCTCGCCGAAAAGAGATATTTGGAGAATCTTTGGAAATCTTTTTGGGCGCCTTGAAAAAGTTCTAAAATCACTGGGTGAAATATATCGACTTAAAAGGAGACTAATTGAAATGAGACAACCCAAAATCATATGCTGTCCTACATTTTTGTAAGCACGTCTTGTATTTGAAGATGTTTCTACGTCATCTTTTAGCTAAAATGATCACTTAGAAGCTAGGAAGATGTAATTAGTTTTCAACAAAATTATGTTAATTTACAAATCGGGACGAGAACGTGAGAGAAGGTTTCACGATGTCAGACTTCTATAACACCCGATCTAAAAATCTGTGCTAGGTTCATCATAATCTAACATTCTTGAATGTACATGAATTTTGAGGTGAAGAAACATGTCGCAATGTTTAATGATGGTACTGTTTGGACTGCTTCCATTGGCGCTTGGATGTGAAGGCAAATCTTCACGGTAATTCACTTCAAGTTTGAATTGTGTACTATAAACGCTTCCCTAATGATCCTGTATTTTGTCCAAATCCAAATGTAATGCTTCTACAAGAAAATTTGATCGGCACAAACACATTAGATTTGAAATCGAGCATTACCAAGAAGGTATCCATAAAAAAATATATAAACTTGGGATGAATTGAGATGGAAATAGATTTTGCAAGGGATTGAAACATCGGTGCATGCATTGAACTTAGAAATTTTTGGGTATCTCAAGGATAAGAAAATTTTTGTTAATTTTATGCTATCAAAAGCATTTACTCCAGTTTAGCATTCAAGGAGTCTCCAACAAATATAATTCACTTCCTTTTAGACTAAGTTCAAACAGTAATCTATCTAACAGATTCGCTAAAAAGCAAGATTTTACCCGATTTAAGTAGTTAAACAAAGAATTTGTATTAGGCATGCGTTTGTCACCAAGATAATAAATATGAATTATGCGGTTACACAATGCTTGTAACTTTATCTTATTATCTTTTATAATCTGATTATTGCTTCGGTCTTCCGTTTTTAGAAAAGTGAGGGAAAGTTTGACGGAGTCAAATCATCTTATTCTACTTTCATCTACTTCTTCTAGTTTTCTAATCGATAGTTTGTCATCCCTAATTTTAGGATTTCAAGAAAAGAAAAGTGTCAAGAACTGGTCATTTCCCACCAATCAAGCAAGCAAAGATATTTGAAGTGGAAAACAACACTTTTTCTTAAAATTAAAAGTAGGAGAGATTTTCCTCCTTCTTGGTACATTCAGAAAGACATAATGAAAGGATCATATTACAAATAGGCTAATACCAACCGAATATCAACCAATTTTGAAAGTGGTACTTCGATAAGAACTTTTCAAATGAAAATTAGTTAGTTTTCTTCAACGTCTGTCTTGTTAACATCCCTAAAGCGTAGCTTACCTTTCCGGTTAGATATTACCTAAACTAACTCGAAACTTGTGCAAGATTTCGGACTACCGCGAAAACAAAACAGAATCATTTTTTGAAATTTGTTCTTTATTACAGGCGAGGCAAGTTATCGATATCGTATGGACGAAGAAATCGAAGGAGCCACTCGAACCCATGTCCCATAAGAAGGATGACAATCTTCCACCTTTACTCATATATCCTGCTAGAGAAGTAGAAGTTTTTAGGTAAGCTTCCTTCAAACTTAAACCAATTTTTCTACGATTAACAACTTCACATTAATACTGGATTCCATGCGTAGATACCACAAAACAATGTTTTATTATGATATATGTACTATATACAAGCTTTCGATGTTGAGTTTACGCTAGATCGTTCGACATAAGCTGCGTTTAACTAAAACTACTGCAACCTTTAAGGCGATTTCCCGCATCGAAAATGCAATACAAATCTTGCACACAACTCGTGTCTACTACGACTATATCGTGCCTTATCGCCTTTATCTCTATGTATGTACTGTCGTTATTTTCCAGAACTGCAGCTCCGTACGCCAGAGTAACCCAGCCCGACCATCGGAATCGTGACGACGCCGTCAACTTTAGGATTCGGAACGGCAAGAATAACAAGAACAGAGCACTCGAGATAACTAAAACTGAAGGAATCGTTTACGTCAATAACACCGACGCTTTACGAGAGTCCGATCTTATAATGTAAGTGACTGCTGTGGTTATGGAAAGTAGGCTAAGATAGAATTAATCAAAATTATTTAGAAGAGGCCGTCAATTCCCTTCCAAGTTAATAGTCCTTCATGGATTTTCTTTGCTCTAGTCGTTAAACAAGTAAATAACTAGCTTAAAACGTCAAATAGAATTTGTTGGAAAAGATTACCGCCTGCTAAAAAAAGAACATCCCTCGTACATCGCAAAAGAACTAATAAAAGATTTGGTAATTAATTATCAAAATGTCTACGCTCTATTCTTTGCTTTAATCACAATTCTCCCTTCACTACTATTTCGAAATATCTTCCTCAGCAAGTGACACGAAAAGAATTTCCTAAACTTACATCTATCTGATTCCAATCGTACAGATAGAAATGTTCTTTTGCTCCTGTTAAGAATTATGTACTCTAATCTTATCCAATTACGCGAAGCGCATCGAAAGAAATCGCCCCCTAAACGCACTATCGTACCAGTAGATAAACCCGAAACTGCAATAAATTTATTCTCCTTTATATTAGCGGACGTACCAGCTATACGGTTTCTTGTTTATCCAAACCGTTCTATTCGCTTTTCCTCCAGGGAAACATACGATCCTGGCGAGTATACGGATTCTTCCCCAGCGAATGATTAATAATGGACAGAGCCTTTCTCTTAAGGCCATTTGTCGCAGTGCATTTGTTCTTGATAATAGCGATGGATGTCTTTACAGTTCTAACGACCAGCGAGGATTTCCAGCGAATGCTTTTAGTTGGAGGAGGTGGTAGGTAGAAGTGGAAGTAATGCGTTGAGAATGGAGAGAGTACAAATAATTTAGAGATTTGTGTCGGGTGTATTGTTTTGTTTTGTAGTAATGGAAAACGTTGTCCTTATTTATATTTTTTGCCACCTTAGAAACGTGTTGTACATTTATTCATCGTCCGTTCAAAAACATCTGAAACTAAGGCAAAATACCCAACGAAATTAAATATGGAATTTGACCGAACAACCTCCGGATTATCAACTTATACCGATTAAATCATCGAATACACACGAATTTTTAAAAATTCCACCCAACACACATACTGGTACCTATCCACATACATTGTTAGCGACGTTAACAGTTGGAGTTCAGTCTTTCTTATCGCTCGCTTGCGAAATTATTATGCATACGACAACGTTGAATATTCGCCTTCATATCTGACAATGACATACGGAGGATTTCTACATATTCACGTACGTCTATCTTGCATTTCCAGATTGACAATAACTTGGAAGAGGAACGGCGTCAATGAGTCGGATCAGATCCACGTTCGTGTTATTAACGAGACAATAGATACGTGCGCGAATAAGTCGTCTCAAGTCAACGATTGGGAACACTGCGCGAGCTTTGGGAGTCTGGCGGAATGCGAGAGGGAGTGCGGGCTTTCAACTGGTGGAGCACCCAACGTTAAGAGAAGGTTGGTAACGGATATTGAAGTACTTAACTGTAATGAGCTTTGGTTTGTATCATCTAAAGCCGTTGTAATGCGCTGATTAAAGGTTATCCGTACGAAGGGAATAAGTCCTTGGCGTACATAATAGATTCTAGGAATTGAGGGCATATATTTCATATTCTATTTTGAGTCCTATAAAAATTATTAGAGATTTCAACGCCGTTTCGGCTTTTTAAAATAGAAATCCCCATTAAAGATGTTCTCAATAAAGTTCCCTGAAAATGTCAAATTTGATTTCGTGCAAAATTGAAATGATTTTGGCAACAAACAATCTTTATCATAACTGCTCGAGGCTATTTAAAAAATATTATATTTGAGATTATAAACGTCGGAATTATCGAATAATCGCCTATAAAAAAGTCCACCGGAATGAGCTTCTCAGCATACAGTACTTAGAAAAATCATCATCACAAACATTTTATAAGAAATTTTTTAACAAGAACTTTTTCTCTTAAATTGCAAACAAAACACACAATTTGGATGGAAGCTAAGAATATTTTAACCTTACCCTTTCATTTATCTATTTATTTTTCTATCCACTGTTACTTCGACATACATCTGAGCAAATTTATGGCGAAGTAACTCATCTAAACTATTTGACGTAAATATAGTTGTTTTCACATTTACATTTAAATTTTTGAGTTTATATCTGGAAATAGATATACGTGTTGGAATGCTGACTTATATCAAAAACCACTACTTAGAGATTGATGCATTTCTGCAAATGAAGATTTAGTCCAAATATTTCCAGTTAAGACACGATCAAAACGTCGTCAACATGGAAAGTATCAATTTACGTTACCTGAATGGGTTTTCCCTTTCGTTTAAGATTTAGTAGTTAGTTTAACAAGAACGACTTGTTATCTTATGGAAATTCTTAACAGATTTCATCATAGTCGATTCCATTAAAACTATTAATTTTTATTATCGTCGAAGTTGAAACCAAACTATAACGTACGTTTTCCTCTTTCAGAAGTATCAGCAGCAAGGAGAACAGATGCGTATGGGTCTCCGATAGACAACCTAAAGACATTATCGGCCTAACGTACTCCACTTGCACACCTGATCCGAAAACTTGCCCGGATAAGATATGTGACTCCTTAGAAAGGGAGCACGAACTTATTTGTCCTCAGGACTGTTCAGGTAGGTTAGATCGTAATAGGATCGCATAAATCAGGGAAGTTGTAAGTTACTTTATACTTTACGTCTCAATCAATTAACTCTGCATATGCTCGATCTAAGCATCTTATCCTGCCATTAATAACAACAAGGCATGTAAACAGATTTATAGTTAGTGTGTGTTGGGGTTTGTACTTTGCTCAAGTTAGCCGATATTGTTTATAAGATGTTCTGTCGTGTAATGATGGGTAGAGGAAATCATTATTTGTTGATTACAAAGTTTTGCCTGAACCCTAATATTACTCTAGTTTAGCAAAAAAGTGTTAGGGAAGCATTTTAAGGGTATCCCGTTGAATTTTTAAGAGATTATGTAAATTGAAGAACATATTTTCTGTAAATTTATCCCTAGTGTCCTTTCTGTGCTCTATTCTAATAAATATTTCAAGTTCCATTTACTGGGTACGGTCATAAATCAGGGATAAACACCGTTGCATTATACCAGGAGACCTACACCAGGATCAAGATTATATATATAGGAATAGGTACATTCCGATTACAAACAATATACGTCTAATTTACTTTGAAGCATTTTTACATATACTTCAATTAACCATAAGCTAGAATGTCTAATTACGCATGGTAGCAATTATTTAGACAACACAGCGTTCGACCAAGAACAACTCCGTCATCAAATTACACATACTTGGCTTTATTTTTTAATTTCCTTCTAGGATCATAAAAAAAAATTACTCACTTTTTCTCAATTTCAAATAGATTTAAGAAGGTGCAAGTTCGCCAAATAAAGTATTACACAATGTAGAAGTCGTTGTATAATAAAATTGCATTTTATATTCATCTTGGCCTACTTCCCTTTTGCAGATAAAATGACAGCCTTTACGCCTAAGAATACAAAAAGCGGCCGAGGAATAGGCACGGCGGCCGGAATTTGCACGTGCGACGTAAGCAGCAACTGCTTCTGCATTGAAAAAGCCAACTTTAATAAACCAAAGACGTCTACTCAAACACCGAATGTTACCAAGGAGATCATGAAGAATATAACCACCGTTGCACCGCCATTGGTCGGTCGACATATAGGTTAGTCCTCGTTCCTAGCGATTTAGTAAACTCCGTTATGGGTAGGTTTTTTAAAATGCACAATTTGTTGTGGTATCGATCGGAAAAATTAATGAATGGTCAAGGATAAAGAAATTTTGAGGGGTGCATACTTTCTTTCTAGAAATTGAATACGTTTCAATCAACTTTACCGGTTTACTTGTATTTAGTGTGCAGCAAAGTAATAATGGCCACGTAGCAATGAGAAAGAAAGCAGCGTTGCAATTTGCTTCATGAACTACTATCCCTTTTCATCTGGCGATAGAATATTTTGATGAATTTGTTCACATATACTCATTCCTTTAAATAATAATAGTAATAATAATAATAATAATAATAATAATAATAATAACAATAATAATACTCTTTATTGCCTGTATAAAGACAATATGTGCAAGCCTCCAAAAATAGTGCGATATGTAGGATACGTAAATGAGGAACAGAAAACATTGATGAAGGCGAATGATTTCCTTCAATTCTGTTGCGTTTTACGTGAGCTTCATCCATTGACCTCGTGGGTCCCAGATATCAAGCTACTCTTGGAGAGCTGTACATACGCCACTATGTGACTAACGTTTTATAGCTGGTCAAAGAAAACCAACAACATCAACATCAACATCAACATCAACATCAACAACATCAAAGCACCACGAGAGAGAATTAAAGAGCAAATGCAAAATTATTGCTTAACACATCTGGAAACGAACATATGTATATAGCAGGATTAGATTTATTAAATATAAAAATGAAAGAATTAAAAAAGCTATAAACTTGGTAAAAGCTGGATGGTCCAAGTAATAAATTTAGAAGACTAACTAACAATCATGAAATCATCACAGAACCCTTACCGAATGCAGTTAATTAATCAATTTATTTATGTTGTACATTTTTCGAAATTTATCACTTAGGACCCAAATAGGCACTGGTTAGATTACACCCACTAGTAACAAGAGCTAGAATCTCAGTTGTGCCTAGAATAACTTTATTCGGAGAATATGAAATCCAACCCTACATCTTCCATTTATTCCTTTCTTTCAACACTGGCAGACTCAAAATTTTTGATCAACTACGTAAGTTACGTGTTTACTGAAGGACTGGCCTCTTTATCAGCAATCATTACCAACTGTACACGTCCTACCATTGTTCCTTTTTTGTACAAGCCTCTTTGTACATGTACAAAAATCGGAAAAAATCTTTGTACGAGAGATTTTTAATTTGAACAACATAATAATGGTAACTGAACTACCCAAAAAATCTTTGTACAATGTACAAAGACGTTAAAAAAATCTTTGTACAAAGCCAAAATTTTTGTTTCGCACAAAAAAACAGTGCATGCAACTGACACTGTATGACAGCGGTAAACTCCTCACAACACAATTACTCCATTAAATTCGGTGACACGTGTTTCGGTAGCAATGTAGCTAGCATCTTCAGAGCTACCATTGAAGACGCTAAAGAAATATCATCCGCACCATGTAGTGTTTGTACCAATATAGGGTCTTGGACCATCGCTCGAATTTGTCTACTATACTTTTAATCTCTTGTGGAATTTTATGATGCAATTTGATTGCCATGTATTCGGCTGATTACTGGCTTCCTTAAATACGATTGAAAGGAATTATGCAACCATGTTGGTATCAGGTATTGTGGCTATGTACTAGGTAAGAATTCCTTTTGGTATAGAACTTAATATACATACATAAGACGAGCGAGAACGAAAGCCGATGGAATGGTGAGTATACGTTGCTCTTTAAGAAGTGGTCTGTATGAAGTGGTTGCAGGTATTTCGCTCAAAACTTTTTTTCTTGAAATTCAAACATTCCTAAAGCTGCTGACGATGCACCACATACCAATTTTCCCTATGTAGCTCTGCTATGAAAATAAGCGAAATATGCTGTCTTGCTGGCCCTCATAAGTGGCAGTCTGTTTCAATTGTCTAACAGCAGATATCTTCTTGTTTTTTTTTTTTTCTTAATCATGCCCCTTTTGCCCTTAGGTGTAAGGCGAGTAGAGAAATTTAACGTTGCTGTCTCCATATCTTTGGCCTAATACCTTTCCATTTCATTTCTGTTCTTTCTGTTTCCATTCGCTTATCGTCGGTCCACGTTTATCCGAGTCTTCCCATTTTATTTTTTCCGACACTTGCATTTCATACACCTTTTTTCGGTAGTCAGTAATTCCGCATACAGCACATATGCACACACCATTTCAACTCTTGCCCCTGTTTTTATCGTCTATAGGGGCGCTTTGTAATTCTCCTCTGAATATGTCATTCCTTTTCTTGCCTCTTATGGTTTAATTTTTTATGCCTGTCAGAAGCCTCATTTCCACTGCATTCAAACGTGTTTCGTATTTTTCTGTCAGCATATATCGCACATTTTAACTCACCGCGCATGGCAGTCAGTTGATAATCCCATATTAGGCCTAACTAGAGGTTACACCCCACAAAGTCTCTCTTTCTTTTTCGTTAGAATGTTACTGCCGAACCATTCTGTTGAGTTAAATAGGAATTGCTCTACTTGTTGCGCCAAGTTTTCTCTGTCTCTTTTGACTTAATTATAATTAAGACAGTCCTGCGAGGGTCAGAAATGATAGACTATGAATCGTATAGACTTTTTGACGCGGTAAACGAATTCGGCAACGGAAATGGTGTGGCATGTCGGGTTTTGGAGTAATTTCAGGTTAATTCGTCGAGAAACGGCCATTTAGGCCAGATTTTTTAACTTATTGCGTATCTCAGGCAGAAAAAATGTTACAGTAGGAATAGAAAATGGATTTTAACGCTGAAGACTAGTACAATACAATGCCGTTTTCAGAAATATAAAACGAAGATTCGTTCCTCCGCAGTAAATGACTATTTAAAATAAAACTACCGCAAAACCCTGAAGTGCTAAGCAATTTCTGCGGGCGGGTTCGTTTTCAACATCAAAAAGTCTACAAGTTTCACCCCCTGTCATTTCGATAACTAACAAAGTCTCAAATTTCGCAGACCTGTGTAATGACGTCGGCCATGATCATATTGTTCGTAGTACGCCATATTTATCTAATCTGTTTAGTGGAATTTCATAGTAGACAGTTTTCTAACGCTTTCGTTAATTCGTTCACAACATATATGCATCACATCATAGTCCTTATCATCAATGGTCAAGCAGAAATTATTGAAACAATGATTGATTTCGGATTCCTTTGTGTCGAATATGTGGTTTACTTGCATTGCCAATAAAACGCATATTCGAGCAACATCATCATTCATATTTAGCTGGAAGTCAAAGTTCTATTGATGAGTTTTAATATAATTTCTTCTCTACCGTACACCTCGTAGTTAGTGAACAAATCGGTAATGAGAGTTTAGAGAAACTAAATCCAATTTTCATAAAACATAAATTAGATTAAAAAGTTTTCATGAAAGATAAGACGCCAGTTGGTGCAAGCTCTCGAGATGTAGGAGAGAGAATAACAACAGAGAATGATACGTTATCCTCTTAGAAAATAGAAACAACTTAAAAGATAAAGTTGAAAAATAGAGAGACTTCCAATACATCGTCGCGAAGTAGATTATAAAATCCGATGCATCTGAAGAATTCGATTACAAAGTGACGAAACTGAATATTTCTAACTGCAAAGGCGATCTGCAAATTCAATATTTGCCCTAACATACAACCTTCTCACCCGTTATAGCGAATGACAATAAAAACCGTAATTATTTATTTTAAAAAATCGTTACAAGACAATTTCATTCCGTTGGTTTTCTCATTTTCTTTTTTTTTTTATTCCACCAGTATTACGAACGCAACTTTTGTTCGTTTACCTTGCCTTCGCGGTAACGTACATTATCGATCCGCCTTACTTATGGAAATGTATTCTTTGTGTGCGCCCTTATCACTCCGTACGATCAGCAGTTACAAGAGAACGTAAAATTACTATAAAAATGAATATGCCGTTATCACGTGATGGCTACTTTATGCAACTTACATAATTATCTGAAATTACGCGTTTGCTGATCGAAATTACTACCTGAACATTTTGGCTGGATAAACGCGATATCGCTGAAAAATCCACCATTCTCGAACAATGTTTGCAATTGGTTATAAGTTTCTAAATTAAACTATATATCATGAAGGGGTTTTAAGAATTGTCGTAGTGTATTAGCCAAAGCTCACGAGTGATAGAAGCAATCAGGAGTTGAACGATTGAGGTATTATAAATTACTAGTGATGAGATGACACTCTATCACATCATTGAAATAATCACAAAACAAATATTTAATTACTTCCGGTGACACGTGTTGAACGATTTAGCAAGGTAGGGCTTGAATGTGCTAGCCTCACTGCTAGCGAAACACCTGTCATAGAATTCAATTAAATAATTGTTGGTGAGGAGTCTACCGATGTGATCTAGTGTCAGTAATACTACAGCATAGTCCTTTCAATCAGTACCAATTGCAGGTGATCTGAACCACTAAAGAAATACAAGCATACAAATAGTCAGGAGGTAGTACTAGCATCCCAAGAAATGTGAAAAATTTATTTCCGAACTCCACCCGAAATATGAAACAACTTAGCTACAAATACAGCCATAATCTTGCCTACTTTGAAGGCGAGAGTAAACTAGTGAAACTCCCTTCCCTTTAATCTTTCCACTGAAAATAATAGCCGGCCAAAGTTCCATCACCATCGAGGTTTAACGCGAAGATGATCCGATATTCTTTCAGAAACCTCGAGTTCCATTCGATATAAATACAAATGCTATCGAGAAGAAATCTTTGTCGTATCCAATATAATAGCCTCGAAGTTCTACGATTCCATCGAAAAGAAATCCGACTCAATATCGCAACGCAAATAGAAGCAGATATAGATCTCGTCGGATCGATAAACTTCCGAATGAGAAATTATTAAACTCCTAATACGTTCGAATTTAGGAAATGAGCTTTCATAATCGGAAATCCGTGAGATATCCATCTTCGTAGCTTTAAGCTGCAGAAATGAGTCGAATATATCAACTTTAACGCGACGTGGGTGGCGGGTAGATATCGGTCGAGATACGGCCAAAGTAATATAGATTAGGGAATTTCACTTTCCTTTCGCTTTTCCGCCACTTCGGGAAAATTTAAGGTGAGCTGACGGTGGCGGCGGTAATATCAGTTTCGCTCGGATCATTGCCGAACGATCGCCTAAGAAGTTTGAGATGACTATAGATTTACCTGCGTTTAATTAATTACCTGTTTTATACAAAATTCCTATATCAAATGAGGGTAATTGCTGGAACATAAAGATTGAGAATGCCGGATTTCAGGATATTTCCTTAAAGTTTAATAGTCATTGATTTAATTAATGACAAGTCATTTGGCGCGAAAGTTACAAATGTTGAAATTGGCTACAGGTGAGAGAATAAGTTAAGAACTTGACTAGGAATAATTATGTTAACTCTAGAAGGATTTACATGATTACTAGTGAGGAATTGAATACATTGGAAAGTTAGAATAATGTGGAACTTAATGACGCAAAGTAGGAAATTAAATCCTACATTCATCCTTTTGTCATCGCTTTGTCATCCACATCAACGTAGTTTTAGAACAAACAAATCCTCGCGTTTGTACGGTCGTCGGATCACGATTGGAACTAGTTAACGTCTGTATTTGAATTGATTGGCAATACACGACCCCATCATGGTCACATAAAAACTTCCCGAAATGTATTTTTAACATTTGTCTGCACATATAATTCTATAATTCAAAATAAACGCTCGAAAACGAGTAACTGTTTTATGACAGGTAAGCGAGCACTTCGAGAAGCTTTTATATATACTTCGAGGGATAACAACTTTTCAACGTAAATGCGTTTCTTTCTTTTAACACACCTTTCTTTATTTATCACCTTTTCACCTTTATGAAGGTGTGAATAATTCATTTGAGTTACGGTTCAGTTCGAAACTACGATTTAAGCCGGAAGTAATTTCTGTGCACATAATGCCCAGAAGATAATATAATTTTATATATTGCCTATTGGTACAAACCAAAATATTTTTACAAAGTATTGATAAATTTTAACGAAGTCCCACTCCTAATAAATTGACATACACTAACGAAAAATTACCCTTAATCGTGGATGGATTTATAAACAAACATTCTCTTTCTCCTAGAGAAACCACTGATACCTTTAAAATAATATTCGATGATTGCTTTGCATTCCTTAAATTTGTCTTCCTTTAGTAAATAAGAGAGACTAAAATTAGAGATTTTGGTGTAGTATTTGATTCTGAATTTCATTTAAAGCTCACATTTCCTTTGTTTGTTCGGAGAATTCTAAATCGCTAGAATTTCTTATGCGTATCTCTCTATAATTGACGGATATTTCCTGGCCCAAAATCTTGGATCATGCATTTGTTTTGAGTAAACTTGGATACGCACCTCAATTGTGGTAACCATTTTATGGGTATGATGTTCTGTACATCGATTGTATCCATAGAAATTTTTCCCTTTCTTTTAAAGAGGATGGCACATGCCCGGAAAGAGGTTACCTATCCTGTAATTTTTTATCCCGGCAAGGTATTACTTCACTGGCTGATCGGTGGAGTTTGTTATGTGTGAAACTATTGGTGGATATTATCAATAGTAAAGACGACTGCTCCTATCTTTTGCCGAAGGTTTCTTTCGATGGTGCACCTCTTGGATCTAGAAGTAATTGTGCCTTCTGGATGACTTTAGCTAGAGCCAATTGTATAAGGAAGACTCCCATCTTCGTAATGTGGATTGTTGCTAATAAGTGCAATAGCACGTTATTTGATCAGTTTAGTTACTTTCTTCTACTGTCTTGTTCTGTGTTTTTGTATATTTATATGTACGTCTTAGTTTTAATTCTAATTACATAACATTTCTCTTTTTTTTGCTGCTTGGTTTTGCTATTTAGTTAGTTACATTAGTTCTTCTGTAAGATATTCTTTGATGAGTGTGCCTTGTTATTATAAAACTTAATTAGATTATCATTTTATAGGGGTTTACTTGCTGGATAATGAAGATTATTATTATTACTATATTATTCAGCATTAATAAAATGTGTGTTTCTCAATAATTAGATGTACGAAAACTCCTTTTAGGATGTTACACAGACTACGAAAGGAAACTTTTTATTGCTTTTCAAAATATTCGCCTTTAAGGTTTATATACTTTTGCATACATTCAAACCAATTTTCGAATCATTTCTCCCGCTCTGAAACTGGTATCTCACAGATATAATTTTTGAAGGCTTCAGCAGCACCTTAAGGTGTTGAAAATAGCTATCCACGCATTCCTCGTTTGACATTCTAGAACAGAAAGAAATCGTTAGGCAATAAAACCGGCGTACAGGCAATGAGACATTAATTCCATTTTTCTCTCCTCCAAATAATCAATTTTTTGACATGCTGTGCTGTATGAGAGCTGGCATTGTCATGGTGCAGAATGATGTGACGTCTTCAGGTACTTTCCTGATTTCCTTGATGACATCTGGCAAACAAGTTGTTGCGTACCATTCTGCATTAAATATTCTTCGTTACTCTAAGGGCATGTCCAGGATAAGCGGAGAAGCCGGTGATCACCTCCTTGGATGTGTTTTTGAAAGAAACAACTTTTCTGGAATTCAGTTCACCTTGGAACACCCAAGCAGTGGATTGTTGCGTAGTTTCCGCTTCATGTAAATATATGAAAGTTTCATCACCTCTGACGATGTTGTTTGTATAGGGATTTTGCAGTTCCTCGGTTGCATTGTTTGAGAATTTCCTTACACCAATTAACACGAGCCATTTTTTCAGCTTCGGTCGAATTATACGAAATCAATCGAGAACAGATCATTTTCAGAATTAATTGCTCTTGCAAAATCGAATGCACTGCAGTCTTCGATGTGTTTAAGAATGGAATGGATCACGCCATAGGGAGCAGATCCTTTTCACAGCTAAATGTTAATGCAAAATGGAACATATTACAGTCTTCGATATCCCTAGGAATGTATTTATCTTACTGTAAGTCACATCCTGATTTTCTTCAATCATATTAAGTGCTTTTTTGGAATAGCAACCGATTCTCGTCTACTTTCATCACTGACGGACGAACGACCTCGACGCAATGCTGCAAACCAACTGTAAACGGTTCTTTCTTAATAGTGCTTAATAACCAAAAGTTGAACGAAGCGATTGTATTCATTGTTGTTGAGTGGGGCCTTTACTAAAATCGTAAAAATCATCCAACAAAAATCTTTACCTGAAAGTTCCATTCCTTCACAGAATTGCTTTTTTAAATATTTAGTGTAAGCAAACTGTTCAGTAAATTTCTAAACTGCCACTTTTTTACAATAAGAAATGTTACATTTTGTGAAAATACAAAGATCAATTGTGCCATCACCTAGTGGTCGTTTGTACAAACATAAAAGGGCCCCTCATAGCGGAGCAACGACTATAAATGGATTAATGGAAAATAGATATACGTGGAATTTGGAATTAATTCAAAAATGATCCTTAGTCCTATCTCAAAAATATCCGCACATCAAAATATGAATTTTACATCACGTATAGTTCTTATATATGTCATATGTTTCTTTGTTAGCCACTCTATAATCTACTGAGGATAAGAACTTTTACTTTACGAGTCATACTCAGAAGATTTAGGTACTTTATAGTAAGCCAAGACGAAGAAACAGTTTCAGTTTCAAGAAATCTCACAGTCACATTTACGCAGAGGGCATATCTACGCTGTCCTAATGTCAGCGACGACTTCTTCCGAAAAGATTTGCTCTGCTACTCCACATTGAGTTAATAGTTTAACACTAATGGGAATCAGAATCACAAAACATATGTCGAGTTAACGCTAGTTTTTCCCAATAAAATTGGATTATACTTACACATCTTGGCTCATTACTCGGCAGGACTCTTTTGAACTCAAAAAGCCTTGCCGTTATCCTTGCCACAACTATTTAAATACCTCGCGGAATAACTCAATCGTATGATAAGAATAGCAGCGACGTTATTCGAGCTTATCCTATATAGCATTATAGTACTAATTTTGAAGATTAAATCAGTTGTACTGCCCCTGATAGTCACCTTTGAGGAGACTACATTCAGCTCGTATTTTACATTGGTGCCAGATTTTCTTAATGCCTCGCTTCTGATTCTGTTTCTTTTAGAGTTTATCTAAAAATTGTATATTAAATTACTATGTACGCGGTCATAGATACCACCCATTAAATTCTCGTAAAATTTCCATCGTTCTAGCAATAATAGCATTTTTACAAGACATAAAGTATGGGGATATAATAATTAGAAACAAAAACACACTTGGTTGAAATTCACTACTTTTACTTAGATTGCTCTAATAATTGTTTCGGTATGATTACATACCATTCTCAAAGTGTGGAATGAGAATAAGAGCAAAGGTGCTGCGCAATTTTTTGCTTATTAATCACGAAGATGTATTAACAAGAACCAACGGTTACATCAATAGATATTAATCAGAATATAATATTCCTTATATTTTCCACACACTGTCCACAGCGGGATTAGTTTCAACAAAGATTTGGATAAAAAAACAAGTCTGTTGGGGCGTCGTCTCTAAGGGCGATAACCTGGTTTTCACAATGTGAATCTTATTATCCGGAACAATAAAATAATCAACTCGAGACTCGAAACTACACCTACCCTAAAGTAATTGTCTGACGATTTCATTTCAGGAGCTGAAATAGCAGCGTGCGGAACGATGTGCATGCTGGGTATTGTCGCCGGCGTAGTTTTTCTACTGGGAGCAGTAGGCGTCGTGGTAATCTGCTGGCGGCTGGATCGTGTTCAAAAAGCCGTTAGAGGGAAGTTTACAGAGGACGCGCAAGACCTGTCCGCACCCTTATCCGATTACGTCGACAGGGCCGTTCTACCTGATACCCTACACCTTAACTTCGACATGATCACTCTGCTCAACAATCAGGAGCACAAGCTTGCGGTAACGACACCACTAATTAGACGGTCGGTTTTGATTGTGCGAGACGCGAGCGCATAGCAATTTACGCTTTTTCTATCCCCCAGACGGTTTATATCTATAGTTACACAAGCTTGAATATACCGAGCGGTGTTTCTATTTACATAACGTCTTAATCCTCAACGCACGACGAAAACGCGCCGGTCTAATTAGATCCCGTAATGTTATATCCCTCTGTTCGCAGGCGGATCCCAAATGGGAATTTCCGAGGAATCAGCTTATTATCGAACAGACCCTCGGAGAAGGGGAATTCGGCCGAGTTCTCCGAGCCAAGGCTAAAGATATCGCCGGACAACAGGGTAAAGGAATCTATACACAATTATGTAAATGTGAACGGTGGAAGTGGGATCCGATAGATAATAATTTATTCGCCTAAAATCTGTGTTGAAAATGAAACAAGGGAGATAAACGTTGGGGTTCATTTTTTCCTATTGAGGTTTCATCGGGTATCCTTGCGAATAGTTCAAATAGAATTGGACGTTAATAGTGAATAATTTCTAATTTGAAATTCAATGCCCTTTTTCCATTTTATCCTGCACTATTTCTACTTAATTAATTTATTCGTCTATTTCGATTACTGGTTTCAAATAGAAATCGATTTCCATCAAATTAACCAACCGCCACGTGCACGATTCTGTCAATGTTCGTCGCAACAATATCTCGACGACTGGAATTAATGGGAGCGGTAAATAAATCGATGTAGACAGCACATAAATATTCACGGGTACCCAATAAACTAAATAAATTCAAATAGCCGCATTTAAATACGCTAACTACTTCGGCTACAATTAATTAAGTTATCAATTCCTAGCGAGGGCCTAGCTGACACAAGGAAAATTAATGTGGCTTATCTTAATTTTATAAGAAGTTGTGCGGGTGAGCGTTTATACAATTTGATAAGTGTCCGAGCGGGCGCTGATGGATGTCTTATGTCGAATGAGACTATTGATTGCTTGATTGTTGGCGTAAAAAAGTGCGAAGAGATGGAGAAACGAAATGGAAAAAGTCTGAATGTTTCTACAGACGTTTTGGAATTCCTAATTAGTTGGAGATTAAGATATATGTGAACATTTGTAAATAATTTAAATCTGATCTTTGGATATTTATTACTGCGTGATAGACCTTTTCTGTTGGTTGCCTTCGTCATCATCTTTTATCTATTGTAATTACAATAGCGTTGTAAGCTATCTGCAAAACCGTTGATATTATATAGAAAGAAATGAGCGTAAGATGAAAAATCCCCGCAGAATTTACACCCCATAACCGTAAATTAATAATGTATGTATACAAATATAGGCGTTATCGCAATACTAGAGAACGCAAACGGTAAGATCAGAAACAGCCCGCAACAAAGATGTCGAGTAATGCTTAGTGTACTAATTAATTTCGGTTGCCATACATCGAGAGCGTTCTAACTGTTTTGAAAGACTTATGCCAGTGTTATGGCTTTCTCCTTTCGACACGTCATATCAGTCATTATTAGGTTACTTTAGAAACAAGTTGTGCGTAATTTTGTTAGTACCTGTTAGTTTAGGGTCCATCTTGACATGAAGTGCAGAAACGAACATGTGCGGTATATTTGATTTTTCTACTTCGGTAAAGAAAACATAGCTGGGGACGCTCGCAAGAAGCAATGTGAAGTTTACGGTGTTGGTTGCATAACAAGACGCATGTGTGTATTGGTTTAAAAGATTCCATTCCGGAGATTTTTCATTTTTAAAGATGACCAACGTTCTGGCCGACCTACTGAAGTTGATGATGACCAAATCAATGCCTTAATTGAAGGATATCGTCATATAACTGTTTGAGAAATACCAGAGGGGTTAAACATATCGCACACGACAATTAAAATCACTTTAATATGTCTTGGACTCGCTAAGAAGCTCAATGTTTGGGTTCCGTATGAATTGAAGAGGATTCGTTTAACACAACGAATCAACATTTGCAATATGCATCTCTAGCACAACGAAATTGACCCTTTTTTGAAAGAATCATTACTGGTGATGAGCAATAGGTCATGTACAGTAACATCATTCGAAGACGATCATGGTGTAAACGTGATAAACCAGCACAAATACATCTAAAGAGGAATTGCATCAAGAAAAGAGCATGGTGTGAATTTGATGAGCTTATAAAGGTGTTGGGTATTTTTCCGAAAAATCAGGCGACTAATTCGGATATTTATTTGTCAACAACTAATGAAACTGGATGAAGCAACCAAAGAAACACGGTAAGAATTGACAAACCGCAAGGGAATTGTGTTCCATCATGATAAGGCAAGGCCTCAGACATCTTTAGTAACTTGTGAGAAATTATTGGAGCTTGCTTGGGAATTGATGTCGCATCCTCCACACAACCCTGGTCTCAGTCCCCATCTGATTACCATTTCTTTCGAAGATTTCAAAACTCCTTGAATGGTAAAACGTTCACAAATGATAATGACCTTAAATCGCGCTTGGTTCAGTTTTTCAGTTAATCGGAACCGAAATTTTTATGAGCGCGGAATCATGAACTTACAAGAAAGATGGCAAAAGGTGATTGAACAAGATGGAAAATACACAGTTGATTAAAATTTATTCTTTGTATTAAAAAACGAGAGTTTTATTTAAGGCTACAAAACCGAAATTACTTTCTTGCCAATTTTGAATAATTATGTATATTTGAACAGTTGCTCGAATGTAAACGCGAAAATCAACTTCATAGCTAGTGCACTGGTGTTCCTTCGGTTGTAAATAATCTTAGCCCTCTTTTTAAAGTATAAAGTTTTACCAATTGTACATCGTTGTTTGTACGTACACAACATCTTTCTCGATATAGGATTGGATCCCTTAATGATCCAAATCCATAAGAATAGGAAGTATAATTTAACATTGATGAGAGATAGGTTAGAATGACTGCTATTTCTGACTTCCGAGTACGACCAGGCTTCCAGCAGAGGTCCTCAATGAGCACAAGGCGAAGTTCTACATCGAACTTTAGCAGCTAGGCGCAATTTACATTACTTCCCACTTTCATATACGTTACTTTTAGTTGCCGAAAAGCAAACCACAATCTACGTTACGTAGGACATTAGAAAGACTTTTAGCATCGAGGAAAGATCGAGAGTGTGCCCTTTGTACCGAAGTCACTCTTTTTCGCCTGTATCTCGTTTTATTCTTCTCGGTTTCTGGGGGCTTCGTTCACTTTACACAGGCTAATCAGGTGCTACTTTTCGTACTTCACCGTATACTAGGACCAAAGTAATTGTTTATTATTGGTGGCGGTAAACAATCGTTAAATCACCGGAAACTATGGGCGAAAAGGGAATCGCGCAGGTTGGAAACATCGCAAAAAGGAAAAAATATATAGTGGTTACTAGGTGGAATAAAATGTTAATATTGGAACTGCAGGGGACGCTCCTGGATGTTTGGGATTTAGATTTGATAATTGTTCAGCTACGAAATCCATTTTTATCAAGAGGGAGGGGGTGACCTGAATGGTTCTTTTCGTATGCCTTAGATAAAACTGTCGAAGGATTCCAGAAATGTCGTTTAGGTACACTAATACGTCATCATCAGCTTTCGATCTTTTATACTCTTCATCTTTGTTTAGTGATTCTTCACGTTCTTCTCGTTAGTCTACGTAATTGATTTTTCAAATTCATTTTGACATCTAACATACATTTTAATTTTAGCAAAAGTTCTTGTAAAACCAAAAATGAACATCATGAATATCACTTTAAAAATTATTTAATGTCAGTCAGAATTTTTTAAGTGAATGTACCAGCATATTACTCCGTGTTAGAAAAAGGAAATTATGCGCACAAAAATAAAAGTTAGGGTCGGTAATCAAACAGAAACCCAAATGGAAGAATGAGCAAAATCACAAAACAAGAGGAGCAAACGAAGACTTTGCAATAAAATATTTGGAAGATTTTCAAAAAGATGACGAGAGTACTGAATATCCACTTTGGACCTACATGCTAAAAACCTTGGGTCTAGTAAAGGCAAGAGCAGATTCGGATCCCTCTTCCGGTTCTTTATTTCCATCATCCAATTCTCGAGATAATTCTGCGACATTCTCATCTACATAAACTACTAACCCAAAATAGTGGATGCTCCTCCAATTTTCGAACCACCATACTGATCTGCCGTTTTGAGATTTGAATGCAATTGTGAGTTTTTTGTCTTTTTTGAATATGCTTGGAGGTAATGCCCCAAATGAGATACGATCTAGAACTGTGTCTTCACTAATTTCACGAGCTAACCCAAAAACGTCTATTTACTCCTTTCTTCCATGTCTGTCTCTTACATCCACAGCAGTTTGATTTCTTACTACCAGAATGAAAGTTTGCTTGATTTTCTTCTTATTATATCATCATGTATTCGTATTTCATACTATTTAATCCACCTGTCTGCAAGGCGATATCCTTCTCAGATAGTGATTTTAATTGGCTCTTTTGCATTATTGTGCTTTATTTTGATGTTATTTTTACTTCCTTTGCACAGGATTACTCCACATTTACCTTTTACTTAATTAACTTGCTTATTAATGTTAGTGCATAAACGGAGATATCTAGCCGATCAGTCAACCCATTTTTCTTCTAATTTATAACGATTGAGCCCTCTCCCCATTAACCCCGTTAATTTTATTAATTGACCCCACGGGAAGCTTGTACATTATCTATTCTTAGTTATTTTCTAGCGAACACTCCTTTCTTGTCGCGCTTGACGTCCCTTTCTATTTCTTCTTAAGGAACTCATCTCCTCAGAAGAAACCGGGAGGAGGATGGGGGATGCAATTTTGAGCTGAAATTCCGAGATAAAATCGATGATCATTGTCGGTATTTTTACCACATAAAGTGATACTTTTACCGTATTCTGACAACCTTTCCAACAATTCAAGTGGATACCGTTTTGAGCTTGTACCTCCTACTTTACTCGTAGTTGAAAAGTTTCCGTATCGCGTTCATTAATTTCGCGGAGTTGCTTTTGATGTTCCCGACTAGAAGTGAAAATTTCTGTCGCCGCGCGACAAAAGGTATTATTCCTCTTCGTAGCGTAAGTTTGAGTCGAGTTCTGCTCTAAGGTGAATAATAACATTCTTACAAGGGGAAGGTAAGTTCTACTTGATTTAATATAAATAATCAAGGGACTTTGAAGGAAACTTTCTGCGGATCCGACAGGAAATAAAACGTTTCTGAAGCGTAAAGTGAAGGTATCAAATGGATATTTCAACGAATCTCGGACGTGTGAACTCGTCGGTTTTTGTTGCGATTAATTATGGGAAGAAAGACAAATATTTTTCCAATGTTACTATTGAATTCTCGTTGGATATTTTTGTGAAATACGATTTCGAATTAGCTTCATCGTATCCATAATATTGAAATATGTTTATCACGTGTGTTTGTAATGTTACCTGTTTCTCGCCCCGTTGTTATTGTGTTTGCTTTACAAACAGATTTGCATTTAAATGAGTATCTTTGTTTTGTTGTAATTTTTTCCGGATTATATTCGCTTCTACCTTTCGATTATTTTCCACGAAAATTCCTATATTTTTCGCCCAGATTCGTGCTTATTACAATTTTTGTTCTACCTTTTTTTGTCCTAAACGACGTCAACGTACCGTCAGCTGATATACAAATGAGATTATCCTTGGTGTACCTCAAACTTTATTCCAGGTCGCCAAATGCAAAATAACTTGATACAATCGTAAACAATGCATCGTATTTGATGTTACATGTGATTCGGCGTACTCTACCTTACTAGAATTTTATAAAAACATTTCGTACAAAATTTCCTCAAACAAATAATTTACTATCACCTCCTAGTGACTGCTAAATAAAATAACAAATAAAATTACCAGTACCCGTTAATAATTAACCGTCCAATTCCGAATTAGTGCGACTCCTTCTTACCTAATGGAAAAAGTGCTATAAACATCTCGCTAGTATACGTCGCAATATCTTACCCGTATATCCGCTTTCCTTTCAGGCTATATCACCGTCGCCGTGAAAACATTGAAAGAGGACGCTCGCGAGGGCGAACTGAGCGATCTCCTCTCGGAATATGAATTATTGAAGGAGGTTTCACATCCGAACGTCATACGTCTCCTCGGAGCCTCCACTACCCCGGGCGGTCCCGTCTATTTGATTATAGAATTTGCCCAATACGGTTCTTTGAGGTATGAAGTTTACATTCACAACGTAATGTTACGTATATGTACGTATCTCTATCTACATACCGGTCAGGTAGTATTAGGACGGTTAATATTTCAAGTCGACGGAATTTATGTAAAAGTAAACTAGGCTAGCACCTTCGTGTCTAAAAGAATTCTCTTGCTCCTATTTTATGATGAGTATATATGTCTTCTAATTCCAGGAGTTACTTGCGCAGAAGTCGACATTTGAAATCGGAAAGTCATCCACCGCTAACCGTACCACCAGAGGAATGCGACGAGAAACTGCAAAACTACGACCATCCCAACACGAATAAAGTCTCACCGAAAGATATCCTCTCCTTCGCTTGGCAAATAAGTAACGGCATGTCGTATCTTAGCGATGTCAAGGTATATAAACATAAATAAAACGGCTACGAATTACGAAACGCGAGGGAAAATTATTGAAGTTTCACAACCTGAAATGGGTCGCAAAATATCGAAAACTTTAACTTGCAGTCGCGTCGATATAAAAGACGTAATTAAAGAAGCAAAGTAGCTTCGTTAGTGCCGTAGTACTCGCTTATTAGGGAATCAGAGCGGATACCAAGTTTACTCGGTTTCAGCAACCTTAATTCCTGTTTAATGTGTTTTGCGAAGTTGTTTCTTTAACGCCCTTTAAGTCAATGACAAATTTAAACAGGATAAACTCACTAAAATAGAGCAGCAACCGAAGTAATTAGTGAGCAAAACACAACACCGCGTTAAAATTTCAGATAGTTTTAGGTGCATTTCATTCTCAATTCTGTTATTTATTTATGCATTTTAACATAATTATATACTCTGCTCTGTGTCACTTGAATTAAATTATATACGAGGAATGTTTCTAAAGTTCTAGGAATTTGGCTATATTCATTTTTATTTTGTAAATTTTTATCAAAATTGTAATATAGTATTTCAATATAATTTCCATTTCATTCAATACATTTATTCTAACGTGAAACTAATTTTCATTAACCGTCCTCAAAGAACTTTTCCCGAATTTCTGCAACCACATTTATAGGAAGTTTGATTACATTTAAAGTCTCAAATCGAACACGTTGTGGTGATTTTTTCAAATTTGGTAACATAGGCACCGTAGGAAGCAAATGTTCGAGTAGAGTGAATGTGGAAGCAATATCCACTGCAATTCATTGAAAACATCACTCGCTTTTCGTGCGATATGGAATCTTGCGTCGTCTCATTGCAATAACGGATACCTGTGCACATGCCCAGGCCATTTCCTGCGTAGCCCCTGTCGCAATGGGCCAAATAAAGAATTAGAATAGTATGCTTGTCTTAATTGTTCCATCTTCCAGTAGATAATTCATAAAAATAATCCCGTCGCAATTCCTGAATTACAGTAGGGATTTCGTTTCCAACTCACGGAACTGTACCTGCTTTAAGAGGCAGCGCTTCTTCTGGTTTGCCCCATTCTTTCGGCTGATTTTTGATCTTAAGATTGCATTCATGTTTCACCAGTAGTGATTATCCGTTGGGATCGACCGCCACAACGTGTTAAAAACTTTCGAAGTTCGCATAATGTGTTAAACTTGTTCCTGTAAGAACTGACTTGGTATCCTGCAGGCTGAATCCTTGTTCACCTCCAAACATTTTTGTAAGTAGTAAATTCTCCGGGGCAGCAATGTTTCTTTCATTTACGAAGATGCTCGATTGCCCACTGCATGCATCGTCTTCTGGTGACGTTCTGCCTGCTTTAAACCGATCGACCTACCAATAGATTGCAGTATTAGATTCCGTAGGCTCTCCAAGAATGCACCTTGCAGACGGTGAACAATTTTTGAAAGTTTCATACCACCTTTACATAAAAAGAAAATGAAGGCTCTTTGTTACTTAATCACGTCTCTTTTGATTGCAAAATTGGCGGTATGAAAATCCGTCTGTATACTAAACAATATTTGCACAAGATGGTTGTGAAACATCTCAAGACTTGTCTCTGACCAATAGCGTAACCTACACAATTTACGCAATTGCACGAGAAACAAGTTCCTAACATTCCAAATATCCTTCGCAGTATATTCGTTGAAATTTTCGAAGTTTGATTATTATAGGTTTTTTATCAAGAAATTTTAAAATGGGGGCTGTAAATGATTAAAACTGAAAAGCTTTCCTTCTTCACATATCTTTTAAACACCCTCCCCTTTTGCCCATTTAGGTTAACTGAAGAACAAATCGGAAGTTAATAACTATATTTTCAGAACGTTAAAATAATGTTTCTGGATAACCTTCGTCAGTGAAAATATAACTATATATAGTATATAGTAGGATTGCTTGATATATAGAATCTGGAAGAATTTACACACATAATCATAATTCAATTTAGTTGTGCAAAATAAAGCTTCGAATCTAGTTTACAGTGGAAGGGTTTGGGGTGTTATATAAACAAGATTCGGGCGATGGGACGACCAAAAATTTATATTCCAATAAAAGTTCGGCACACACTATTTCAGACCCCTACTGCCTCGGCACACAAACAAAAACGTGAACTAGTTAATGTCCAAACAGTACGAAACGTAATTTGTAATACGATGAAAATTAAGGAATATATTAGCGCCATGTAAGTTGAAAAATTTTGCAAGATAAATTGAAAACAATGTCACACTATTTGTAAATGTTCAATGTATCATATTTTTGGGAAATACAATTAAACCTCGGCTCATATAAGATGTCATATACAAAAATCTCAAACAAAGGATAACTGGGAAATCGTATGATATACAGGAAATTTCGAATAGGCCTTTGTGAAATGTGATTGTGAATCACATATAAAATATTCAGGATTTTTGGTAGTGTAGTTTTCTAGAAATTCGTTTGTCTCACTGTTTCCTCTGTACCAGTGCACACGCCTCACCCCTACATTCGAATCTTGGACATAACTTACTCTATCGAACACCTTTAATCATTTTATAACTGGTAGTGTAATAATGTTTTTATGACCAAAATACATCTCAGTCCATCTTGTTTTCAATCTCAAGAACCGCAGGATGTTTTTGGTCATTCACACACAGATTTTGCAGAAAAATGAAGTTTCCTTCAAAAGTTAGAATGAATAAAATTTCTTTTTTATATTTAATATTAGATTATATTACTTCCTTTTATAAGAAATATCCTCCCACATTCAATCGTCCTAACTAAACGTTGCCCCAGTTCCCCAATCAAACAATAATTATTTCATTTTGCCAACAGCTCGTGCACAGGGATTTGGCGGCAAGGAACGTCCTGCTGGCCGCAGGCAAAATCTGCAAAATATCGGACTTCGGTTTAACGAGGGATATTTACGAGGACGACGCCTATTTCAAGCGAAGCAAGGGCAGGGGTAAGTGCAATTTATATTTTACACCGCCGTTGCCGCCGCGCTGACAGGTCGACGTATTCGGTACGCGCGCCGTGATTTCCTACATGCTTTTACGGTTGAAATCGGAGGCCGATTGTTGTGGCCGGGAAAAGCTGTGAGGTTCGGTGTTTCAAATTCCATTTATGCCGGAACAATAAAAAGAGGAGAATGTAAAATCGCTCGAAATCGAACGAGTAGAATGAGTAGAATGGAAAAAGTGTTGTAAATGTTTTCTCCCTCTTTTTGCGGTTTCGAATTTTTATACTCAACGAAGCAAACGAAATTAGATTACGCGTATTTCTTGTTTTGGTACGTTTCTTTTTTTTTTATATCTTTCCCTGTAAAATTTTCAGATTACGAATATTCGGTTTTATTTGCAAAACTTGTGCGATAAATTTTATTAGCTGGACTGTCGACTGGTGAGATCCAAGTTTCATAAAGGGAATACGTTGCTTCTTCGTTGTAATCAGTTTTTCCAAATTTGTTAATTGTCATTCTTAATCAAATTTTTAAGATAAGAATCTCATGTACGATCTTATGAGAAAACAATTTCATTACTTTAATTAATTCGAAAGGTATCATTCGCCAAAACACACCTTTCCATCTTATCCATTCTGAAACTCGATATCCACTATTCCTATTAAGGTCATTTTCTCCTCGATCGCATTTCCGCATTTCTCTCAAGTGCCACCTCCTTATCTACAGCAAACGGAACGTAATTTATTTCAATTAGAAACAATCGTGAGTAAATAAACGAATAGCCGAGCGAATATTGGAACGGCACGAGCTCTGAAAAACAAGGATTGTGGAGAAAATACAGGCGAACGCTTCTCCCCTATTATTAAAGTGGAAATAAAATGCGCCGCATCCGCCTGTGCGATTTCCTAACGTAGATTTAACCGCTTCAATCGGCATTAATTGCTTTTTGATCCTGATAATTAATGCAAAACGAGTTATTCATTTTATTTTGAAAACGGTTTCGATGCGGTTTTTAGGGTGCGTAAAATAGGAGGTGACGACCTAAAACACGAGCGCGTGCTAGTATACATATAAGCTAGAATACCACATCGCGATGTTTATGAATTAAATCAAGAACGAAGTAGGGTGAAATTTTGTATTGGGGGAAGATGGGAAGCTAATCGATTATTAAAAGATTCCCAATGTGCAGTTGAAGATCTCCGACCACTTAACAACTTCAACTTTTCCAGAACTTCAACTTTTCCAGAACTTCAACTACATTCACTTACAATTCAATATCAACAGAGTCCACCTGTGGAATGTGCGCTCTAAGCTGATATCTGAGGGGGTAATTGCCTACGTATGTGTGTATGTATAACGAAATTTCGACATCTCTGCGTGGATCTCAGTTTGAATGGATATAATCTTATTACTTCTACCACAATTCGTATTTGTAGGCAAGTAAACTAGATAAACAGTCCTCTCAGTTGTATATACAAGGTCTTCACAACTTTGCTATCAAAGCTATTTACAAGAGTATATAAGCTAAAAGCAAGGCAATGCGAATAAATGGAAAAAATTGGGCAAAAATTTTGTTTTGGGTGGCTTATTTATCACAATAGATAATGCGAAGTTATTCCCGCCAGTTCCAATACACATTTCTGCCCGACGTAACAATGATTTACCACATGCACGACTCAGCGTTTTATTTACTTGTCTTACTCTTGAGAAATGGGGTGGCGCACCATCGTGCATAACCCTCATACGTTGTCTAACATTCAAAGAAATATCTTCAAGTTTAGGCAAATTTTTGGATGCAAAATTGGAGTACATATCACGTTCTTAGTCTAGATTATAAATTGAAAGGTCCGATTAAGTCAACATTAATTATTTCGGCCCATACATTTAATGAAAATTGCTGTTGGAAACTTTTGACTGATTAATACAGCCATTCTCTGTTGGCCAGTAATGCTCATTGTGTGTATTAAAAGTTAAATTTCGTGTAAAAGCAGCTGAATTGGTAAGGAAATTATTATTAACCTTCTGCTGATGTAAAGTCCATTCACAAAATTGCTTACATCTAAAAAGTCTATCTTGCAATAGGATTTGCAGACGTTGAAAGTGATACGAACGAAATAAATTTTCACAGAGCATTCGCCAAACTGTCACAGTCTTGAAATCTATTCAACAAGCGACTGTCGATGTAGGTACTTACTTTTGTTTCTCTAACTAGAATCCACCGTCCTTTCCGCATTGGACCTGTAAATTTACGGATTCTCTTGCTCTTTGCACAACGCATACCAAAACTCGATAATTTGGGCGGTATAGCCCCGGTAAACGTAGAGACGTAAACGTAAGAATTCTTGTAGTGTCATTATTAAACTGATGACAATGTTATATAAGGAAGTTTGTTATATATATATATTTTTTAAACCTTTACAAAATACTCCAAAATCAAACCAATTTCTCTTCCTTCATAAACCTATCTACAATAGATTATTCCTTTGGTAGTTGTTATTGGAGGAAATACGACGATTTCTTAGCTTCAACAACCTAGAAACCTATTTAGAGAGTAAAATAAGTTACTGCGAACATGTTTTTCCTCAAATATAGTAATAAGTTCAAAATTGGTCGTTAGACAAAAGGATAAACTAATGAACTTGTTAAATTTATCGCAATCGTATTTAATGCAGGTTGAAGCATGTAGATTGATAACAATAAAATCCTATACAACAGTTTTATTGCATGGGCTTCTTCTTGTGGAGTATATCGAGAAAATTAATTCATTTTTTCAGTTCCTGTAAAATGGATGGCGCCTGAATCCCTTTCAGACCACGTATACACCTCTAAATCTGACGTTTGGAGCTACGGTATCCTCATATGGGAACTTGTGACTTTAGGAGCGACTCCATACCCCGGTGTTCCAGTACAGAATCTTTTCCACCTTCTGAGGCAGGGTTACCGAATGGAGAGGCCAGAGAACTGTTCACCGGCATTGTGAGTAAAATTTCCGTATCGTAAATCAGATAGTTAAAGTGGGTAAAACTATCAATGGCGGTTAAAACTAGTGAAACTGGTGTTCCTATTCGACGTTTTTCTCGTTTTTCTCGAGCAAAATATAAAAGTTTCCGATATGGTAGTGAATATCGAAATAAAGTCCGGCGATGTTAAACGGGAAAGAATGGAATTGGATCGATAAACGTGAGGTTCTTAATTTCAAAAGAGATAAACACATAACAAAGGCTTTACCTTTAGTTAGTAAAGTGAAACCAAATAATTATTATCACGCCAAGTTTAGAAGATAAGTATTTTGACAATTGTGTTATAGACGAAACAGTTAGTAGTACGAGTTACGTGTTCCACATGAACAAGGGTTAACGCATTCACATTCACCAAGATTCATGTCGTCTACCTGAACCTCGGTTACACTATAGCACGTCAGTAAACTCTGCATCACGCAAACACTTAATTAAATTGGTTGACATGTATTTCGCTATCGACGAAGCAAACACATTGAAACCATATCTTACCGAATTAATCGCGAAAACCCAAGAAAAAACAATCAGAAGATATTCTACCGATAATTAAAGAACTTGAGAAGAGACAAAAGGAATGACTATATACGAATAAAAGTTACAACAGGACAATTATTGGCGACAGGGAACGAAACAACGGAAAGATGGAAATAATACTTTAAAGAACTACTAAATGAAGACTACGAACCAGACATAGAAGAAGGCAAGAATGCGAATAAAGATATGGTAAACGAAATGGAAGACATAACAGACCAGGAGGTAAAGGAGGCAATCAAGGAGCTAAAAATGGAAAAGCACCAGGAATATACACAACAGCAACAGAAATCCTTAAGAATGTTGGAGCAGAAGGGAGGATAAGCTAAATAATAAATAAAATAAAATAAATAGTGCCAGTTTATAAAGCCAGGAATAGAACAGAGTGCAACAACTACAGAGCGATCACAGTACTCGAGACCATAACCAAAATATACGAGATCGTCGAGGAAACGACAAGATAAACAATAGAAGGGAAGCTTTCGAAATCACAGAATTCATTTAAACTAAGGTACGGTGTACAAAATCACATATTCACACTCATGACAATAATAGAACTCTGGATCTGAAGAGAACAATTATCATAGCATACTTGGATATGGAGAAAAAGCGTTTGATAGAATGCCACGAGGAAAAATATGGGAAACGCTGAAGAGAATGGGAGTAAACCAAAAACTAATAGGAATATGCCAAAGGATATATAAAGAAACAAGAATTATAGTGATAGCTAAAAGAAAATATCCAAAAAACTCATAACTAAACGAGGAGTTAGACAAGCAGGTAGTTCAAGCCCCCTACTGTTCATTATGTACATCGACCAAATAGTAAGAGAAATAAAGAGACCTGCAAACATTGGATATAGAAACATGAAACAAGTACTGATACAGCAATGCGCGCTCACAGATGACATTATAATATTAATGCAAATAGAACTGATAAAAGTGATGGCTATATCACTACAGGAAGTGAAAATGAAGATTGACAACAACGAAATAGATCAAACAAACAATATAAATACTTTGGAGCGCCCATATAAGACTCAGAACAACAAGAAAAAGCGATAAATAATTAGTAGCACAAACTATTCTATTCGCTGATAAAAATACATAGGGAAGAATGCAATAAAACAAATCAGAAAGATAAAAGTACATATATAAGGCGATCTAGAGACTAGTATTAACATTTGGAAGTGAAACATAATGAGTGAGAGACATAAATGCAGAATGAGGGCGGTAGAAATGAAATTCCTAAAACGAACATGCGGGACAGAGTCAGAAGAGAAAAAATGGAAATTTAGAACATTGAAGAATACATACAGAAAAGACAATTAGGATGGTGCGGACACGTTCAAAGACAGGAAGAAACACCACAAGTGAAAAAGTATACGAGCCTAGGAGGCAGAGGAAGGAACGAAGAGGGAGACCAAGGAAGACGTTGGACTTGACGGGGATATTGACTAATCCTGACAATGTACATATTGTGATGACGCAATAAATGGTGGTGATGGTGATGATGATAAATCGGAAATGGTAATCCAAACAAGGCAAACACAAGGGATAAATCAGAACATGTGTGAATGATGTAGTGGTACCGGCAAAAATATTTGTGAAACTATGACTAAAACCGTATTTTACCGAATGGAAATTCTAACTTCCTTGACAGTGAAACATGTACCCCAGAAGTAATAAAAGACCGCCTGGTAAGAGGTTTTCAGGAGCAATGTAGGTACTATTTTCTGCAATTTATTCTGTAAGAATGTTTGCCTATATTCAGACGATGACAGCTTGATTGGCGAAACACGTATTTGCTATCACGCCCTTCTATAATATCCGTGTCTATATGTACATTGATTATACAAATTTTAGAGAAAAAAAAAGGAAATCAATCTGGATTGTGTCATAAATACAACCCACCCTCCCGCATCAAATGCTTGTATGTATATATCATTCGGTAATAAAAATTCCGTAACGAATAGATTTTAAATTAAATAACGCAGTGTCGCGTCTCCATAAATATAATCGCCGAACCATGATGCGTATAGTACGCTGCTTTTCGCATCAATTTGACCGGAATCGGTATAGAATTTAATTCGGTCGAGTTTTAAAATTCATAGCATGAAATATATCACATCGGATTTAAGCGTTCTTTTTCCGCCGTCTAAGCGCAGTAAATATGTTGGCGTTGAAAATAAATTGCGTTTTCGCACCGCTTTAATTTCGAAAAACCATTCCATTTCGATAAACCTTTTTTTATATATATTTATATATGTATGCGTAGATACAAAGTTATGCGAAGCTGTTGGCACATCGACCCCGTCGGACGGCCGGAATTTTCCGATTTAGCGTCGAAATTCGAGAAAATGTTGAGCGACGGAGTGGAGTATTTAGATTTGAGCACGAACGTCATTCATAATCGCAGCTATTTCTGCACGAATTTCGACGAGGATGAAAGTAAGTTTGATGTAAAATGATTTCTTTAGTTTATACGTGTACAGGCAATTCAAAACTTGATGACGGCAGATCCTTAGTCGTGGAACTTCGCCTCTTACATGTGGTCGGACTGTTAACCTGAAATCGTTTCATCTGGTTTTGAAAAATTGCTGCAATCGCGCAATTTTGGGGGTGAAGAGTAGAGATTTAATTCACTGAGTAAACTAACGCTTTTCATTAGATCGAACTTGTCGACCCTTATTCCTTCTTTTCAAAGATCCAATATGTTCTGGATTGTTGCAAATTGAAAGTAAATAGACAGATCGTATATCCCTCCATTTTACAGTTAGAAGACCATTATTACTAACGTATTAACAGATTCCCCTCGCTTCATTTGTTTATCTGACAAAAATGTTGGTAGGTTTCTCCTTGTCATGTTCACTATTTCACATGTATAAATTTCATCTTGTTTTAATTTACCTTGAAAGTCCACATCGTTAAGATAATTATCGAATTATAAACGATATTCTTTGTTTTCGAATTCTCGACATAAATCCTGGACCACACGAGTTCCCTAACATTTTTCTCCAATTTCACTACCTTTTTCCTGCATAACTATCGAATTTTAGACAATAACTACTTCTATCTGCTAACTTCCACACCTTGTAACCTTATTACCCCTTTTTATAGGTTCTTTTTGGGAGATACTGTTTCATGATAGATCGATATTTGAACCAAACCACGAATTCATCATTAGCTAATTTTTTGGTGTTCAGTAAGCAATGGTCTAACTTTATACAGCTAGTCAAATGCAGAATCATTACGACCTGGTTGTTGAGAATTATGATTTAAATGGAGATTTGCTAATAGCCAACTGAACCCCCTTACTGGCATAAGTTGGTTGATAGAATGATCACATAAACTGAGGCGAAGTGAACAATAATCACGGTAACTAGGAAGTGTCTTTATACCCATCAGCAAATTAATACCTATAAATGTTTTGAACTCTTCTGAATTAGTTGGTTTGTATGGTTTTCCAGCTTGTTGGGCATATAAATTTGTTTAGAAAACAAGAAATTCCATAAAATCATCAGAAAATAAGAGCGTAAAGATGTCGTCCGGCGAAGGAACACGTAGATTTTTTATAAAATCAGGTGTACCAACAGGACTATCAAAAAGTATAATATCGTTTGCAAGTGAATTTGTCTTGCTCCAAATGATTTTCGTTTGCGTAGACAAATTGTCGTTTCCATTACTTTTGTCGCCTAATAACTGATTTTGCATTATTTTTAAAGGAATGTTAGATTCACTTTCAGTATCCGAAACTTCTACTTCTGATTGTTGTTGTAGTTCCAGTTGATCAACATTTTCTACGCTAGAATTGCGCTCGTTATCATCACAGAATCTATATTGTACGAAATATTTTTATACTCATCCGACCCTCTGTCTAAATCGAGATTCCCTAATAACTCCTCTTCCACCATATTCATTAAATTTAATTGCAAAATAATTTGGTCCTTGCGACTCATCTTACACTTCTGTATAAAAAACGAAATAGTCAACGTGTGCGGTGGTACGAATTTTAAACAGGAATAAAATGTACTCTCGTTCGTTGCAAAAAGTAGTATCCGACAAGAATTAGGGTTTAGGAAACTCACCTAGCCCCAAGGTAAAATACAATTAAACACAATTTAATTAAACACTATTTTTGCATTTTAAACCAGTACCCTTTATTACAATGAATGGTACAGGTGTTCATTTCTAAGATTTCTAACGTATTTAACGTTTTTCTTCTAGTTCGCCATCAAATTATGAATTGCCTGTATATGAGGATGGAGTGTTTGCTAAGAATTAGTAACATTGTGAATAATATAGAATCTTTAATTGCACTCGCGTTAAAACTCAACCGTTTAGATTTCCTCAGTAATATTATCCCCTATTCTAGATGATACTCGCATAATAAACAACAACAAAGAATCGTTAGCCTCGATAAATTATCTGGAAAAATTACAACCGTACGTTAAATGCGGTGATTCCGACAAAGCGTTGGAACCAGTTCTGGACAATACCCTGAAAGTTGAAGAAAACATCGCGTCTCAAGGCTACGAATCTCCGATAAAGTTCGAAAACAAATCCACCATCAGGCCGAAAACGCCGACAAACGAATCGCCTCAATACTACACAGACATGGCACAAAATAATAAAAGCAAAGATATTCACTGAATGATGCTTCCTGAGGGAGAACGGAAAAATTTATTCTAGTCATTTAATTCCTATTTTTGTACAAATTAGTTTAGCTTTAAGTGAGATATATTTCCAAGTACCTTTTCGATTTGCAAAAGCTCTTATTTATCGGGAAGAAGAAAGACGTTTGTGAATTGTAGTCGCATCTCCTATTCGAGACGTATATTGGCAATGATATAATCGCTAATTTGGCAATAACATTTTAGATATGTACATGTTACGATTTGTAAATAATATAGCATTTATATGTATATGTACGTACTTCGTAAGGCAAATTTAGCTTTTGTGTACACTTCGCATAAATTTATAAATTACGTTGAAAGCTTCAAACACATACAAGCAGCTTAGGATAATATTTCGTCTACTAGTCACGGTTTATGTAAGCGACGAGATATGTTTGGTAATATTTCGTTAACGTTGTTATGCTGTTGATTCAATAGGTGCATGTCAGGAACTTTTTGCTACTTTTATAAAATCAGATTAGTACCTATCTAACAATAGTCCAAGGAAAAGTTTCAAATTCACATATGCTACATCCTATTAAAGTTAGAAAAATAGCTGTGTTCGCGAAATGTCCATATCATGTGAAAAGTTTCAGGAAATAGATGGAACAAATAGTTGGTATCGCACATACATACATCTAACAGGCATACATTCCTATATTTTGAAACATATACATACAGACATGGATATAATTATACATGTTTTCCAAGATGTGTAGGATCTTACGTAAAAATGTGCAATTGGATGAATGGGTTTGTGATGAGCCAGGAATATGTTGGTGTACTTTTTGACAGACAACTTTTATGATTATGTAAATTTCATTCAAAATAATAACGGATTTTAGACCAAAGACAAAACCCTTCATTATGGTTTAATCCTTTGGTAAGTTATATTTCACAAAATAGTGAAATGTAATACGTCACACTACAAAGGCGTCCATTGCACGCAAATAAAAATAACCAAACAAACAGACGAATAGAATTCGATTTCAGTTTGGATTGGTATAACATAACTCTGAGGCTGGAAGCTTTTTTAGAACAATCATCATAGAATTCAAGACGAGAAAGGTACAAAGTTAAATGGGAAGGTATCGAATCAGTAGCACGTTGTACAGATACACTTTTGGTGCTAATACAAGCATCACACATAGAGGATAATTGTTGAAATTTTAACAAATTTAAAAGAGCAGAGAGAGGAGAGATTAATTACGAACATCTGTTAAAAACTTACTTACTTACTTAATCCTAAGCCGTTCTACCTTTACGTGTCAAGCTGGTGGGGTTGAGGATTGCACGCGTGTCTCTATTGTCTTGTGTGACGCTTCGTATTTCACCTCATAATAACAGAATTAGAAAAGAAGGACATTTTCTCTTTTTCTGCTCTAATTCTGTCTATCCATATTGTTGTTGCCGCCTCCCCTTGCTTCCCCCACACAGCAATTATGGTTCAAACACTATTTTTGTGGCTCTAACGTCCCAAGCCATCTAAGTTGTGCCCCTCCATGTTTTTGTTTTGATAGATTCTATTTATAGGTTTCGTCTGAATGTTGCGTTTTTCTTTTTGTTTCTTCTATTCTTGTTTCCTATTCTTGTCGGATACTCCATTACCACAGCATTGATTATGGGTTCTGGTCTCTTTGTTAATCCGTGACTCTCTGCTACGCATGAATCTCAGACCACTTTTTTCGCAACTACCGTTTTTATCTTTTTAGATACTTCTGTTTTCCCCAAGAAGATTCATTGGTATTGGATATGCGCTCCTTCTTCTCCCCCTTCCATTTATTTATCCTTCGATTTCTCCATTCTCTTCCACATTTGCATCCAAGTGCTTGAAGTGGTCTACCTGCTCAACTTTCCTCTCTTCCAGCCTTATTTCATCGGTTTGCTTGGATTATGATATTGTCACCGCTTTTTATACATTGGTTCTCATATTTATCCTCACTAGTTCCTCCTCCGTGACTTCAATGTTGTATTGTAGGTTTTCCTCTTTATCTGCCATCAACGCCATGTTGTTTTCATTTACCAGTAACTTAACGTTAATCGGTTTATCTTTTCCTTGGCTTTCTTCATGCCGTTGTCCAGTACCGTTAACAACAAAAATGGACTGTATGCGCGTCTTTGTTTTATGTATGTACACCTTGTTTTCTTTTCGAATGGTTTTGATTGTGTGTCCTAGTTATGTACATATCCTTCATTACTTCCGTGTTGTTTTTGTTTACTTCTGTCTCTCTCTCTTAGCACTTCAACACGCTTTCCTTTGGATCACACCACCTTCCCCATGTCTATGAACCATATGTTGCCATGGTTGCATAGTTGCATATGGTTCTGGTTTATTATCTGTTTACTCATTTATCCGATCATGAATATGAGGTCATATGTGCTGCTATTATTTCTAAGCCCGCATTGGGTGAGTTCTATTTTATTTCTTATTCTTTATTCTTTGAAAGTTACGAATACTTTCCCTTGACCAGCAGGAAGTCTTATTTTTCTGTAATTGTTTCAGTCTCTTTTTATATGTTGCTAGTGTAATAATTTTCTTCGGTTCTTAAATGTTTTTGCCTTCTTTGATATACCACTTCCCTCAACTTGTCGTTTTCCCAGTTCAATACTTTGATCATTTCCGGTGTGATGTTACCTTTACCGCGGGCTTTGTCTAGTTTTTCTCTAATGTATGGTGGAAACTAGAAAAAAATAGCGTAGGCCAAGATCACCTGGACAGAATATTTAAAAGGAAGAAGGCGTAGAAAATAGGGAAAGGTACGAATGCTATAAAAGACAGAAAACAGTGGCGAAAGATAAGAGAAAACATCTACAAACTCAAACAGCACTTTAAGCTTGCATGGTGTGAAAACTATACGAGTAAACAGCAAGTATAACGCAGGGATTGGTCAAAGTTTGAGGTCATCGCTTCCCAATTATATAGTGGATAGTTATCTATTCAAATTCCCTACATCCAAAAGAATTTAATGCTTTGAAAGATCTAGTACATATCGCTACATTTTATCGTACATACCAACATACCAAGACGGATTCCCTTGTTTCCAAATGTCATCCCCACCTTAATCGCGCGTAATAAGATACCCGTTACAGCAAAAGAAATATTTTTATCCTTATCCATCCCTGAGACTCGTATTAGCAGATTTAGTTTCAAGAAGATTGATTAGATAAAAGACCGTCTTCACCTACCATAAAATTCCAAAGCCGTGCGTCTTAACCCATATTTTTATGTTCTTTTGCATTCTTGCCTTGCTTCGTTCGGCTGACCACGATCACAGTCTCTTTGCAGCTAAGTCATCAGTGGGACGTGTTCTCAAATACCACCGCAAAATAACCAATCAGTTCTCTCAAATCTCGCAATCTATAAACTGTACCTATCAGAGCAACTCGTGGGCATCAAATATTTACCTAACAGTAGCAAGATCAACCTCACAACATCTCAACATAAAACGACTAACTATATGATAATAGATTGAAATTGCCAGCTTCTCTAATCATTCATATAAGTTATAATAACTAGAGTCAGACGTTGAAATGCTGTGAATATGACTCCGAGTTGCTGGCCCCTTTTACAAAGAAGAACGCCACTACGAGCTCATACACTATTAGTTATAACCAGTCCCCGGAAAGTTTAGGGAAATTGAACCGCGCCAATTACAGCAAAGTACGTCCCAGATATTTGACGAATTGCATTGACGGGTCTGCTTACCAACTGTTTGCGTATAGGTTTGGAGGCTGACAGCTCTTTAGTATTTATTAGTATGGTTTACTTATCGGCCTTCCTAAACTGTATTGGATGTAGTTATAACAGATGATTTCTTTCTCCAGACTCGTTCCGCGGTGATTTCGTTTCTAAAAGGTTGGAGGGACTCTTACCTATTTTCTGCATCCGCTGGACTGACAACATCCTATCTACGTAGATATGTTACACTTTTTCTGTTATCAGATCATCACTGCCAAGTATCGTTAGAAACCCATGCACAATGACAGACGCAACAGTACCTATCCGTTCTAACAAACCTGACAATCTATAAACTATAGCTATCACAGGGACAATTGGTCATCCAATATCTAGTGAATATATGGATAATTCCATATTGCTATATTTCTCAAAACTGAATCTACATTACCTATACAATACATATACGACCATATCACCGGAGTAAGGGGATTTCGTATATCGAACATAATTTCCCCAAGAGAATGTGATTAACTCCCCGTATTTGCTGCATTTTATTTTTCAAAGAACTCAAACAGACAAGACGCGTTCACTACTGCCATATTTAAACAAATTCTTCAGGTAGTTCTTCTCAATTATTCCAAAGCTACAGGGACTGCAAGAAGTAAAAATTAAAGATCAACATATGGGAACTAAATAGACGAAAACTCCGAATTGCATTATTCAGTGCGCATATAACATAAATACAAATAAAAGAAAATATACCTGTGATGTATATACATACATATGTGTACGAAACAATTTATATTTGTATTTACATACCCACATATATCTAACAGTATAACGTTAATGTTATTTATGTATTTAGGAGCTGTAGCACAAGCATTTCGTTTTATATGTAGTTATATCAGGTGATGCATTACTTTGTTAGTGTTAGGATAACTCACACAACCTTGAAGCTTATCCGAAATAAATTATTTCGTTCTATAAATTCTAAGCGCCAGTTTTACAATCCCGGAATAAGCATCGGCTGTCTAATATGGTATCCGGAATAACTTCCATGTATATCAAAGCATTGTTCGTATTCGTAGTATAAGGTGAATGGTGATTATTCGAGTATTGTAAAACCGACCCTAAATCTCTCACACTTCTTACCTAATTTTGGAATTACAATATGTTAGAAATTAGCTTGTGAGGTAAAAACTGAGTAAATTCTATCTTCATTAAAGCTCAGCATCGTTCAATAGGTCAAACAGTAATGTAACCAACTGAAAGCTTTTGCAACAAGCTTAAGTCAAAATAAGCTCACAATATAAAATATTCTCATGACAAATTTACAACAAGAAAATTTGAATTCATTACCAATTAAAGTCTCCGCAACATACTACTGCATCATCACGCACCTAAGCGCAGTACTTCTTCTACAATCTCTTTAGAAAAATTTAAATGCCACGAAGCTATTTTGTACGTACATTAACGAAAACAATATCTTCCATTATATGCTTGCCATGAATAATACATATGTTGTACGCTTACCGATCGACGCAGATTTACGTCTTACGTATGTACTTACTATTTACTTAAAGTTATCGAATATGACGAAAAGACTGTATGTAATAATATATCTGTAATAGCATAAATCACGGTACATATATTTGTATTTAGTATATTTGATACGTACTTAGCACAGAGCGAAGTTATACTTATCCTAATCCTTAGTACATTGTTACGAAGTCGCTGTGTGTACGCAACGACTTAGGAAACTATCGTCGGACGAAGCTGTAAACACTATTATCTCCTAATCTGTACTTTCAACTATGTAAATCTTGCTTAATAAAGTGATAAATATTACACGATTTTGTCGTTTTATTCATCGTAGAAGCCCAAAACATAGCTCCACACGACATTGGTAGTCGTTCTATTTAAATGTAAGGTAGGTAAGGAATAACTAACAGCTTGTCTTTTCGTTAGTTGTCAATTCGTAAGATAATAGTAATGGGGAAATGCAGCACAATTTCAACTCTGCGGTACTTCAATCCTTTGCTGCATGTTCCTCTTGTACCGGGTGTTCCGAAAGGTTGAGTACCGAAGAACAAAACCACTCACGAATTTACTCATTCACTACCGAAAAATGAAAACGTGTAGAACGTAGAATCTTAAAAAGACATTAATGACGACGCGGGAAAGCCATCGCTGTACGTTCATTCTGGCGGTAGGTAATACTCTCCTAAGAACTCAAATTTTGTCCCCAACACGCTACTGTCTTCTTTATTTCTCCACGCTTTGACCTACGCTCGCTTCCCACAGCAAAATTTCGGCACATTTGTTGAATTTGTTGAAAATTGCACTATTTTCTTTTGGTGGTGCTAAGCGATCGATAAATTGCGGGACACAAAGAGGCGAAAGGGGAAATAAAGTGAGAAACGTAAAGGTTCGAAATACGCGGACCGCAGAAAGAAAATTATATGCACGGTAGTTACTACGTAAACAGGAATTCAGAATTTGGAAATATTAATCTAGAATAAAGCCAAGTTTAAGACTATAACAACTTTCCCCTGCTATATTTAAATTATCTCCATAATAGTGTGTCTCATTAACCCTTGGAAGCACGAATTTTTCTTATTCAGCGAATTTTTATGTAAATTCGCCTATAAGGGCTTTCAAGGTCGCTGATTATAAGTTCACAGTCAGATCTTCAAAATTCAAAATGGCGGATCCAATATGGCGGATCAATGGTCGAATATCTTGGCGATTGCCACGAAAATTTGTATACAGTAGTTTTCGAGATCGCCGATTACGAGTCCATAATAATATTTCCTAAATTTAAAGTGGCTGATATAACATGGCGCGCCAATATTTAAAAAAAGACAGCCAAAGTTGATTAAAATTGATATACATGTAAGGGCTTTTGCGTCGCTGATTACGAATTTTGCTATTTCTATCTATTAACGGATACCAAATCAATCATTGAAATTAATTTATTTCTAATTCTGGCTCACCATCCTAGGTCTATCCTATTAAATTGTGAGAACCCTGATTTGTAAGCCATAAAACGCCACAAAATCAGGCATTCTTCGAACTTGGGTTCGCCATATTTGATCTGCTATTTTGTTATTTCGAAAATGTGATCACGAAATCGTAGTGGACGACCTCGAAAATCTCTGTATATAATAATAATTTTCATATAGATGTTATATTTCTACTTCCAAAACCAATTTTCCCTAGAAATCTTGTTTTTATACCCGTTGTTTGTTAATAGAAACAATTGAAGAAAATGATGCGGTTTTTATATATTTAGACACATGTTATTAGAATAGTATAACAAAATAAAGTGATAAAATCGAGTGATAATTGAAATTCATAGAAACTGGTACACTGAGTGTGCCATTACGATTTGAAACAGAGTAGTTTCTTGAAGAAACTAGTACCACTGCTCCGTAGTAACCACGAACACTCTAGGATTTCAACCGCAGAGGACAAGCGAGCTCCTATCACATTTTATATACTTTAGAATGTACTTATTTCGTTACAATTTTTGAATAACTTTCAGGACAAACTCATGTAGCTTAGAAATGATTACCTCAACAAGAAGATATAGATTATCTCCCCTTGTCGTTACGGAGATGTATCAATCAATGTTTTTAAAAGGATAAACACCAAACGTATTAACATGACTTTCCTCCTTATGTTTTATTGCATCCATGCACCTATTATAATTATCTTTTAAATATTTCCATTCTACCATTTTCTAGCTCAATTGAACAACAAATTGGAATGTAATAGCTATAATCCAGAACGATTAAGAATAAAGTTTTTGTACAACTTCGTCAGTGAAATACAACTATATACATAAACAAAGAATTTTTTTTTATTTGAGCGTTAGTAACATAAGAACTAATGATTAAGATTTTTGGACATATAAGATCTGTATTGAATAAATATCAAGTAATTTTAGTGTTATGTTCGTCTGCACATATATGCAAAACATAAAAATGAAATAAACCCCTATATCAAAAGAATTTTGTCCAAACCTTAACAATTCAAGGATTTAAAGGAAACGCTCAAGAACCCTAACAGATCCTAAAGTTGCAGAATAGAATTATTTCATCATTAAGTTAGAACTAATACAAGTTCTGAGTACTCCCCCTTTACCCCCTTACTCAAAGTCAAACGAAAACTTAGTGTGAAAATAAAAGCATTATGACATAACGAAACACATTTTAAAGATCATACAAAAGCATAATTTACCCTTTCCTCCCCTTCCGAGGAATACAAGACGACGAAAACCATCCACGACGAAAAATTCGTCATAAATCACAGGGTAATACGCGAATACTGCAGAACATATGCTCTCGATAGTTATCTCTTAAAACAAAATCCACTTTTATTCGTCTGTATTTAACTCTCGGCGTAAAGCTACACGGGATTTATGTGGGGGAGGTGAAGAGTAACTTTCTTATCCACTACAAGTAACAACGCTTACAGTTCCCTGCAGCGATCGTGATTTATTGCCCGACGTATTCCGCCAGACTTCGGGTGTGGGAAGTTAAAGGATCACGTACATTTAGCCAGGAGTGTCCTGACTGGGATTCGATTTTTCTTTCGAAAGGCGATGTTGGAGAGGTAGGTACAGCTACGGACATATTTTCTTAACGTAGAAATGATGAATCCTTGCATTCTATTTTTTCAAAATTTGTATATACCGACATTCAGGTGGGATCAACATTATTGGAGGATGTAGTTGTTCCATTAGAAGCAATTTCATGGTAGTACTATAATTAAATTGGTCATTTCAGAAATTGCAAAAGCAAAAGAAGGTAAGCTATCATGTGTAGAAGAAAATTATTTTGTAAAACTTCATTTTGAAGCTAGTATTCCTCAATCAGAAGAAACTAATTACGTTCTCTTCTGAATTTGATTGGATTAATGGATATTTCCCAAAGAAAAAGGTTGAGACCTACTCCCATGTCTACATTTGATCATTTTTTACTAACTGAACATAAATGAATACCTTGCAAAGCTTACGTCTGAATATCATTTCAATTTTTCGTTGTTTATCCCACCTCACCCAACTACGTTTACTCTCGATATAAATCTTAACGAAAAGCATATGCAGATGTGTATAATCCATAAATGCACTTTCCGAAACAATTCCGACAACGTACATCCATGCTCCGAAATTCCAAGAAGGAATTCCGAACGAAACTATGTCTATAAAGTGGAAGGCCACAACGTACTACATACTCCATCTCCGCCAAGGTAAATTTTCACAATGAACACAACTTCGCGAAGGTAGGTCAACTGTGTGTAAAGAGAAACGCAAAAATGTAAACGGCACGAACCAAGCGGTGCGTGGTACGAGAGACACGGTATTACGTCTACACAAAGACGGGTTATCCTTGTTCGACGGAAAACATATATATTGAGGAATACGTGTCATTGTTGCAAATAGCAGCAGCGGAAATCGGAAAGAATTTCGGAAGTATTATGCGTATCTGGACGAATACGAAAGTGTATGTGTGTGCGGGGAGAATCTTGCACTATTTTGGAGTGAATGATATATTTGAGATAAGTGAGTTAGGAAATATATGACGGACTAAAGACGCCTTACAATTAGTTGTAAATATCTGTACAATGTACTAGTTTTCTTTGATATATGCTTCGTACGTAGTGCCTTGGGCTACCACTATCCCCACCTAATCCGTGGATAGTCTGTGGCGATATCTATTTAAATTTCCTTATTTTTGGTTTCGTATGTATTTCCGCTTCTTATTTTAAGACCAGGCACTCTCTCAATGTTTTCGTAAAGTAAGGGAAATGTGGAAACTTGATTGAATCTAGAATTCCACTAGGAAAGGGAGAGAAATACATATATGCTTCATCGACTTGCAGACAGATATTGACAAAACCAGAAAGGAAGACATATGGGCGAAAATGATATAACAAGTGTTCATAGATTTTTGTTATGAACATTAATTGATCAAATTCTGATTTTAACTGATTTAGTACTACCTTAAGTTGTTTTCTATTTCTCTGTCCAAAATGTTGAGATTGCTAAGAGAAGTACTCTCAATTATCGCCTGTATGTTGCTAATTTTTCCTGTACAAAAAGTTTAACGAAATAAATAATTCTGAGCAAAGCTTACTTTCGAAAATGAAAAGATATGAAAAAATTAACGATTTGAGGCGAACTTTATAGTCTATAATGGATCCCGAGGGTGAGGAAATTCTAAGAATTAGTTTTTGAGCTATCACCAATAGCTTACCGCGAGTTCAAGGACACGCACATTATGTTCCATAAATAAACCACAAAATAACTACGACAGAAGGAATTCCGCAAGTTTTCAAGGTACCAAATCTATCGAGAGCAGATAAAGGCTTCCAATTGATTTACCCCTTAAAAAGAATCTGAAAAGTTTCTCCGCAAATGTGTGGCTGCATGTTGGTAACTAATGGTAAATTTTATTTTAAGCAGATGTAGTCACGAGTAGCGTATTCTGTCCTAATATCTAATCTAACCCATATGCTAGAACTACTTTTGCTTCCCCTTCTCTTTTATTTATTAAATTTGTTGTTTTTCTTCCATGTTGACATACAAATTCATAAATTTTGCGCACTTTTTACCACATGGTATTCTTCTTAGCAGCTTACTTGGTTGCCCTATTTTGTAACTTCTTCCTTTTTCTCTTTAAAACATCACTTTAGATTTGTTTCAGGTTCAGTAAACTGAACGAACTATACGATCAGCCCAGTCAGTTTCCCTTTCTTTAAATATTATACGAAAGGCCCCTTTTATATGTTTACAAACGAGCATTTAGTGGCGTTATTGTAATCTATAATTATTATTTCTGAAACATTTGACATTTGTTATTGCGAAAAGAGCGGTAGCTTAGAAATTTCAAAATATCCAAAATTGCCAAAAAGGCAATTTTGTGAAACGCCTCAAATTTCACGTGAAGACGCTGCGTTCAACTTTTGGTAGTGAGACGCTAGAAGCATCACAAGAAACTGCTTGCAATTGGTTTGCAAAATTTTGTCATCGCGTCGTGCATCCGTCGGTGATGCATTGCAAAAAAATGTCAACTCAAACCGGTGGTTATTAAGAAAAACACCGATGCAGTACGCAACATTATGGAGGAAGACCGGCATCTGACTTACAATAAGATTTCAATTTTGCATGAGTATTTACCTGAGAAAATGACCTGTTCCGGATGGATTCCGCATAATTGAACCGAAACTCAAAAGAAGGGTCGCGTTTATTAATGTAAACAAAAGGCTTAAAAATTCGACCGAGAAACTGCAAAGTCCGTGTACAATATCGCAACAGGCGCCGAAACTTGAATATATGGATATGAATCGGAAACTAAGCAAGAATCCACTGTTTGGGTGTTACAAGGTAAACTCGAAGCATTTCCAAGAAAATAATTGCTTGTTTCTTCTATTATAGTGGACATGACGCAACCATTCGTTCAAAGGATCGAAGAACAGTTAGTGCTGAATGGTACACAAAATTTGTTTGTCAGAAGTCATCGACGAAATCAGAAAAAGTATCCGAAACATCGCACCGTTCTGCATTATAACAAAGGCAATTCCCACAAAGCACCTCAAATAATTGATTATTTGGAGGAAAACAGCATCGAGTTAATGTCCCATTGCTCCCATTTACCTGACTCATTGTCTAACGATTCCCCTGGTTTTGCCAATAATTCTTTTACATCGTCAGGAGAATTGTATAGTCCTATTTGTCACTTCGACTAGGTATTTGCTACAATTCAATTTTGCATTAAACATTGTCCCCCAATACGTCACTTTAAGGTCAATCCTAGGTTTTAGCAAAACAGTCGTATCCTCCTCAGGATCTGTAGTTTCATCCTGATAGTAAAAGCTAAATTGTAGCTTGTTTTTGGTTGATTAAAAGTTAGACCTCATTTTAGGCACCATCTCTCCACAATTCGCAAAACATCTCGCACAATACCCGCAATTGTCCCCTTGGACACCATAACGATGTCATCATCGAACTCTTGCGTCCATATTTACAGTTCGCGTATATTTAAAAACCTATTCACCTTCATTCGATCACGTTCCAATATCCAAACAACAAATTTTTATGTACACACGCTCATACGTTCTTATTAGCGCAAATCTATCGCTTAGGTCTCTGTCCGTAGCCAAGCTGTCGTTCGTTAATAATTCATACAGGAAGAGTACTTTCAGCAACCGTTCGCCTAATCTAATCCAGGGATGAAATGGGGAAAGCGTGTTCGTCGCAGAAATTCGAAGAATTATTCCAATAAAGCGCTCACCAGTTCATATCTTCTCGGTCGATTTATTCAATTTCTTGACGATCCGTTCGTTCGTTCATTTCGCGACCGATCATTATTAGATAGTAACGCGAAAACGGGGCGAGAATCCTTTGTTTTATTAAATTTATATCTGTCTCCTGCATAATTTCGTTACGGGTTCAAAGCGTCGTCCGACGCGTTTCATCGGTAATAAATTAGCCTTTTTCCGGAAAGTAAATGCGTATTTCGTATTAACCTTTCGTAACTTAATTGGTGAAGCTTGATAAATTGCGAATTCTTGACTGTACGTAGTTATAATGTTCACCACGTGGAACTTCCATGTGATACATACGACATGAATTTATTCGTCCAGAAATAATTGAAAAAGATGTTAAGATGACAATTCGTTCAAAGAAATTGAGTGTAAAGAAGAGTAAGACGCCAACATTTTGTACACGTTCGCGAGACTTAAAAATCCTCACCTCGGACAAGTCATCCTTTAATTTACGCAAATTCTTTGTAAGAGCGAACCGACTTTCATTACAAGCTACGTCGGCAAAAGTTTGCATTTCTTCGAAACTTTATGATAACCACTAATAGGTCACCTAAATAGTTTGTAAAACTTTCTACGTAGAGCGTAGAATATGGGAGGCGAACAAACTTAAAAGAAAAACTCGTACCTCGCTCAAGCTCGCGCAATCAAAAGAAACTTTCTACCTTCTCATGTTTACAGTCCCGTTCATAAAATCTTAATCACGTACACCTCTCGTACTTGTACAACTTCCACAAGTTCTACTTCGAACGCCTCTATTGAAGTTGTTCGCGTCCTAGGAAAAACAAAACAGCTCTCTCTGCTTCAACTTCTAGCTGGTCTTTAACGTCTTTATCTACTACTGCTACGCTTCGTTATTTAGCGGAACTTATTACTTGCGTTATATGACTTATTATTTCTTGAATTGAAGTTCTTTAAAAGAAACTTGATGAATTCAAATTTAAATTGAAGCGTTTAATTAGGAATGTCTCGATATTAGCCCGTCCTACGAAACCTTATCCCTTAACGTATTGATTTTACGAAACAGCCCTACAACAAAAGTATCTCCCCGAATGTGGAGTAATTTGGGTTAATTCGATGAAACGTTGATGAACGGTTAAACTTATCTAATCGATAACTGCTGTTGTAGAACGATCAGCACGGATAAATTAAACGTACTGTAAGGTATTTCGTCATTCCCATGTAAACCAACTGTTTTTGTTGCCCAAGCAGCTTACTGTATTACGTGTAACATCCAGTAATGGTATCAGACGAGATATCATGTAAATTTCTAACGTAAGGGGAAAATCAATACCTTAAATATAATACGCCGTGATGGATTTTGAAAGCCAAAAAGTTCCGCGAGATGTAGCGAATTAGTTTTAATTTAATAGTCATATGTCATCATCAATCAAGTGTCACGAAAAGCGTATGAGGGAGAGCTTATGCTGCGAAATATAACTCGCTAATTGTGTAATTAGAAAAGAACGAGAATGATGCATGTCAATGTAATGAACCGCAAATAAGTTGGTAGCATTTTAACACAAGAAATCACCAAGTTGATTAGAACGACGGAGGTCTTACATGTTCTAGGATCGTGGCTGTACTTCAACTTCGAAAATCTTTAGGGTACTAGTGAGAAGCAAGTCTTGACATATTTACGCAGCCATCCTGTGCAAAACTGTTCAGTATATTGTACTGAGAATTTAGTTAATTTCCTAAACAAAATTGTACCGGCCTAGCTCGTTATTAATTATTTAAAAAGCATAAATTGTAACAAATTATATTTATAAATTTTGAGAAATATTTAACATCAAAGCAAGATAATTACCTAGTGTTGTGTGTGTGTGAGTGTAATTTCTTTTATTCGATGATGGTTCTTCATATCTCTCCTCTCTTCACTTCTTTTCTCGATGCAGCTCTGTTTTCTATGGATTCTCCTCTCCCTTAACTTCTTTTTCTGTGGAGCTCTATTTTCTATGAATTCTTCCCTTTCAAAAATCCTTTGTTCTCCGGTGTGGTGAGATTCTCTTATTCACTGGTACTTCTTCTTAAAACCCCTTCATATGAAATATATTTATAGACTTATTGTTGACTTATCTATCTTCTCAATTTTCTTCGTCGTTAACTAAACAACTTCTTTTTTTTTTTTTTTTGGAAACCAGGACTACTCTACTTTATTTCTCCGTTGTCCATGAAACGAAAACTTTAATTATCCCTGACTCCAGTTCATCCAGGCATATCGTTGTTATAGAAACCTGTATTGAATGTTGATGTATCCTTGGTTATTATCCAGTAATTTTTTATGAATTCTTGTAATATAAAAGTGTTGTATGTATGTGTCTAAATGTTTACAATGCTTTTCTATCTATTAATCGATACGTTTTATAACAATTAATAATTTTATTTCTAATCACATTTTTTCTCCCATTAAGCGTCTCTAACTGGAGTTAAAATAAGAAGATAACACCTGTAGGGTAATAAAATGCTCAAAAGGTGGTGGGCGTGGTGTCGAAAAGGTATAAATAGAACCCCAAAATAAACCGAATGTCAATTGAAGACCATAACCCCAACATTATATATTGATGCAGACCTATTTCCGTACTGCTGATTTTGCAACCATGGAGGACGTGAAGAAATCGCAAAAATCCATCTTTTGTTTTTATTAGAAAATCTTCATAAATTAATCAACGTCTTCAAAGTCTATTTGAAGAGTATTTAGAATCCAAAACCACAGTCTACTGATATATCGAACGTTTTAGAGCTGCCAGTATGTCATTAAAAATGTGTAGAAATGTAAATAATCGGACCAGCGCTGTCGTTCAGAAGCTGCTGAAAGATATTAGACCAAATTGCACTAACATTTGGGCATTAAAAAGATATCAATTAGCTAGATACCAAGACTTTCGGGATCGGAACAAGAGCTTAAAAAGGCCCGACATACACGGTCAGCTTCGAGAGCTTTCAGCACCTAACAACTAGCAACTACGAAACATGGATGCTTTTGCCTCAATCGTGAAACCAAAACTCAGAATGTTGTTCTAATCTTTTATCTGGCCTATCGCGATTAGCAATTTTCATCTGTTCTCAAATTTAAGATTGTTCTACATTTGGGCTAAGTGTATCCAATTAAATGTAGAATATCTTGGAAAGCTAGTACGTTATAATTTTGATGGAAATTGGGACAAGTATAAAAATCATATCCAAATTCATATAACTTTGAAAACATCCCTGGTATACTTTTTCATATTATTTCTTGCTTGGTATTATTTCAATCTTCTTCCCTATTTCCCTAACTATTTTGAATTTTCATGCTATTCTTCTTTCTAATATTTCATCTACCTACTACAGCCATCCCGGTTTTTCCTTTGCTACCGTTCTTTCCACTGACTTCATTCCAATTTGTAGTCTGTTGAAAAATATACACGCCATGTGACCCAGACGGGTACTTCATATCCATTGCTTTAACTTTCGTTTTGGTCATTTGCTGGTTTGGTTTTAAATTACATGTTATACTGTCAAAAAATTGACAGAAACGCAATTTCATATCTCTATGGTACGAAATGAAGAGATTTAGTATTGAGCAACGTTAGGAAATATGAAAAATAATTTGTAAGGTGAGTGCTATGTTGTCGAAGCAGCGCGAATTTTTAAAAGATTTTTCGGTCGATAACAAAAGTTAACTTCGCGTTCGTTCTGTGCGTTCAGCTGAGAATGTCGTTGTCGTTGACGAAAGTGTGCGTCTAAACCCTAGAACCTCAACTAGACATTGATCTCAGCAACTCACCATTAACCGCACTAGCCTGAGGTATATTCTGCATAGAGACCTCGTATTAATCCCATAAAAGGTTCAGCTGACCCAGGAATTAAGGGAAAATGACCATCCCTCTCGTGACCGTTTTTCTCCTTCTCCTTAAGGAAAATCACTTCTTTGGATGAGGCACATTTTTATCACAGCCAATATGTAAAAAAGCAAACTTGCCGCATTTAGGGCTCTAAGAGTGCTTACGTAGTCGCAGAGAAGTCACTGCATCCTCCATGTATAACTGTTTAGTGTGGTTTCTGGACGGGCAGCATCATTAACCCATTTCTCTATGAAGATGAAGATGGTAACAATGTTATAATCAACAGAGGGCGGTAGAAAAGCCTGATAATTAATTTTCTTTGGCCGAAAATTGAGAAAGTTAGACTTGGACGAGCTCTAGTTCCAGAAGGACGCCTCTTTGTACTACACAAGCCATCGACAAACCGACCTTTTGCTAACTAAATTCAATAATCTATAATCAGTCGCATTTCTGTTGTTGTTTGGCCTCCGCGGAGTTGCTAATTAGTTTCGCCATATAACGAATTAGTCTGCAGTTGCGGTCTACGATTGGCAAAGCGAATTATTAGCATGTGGTTATTGTGCTTACTTAGTAAGCATTTGCCCATTTACTTGCTAGCTACCCATTAACGCACCTAATTTGATTAAGTACGTTATATAGGGAGTCATCCAGATTTTATTTTATTAACGAATGATAGAAAATTGCTGGATCTCTTTTTCGCAAAGGAAGCCTTTCTCTCTCTCTATTTCTAATGTAATTTAGTAGAATTAGGTAAATGTCCAAAAAGCCAGGAACTATTTGATTAAGTATTTCAACCGGAAACTTTATTTCCCGCATTTTCTTCCAAATTCTAATTACGAAAATCCCACACAATAAATTTCAGGAAAATTTCAGCGCCATAAAAGTTACTTTATGTTGCGGAAAGATATTTCAAATTACGCCGGTATACATGTACTCGTTGCAAGCAGTGCTGACGCTGCGCGTTGCTTTAGAAGGACAAGCGGTAAACAATATAATGTACATTTACCAACACGAAAAGTTTAGGACATTTCCCCAACCATAAGAAGGGATGCTTTAATATTGAGTTATTATTGCACTCAACCATATTACATCCAGACGCATACATCATATTTAACAGAGGTCGTCGTAATACAAGGCTTGAAAAATGTTTGTCGCAGATTACTCCTGTCTACAAACAAACATATGTGCATACATACAGATACGAGTAAACCCGCTAAGCGCACGGCAATCTACTGAAGGAAACTTGAAAGCATAAAAATTAAATGGAAATCCGAGTATTTTCGTGTTTTGTTTAAACGTTCATACTTCCGTATAAGTCGGAGATGACGGCGCGTTCGTTGTATATAATAACAATAACGGACGGAATAGAATGGAAAATTAAACGGGAGCAACAAAACCCGCACAAAGAGGATACAGAATAGGAACTATAGAATCGGCTTGCTTTTCCAATTAACTTTAGGTCAAAGATCAAAACGTGTAATTTCGTAATCTACATCGTAAAATATAACATCGGCTACTTTGCAAAAGCTTGTACCTGGGCAAGTAAACTAAACCAATTAAGGTTGACGGAAATTGGGTGAAATGTTTTGAAAAGCTGTACAACAATTTTAATTAAAAATGTTTATCATAAACTTAAGGAGAAAATTTCTACTGTTCTAAAAAAGGAAGACCTCTTATATTTATGTACTGCAAAATGTCAAATGTCGTGTACTAGAAGATATAAATGAGGTGCATGAAGCTTTGTTTGTAATACAGGAACGATATCGGTATTACCTGAAAAGAATAACCATTTATATGTGTATATTAAATTGTATTTCAAACTAAGCAATAAAGTTATATATACGAGGGATGAAATTCTAGGAATTCCATTATAATTTATTTCTTTCGTAAATATTCATCCAAATTACAATTTAGTTTCTCAATATAATCTCCATTTTATTGAATACACTTTTTCCAACGGTAAACTAACTTTTCTACCGCCGTCCACAGAGAACTTTTTCGTAGTCTCTGCGATCCACCTATTTATAACAAGTTTTACCTCATTTGAGGTCTCAAATCAAACACTCGATATCTCTGTTGCCTGCGCCTGCTGTTGCCTGTTTAAAGTATCCGAACGGCTAATAATGGAAAAGATAATAAATTTTACCGCCAGACATAAAATTATTAAAATTAGGAACAGTAAAGATTTCGGAACCTTAAATCCACTTCAACAGCAATTTTGCGGTTTATGAAATAATTCTACTGGCAACTAAGGAACAAAACCAAATGCATATGTGTGTTCATGGAACTAAGTAAAGCATTTTATTTGGCGAATCACGTCTTATTATTGGAGAAATACATTTATTGATAAAATTTTATCTGTAAAACAAATCATAGAGGTCAATAGTATCCGGTATGAAGGATCAATGTTTAGACCGCTTTTCTTTGTTTTCATCTTCTGTTTTAATCGAAACCACTTGCTACTTGGCAAGGGTAAAACACTGCTTTTGTTTGCTAATTTCGCAACTCGATTATGGCTGTTGTTGTTGATGTTGGCTTTTCTGCTGAAAATAGAAGACAATCCACACGGAAAGTCCCAAGGACCAGATTTTTGGGTCTGTATGTGGACGCGGGACTAACATGGTACGACCATACTGACCTCTTCATCGCTTGCGATATTTAATCCACAGAAATCTACTGGTTTCTTATTATCACTCGACATTTGAATCAAGATTGAGATACAATATTTTATTTTGCGGTTGTGTAACCGATTTGTAGCTGGTTTTTGTATTACAAAAATAGCTGTACGAAATATAATTGGTTTGAGAGGGAGAGTTTCTCATAGACGCTGGTTTAAAACTTTGAGAATACTATCGCAGCCTAGTTTACACATTTATGAAGCGAAGATTGTAGTTTATCAGCATTTGCAGGAACTACCCAGATATAATTACTTTCACAGCTACCTAACCCGACGCAGGAACGAGGTTATGAGTACCGATACATAACTTGACACTTACTGAATATACTACTTGCTATTGAACGTTAGACTTTACAATAAATTGCAAGAGTATGTAACGAATGAAGAAGCCAAACTATGTTTAAGATTACAAAATTTTGATCTTCTCTTGCCATCCGTAGACGTACGTTTCGCGGTTGTACCGCTCATCAGTACGGCTTTGCAAGAGCTGTAATTTCGTATACAAATTTTATGTATATATCGTCTGAACATTGATGTTTGTGCATGTGAGAGGGATTCGATATGAATTCTCTCACAATGCACGTATTACGCATTTTTCACACCCTCCTGCAATAACTGCAGTCGCTGCGGCAACGCAAGTTGTCCACTTCTGTAGAAAAAATAACTGTAAAGAAGATGCGTTATACGTGCATTGTGAGAGAAGTCATATCGAATCCCTCTCACATGTACAAACAACTATGTTTAAGGAAAGTTTAAAGAAATATTGACTTGATCACGTTTATATTACGGAGACTCCTCGTTCTTTATCTTTTCTTGTTCTTAAACTTTATCTGCGCTTCAAAACCAATCCTCCCTTACCTATCCTCCCCTATATTTCCCAATCCAAAATATATATTTACTACATTTTATAAAAAAATCAGCCTGAAATCGAATCTAAATTAATCTGAACTTAACAATAGTCAACTAGTTATGCACATATATATATATATATCTCGTACAACCTACAGAACTACACTTCCAGAATTTTAACCGCAAATTAAACTATTATTACGAGAGAGACAGAGCGACCGAGATCGTCGCAGCTGCACCTGACAGACACATAATCGAATCCATGCGGATAACTATCGGCAAATACAACTCTGAACAAACAATCCGACGAACTAGAACCGAACAGAGCAACTAATGAAAATCTCGATAGTCTATCCTATCGTATCTCTAAGTAAGTTTGACGTTCCATAGACACCGGCCAACAAATCAGTTTTAACGCCAGACAAGTTTGTCTAGTTTTAGATCTCCACCACAAAACAGTGAAGGAATGGCATACATCTATTTTAAATTTGGTAATTGAGGTAAATACGTCAATCTATAGCTTACAGCAAACTCAGATTAAATAGCTCCCATTGCCAAATACCAACATTGATGTGCTAAATAATCATAGCCACTTTATTTGAAAACATTTAGTTTTGGAAGAGTAGCAGTGGATTTTAAAACAGCTTTGGTTGATACTCGGTACAAAAAATATATATATATATATATTAAATTATTCTAACCCTTGCCATCCGAAAATACCGACACTGACGAGAACGAAATTGAAAAATACCTCGAACCTCGTCTCTAAAGGGATATCCCGTATGGCAAAAATTAAAATAACGGAATTAATCAGAGCAATCTCAACTGAAGTAAACACAAAGAAGGACGGGGATATGACTTAATCAACGGAAAAATCTCAAGATATCTCAGGAATTATCTAACAAATGTCTGAAACTCATGACATACATATTTATTTCTTCTGAACAACAGGTGGAAAATAGCAGAAATCATCATGATTTGCAAACCAAGGAAGAAACCTGAAGATAGTTCTTCTGTCAGGCCTATAAGTCTTTTGCCTGTTTTCTCCATATTTTTTGAAAAATATACATAAGGAAGCTAAAAACTGGATGACAACAAAACCATACCCAAACACAAGTTTAACTTCCGTCGAAAGCATGGTACTATAGAGCATGTCCTCAGAAATGTGAATAAGATAGATGAGACCTTTGAGACCAACAAATACTGCTAACTGCATGTCTAGATATCTCGAAAGCCTTTGATATTTGTACATATCAGAGTTCAATTAAGAAATTCCTCCAATATATACTTAAATGCACATTTTTGCAGCTATTTACTTCTACGAACGGTATAACGGCGAAACGCGTCTGTAAATGGTGAAGGAAACTTTCTACTTACACTAGAGCCTTTAATAAGAAATTGAGAGCTGCTCTCCCATACCCACTTTATCCATTACCCAAATCCTACCTTCATAATAGACATTATTTTGTGAAACAAAATAAGGAATACTCAAATTTATATCCGGTAGAGGCAGGAGTTCCCCAAGGAAACGTACTAGGTCCAGTACTATATCTAATTTACACAGCAGATATCCGCACGGCCACAGAGGTTCTTTCAGCTACATACACTGATGACACAGCAATCTTAGCTTCCCACTCAAACTCAGCATTGACATCAAAACATTTGCAAGACAACTTATACAACACATATACATGCTTCAGAAAATGCTGGATAAAGGTAAACGAAACAAAGTCAACCCATATCACGTTCACCATGAAACATAACCCCTTGTTAAATTCAACAAGGGGTTATGTTACCCCTTCAAGAAGCTGAGAATCTCAAATACCTCGAAATGCATCTTGACAGGAGGCTCACCTGGAAACACCACATATTCGGGAAGAGAAGGCCACTGAGTCCGAAATTAAATGAAATGTGTTAGTCATTAGACCGAAAATCACAATCGGTGTTGGACAACAAGAGAAGCAATCCTCAAACTTGTGTGGACGTATCTCTTACAACTCTGATACCAACAGCAGCAACAACATTAGCATCAAAAATACCAGACACAAATACTACAAAATAGAAACAAAAATCTTTAGTGGTTGTAAGTCCAGGCCGTCAAATGTAAATTGTGATCCGATCTTTTTCTTTATCTGGGCAACAATGATCTTCGGACCTCATCTTACATCTAACGGTCCTGTAAGTAGCTAATTCTATTACATAAACTCAAATCCAAAATTTTGACTAATCACCTACATATCAAAATTTCGCCTTCAAAGCAATTCGCTAAAGCAATTACTTAAGCGGTAAACACGAAGAACGAAATTTCACCTCCGAAACGATGATCGAATTTAAGCGACGACGTGCGTGAAAGGAACGAAGGAAGGTAGGTAGTTTGTTCGTCGAGGCATTCGTATACGTAACGTTCGAAATGAGAGGAATATATCAATGATAACAGGGGGAGCCGGTTGCGGTAGATATCGAGACGGATACATCTAAGGTAATATAGATTACATGAATTCCACCGCTTCTATCCGCTTATCTACCACTTTTGTAAAATTCACGGTGTGAATATCGGTGGATGGAGATGAATTATTTAGGAGGGAAGCGGTTGACGTGGAATTCTAAACGAATTTGGGCGCGATTTCGTATGTACGTAGGTGGGACATCACTTATCCGTGAGTTTCCGCTTCTAATTCGATTCTTAATTAAAAGGAGCGATTTGCATTCCTAAGTGAATTCCTTTCTGAATGGATGTTAGTAATCTGGAAACTTTTTAATTAGAATGCTAGAGTTGGTAATCCAAGATTGCGATTTTAAGGATCGTCAATAAAAAGGACGCTACATTAAAGGTAATTCCAGAAAGGACAGGTAACTAAAAAGGAACTATAAATACTTTACTAATTAAGTACCCAGATGTAGGTGTTTCAGAGCGACCACTTAGTTCTGGTGTCGCGTAATGTAATTTGTCCTTATCATCGTTTCCACACTTTCATTCTTACAAAACCTTCTGGAAAGGTTCTAGGTAAGCGTCACGCGGTTGTATTGTTTGAAATAGAATTTCTCCTAGTAAAGAATGTATTACGTTGTCTTAATAAAACACATTGCGAAAAGGTCTGTATCGCATTTGGAATAAGTGGTGCTTTTTCCCCCGTAAAGTAGCTTCTATGTAAACGTGCTGAATAATGCAAAAAGAGTGTACAGTGACAAACATTTTGAACACAACAGAGCATAATAGATTCTGTAACCACCTATTGTTACCGTTCCAAAATTGAGTTCTATTTTATTTTAGATTCCAAATTCTAAATTATATTTAACGTAGCAACCACCATAGGAAATATTTCGTATCTTGAGGCGCCGCGTGTTTCAAACCTGAATGCTTTCTGCTTAATTGTTATTTCCCTCTTCGACCCATCGTAACCAATAAAAAGCAGTTATTTCAGCCCTAGCGTACGTTCGAGTCAAAAAGTGGTACCCAAATTAGACTAGACGAAGATAACGTTGTTCGAGGCTCCTTGAAAGCAAAAAGAGGAAACTGGTTGCGGGAAAAGATTCATTCGTCTAATTGTCCGCAGGATAGCACACCGTCGACCTTCTACGCGTCGCCCTTAACACTCTCTAAGGTTCTCTAAGTGTGGGTAAATTAGGCGAAATCTGTAATGCCATTTGACTTAAGTGAAAATCTGAACCTTAAAAGTAAATTTCCCGATATCTGCTAAAGTTACCCTACAATCGTTTTGGAAGTTTCACTTTCTTCCGCTCATTGAGGACCTTCGCTTGAACCCTGGCCGTACTCGGATATCGAAAACGGATTCAATCAAAACAATAGCTCATCAACGTTAAATCAACTGGATCTGACACCCATCTGTTGAAAACCTGCTTCGCGTATGAGGTAGGATTCTTTCCATCCTGCAAAATCGCAAGTTGTCGCCTGTCGTAGCCGCAATGTGTTCACGTTTCGTAGTGCAAAGGTTGTGCCCAATAATTATTTTAACAGTCATAACGAAACGGTAAACGGGATCAATCCTTGACTTTCCATTATTTCACGGAAACGTCCGCCGTCGCGCTAATTTTTTGTGAAGATTTATGTAAAGTTGCATTTTAGCGTTGTTATATATATAATCTAAACCTTTTTATCTTTCGGTGTAAGGTGATTTACACTTCATTGAACTGCTTCGTCTACGAATCTTGCCGATTCCCTTTTTTTCTGGCTTTGATTAATGCTTCTCTCCATGTTATGTCCCTCCTCTTAAATATTTCAGCCACCACATCATTCCACTGCTTTCTTGGTCTTCATTGGCCTTTTCTTTTTGTATCCTTGCCAACCACACTTGTATGACCTGCGTTTGTTCTCCCATTCTACACATATGGCTAAACCATTTAAATTTATTCTTTTCCAGAACATCCAAGATTGGCTCCACCTTCAATTCTTCCCTTACTCTGCTGTTCCTGATTCTATCCCTCCCAGTAATCCCTTTGACTCTCCTCAAGTTTTTCGTATCCATTGCATTTATTCCACTTTCCATTGATTTGTTTAGGACCCAGCTCCCACTACCATAAGTCAACGTTGGCCTAAAAACAGTTTTGTACACCCACATCTTTGTATTTGTGCTGACCTCTTTTTTATCAATAAATGTTTTATTCAGGGTATGGTACAATCTTGACGCCTTGTTTATTCTCTCGTTAATTTCATCTTCTATACTATACAATTCGCAGATATAATGGCTCCCAGGTACTTAAATTACAACTTTAGCGTTCAAATCAATTACGATATTCGCTCAATATGTTGATATTTTTATTTCTTTGTATTGAATTTTGTTCATAAATGTAGATTTCTTGTAATCTCGGACTCGAAGGAAAATAGATCTGGAATAATTTTGTTACTTTCCGAATTTGTTGCTCAGCTTTTGTAATTTAATTACTTGTTAAATTATTTAGTTCCATTCAGAATTACCATCCAACTGAATTTTTAATTATTTCTTCCAGGTTTTGAAGCGCCGTTCGGAAGCGTTTGCCTCGTAAAACAGTTAAGTATATTTTTTTCTGTTTCCATTTACTCTCGTATTTCCTGTTTATTTAATAAACTACATATTAGTTTAATATTATTATTACTATTATTCGGTTGCATATGGGCTTTTACACAAATTCTTCCAGATCTGGCATCTCAAGCAGGACTTCAGCGAGAGAAAGCAAAAGGAAAACGCTTTCAGGTAACACTATGACCCATTCTATCTGTTTGATGACCCGTTGTGGTTATAATCTGATTCCTATTCTCGTGGGTCACATAATTACCCATTTACCAAATCAGTGGCTCCCATATTCTACTTGTACCATCAGCGTTTAGAACACGCCTTTAAAGTAAACTCCGGTCCGAAAACTTTCTCAACAGATCTCTTGAACCTAACAGCCACATGCTTCCTAAGTGCCATCTCCCTTTCTTTGGGCCTCTTCGAGAATCTTAAGGACTCAACTGTTTGTTTCTGGGTTCTCAATCCCTCGGAATACACGTGTAAAACGAAGCGCGTAGCACTATAAGTAGATGCCTTATTCATTTATCTGACTGTAATAATTTCGCGGAGAGAATTACACCAATGATAATTTTACTGTAGCAGAGTTACACTCAATAAATCATACAAGAGACATCGTGACACTCATATGTTGTGAAAACTTTTTCTGTTCAATTTTCCATTACCCACCTCGTCTTTCCCCTTAGATTGAAACCGTTCGAAAAATTTTATTGGAATTAGCACGATTGCCTTGAAATAATCTTCGAGAGGAATTAAACAAGAACATCGAAAGATTCCAAAAAATCCGCCGAATTAACACAGTCTTCTCAAAGCAGCTACCAAAACAAAAAATATATATAAATACCGTTCGGTCATCCTCATCTAAATCCCAGCGAAAGTTAAAGATCCGCCACGTTCTCCTATACGATCGATTTTCGAAACCACATCGAGTGAAGAAATTATGATGTAATCAAAAATTTTGTATGAACCTCGTCTAATATCGTTTTAACATTCTCAAGATGATCGTTTATAATGCCTTTTGTTCTAAGTTCTAGATTTTCTCCCACTTTTTGAGCAGGAAGACATTACTTTTTTAACTAGCCTAGTAACCATCCCCTAATCTTTTGGACTAACCAGGATTAAATTTTTTGATTAAATAGTCGGCCGGATCATCATTGAGGATAAAAAGTTTCGATTTGTAAATACTTTTATTTTACCCTCAACGTTTCTATAGACACTTAAATTTCCTTCTTTCACTAACTAACCACTAGTGAATATGGTAACATCCTATCAAAACGAATATTCTATTCGATTGCATCGTCTGTGTAATACCCTCTCGTCCAGCTGCGTTCTCGGTTTTCGCAACTCTTGTCCGGAAAATTAGTTCGACGATAAGCTGATTTCGTGAAAATTCTCCATGAGATCCGACTCCAAGCGAGCCATAATATTGTCGGACTTAATTAAAATGTTCTCCTCATTCGGCCGGCTTAGACCGTTACGTAAACGAAAACGTGATTATTGGGCATCGAATTCAGTTGCATAAATGCGAGAGGGGTGGAAATGCAACGCGTACGGCTCCGTTATTCTATGCGTAATCACAGGCTTGCGTCCAATTAGCCCTTCCGATTATTTTGTTCCGTTTCTGTAATTATGAAGACTCGTAATCATGTCAAAGTCCAAAACTAGGAAAGGGAATGACTGGTAACTAACCGGTACGGTTGAAATGGCATTTTTTGTTAAGCCCAGTTTCGAATGTACGGGTGAACGTGGAAGGGAAAATGGTGTTATCGTATGGAAGTCTACTCAATTTTTTTCGAAAATAGTTCTGATTGCATTTCTTATGTTTTATTTTAGCATGGTTAAAACAATCAATATTTCAGTCAATCTATCTTCTGGCTCGAATATTCTTCCTTGGAGTATTGATCTGAAATATAATTTTCAGATTGCTTTGTTTCTCCTTTTTCTTATTCACCTTCCTACGAAGGGGGATTTCTTTGACTAGCACTTAAACTATACTTGTTCCAAAAAGTTATTGATCAGTTGCTGTCGTAAGCTGCATACCGCATCACAGAGCCGTAAGCTGAATTCCAACTGACGAACTTCAACTGCTTGTGCTCCCATTATCGAGAAAGAAACCACTTCCTCCAGAAGTGCCAAATCCAACAGAAATAGCAGCACAATATATAAATACATCGAATTCTATAAACAAGCTTTCACCAAGTTCAACATCACCTACATCAAGAATATCAAGACATCGTGCTCCTACTGCACGAGCTGAAAAGCAAATCCAACTCCTATTGCTTAGATAAGAGGAATTCAAGGTTGGAACAAGACAACGGATGCGTGGGAACTGCTGAAGGATTCCATCCCTTACTTCTTATACGGAACTGGATATTGCGTTATTACCAGTACCTCTTTCTTCATGCTCTCAACTTGACAATGGGTATGAAGTACTTTTACAGAACAAGAAGATACGGAAAGGGATGCTTTGTTTCGATTAGAAGCCCAAGTTACCAAAATAATTAGAGATCCGCCGTTCAACCCATAATCATAAAAAAGCTGCAGGCATGATGGTAGGGTCAAATTAATTTGAACATTTAGCTTGTAACTAGGTGTAACTGACGACCACCAAAATTCTATAATCTTACAAATCAATTCGAGAATTTTGGAAAATTTAGGAGCAATAACAAAGGAAACCGAATATCCAAGACAACAGGGGGTTTAAAGTTTAGCTCTTGGAACAACACTACCATCAATCCTTTGGCATTGCTTTGAAATCTTGTCAAACTTCAATGTTACTACTTATAATTTCGCATTGATTCTTATTCTTTTTCTTTCCCTCTTCCTCCACATTCCGTCTGTACTTCTTATTCACCTCCTCCATCTTCCAGCTTCTCTGTTATTTCGTTTGGTTCTTCTTACTTTTCTTCTTATCCTCCCCTGTCGTCTTGTTTTACTCCATGTTTCTGCCTCCTATACCATTATATAGCGAGAGGCAAACTCCCTCCTATACAAGTACATTTATGTTCATATTACACTTGAAATGTATGGCTTGTTTCTGTTAGTTTTTTCCGATGCTTCTTTAGAATTTGTAGGTACCAAAAGCATAGACCTCCACTTTGAAAACCTTCTATTGGTTGCTAAGTTTGGTGGATGAAGTCTGAACCAACTGCTTCATTTTTTTGAATCGGTAAGCAAAACACAGTCAGACGATGCAAGGTTTAATATACAGTCAAATACTAGAATGGCTACAAAAATAGCGATTTATTTTCCAAATTTCCCAGTTATTTTTATTTTATATTCTTGTATACATTGGATTAAAGGTACATTTCCAATATAAATATGTGCAGTTCTTAAATCTGGGATTCAACAATTCTAGGATTTGTTTCATCCATGGCTTAATTTAATATTTGGTATATTCCTCCCCTAATAATATTAACTCATTGTTAGGGGAAAATCAAAACATTATTCAAACTTAGATTGATGATAATGTTAAGTTCATAAGTAAAATAAGTGTGTTTAACATTAGACGATGTACTTCACATGTATGCAAATGGAAAAGAAACAAGTAAAACCGAGAATCTAGAACATCAACCTACATTTCGGAAACTCTTCACGTTCGTATCTGCGTAGTTAGCTTGAACATCCCCATGTACACTCAATTTGTACGTTCGCATACGTACGGCGGGTGCATATTCCGTTTTAATTTAGTTGAGAGAACTAATTACCGGCGTGTTTAGCAATTTGCTCCTACAAACAGGATTTTTGGGGCGTGTGGTTTTGAAGTGGAATGATATATATCCTGCCGCGTGGTCGGGCGAACTGGTAAACAATGGGAAGCGTCGAAGTTGGAATGAAAACTTTATTGTTATTTATGCCGCGAATATCGTCGAGGCGTCCAATCTGCAGGAACTAAAACTGAAACTAAACCTTCGGAATTATTGTGGTATTGTTTACTTTGTTCTACATTGTTTGTTTAGAATACGACGAGCGTTAGGATGCTATGCTAATTACCCTGTTTTCGAATTAAATGGCATATAATACAGTGCAAATTGTGTCGTGTATTGTATGAAGATACTATGTACCTACAACGCTTTGAACGTAATTTGAATAGAATGAGGTTTCGCTGAGACCTCTAATGCTTACTCAATCGAAATTGAAAGAAAATATGTTTAATAAAGGAAACTTTGAGATGTTATGGAAAGCAATAAATATTTCATACGACTACATCAATTATAACGACTTGATTTCGTTTTTAGGTTACAGAACGATGTGACTATAATACAAGTATAAAAAGTATACCCAAGCATTAGTGGACAAACGCAACAAGTCAAACCTGAAAACGGTTGGAAACTAGAAAAAACTGGAAAAGAACAACAGAGAACAAACTTATGGTGGAGCTGAGAGATTTTCAATCTCCTAGATTAAGACAGACGCTGAAGGTAACTTGTTGTCTTCCACTTAGATAGATTTATCATATATATACTATATATATATATATATATATACGAAAGGAAACAGAAATCTAACTGAAATAGAACAAATTTTCTTTGTTGCAAATTTCTCACACTCGCCGATTTAATAATTGGAAAAAATTTGAACGATAAAGAGCGTCCAGGAGGGTCATTTATTCATTCATTCATTTGTAGTTGATCACCAGTGCATTGCCAGAACAGCTGTGCAGCCCTGTTTGTTACTTTAACAAAATATTTGCTCAAATTCAGTTTTGCATCAAGGATTATGGCCATATACTTTACGTAGTTACTCAATTTTAGGTTCTGACGGAGCAACAAATAGATCTTCTCTTATCACCATCTTTCGACAGAAGTCCTGGAGAGTATTTACCGATAGGAATTCTGTTCACGTCATGCTAAAAGAATTGACGCTTCAAATAAAGATGGAAATCACCAAATCTTTGATAATCGATGGCATGTAAATGTCATAACTAAAAATCCCAATCCAGTTAAGTTTCAAGTCAAGTTGAGGTGCGAAAACACTGGAATAAAGACAAGGTAATCCGAAAACCAGTTATGCCAAGAATTTCAGTCTACACACCAAACGATGATTTATTAAACATCATGGAATAATGAAAGAGATAACAGAAACGAATATCAAATTTATTTTAAAAAAGAAGAAAATAGTGAAATTTTAGCAAATAGTAGAAGCTTGAGGACTAAGTTGAGAACTTTAGGAAACAAACGGAAAAAACTTTGCAGAAAAATGCATACCATGACGTACAAGGCACAAAAATTGTGGACAATGAAGGATGGGGGTCACCGTTAAATGTTCAGAAAATGACATCTTATTTTATACTTTGTCTAATAGCGATTAAATATGGAGGATTAGTAATGATCTATTAACTTCTCTATCGACATTGGAAAATTTTAACTCTCCAAGAGATGGTAGCTTCGATAGTATCAGTTTTTCCGCAAAACGACAAAGATAAGATGACCCAAAGATTTCGTTAAATTTGGTACCACACAAATTAAGAGGATATTTGAAAATAACGGCGCTTTGAACAAATTAGGTTTTATTGCAGAATCGACATATCAAATTATCATCCCACCAAACTTCGTGAGCATGAGTTTGAAGTTTCCACGTCTATTATTTCCAGATTTCCTTGAAAAGGTTGATGGAAAAAGTGCAGATTCAAAACAAATTGCTAACTATGAACCACCCTAAGAGGCACTGATAATATAGTACTTCTTGGAGAAGAACAGGTATTAGTTAAAATGAAAGTGGCCGCCAGCAAGATAATCTACTTACGATTAGGAAAACATGTTCTAAAGTAAGAACTGAAAAGAAAGCCAAAAGAGAATCATTTTGGTTTGGCAGAAGTATTGATGTACAAACCACAGTGTAAAAACTTAAAATATCTATCTAATAAGTTTAAGAGAAAGATGTTTAATGTGGGACTGCAGTTTCATAAATTTCGACATAACAATGCCAAACTTGAGCTTACATTAATAGCCATAAGAAGAAACTACGCTAGTGCTACGGAAAGACGGAGAGAAGAATGTTAAATACAAAGGAATTAGGAAGAATGTCTTTCGCTGTGTACTGCTACTTTCACGAGATCTAAATGCTTATTCTAAAAACTTTAGTTACTAGGCCAATTGACTTCTAAGTCTTGATTTGCAATGGTATTTTTATTGAAGCTTCCTTCCGTAATTCTCATGCTGTCTCTCTCATCCGATTTATAGCAAACAAACGCTCACCGCTTACCCCGTGGACAACCGTAAATATTCTGACATATGCAAATTGTGCTTACTTAGTTAGTTTTTAGACATTTTCTTGGTAGCTGCCATCCAGATTTTATTTGATTAATAAATATACTGCTTTGATAACCGTGTTTTTGGATATAGGAACTTTTTAGCGTAGAAAAACAGATCATTAATTCAATCTCAATTTCCAATTTTACATCTTACATTTCAACATTAAACAACACTAAACAAAAGCGGGCGGGAATACAAACTAGTTAATTTATACTTTGATCAGATATTAACAAACAAAGAATCCATATCGAATTCCACCGAGATATACTTGCACCTCTCTCATGTTTTTCAAATGGAAATTTTGAAGCAAAACGCTAAATTTCACTAACCGATATAGTGTGAGCTACATTACGAATTCTTGCACCATTTCTACAGATTACGAGAACACAACCGCATCTAATATTAGAACATCCGGCATTGTACTCAGTTCATAAATTATTAGGTGTTAAGCCGAAAAGGCCAGCTTTCCGAGCAGTTCCAAGCAAACAAAGCTAGGAGAGCTTAGAGTCGGACTAAAGTCAAGGGTGTTGAGAGTACTAGCGCTGGTAATTGTGCCGATATTAATGGAGGCATCTCCTGATAAAGTTGGAGTCTTTAAACTAGGAACTTGTAACGTAAAATTGTCTTTGCTTCGTATAATGATCGCTTACCACGCAACTTAATTATGTATTACAGACAATAATTCCTACGTATCTCCGTACGAGGACGGTAAAATCGAATAGAAGGTAGAAAAGCCAAAATAAGTAAACTAAAAGATCGATAGGATGCAAGTTTAAATCAAAAGAGAATCTTATAGTATATAATAGGGATATTCGGGATATAACCACACATTAGGGCACGTGTAACCGAAATTGCTCCTATTCTTATGATTGCCCCATTCATATACAGATAAGCTCTAAACACACCTTATGGATACGTACCGCTAGCTCATATACAGAACGCGTGTATGTGTGCGTGTGTGTGTGTATAGCCGAACACATGTGGGCTAATATGCGTGCGTTTTGTTTGCAAATTTGATTGTAGCATTATACGGATTGGAATTGGATTCTCAGCCTGAAACTGGCACAATCCAAACGATAATGCCGCGTATGTGTATGTAAATTCGACCGATCCAACTCGGTTTAAACGGTAAATACGAAAATTTTAGTGTGTATTGTCGGCGAAATTATGTAAGCAAATATATACGACGTTAAGAAGCTTAAAATGGAAACTAATCTAAATGGATAGGTAACGTTTATAATAATGATTATCATTATATATTAAATAATGTTGGCGGTGCCGGCAATAGTAGCGGTAAAGCTCTAATACTCTGAATGAGTGCATAGTCTGTAGTTCCAAAGATATTAGCACTAAATATTATAATTATTATTATCATTATTGTTCATTTGTGTTTCGCGGTTTTACCGCTCGTCAGTGCGACTTTGTTAGAAGTAGTTTTCATTTCCAAATAAGCATTGTATATGCTAGTACATTTGATGTTTGTACAGATGAGAATTTACTGAAGAAATTCCCCCAATATGTACTTAACTCTCCTGTTAGATTGAAAAGGATATACGACTCCTGTATTAAGAGATCATTTAATCCATACTACATGTTTTATTAAAAATGAAAATTTAATCCCATATTTTATTTTTATCTAATTTGATTGAATACCTCGTTAATACAATTAATAAATATTATTATGAATCGTTCCATGTGGAACTTCTCATCCTCGATTCGTAAACTGTGGCAACGTTGGCAATTCCTTCTTCCAATATTTTATAACTGTCACGAAAATGCCACTGTTGACGAGCAACTTGTTGGATTCAGGGTACGATGTTCCTTTCGCCAGTTTATGCCATCAAAACCAGCAAAATATGGTTTGAAATTTTGGTTATCGGTGAATTCAAAGGCGGATTACGTCTGGAACATACAGCCATATTTTGGAAAAGCTAAAAATGCAAAGTCTGAACAAAACCAAGAACAACACGTTGTACTGGAGTTGACGGAATGCTTGAAAGAGCAAAATATACCAGGCGACAACTTCTTTTCCAGTTTCGATTTGGTAAAATAATTACTTGAAAGAAAACTTACATATGTAGGAACAGTACGTAAAGATAAAACATTCATTCCTCCGAAATTGCTGAATGTAAAAACTGCCATTGTATAAGTCAACATATACTTTCTGTGACATTGCGACATCAGTATCATACATCAACCACAAAAAGAAAGTAACGATATTGATTAGTACAATGCACAGAACAGCTGAAATTGATGAGAGTGGATCGAAGAAGAAAACGGAGATTGTTTCTTATTATAATTCGACGAAAAGTATGCTATTTTGTTTTTCGTCTATAGTTTCTTGTTTCGTCTCTCACAGGAGGCATGACTGCTGACCAATTGATTGGCTCCTACACCACAAAACGGAAAACAAATCGATGGTGGAACATTGTGTTTGCAAACGTGCTAGATATATTGGCTTTGAACGCATATATACTTTTTCCTGAGATCGATGTTTCATGGGCACCAGCTGATCGAAATTGCACGAGTTTTAGCGGAAACTATCACCTTTTCTGGTTAAGGCGCATATGATGAAATGGAGTAGATTAACTCAACAATAGTTCTCGGCACAACTATTGCTGAAATACAAACATGATCTTCAATTTCAACGAGTTCTTCAAGTAATGCTACTTCTAAATCGGAGGCTAGAAAGCGTGGAATTTGTAGTTGTTGTAAGTCTAAATCTGACATCAAATGCTCCATTTGCGGCAAGTGTATTTGCAAAACTAACCGAAATATATTTTGTTCAGCATGTTATGAAGAAAACTATGTACCTATAAGTAAATAAGCGCAAAAATCTTACTATTTTGATTTCAATCAGATAAAAATATATACTCGACCAAATGGACCCTAATTCAAGGTAAGTAAGTTTTTATTTTATTCACTCCGGCTTTATGTCAGACACTTGAAATTGTGGATATAACATTGTAAAAGAAAGAGAACACGTGGGCCGAAATCCCAAAGCAATATATAATAACTGTTTAAAAGTTACAAAGATAACGAGCAAAGTATTGGACCAAAAGGGGCTTAATCTAACACCAGGCTTAAATGCGCATTCCTGCAGCTCTTTTCTCACAATAGGTTAGTCGAAAAGCGCAGCTGCAGCTACTGCAGGGGTGTGTGGCAACTTAGTTGTCCGATCCTATCGCAGTAAATAGCTGCAAAAATACAGTACAAATGAATTCTCATAATTGCAAACATCATCATTATTGTTATTACTTCCTACAACGGGCATTACTATTACTTCATTAATTTCCAATGAAATGTTAGCTTTTTCTACATTTATCTTTTTACATTTAATTTTCCTCACTTCAAATCAACCATTAAGAAAAATCCCGTTTCCAAACTCATATCTTAAGCATCAAAGCTGTTCGGTTTTTGGTGGAAACGCGTTAAGCAACCGACGAAAGCGGAGAAGCGTTGCGAAAGACGACGATGACTTTCTCATCATGGCAATCGCATCACCGTCAAAACACGCTTTGTCTTATAAGGACTCGACGTTCACCTTCGTACGTTCGGTTCAATATATCATGCCGGGAGAGCGATTCCATTCGACGCCTAATATTTGATCAATTATCGCGCGTTACAAGGGAAAGAAGCCGCCGATGCGGAAACTCGAGCGCCCGTTCTCGCCTGTCGACGGTGTCCTTCCGTGCAAAATAAATGACGTGGTAAGGATAAGATGTCGCGAGGCGTACATATTAATAAAATAAATTGTATTTTTGCATTTCGAAATAATACCGCGCCGCGCAAAACGTGGACTTTTATTCATTAATAAAAATGCTAGCGACAGGTTTACGTAACACGCACGTATATACGAGGAAAGACGTTGAAATTGACTGAGGTGTATTTACATAAATGAAAGGATTTTTATGTGTGAAATTCTCTGGTCCTGAAGTACGGTAGGCATATATTTTGAAAGAGAAACTTCATTTTCCGCAAGAAATAGACAGGAATATTGTAATAGAGGTGATAACTTTTACATCATCAAATTAGTTTCTAAACCCACGTTAATTCGCACAGCTACCAAGCCTCCTATTCTATGGGATTTTAATACGAAAAATTGATTTGGAAGGATTGTAAATCAATAACGAATTAACGAACACTATTCAACATAGCTACAACGTAAAGAACACACCGATTTTCAGGAAAACGTATGTTTCTGAGTTTTATTTGACGTTAGATTGCAATTTACGCGACATATTGACTCCATCTCCTCATCGGCCTCCAAAGCGTTAGGCTTTTCCATTTGTTCTTGCAAGCAGATTACAAACACTAACGCAATAAAATCTGCATAATTTGCGTTTGTCCGATGTAAACTGGAGCACGCTTCTAGTGCGCGGTTTCCATATTACCTTTACCCAAATTTAGCATTTGAACAAATTAAGAAGAAATTCCTTAAATATTTATCTTTTAAAATAGATGGAGTTTATCCCGACAGATGTACTAAATACCAGAGTTTACTTCTTAGATACAACTTCATTTCTCTCACTAATAGAGGAGACAACAACAGCGCGAATTTTCTTCATAAACTGCTTACCAATAGAATGGAGCCTTCCGGTCTTCTATCGCTAATTAATTTTACTGTACCTGCTCGCAATACTAGACACTTTAACACTTTTCATCATCCCAGAGCTAACACAATATCACATCGGTGAACTGCTCATCGCACGATTATTTTATAATAAAATCGGTGACACGTCTTTCGCTAGCACGAGGCAAGCATTTTCAACAACCGTATAAACCGAAGTGATATTGTGATATTGTGTCAGTAAATTACACCACAGTCCTTGCAATCCCCTTCATCCCAGAACTAAGACAAACATACTGCTGAAGGCGCCAATAACACATATTTTGAGGACTGGAAATAGACTTGAAATTGATCCGTTCTCTTCATAAGCATTGACACCATCGAATAACATTTAAGTTTACACTTTGTGTCTCCCTGTACTATATTTAATCTATTGCACCCTATGTGAATGGTGTGCATATTCATTTTGTCTTTTTTGCCCTATAAGTGGCTCATGGGCCGTTGGGCAATATATAAATTATTATCATTATTTTTATTATTATTAGTAACTGCAAGCATAAGGTACCAACTAGAGGAGAATGACTGGACATTTTATAGTAAATTTCATCCCTTCCCCCTTGAGACTATCTAAAGAACGAGAATGTTATTGACCATTACATCTACCAAAAAGTCAGCTTGATGAGCTTTTTCTGTTCTTGCAGTGTGGTGGTTCTGACAAACACATCCTATACGTTTGCCAAAGGTCGTGTGTAATCCTATACGTTACCTTCAGCGCTATCTTTCACTGCGTTGTGTAGAAAAATGATCTTCGAGAAAGCCCTCTTTTTTCCGATGTTTTACAAAGATTGGAAATAATCATCGCACAACATTCTCGAACAATTTGTATCTGCAAGTTCCGTTTCAGCATGACAACAACTGCAACAAAGCGCATATAGGGAATATTTACAGTCTAAATTTAATGTTTGTTTTCTTCTAAATTTCGAAATCTCATTTTTAAATTCTAAATTCCCCTTTGGCTGTATATCAAACGCTTTATATATCGCTCTTGTTACTGCGTTACTACATGACCTTGGTTTAACCAATAGAATCACGTGGACTTATCTGTATTCTGGCACGTTGGACTAAATTACGACACTTGAAACGTTTTCGACGTAACCATAGCATGTATCTACCTTCTTTCATGTATTTCAACTTTCCCTCAAACCCATTTTTGTTAGCAGGAAATTGGTTAAACTATTATGTATAAAATATACGTATAATGACAAGGACCGCCTTAAGGAATGCGTTACAGGCAACCCGAAAGACAAAACAACCACGGAACAACGGTCAGGAATTTTTAAAATTGAGTGGAGCGAGTGTTACGAAGCATACATAGGACAGTCCCGGTGCGCAACAGCTATACAATTGAAAGAACAAGTAGTACACTACCACTGCGGGAAAATAGAGGCGCATCTAGTGTGGCAAAACACATGAACAACATAAGTCACCGCTTTCGTGCCAGTAAATTAATACTAATAACGTGTGAATTCGTCGCTAGAATTAAATCTGTACGAAGCAATCCATACACGTGTAAACAGGTACCTTTTGGACAAAGGTGGTGGCTCGTCGATCATTCGATGTTGATTACGGTTTGATAAAAGAGTATATGACGTATTATCATGACATAGTGTAAGCCGGTCTTTATCTGCACTTACGTGCAAGGCGCAACATTTAAATTCGGAGAAGTAAGGGCCTCAGTCCGGTTTACACTACTTAATGATAACACGTCATCCACTCTTATATCAAACTTTAGTGTTGATATATCTACTATAACGGAGTGTACCTGATATACCGTGTTACAGAGGTCAGTGGTTTACTTTTCGATATCTTACTTAAGTTGACTAGAAGCTAATACAAACAAAGAGATGTAATATCGTTAGCATCAAACGACCGGTTTTATGTGTTCACGTCACATGTGATCTTTCTCAGAATCATATTCTTTCCATTTTTTATTAAGAAGTAGCTAGAGAAAGACGTTCCGAATAGAAGAGAAAGTTCAATTTGCATGAATATAATCGAAGCATTTGCAGTTCATTTGCTAAGGTGCGGTTTGGAGATAACGGCCTCGTTGCTAGCAAAACAGTCCTTGTAATCATTATCAAGTTATCAACGTATTGGAATCTGATGTACCTCATGAACCTGAAATAGATGAAGTTTGAGCACACAAAATTCAATGGAGTAATGACTATCCACTTTATGGAAAAGAAGACCAAACATTTACTTTCTCAAGTCTTTCAAATATCACATTCTCGAGCATCTTTTATTTATCTTGAGGCCAGATCTAATTAGGCGCTATCAGAAAAAGAGGGTTTCTACGCCGAAGAAACATCAATTCGAATTAACTATTATTTACGTTAAACCCGTAAAAGCACCAATAAAACCGGAAGCATAACTAATGTTAACTACCTAACTAGATCGTTACGGCATTTCATTAGAATTACTGCAACCAATTCCCGAAAGCGAAAAATACAGCACCAACAAACAATATAAAAGTTACGATGCAATATCAAGGACCCAAATGGATCGTAAAGTTGGGACTGTTAATTAGAAATTGTTGGCCGCATGCACGCGAATGGAAAAGCCGTTTTGCCAGTAACGTCGGTGCAATACTACGTTGTATCTATTATAGTGCATACGAGGACTGTTCTGTTACCAATGAGCGTACTAAAGCAATGCTCAATGTATTGACGAAACACGTTTATTTATAATTTATAATTTTTGTATCCGTGAAAACCAATTTCTAAAACATTTCTTCCAATCCAGCGTTGGATGATGTATTTTATTTTTAAAGCCATCCACCTGTTCTTCAGCCGATATAAAATGTAAGGCCTGTAACTTATCCTCTGCATGTGGCAACAAAACGAAACCAGGTGCTAGCTTTGGACTATGTGGTGAACGACCCATCACTTCAATGTTTTGGGTATGCGAATACTGAATCATTTCGTAAACACTTTAGAGAACTAGGGATAAACAAACTGTAGTGAACAATTCGACATTATCAGTACGGCAATCTTCAAGTGCTACGTTGAAGACTTGTATAGTGATTCCTAAAAAGGTGGCAACCATCTGTTTGTTTTGAATTTTTGCTTGGGAGAATCATACCTGAAGGCCCAAACTGTCAACTGCTGCCTTTCTTCGTAATCATAATAATGTGTCGCTATTTCATCATCTCTAATATGATAACATATGATATACACAAGATGTGACTACATGTTATCAAAGCGATTTAATGTAGATCTGCACCATTTCGCATGTTTCAACTGGAGTCTAATTGTGGAGAATCCACTGGGAAAAAGATTAAGTACGTTCAAATGGTTAGACCTGCTGGAATACTCCATACAGTAATACGTCGATCCTGTTCGATCATACTCTGAATTAACACAATATTTTCTTCTGTAATCGCCGTCTTTAGCTTAGGGATTCGAACGCTTCAAGGAAAGTCCAGCACAAAATTCTTTGTACCACCACTTTCCGATAACCAAGATATACGATTTATAACAAAACATTCCAATGATATCCTCAAAGTATTGCGTACGACTTAAGGGGTAACACCACTGCAAATTTTTCAGAGAATCCATTTTCTTTCTTACCTTAATAGATACTTTGATCCTTGTAGAATATGGGGCCAAAAGTTTGTTACCTAAAACAATTTTTTTTTTTCTTAAAATTTCGAGCTCTCTCCCAAGCGCGCCAAATAAATACCAGCTGAGAAACTACAGCCTACAGTCTTAGCTCGTGATTTCTAACCCCCTTAATAGACTAAACAGATATTATTAGAAAGTGTTTATGTTCACTTAGAAGCATTTCTGCGTTTAGTTCTGGAGTGAAAAGTACGTTAGTGTACATATACAAAAAGGACATAATTTCCTCGCTTGAAATCACGATGTGTGTGTGTAGTGCTGAGTTTTCACAGTTTATTAGTAATTTTAGAGTACTTATAAGTTACACTTCCGTTACTACCCGACACTTCACGGTCAAACGGGTTTCAGGATTAAGTAAGTAAGTATAAGTTACACTGAATGACGAGAAAATATACTCGGTCCAGAAAGGTACGAAGAAATTGTATCCGACGCCGCATCAGAGCAATGCCTCATCGAGACGACTGTTGAATAGATTTGAGGCTGAAAAAATTCGGCAAATGTCAATGCTTCTGCCCCTTTACGCGGAGCTGAACCAAGATGAGTTCCTAAATCCATTGTTGAGAGGCCACACGCAAAATAGCAACGTAAGTTTCAATGCTACTGTTTGGAATTTGGCTCCAAAATTTTACTAGGTGGCAAAAGAGTCTTAAATATAGCGACTGATATTGCTGTGTGCAATTTCAATGACAATGACAAATATTCCACGAATCATGAAAGTTTTGGATGTGGATATTGGAGGCCAATCATACAAGTTTTGTTTTCGCGCCGATGCTAAGCGGATCAAGCACGCCGAACTGTCTTTGACACGATGCGGCAAAAGAGGCACGGTCTAACATACAATCTTCGAGGAACGAGAATAAGGAAGAATATTTGAACTTAGAAGGGCATCTGTAAGGTCCTGCGATAGCAGATTACAGTCGAATTTTTCATTTCTTCATGTCTATAACACATTTCAAAACTTTAAACGCGTTTTTTCGAAACACGATTTTTCATACCGGCACGCAGCACAACTCCACAATTTTCATTCTATTCATTCAATTCTTTTACCATGTCTTTAGAATAACAGTGTGAAGTGAAATACGTACGAGATTTTCGACATTATTTATTAACAAATGATTATATTTTTTCTTGTCGAAAATTGAATTTCTTGCTTCAAATACTCGTCAATCACACAAAAATCAATGTTTCTAGGATCCCCTACGTATTTCACCAGCTATAGGCATGTACATTAGGTCAATTTTCTTTTATTATTCCCGATTCAAATTCACACCAGCCCCAAATTCAACATGCGTTGCGAGAAAGGCTGTGGTGACGCCATTTATTAATATTTATCGATGATAATTTTTTGTTTAATACTTAAACGTACATATGCTTAATAACTTCCCCCAATACGATTATCGTGTTACCTGTCTTCCCATGCAACCAATTGAAAAAATTGTAAAAATCGCAGCTCCCTAAAGCTGTTTGCTTAACTCCATGATTTCTTATTCAAAGGATCATTTTAAACCTATATATTTTAAAAATATTCATTTATATTTGTCGACTATCATGTTCATTAAACAACAACAATAACAACCAGCTTAGAATGTTAGAAAAAGATTGTTCAAAAATATCATGGACTGAGAGAAATGTTCGGCGGAAACAGGATATTCATCGTACCTTAAATTTAAAAACAAGGAGTGACGTTATGTGGCCACCACCACTAAATACTTAAAACTACATTTGAGTAATATGTATTAAAGCTTTCATACAGACGCCGCCGTGCTAATTAATAAGCTTAATAAATAGTTTCAGCGCAAAACTTCTTCGTAGATCGTCAACTACGAGCAGCAAGTACGTCACGATATCTCTTCGGTTTCTGGAAAGCTGTGTCGCTTCGGTAATTAATTATGCTAGAATCTACGTATCGGGTAAGGTAGAAAACTTCGTTGTTAAACCTAAATGAAAGTCATCTTACACGTGACGTTTCCAAAAGGTATATGGAGAGTAATCTTCAACATAGAAACTATTCGCAAACGTCACCAGAAATCCGATGAAAAAATCCAAGCACAGGCCGTTGTTTTAGTCGAAACGACGCGACGTAGTTAGCTTCAAGTTAATACTACAGCGATGTATGTGAGTCTGGCAGTGCCAGTGAGATAATTGTTCAGTCATTCTTTCATGCTATTTTGGTCGTTTAAATTAGCTGGTGCGATTGAAAATCGCACCGACTGTGAACTGCGTGTTGTTATCCGATTTCTGTCTCAAGGAATATAAAGACTGCTGTAGTTTATCGTGAACTTTGTTCCGTTTATGGCAAAAACATCATGAGTGTTGTTAGAAGATGGCGCCGTAGGTTTCAAGAGGGATAATGAACGAAGTGGAAGGCTAACTGTCCTCCCTGCAGCTCTGATTTGGTTCCTATTTCTTTTCTAACATAAAGAAATGCCTTGGCTCACAACAGTTTGAGAGCGATGAAGAGCTGCAGGACAGTGTTACAGCATGGCTTAATTCACAGACGCCAGAGTTCTATGAAGAGGGCATTATGAAACTGGTTTATTGCTATTGCAAATGTCTCAATCCTAGTGGTAAATATATAGAAAAATAGTTGCAGTTTTAAGTTGTATATAATAAAGGCTTCTTCATGTATTGGTGTTTCTTTTAATACCCAAATGGAACTTACTTTACCAATCGCCCTCCTTTTTCCAGTGTATGGGAATATCTTGCACTTAATAACAACTTAAAAAGTACTAAAGTTATGATATTTTCATTCCTAGTTAAAAGCGACACAGACCAAGAAAACTTACGATAGCGCCAGAATCTGGAGAAAGTTTCATGCTGGAAATGGTAAAGAATGAGAAAGACTTATGCGTAGGCGGAATATGTTAATACACAACAACAAGAGCGAGTACAGCCCCGCGTTTCATTCAATTCGGTTCAACAGGGGTGACATCGCCTTTCAGTCCGAAAGATCATTATTTCCGAATGGAAGAAAGATTTTGTATCGTTAAGCCTCTTCTGTTTTCGTTGCGCATAATTTAATTGTACATTTCGAATACGTTCCCGAAATCCGCTTACTTTTAAATTGACTTTTCGATGGAAATCTCTATTGTGTACCTTCCACGGAGAAAATGCATATTACGATGTAACTTTTAAGCTTGCAAGCAGTTCAGAATCAATAATAAGAACAAAATCGCTTTAGACTCTATACTCGTCATACATAATCCGCTGCATTTGGATCCTACCTATTAAACTTGAAATGGTGGAAAATCTGATAGGTATGCGTCGTTCTATAAACAAATTTATAGGATGTTCGTGCCTATTTCAAAATAAACACCGATCATCTTATGCGATTTTCCGAAAATTTTCGATTCGTACGGATTCTGTCGGTGATTCCCGTCACACATTCTTTGTGTAATTGAATTTTTCCCTTTGTCCTGCGAATTGCAATTACGTACTGAGGTGACAATAAAATCGTTTGAAAACTCCACTTCGAATCTCTACCAAGAGGATTTCTCTCGAGTATCCACATCGAACTTATTGACGTTAAAGGAAGATTTAGTGCATTCGCCTTTCCGAACGAATAGCTTTTAGTTGGAAACACATTCGAGGAGGTCGTAAAGTCCGAGCAATTAGCAACCTAATCAAACCTTTCCCTGTCTTTAAAATACGCAAAGACATACAATAGTGGCTCGAATGTAAAAGAATTGAGAAAGAAAAAACAATATGCCCCAATCACGAAATGAGTTTGTGCTTATCTAACTATGTCGGGAAAAAATCGTAACAATTATTTTACTGATTAGCATTTTAGTGCTGATAATAAATAAAGTAATAATAATGATGATGGTAACGGTAATCAAAACTTAAAGTATTTAGGAATCTTCGTCCAAGTCATAAGTTTGGACCATTTTTTATTTCTTATCAAATTGTTTAACTGATGATATCCTAATCGAAACGCTGGATTACAACAACTTTGAAAATTAAAAATTTACCTACTTATTAATTTAAAGAGATCAGCACCTAACCAAACGACATCACGCTCTGTCGGAAATTGCAACGCTCAAAGCTACCCAAAAAGGAATAGGAGTATGTACCTACAACCGCATTGACAATGCACTCAGAAGTTATTCCAAGTACGTAGTTACCTACTTCCAAAGAACATCAGTAGGCGTGAAGTTAATACGTGAAAGTTTGAGGAAAGATGTATTTACTCCATTTATCCGAGTTACCGACAAAGGTCGACAACGTACGTACTAAGTTCTTGCTTCAAAGTGCACTACGTTTAATTAGCGTCGAGCGCACGAAGCCGTCGTGTAAGCCGGAGGAAACGAAATAGTTTTGATTTAAGAAGATTTTCGTAAAGACGGATCCTGTTTTGTGGATTCGTTGTTAATCCGGAGTCCAAAGTTCTTACATCCGGTGTATGGTAGCTGTTTTATTGTAATGCGATTCATTTACGTAACTTTCCTAGATTGTTGAAAGAGAAATTGTGTTCGCTTGAATGGGGTAACAACGGAGAGGAAATGGAAGTAGATTCTAATTTCATGCTATTCCTATCTCACTGCTGAGAAAATACTCGTTAAAAACTGCTGCTTTAAATATCTCCCAAAAAGCAGATTCAATGTACTACAATGTGAATGTATTGAATTTGCAACTTCAGCATGCAAGTTTTACCATTTCTTAGATTTGGTGTTTAAAACGAGGGACTTGGAGAGTCACGTTGTTTGTTCGTAACGATTGTTGTAGTGAAGAAAGTTTTGCTTATACGTTCTGACAATGAATAACACGAATTTCGAGCAACGGCGGGCGGCGTGCGATCAGATTTTGCTTCAGACTTGGAAGGAAGAAAGTCGATTGAAGATGAGCCTTGCAGCGAAAGGCCTTCTGTTTCAGAAAACGGTGCAAAGGATTTTGTGCACTCAGATCGATTGATAGTCAGAGTGATCGGAGCATAGTTGAATCTAAATCACACCACCGTTCATCAGATTTTGACCAATGAATTGGGAATGAGAAAAGGCTGCTCAAAAATGGTTCTGAGAAACCTTACGCATGACCAAAGGACATGAGGAGGGACAGGTGCGTTGACCTTTTTGAAATCCATTAAAGATGATCCCCATTTTCTGGAACTTGTCATTATCGGTGACTTGGCTATTTGGGAACGATAACAAGAGCATGAAATGGCACACTCTATGCTCTCCAAGGCCAAAAGAAACAAGAATGAGCGAGCCGAACATCAAAAGCATGCTGTTTTGGTTTTCTTTGTTATGGCCACGAAATCGTTCACAAACCGTTTGTTCCTCAAGGGGTTATCCAACACTTTTACCATAAATTTCTTGAAAGACTCGGAAAGAGGGTTATGGAGTGTGGGACCAAACATCAAAGAGGACTGGGTGTTGCATCACAACAATGCCCGTTTTTACACACCAATTTCGGCCTCTTTATTCGTCCGACTTTCAGTCTTTGTAACCTTTTCCTCTTCTCGAGTTTGAAACAACACCTCAAGTGACGTCGTTTTGGGGCACTTGACAACGTTCAAGCGGTTATAACCAACCAGCTGAAGGCTATTGACAATGTTGTAATGGTATTAATGGAATACAATAAGTGAAAAAAATTGTCTAATTAGTTTATTTATACACCTCATAAAATGTTCCCAGATAAATAAGCATAACGTTCAACTTCACAAACTTACATACAAACAGCATTCAGTTTTAGTACTGTAGAAACAAAGACCCATGTAGATAAACATGCACGGTAATACCACAGAGATTTCAGCTTTGAGCTTAAAATTCCATTAAAGCTGTAAATTCCAATTAACAATTACGCTAGCTAGAATTAAATGAAGCAGTTTAGTTTAATAGTAAACCGTAAATTGAAAATCAACGCGTAGTCCACGTTACGTCAGTGTCGTTTCACCAGATTTTAATTTACGCTTAAGATACACGTGAGGAATATAATGCTTCGCGCAAGTTACGTATAATTCAGTTAATGTGTTATGTAGCAATCCATTTTAGCGTCCATTAACGGTTTTCGTCACCTTAATGGTACCGAAATTGTTATTAAACTTTAAAGACTGCTGTAAGAACACGTTTACGAGGAAATGAGATGGTTTAGATGGTTGTCTTTTATCCTTCCGATATTTCTGAAACTATTTAAGCTTTTTACTTCTCAAATCTTTGATATTTTCCGAGTAATTCATTTCTACCAAGATTCAGTTTCTGTTATCAGCAGTTCTTTTGGTATTTGGGTATGCAGATATTGACAAGTTCAAAACGAAAGGATCTGAAGAACTTGGGATGTAAAACAATCACGTAAACCGTAGAGACTGGTCCTCAGCAATTAAACTTCAATATACTCTAGAGCGAATGGTATAAGAGATTGAAAATGAAAATATATTTATAGTTTTCTTATTCTGGCTTTCAACGTCCATAACTTCCTAATTTTTTTGGATAGCATGTCTAAACCCAGAAGTGGTCCAAATTAAGCTCGCGAAACAATTATATCTGGCCCGCGAGAAATCGTTCAATGTCGAGATTCTTTTTAAGATTCTTCAAATGACTGTTTAGAATGGAAATATATGAACAACGCAAAATAATTTAATGAATATTTCAACCAGAAAAATTTTAAATAAAAAAGAAATAGTAGCAATGACTCTAATAGACATTACATGTAATTTTATTTGTTTGTTTTTTCTCTCCGCGCTGCCAAGTCATCGGTAATTTTCTACGCGGCTCTTATGCAGCACAAAGTCTTTGAGATTATAGTTTTGAGACTTAAAATAGTATAACGATAATAAAGAAAAACAAAGGAAAACTAACCTCACTGATAAATATACAGATTGGGACTTGTTTAGATATAAGCTAGACAATTTAATTTAATTGATCTGAAGGTGAAACTAAGCACTCCGGAGTACTTGGAATTACAGATGAAAATCTATATAGAAAATCTACGTACAGCCGCCAGTGAAGCCACTCCCATTCCAAAAGAGAGAGCAGAACAAGAAGTTAGCTATTCACTGTAATTCAGGGATCTAATCAAAAAACGAAGGAAAGTTAGACTCACTTGGCATAGATTCAGAAATCATGAGTACAACAAGACCTTTAATCAAGTAAGCAACACATTAAACAAACTAAACAAAAAGTTTAGGCAGAGGTGCATCCCTGTGGAAGGCAGCACGCAGAGTTAAAAGACCTCTTGTTCAAATACCACCAATCAAGAATAAGCAAGATCAATAGATAAGAGGAAACAAAGACAAGGCTAAATTGTTCGCGCAAGACTTTACGGAAGTATTCCAGCTTCATGATAGTTCGCCTAAAATGACCATAATTCCTGAAAATTGACCATATGAGCCGTTGAAGTTAATAATTCCAATGGAAATGACCAAAGAAATTGACAAAAATATTAACCCAACGAAGGCTCGTGGATACGATAAAATCTCTCCCAGACTCTTCAAAGGGCTCCCTAAGAAAGCAGTCGTTATGGTAACATACCTATTTAATGCTTGCCTGCGGCTCCACTATGTAAAGAGTTGCTTTAAGATGGCTCTAATAATTATGATCCAGAAGCCTAATAAACCGTTAAAGCAAGTCACATCACATAGATTCATATTATTGTTCGAAAAGCTCTCCCTGAGACTTCTCAAATCATTTGTTAGCATTCCTAATTTCCAGTTTGGGATCAAGAATAACCATTCAACAATCCACCAAGTACATCGAGTGACAACAATAATTGAACGAGCGTTTGAAGTAAAGAAATTTTTGGAGATCTCCTAAGCATTCGACCGGGTTTGCCATCAAAGTCTTATTCACAAGCTGAGCAAATTGCTGCCACAAAACTACTCTGAACTGCTTGTATCATATCTTTCTGACGGGAAGGTCAGAGTTTCATATGAAGAAGGCTACTCCAGATTTTACCCAACTTCCTTTTTGGTTGCATTGTTGCAATACCTTTCTAGCAGAATTTAGTTTTAGTTTAGTTTAAGCAGTTTAGGCATTTGTAAATCTGTATTAACTTATTTTAATCATTCAAGGTTACAAAGGGTTGCTAAACTTCGTCTTGTGATTTCCAACTTAATTTGTTTTACTTTCTAACTTTGTACTTCTGTTGTCCTCGCTTACAAGATTAGGAAATAAAGTTTACCATTGTTCTTATTATTTAAATAGGAGTACCGCAGGATATCCTTGCTCCCCTACTGTACCTGCTATTTACTGCCAACATCCTAAAAGAAAATAATACTTTCATCAGAATCTTTGCCGATTACACCACTGTTATGGCGATAGATATCTTTTAAACCAAAAGAAACGAAAAATTTCAACATGACTTAGACAAGGTTAGTCGTTGGATATTGTACTGGAAAATCGAAATCAATGAGTCAAAGTCAGTCCATGTCACATTCACAAAAAGAGCAATCATAATATCTACCTCAATGGGGTCCTTAAACACCATTAAACACGAAAGAAAACAATGATACGAATATTGAAGTGATCTAACTACTTTACACTGATCTAGACCCAACACGTCTTAGGCACATTAAACCCTATGAACTGATTTGATTGGATTAATTATATATGATTACTAATTTTGTTTATTTGTTAAATTTGAATGCTGTTGTAAATATTTTGGGAGCCATACGGTGGTGTAGTAAACCCACATAAGTTTTGTTGCTTACTTAAATACTCATATTGAAGATTGTAATAACCCAATAAAGTTATTTTAAAAAAGAAATAATAATAAACTGTCATGATACGTTTCGACTTGCGCCATTTTCAAATGATACAAACGTTGCCCTTATTGATCGATATTGCAAGTTCTCAACTTTATACTTTATTGTTTCGACATTTTGCGACATTTACACCCCATTTCCTAAAATTGCATTTTCCCCCAAGGTGTAATGGGATTTTAATATCCCTCGCGTGATAAAAGATATTACAATCTTCCAGAGAGAAATCCCATTCTCCGACGATATATGTTGTTTCGAAAAGTGCTTCGAATTTTTTAGTAATCTCGAAACTCGCACTCTCTTGATGCATTCGACGGGAAGTAGACCGTATTTCCCCGTAAGAGGGTATGTGAATGAACGCTCTGATGAAAACGTACCGATCGATGCGCGATGTAGCTGTTACCTATCTGCGGTCGTGTTATTTCAAAATAAAACGATGAAAGGTTCTACAATATATTTGCAGAATATGCGTTCTGAGGTTAGTAATGATGTAAATATTTTCCGTGTTCAATACTCTTAGCACATAGCACTAATTGATTTTTATATCCTCTAAAATCTAAAAATATGTATTATTCAGGACAGATAGAAAAAGATACTTGAAATGCAATTCCTAGATAGGGGGAAACATTGAAACCAGCTAGAAAACGGAATGACTAAATCTAATCGAACTATTCGATATCTTTGGAACACACTCTTTATTCCATACAACCAATATAGTCCTGTGACCCCAAGCTTCCAACGTCTTCACTATCCTCCTCCAATTCCAGCAGTGCTGGGCTTCTCGTGGATGGAGATGTGGGAGTGATCTTCCTTAACCATCTGTGGCCATTTGTTGAGTCGTCTTTTGATTGTGCCTTTCCCTCCAATTCAAGCTCTCTTTGCCCATCTACCTTTTGCCATTCTTGCTAGGAGTGCTCTGAGCTCTGACTATCTGGATTATCAGTGCCCTGTTGTATACTTCCGTTATTTTCGTGTTTGTTTGCCTTCTCCACTCTTGCTTTCCTATCCTCACCCCACCAAAATGTTTTCCTTAGAATCTTTATTTCCCATACTTCAAAACTGTCTTTTTCCTTCTTGTTCATAATCCACGTTCCACGGCCGTACGTAACTGTTGGTCGTATTACTGTTTGATATATTCAATATTTAGCAGCCATCGATATGTTTTTAGCTCGAAGTATCCCTGTTAGCATTCCTGCAGAAATTGTTGCCTTGGCTATTCTTTGTCTTATCTCCTGCGCCTCATCTCCTTTACTTGTCAATAACATTCCCACATATTTTACTTTGTCAGCCTCTTCAACTGTACATGCTTCACTGTTTCTGTATATTATGCTTAAATTAATCTCCTCTCTCATTTCATTATTTTTCTTGATCGTATAATTTGTTTTGTCTTGGTTTATCTATAGTCCATACTATTTCGATTTTTCTTCCAGTAATTTAGTAGTAGTCGTTGTAGTAGTCCCGTAGTTCTTTTTGATCTTTGTATTTATCAAAACTAAATCATCGACATAAACCATACATTGATGTATGTTCCTGTATATCAAACCCTTCGTTTTTATTTCACTTTCCCTTAAAACCATCTGCAATACTAAGTTAAATAGGACAACGGGTCTGCTTGCCTGAGTCTTTGCTTAACAGCAAATTCCCTCGAGGCACCTCCCCTTCCAACAAGACTCTATTATATGTGTTTTCTAATGTTATTGCCACCGGCTTTTTTAATTTGTAGGGTACCTTTAGCTTTTGCATGGCTTTGGATAAGAAACACCTTTTTATAGAGTCGTATGCATGGTTATAATCGATGAAAAATATATGTGTAGAATTAAATTTTGTTTGTAGGCATTCAGCTGGAATTATTTCATTCTAAATATCCAGTCTACCATGGATATTCCTTCTCTGAAGCCGCTCTGGTACTCTCCAACCACTCTACCCAAATAAATTTCTGAACAACGCTTTAGTTTACTCACCAGCATATTACATATACGTCATTTTTAGAAGAGCAAGTCGTCAATAAAGTTAGTGCATTGTTTCTTATCTAATTTCTTGTATATTGGACAGATTAACGCTTTACGTCTGCGGGCATCACTTCAGTCCTCCATGCGGTTGTAATTAGTCTACCTATACCCCCCTCCCGCCCAATTTCTTTATCCCCATATTTAAACACTTCTGTACATATGTATATCATCCCCTCGGCTGCTATTATTCTTTTGTTTGTTTATGCACTCTTCGATCTCTTGTTGCGTTGGTACGTCAAGTATCGTACATTTCTTTCATTCATTTTATCCCCATTGCCTGATTTTATCAGTTGTTGTCACGTATTTCTGAAAATGTGACTGCTTTACTTTAGATTGTTATCCAGTATACACATTTTATAAAGGGGAAAAGAAACGTATGCACAGTCAAACCTTCTCCTAGAGGGATATTAAATGCCTTTAGGAAACTCCCAAAATATGCTGAACGTTGTTATTTGATCTCCAAGGTCCTTAAATCGTTTTAATAGCCCGAAGTAGGGACTTGCTTTCCAAGAAGGATTCCTGAAATCGGGCATAAGTGATAGCCAATAGGACCACCGAGCCCGTAAATTATCCAGCAACCGGTCACCTTATACTTTATGTTCTGCTTTAAATCTTCTATGGGTGGTTCAGATTTTAGTGTAGCAAGTAAATTATGTGTTATCAAGGGAGACCGCCGTGGCGAAGGAATTCCTTGAAAGATCACTGATTCCTACTTAATTTAGTACTGAGAATCAATTTCTCGAAAGGGAAAGTTTAAATATGATTTACGAAATTTTTAAATTTTGTAACTTGAATTGAATCGATGAAATACTAGACTAGGATAATTTTTGAGTTTGTCGAATAAAATGTGCAATGTGATTGAAAATATGTTAATTATACCTGTTAATTGTAATTGGAAGTGAAATGTGTATTCCGTAACTATATTGAGTGTCCTCAAATTATTACGAAATGATACAATTACATATACCAAAGCATCTATTCGTATGTTTTTTTACAGGATAATACGCTCGACTTCCTGTCAAATGCATCAAGCGGAAGTGAGGTTTCGGATTACTTAAAAGTTCAATGTATCTTACGAAAGAAAATGTCTTATCCAATCCCTTTAGAACGTGATTTTAATGGCTAATCTGCCGATTGTAAAAACATAAAAATTTGCCTCTCTTTTTAGAAACTCTTAAATTACTAATGTACATAGTAATACATAGCAACGTAATCTAAAATAAAAATAATACGCGTCTGCAAGATCATCAGTTTTGATAAATTCCTTAAATGATGGAAGTTATTTGAAATTTCCCTTAGGTGACCATCATCTCCCTATCTTTCCCCATACGTAATATCCTTCCGTCAACTTTATGAAATATACATCCGTACGAATTTATGATCCTGCATTTCCTCGAAATATCGGAAATTCCTACGAGGTATTTCAACAGATACATAAATTAATGATGTGCATAAATAAACCGACAAGCTAACGCCGAAAAAGCCCTGATTAATTTATGACCGACCGGCTATTTTGTTGCCTCGCCGGAAAAACGCTGAAACCTTATTCGGCAGTAAAACCTTAATGAAGAAAGGGTATCCTTTTTGGATCTAGACAGATTAAGTTAATGTGGCCTTGCGGGATTTTACGCGTAAATATTTCATAAGAAAAATTCACGTTCTCGCTTTTATTTAAAAGGATGGGGATTAACAATATTTGCATGGTGTAATAACTCCACAGTTTTAAATTTGAATTATAAATAATTGGAATTATCTTATTTGTTTGAAAGGATTTCGATCCAGTTGCTAACTAAATTACTTACAAAATTTCTAACTTGTATTAGATTTATTGTTTCCACTCAAATAGTCTAAATCTACCAAGATGGAAAACCTTAAACGTTCAAGCAGAAACGAGAGATATGCTGCGGAAGACGATGGAACCCCAATCTCAAGACAGTTAATGAAAACACAAATTAAATAAGATTTTTCGCTTGAAAATACATTCGCAATTTTTAATTAGGGAAGTGAGCCGAAACAACCGACGAGATTCTTCAGCAGCCGAAGCGAAGGTTTTACACTGTCGCATTTTAATTTCGATTTCGAGATCAGGTTTTGGAGGCGGTTAGGTTTCGTTCTCCCCCAGTTTATAAAAGAATCCCTGCCGTTGAAGCCTCTTTGATCCTCGAAGCGTACATTGCAACGGTGTCGAAATAGCCTCCTTAATGAAATTATAAAAAGGTTGCTTTAATTAACAAAAGAAACTAATTAATAATGGTTGTGCGAGGTAAAAGAACCAGCACCGTCGTAATTTGTTTTAATGTTAACGTTTCAATTAAATTTATAATGTAATTTTGAAACCGTATGAGTTTATTTTCGTATTTTCTGTCTACTATGTGCAATTTGGCGAAATTTAAGGAAATCGGATCCGAATGAAATTGCGGCGATGTCGATTTGAAATTTTATTTGGAATCCGTTGGAAAAGGAAAGACCGGAATGTCCGAAAGCTTTCGCCCCGGTCAGTATCCTCTAAAACAAATTAAATGTCTTCGTCTTGTCTGGGCAGATATTGAAGCCATAAAATTGGTGATATACATATGTATCTAGTTTCCATTTCGTGTCGAAATCTTCACCAATGATATGATTCAATTGAATTTTATGTTTCTTGCAACATTGGGTGAAAATCAACTAATTCGTACAGCTTTCCACCTACAAGTATACTGTTACAAAACTGTATACAAAACTATGAGTGTATATTAGACAGTGTTATAAGTAACAATGTTTGGATAACTGTTCTGCATGATGGCCAATCATAAGAAATGTTTCATTGCGGTTAATTATGTTATTATTTACACCAATGTTGGTAAGGTGCACAACGTGGTGCATAAAGTGCGAGCAAGCATCCCAAGAAGTTATTCTATTTTTAGAGGCAATCTATACAAAAATACGACTTAATAATACTTACGTTCATCACAAGCTTTCAAAAGGCCTGCGGCTCTGCCCAGACTCGGAACCAATCAAGGGTTCATTTTATCAGCAGTTTTTAAAAGTATTCGGTAATTGTTTTCAACAGTCATCTATAAACCTTCCCTTAAAAACTATCAAATCACTTAATTTTCAAACAAAACGGAGGAATTATACATACACACCCACACATATACGAGGTACGTCCAGAAAGTAAGTTCCGTTTGGTAATAAGATTAAATTGTGTACAGATACAGAAAAATTATTTATTGCACAAAATTCTACAACTCTTAAACTACTTTTCCACATAACTGCCGAAATTTTGCAGGCATTTGTCATAGCGTGGCACAAGTTTTTGTATACCTTCTTCATAGAAGTTTGCCAGTTGGAAACATTTTCTTTCAGCTCTTCGTCATTGTTGAAGTGTTGACCGCCAAGGAAAGACTTGAGATGTAAGAACAGATGAAAGTCGCTAGGAGCGAGGTCAGGGCTGTACGGAGGATGGTCAAACACGTCCCAGCCAAATGCCTGTAGGAGGTTTTTCGTCACATTTGCAGTGTGTGGTCGTGCGTTGTCGTGAAGAAAAACAACACCTTTTGACAGCAATCCTCGGCGCTTATTCATAAGCATAGCATTCAGAAAACGAATCACAGATCTGATTTCACAAGCGGCGGGATTTTCAATCAAAACCGACATTGTAAAGAAGCAAAACAAAGCGTACGTGGCTGACAGCGATCTCAAAATGGCGCACGTTTCTTCTCCTTGATACAGAGTGTCTACCGCGCATGTGCGGAACTGCGATCGCAGCGCTGCAGCGAAGTTAAATTGAAACTTACTTTCTGGACGTACCTCGTATATACATATATATATATATATATATATATATATACATCATATCAAATATTACATATAAGTTCGAGCGGAGTGTGTCAAGAAAAATCTACAACTTGACATTTTATTAAAATTTCAGGCTTTCCTTTTGCCATCGCGTTGATATTGCTGCACCGCGCCAGGTGGGCTTGGTTACGGCAATAAATTTTTCCCGCGGCATTATTCCTTCCATTACCTGACGGAGGAAATATCTAATTTAGAAGGCCAAATTGACGGAAACTTCTCAATAAAGAATATCCAGTAACACGGTTGCGAGGATGCAATTTTTGTCCTAAGGAGAATTTATACTTCATCTCGAGTACTCGAGTAGATCCTATTAAGGTTTTTACTACTACTACTAGCAACATTAAGGTTAAAGATGCTACATATATAGCGATTAATAAGCGCGTATTTTGATAATGTTACTCGTAAAATTTCTAATTTGACAAGCAAGTAGTTGTAGATCCTTGTCCTAACACATGTGACTTTAGGTCCCTCATTTAAAAATTTTAACGAGATTTCCAAAAATATACCGGAAATAAGGTTTGAGATGAAGTATAACAGAGCCCAACAAAAAGCAATCTATTGTTTGGCGCATGGGATGTTGAAACTGATTTTAACTACATATATTTGGTGTGCTAAATCCAAATGTAGGAATATTTCTCTTCTATCAACTACATAACTTATAAAACTCATAACTACGTTGTCTGTATGCAGACGTACTTCACCGATCCGACCTGCCAACTAGCCTCATACAATATTTGATCTTGAGTCAATATGATCAATGTTGATCTACTAGATTCTCCAAATTCCTGGATATAAAGCTGGACTGATGAAACAGTTTGCGAAGGTTGCTATTCATGATGCATCATGGTTTGCGTACATGAGACGCAGAATGTCTATATTAGGCACATCAAACTCAGGACTGGTATTACCGACTGAATAAATAGAATATCTCGCAAATTATCCTACTTTCGTACATTCAACGACTCAAGCTGAGCAATGTGCACGGATACCATTTGTGGTGATTGTCAGATGCTTTCTAGGCAATAGCAAAACTAATGACTAGGTATGTTGACCTGGTAAACAACATGCTAAATAACTTCTAAGATTTTAGATGTAAGCAAAGAGCAAGGCGAAAGATTTCGCCAGCACATAAGAGCAATGGATGATCGCTACAGGAAAGATGGGATACATACATCATGGCAGATTATTGCTGGAATTTGTGAAAGAAACTGTTTCAACAAAGTTCATGCAAGGATGTACCGCAATATAAGTTTCCGAAGTTTTCCTTAGATTTTTGTCAATATTCAGTTTTGGTGTAAAATTACTGTTTCCTTGTCATCTTAAAGAAAGTGAAATTGTGCTGTTGTTTCATTCTTGCATCTTTTCTTTCCTGAACAATACGTCGAATTAAGTGCAACATAAATGTAAATCACGCTACTGTCATATCTAAAAAATTATACCTTTTCGGCGACAACTACTCCCATACTAGAACTAAGTATACCAACAAATAGAGATCAGTTCAAAAAACCTCTACACCAAAACATCTGTTAGGATGTGTGTGTGTAATATTTAATGAAGTATAATCTGTCAATTCGAAATTTATCTTTCATGTGACCTAAAGACTAGTGGAGCTAACCCGAAAGATTTATTCAAGCAACACCAACATTCTACTTCGTAAAACTTCTGGCTTATAGCTGCAAAAGAAAATCGATTCAAAGGCGATTTGATATCCTGATCGTTACTGAAATCTTTACCTTTCGAGAAATTTTGCAAAGAACGAAATAATTGTTTGGATTTGAGCGAGAAATCACCAGAACGCAATTCCTGCCTTGCGTTTCAGTTCCTTATCCTTTCACAAACAATACTTACATAATATCGTTATAATTGAAAGTTGTAGAGATCATTAAAACTAAACGTGTCGCAAGCGGAATAATTCCCAGTCTCTTACAAAATCCACCATTATATTCGTAATATTATCGCAAGTTTGAGGACTTGAAAGTACGGAAACACCCAACCAAGACTTATTTAACCTCAGACAACTTCGGGAATTTAATGCTGCTCAACTTGATTTGAACAAACTGTTATCTATAATTGCATTTGTTTCCAGGACTTCCTAATTAAGAGCCGGCAAATGAGTTACAAAGACTCACAAACTTGCTTCATTACGATTTCTCGATGCATTCGCTGTGGAAGTTAGAGTATGGGAGTGTATACTACATACGTACTAAATACATTGGTTTGGATCGATGGATTTATTTGGAATGAATGGCTAGCTGTAAGTTCTGCGACATTTATTAACATATTGTTTTTAGAGGGACCCCTTCCTTTAAACTGTTATTTTGGCCAGTAGGTAATAATAAAGGAGCTTGGGATAAGATGACGAGATTAACAAATTTCAATCTTTAAAAGCAATATTAGCACGCAGACAAGGTTTTTAAAATCCAAGCAAGATAAGGTAATATATATATGTAAAGTCATCAACTACATGAAGTGAAACATTGATATGATAAAGAACTTTATATTGTTTAAAATTGACGCTGCGCGCGAGGTAAACTTTTTCAAGAATTTTGTTGTGTGAATCGTAAATATGCCGAAAACAAATGAACTTGTAAAATGCGCTGTACAATAAGTAGTTATCATAAAAGTGGCAAAAATAATCGTCATATTTCGAGGGAACTGAAAGTATCAAAAAGTTGACAGTTGCCCATGACGTGACACATTTGAGACCGATGAAACGGTTAGAAACAAAACATGAAATGGAAGATCCAGAACCACAACTTCAGCTGAAGATAGGAAGATTGTGGCCTTTAGCAAACGTAATAGATGCCTTACTGCACTAGAAATAGCGGCGCAAGTGAATGTGGAGAGATTTAATCCCTTCAGTGTGTCAACCGTCAAACGCAGACTTCAAGAGGCACGCCTTCATGGGGCCGAGTAGCTGTAAGAAAACGGTTGTTATGCGCCATCAATAAGAAGAAGCTAAACAACAGAAAAACTACTCACTTGCAGAATGAAAAAAGTTTTGTGGAGTGACGAACATAAATTCGAAGTTTTTGGATCGAGGCGAAGATTCTTTTACGTAGATCACCAGGAGAATGAACATCTGATCAATGTTTAGTGCCCACCGGGAACATCGTGGCAGTTCTGTTATGATATGGAACTGTTTTGGTGGAGACAAAATCGCCAATATTTGCAGAATCCAAGGAATAATGAGGAAGGAGCGGTACCGGGATATACTTGAAAGTGAAATGTTACCATCTGGACTGTGCATTTTCCGACATGAATTCATATTTCAGCACGACAATGACCCGGAGCTCTCTTCGAAGCTATGCAGAAAATATTTGGACAAACTATCAGCTGAGGAAACGCTCAATGTTATGGTTTGGCCACTACAGTCCCCTGACCTCAATCCCATTAAGCTCTTGTGGGATGAACTTGGCAGAAGTGTCAGAAAAGTTTACCCTATTTCTACAGAACACTTATTTAATATTTTGCAAGCAAATTTTTAAAAATCACCAGATACTTTATTCATATTTCTTAACAAGACGCCGAAGCTTTATGTGGCGGATATTAAAAGTATAGGTCGACTCATTGATGGGTCAAAAATTTAATAATAATATTGTTACTTGTAATCTTTTTTTCTAATTTTTTTTTTTATTTACAATGCTTTAAACTAGAGATGGGACGAATCCAAATTTTCTCGAATCCGAATCCGAATCCGAATCCTAAAGGATTCTCGAATCTCTCGAATCCTTCGAATCTCGAATCTCTCGAATCCATCATATAATTACAATAATAAGAAAGGACAGAGAGGAAAAACAATTTTACAGGAAAATTTTAAAGCTACTTTAATTAAAAACGATAGTTTTTAAAAATATTTATTAAAAAGATTTTTTTTGAACATATTTATATTACAAATGAAATTAAAAAAAAAATTACACAATATTAAAAGATAAATTATGTTAAAATCTTGATGATTATGCAACAAGTTTTTATTTATATTTAATTTCCTTAGCATATGGAAATTAATATATCAATAACAGTACCGATATCTTTTCAGAAACTTTTGTGAATGAGAATAAGGGAGAGCTAACATAGATAAACAGCAAATATTGCACATGAAAATCTAAACACATATTTTAGTATATAAAAGAAAGCACTCAACCTAAAAGAAATAAGTGAGAATTTTAATTCAGATTTTTATTTAAGAAAACCAGCTTTCGAACTCGCTCTGGATCCAACCGACTACGTTTTTATCCACTATGATGCCTGATGTGCTGAATAGTCTTTCTGAAATCACTGTTGATGGTGGTGTAATTAAGAATTTTTTGCTAGTTTCATCAAATTTTGGTATTTTGTGTTGCCCTTCCAGTATTTAAAGATGTCTGCAGTTGGTGGGAGCAGTGGTTCTGCTAAATAGGCATTTATTTCTTCTTCAGGAGATGAACTGTAATCCACATCACTGCAGGTAGCTGGGGTCATCAACTGAGAATAGTAACTCCACATACTATGACCTTGTTCAGTTAAAGATATATCTGTGGAATTTGCTTGAGTTTTCTCTGATGACTGCAGATCACCATTTGTTTGCATATAGATGGATGAAATTTCATTAGCCAGTGTCAATTTAGCTTGCTCAACGTTTTCTTTATTCAAAAATACATTCCCTTTGAATCGGGGAGTTTCGAGAATAATCCAGTATTAGAGCTCAGTCATCCAGAACCGACGAGACTATTCAAGACGAGATAGTTGCTAGAATTTACGAGAGAGCGCAGGATGTTAATTAGAATCACATAAAGAGCGATAGATGGTATTAGTGTAGCATATATGGTGTTTAAAATATAAAACTTGACTGAACTGACTTAACATGATATAGTCTTAGCTAGTTATTAGAACTAAATGTACATAAGTTAATAAGTTTTCATAATTTTTGTAATTAGATTAGTTATATTATTTGCTGTCTGTATTTGACATGTTCCATACCTTTTCTGGTCTCAGGAATAAAGATATTTATTTATTAAAATACCACAAACATTAGGAAAGCATGCCAGCTTATAAATACTTTGTGGCTGAAAGAACGAGAACCGAAGAGAATCGTCGAGATCTTTCTAGTCAGTGATTCATATGTGTCGTGATTACATGAGTCATCATTATTATTATTTTTTTTTTTTGGATTCGAAAGATTCGAATTACGAAAATCGTGCGAAGATTCGAGTTTTCGAATCTCGAATCTTTTCAGGATTCGATGGATTCGAGGATTCGCGGATTCGAATGTCCCATCTCTACTTTAAATATACAATAAATACTACGCATAAGAAGCTTTTAAATCTATTTTCTAACCTTAAAACTATTTATTATTATTTTCGTGGTGGGTCCGGTAGCGTACTTGTTTATCAGAGATTTCTAAGATAGTAACTTTCCTGTTTGATATTGGTTGAAATTTAGGCTTTAATGATTTTTTTAAATTTATTCTGTTCTTTAAAAATCTCATGTGAAATGTTCATGAAATAACATTTGGATGTCCGGATTTTTGTAAGAGGGCACTGGTGGCTCCTCATATTGAACAACTGCATAGATAGCATTAGTTCGTACACGCTCGTATACCTACGGCAAATGCATTTTGGGTAGATACCGGCGATATACGAGCATATACGGACTTATACGGATATAAACGAACGAACGCTATCTTCGCAGCGCTGAAAATTTTCAAATCTCGTACATACAATGAATGTCAAAAGTACAAAACTACTTCATTACATTTACAATAAACAATTGATTCCAAAACTCGTCAGACACGTCGACTGGTTGAAATCAAGTACAACTTTGTATCTGATGTAAGGGGATGGCGCCGGAAAAGTCATACTTTGGTACTTACTGCTATGTTTTATTAAACGATTCATAATAGAGTAGCTTAATTTGAGCCAATACTACTACAACTATCTGAAACGACTGTACTAGAACAGTAACATTGCGCTATATGAATACAGATGGCTTCATTCTATACATTAATAAGTGTTACTAACATAACTCGTAGTAGAGAAAATACTGCTGTCTCTATTAAGATTAATTGGATTTCATACAAATCTGTGAACTTCGCTTTTTTAGGATATATATTTTATACGAAATGTTGGATAAAGTAATTCTAATTGTATGCTTCTCGACCTTCAAACTCGTGGTGTCATCTTTCGTCGACGAGAGGAAGTTTCGTTGTATGGAACTCGATTAGAAACGAAACCTATAATTCATTGTAACAAACATTGGAAAATCTCTAGTCTGAATGAATAAATTGAATATCGTTCAATCTTTAAGGAATAATACTCGAGTGGGTGGCTAACGAGTGTCGCGTCTTACATTACACCCACGCATTCTGGAGAGTTGCACCAATTTTGCTGCGCAACTCTCGCAGTACGTGCAGGTAAGGAAGAACTAAACAATTGCTTGCGATTTCATCACCTTATAGATTTCTTGGAGAACGGTTGAGGGCGAACTGTGGCTTTGTAGACAACAGATATCACCACAATCTAAAAATAGCAGCAATTTATGGAATACAAATCTTAAAAAGCAAATATTCTTTTGACTAAGATCATAAGCATTTCGAAAGCGATTGCAACATGCTAAGAGTTTATTCTGAAAAAACATGTATTGCCATATATTTTATTTATCATTCTCAACCTTTTTCTTCAAATTTGCAATGTTCCTATCAGTTTGGATTTGTATGTTACAAATTAGTGCTGTTTTCGATGTTTTGAGGTCATCTGTTGACCAAAAATCTTGGGTCACACCTTTACAAGCCTTTATCAATTTAAAATTAAATTTCTTACTTGAGATCTTTCCTCTGACCTCGCACTGATCCCAGTGGTTATACTGTACTATAACCACGCACAAGATGGTTAGTAAATTAATGAGGGACACGTGTTTCGCTGCTAACGATGCCACCATTACCATCATTATTATGTCCGGTGAAGTACATAACCCAGATTAATTAATAATTACCCAGCATGGAATTACCGATACAATTTAGTGTAGACAATTATGTATCAAGGCAATCAAGAATTATAACAACTTTATTATCAACAGCGCAAACAAAACAATTACTTTTCATAAAATTCTTTCAGTATATTACCGGCATTATCTTGAATGAATATCATATCAGTATCATTAAGGCAGTCTTCTGGTAAGTAAAAGAGAACTTAAGAGTTCTTTCACAGAACACCCAGCTATGGTCCACCATCTGATTCGTCCCTTTTCGAATTTCGATGACCCTAATTCCGAGAGTGGATTTAACGAAATTTGTGCCTCGTTCGTACTTCAATACGTAATTACTATTACGGTTGGGGAAATCGTTGAAATACCTAAAATCATAAAGTTAGATATTACCGTAAATTTGATAGTGTAAATGTACTTATGGTAATAAAGTGCGACTGAACAACTCGTTGTAAAGTAAGTATCATCTTCAGGTTTTCTTCTAAAGTGATTCGTTTGAGCACGATTCTGGTTTCTAATTGTTCCATTACTGCGCATGAGAGCTTTAACGGTCAAAATCGACTGATAAGATTTAGATTCTATTTTCGCTATATCTGGCGATTTATTAGCGACGATAAAGAATTTGTGGATATTGTCAAAACCACGGCTCATAATGCCATCTTGCGTGTGAGCGAGGTCAAAAGTGTGGCACAATTCGTGTAAGGCAGCCCCTAAAGTCGTGGTGAAACACGTTCCGTAAGTACCCCTAAATCACAGAAATTATATTGGAATAAAGTACTTCTGAAACTACAGAAAATTATTTAGGGCACCTGTAAGAGCTGTCGTCCATAAATTTGTGCTTATCCACCAAAGTCTCATCCTCAAATCGTCTCGGGACGTCACCAACTTTCTCCGGCCAAGTGTACAAACAGGCCGATCCAAGCAACGCTAGTCCACCACCTCCTAAAGCTATATGACCCTCGGTCATCTTTATCATCTCCTCGTACGTTTCGATTAATTCATCGCCATTATATCTAGTGCACGATAGGAAACCTAAGTATTTCTTGTCCTCGCTACCGATTTTCGAGTTCATTATTTCCCTCCCTATGTATTCCCAAAGCTCCTCTTGAGTCAACCTTCTGGCAAATCTGTAATCCAATTTACTTCGAAATATTACGCATTCGTCGTTTTCCACTTGAAACGTTTTCCGACCTAAACCTTCTTCGTGTAACTTTTCGGCTATTAAACATTGCAATAATTTCGTTCCGGTGAGTATTCGCTTACAGGCACTTTGAGGTGAGTTATCTTCGATATCCGAAGATTGGAATTGACCGCCATGTCCGTCGTTTATTATGTACAATGGAACGACGGTGAGAGGAGATTTTCTTCTTTTGTAGGCCAATTTCATGTTAATGGATGAACAACAAAAATCTATGCTGACATTATTTTCGCCCGGTTTTAATTCGATCAAAACTTTAAAATTAGTTGTCGATGATTTCGTGTCGGACACATTTGCGTTTACTTTGGAAGACTCATTGCAATTGTAGTGTTGTATGCTACCTTTTAATAATACTAGAGGGTAGTATAGTATCTCATTGTCCTTTATGTTGGTGATGGTGATTCTTGTCTGTTTCAAATTCTACCGTCAAAAAAGAAGTTACTGTTAGTTCATTACCGATTGAGAAAGTTCTGGGAAATTCTGATCGAGCTACTACGACTAAATCCAAGGATTTCTTTCAATTATGACACATTTATTTGTTTTCCTTTTGGTTAGAGCTAAATCCAAAATAATTTCGGACAAAAATTGTAAGATATAAATTTCTTTTTTGGCTGGCTTTTCTAGAAGCCCTCAAAATCCAATCAAACAAATATTCCAATCTAAGATACTACCCATAATGATTGATGCCCCATGGTATGTATCGAACTCAACGCTATACGAGGACCTACGAGTACCTCTAATTACGGTTCAAGACAAACGCAAAACGTTGCATAGAAAGAAGTTCAAATCGTGTGAATCTCCTAGTAAATCAACTACTAACTCTACACGCAAATAGAGGACTCGGGAGACAGTGACGAGAAGACCTACAAGAATAATTGTCGTTGATAGACGGTATTCCAACTCCTGTCAACCGGTCGTCAATCAATTTGCTTATTCTTTGAATAAATCGTAAATAAGCAAGTAACACTTAAAGAAAGATCATATACATAATTTTTTGAGTGATAGGTACAATCAAAGATTGTTCAAAGTGTTTACGAACTTCTATTTAGCGTACTTTATTGAGTTTATTATAATTTGTTTTGTATGCATGTGAGACATGGACCATGACCGAACAGGAAGAGAAGAAAGTAGAAATTTGGAAGAGGAAAATGTTAAGAAAGTTGTTTGGATGAATCAAAGTGTCTGAAGGAATATGGAGGCGTCAAACAAATGAATAAATAATAAATACATCCGGATTATTCAGAAGATCCAAGCACAAAGAACTCGATTGCTGGATCATATCTTCTGAATGCCAGAACTGTCAAAAGAATGTTAGGGAGAAAGAGAAGGAAACGGCCACAAAAGAGATGGATGGAGGCTGTACAACGTGATCTTGAAGACTTAGATGTGAAAGATTGGAGGAAAAAGACAAATACCTAATAAAATGGAGACAAGTAACAGAGAATTTAGAAGCCAAGGGCTTACAAGGTCTACGGCGCTGTTATATATATATAATTTATTCGTTATTAATATGTAAATTTTAGAAAGGAAATATGTCCAAGTAAATTAAATAAACCTAGATGTTATATTTACAGTAATAATGACCAGGGGATCTTGGGTTGCTGAATTCTTCAGTACACAAAATTGTATTGTGGTCTAAATCCACAGCAAAAAGTAAATCAATTTAGGGAGCAAGGGGTAAAGCAACAGGTCACATTTAATTACTTTCTGTGATGCCTATCCATCTGCATACGAACCATAGCGTCTGCTCTCTTTATTTTTGTTTAACCGGAAACCTAAATGTGTGAAATGGATTGTCATCTTAAGATACATATATGTCTTGCTTCTGTTATAAACCATATCTTTTGTATATATAACTTACAGAAGAGTACAATTTGAATTTACCGCCTTATGCCCGTATCTATTTTCTTCGTTAGTTAAAGTGTCGGCCGATGGTGTCGCTACATACGGTATCCTAGTTTCAAATCATTGGGAGGGCGATCTCTTTCGATTTATTTATTGTCGAGGCCAAACAGTTATACACTCCACGCAATTTCGAAAGAGTTACTAAGCTGTAATATCTGTACTTGCATCCTATATCTTATCTTTTTATAGCTACTGTTAAAGCTTACTTAAAGTCTACTTTAAAAATAATAATAAACAACTGCCTAATTTACAATTTACAATAAATATTACATAAAGAATGTCTCTATATCTCCTCACTTCTACAGTCAGTATCGTGCTAATAATATAAAATCTTTAGATAGGTCGTGAAAACGTGCAAAATAATTCTGTGATACTCACAGACATTCCTGATAGTAACGTAAACACTACGATGGTATTTAGTCTTCATTCTATTTCATTGAAGAACCTACCCGGTTCGAGATCAATAATGCTGATGTGTTGCCTCGACTCGTAGTTTGGTATCTTTGATGCAGATGGCGCGTCCTCACTGAACAGGATGCTAATGGTTAAGTTTACAAAAATATGGAAAGACGAAACTGAACTCTTTCGATTTTTGGCAGAAAGATACGAACAAAATTTATCCTTGAAGTTTCTTTGCGTAGGATGGACATTCTTTCTCATCGACTTTTGGTGAACACCCTACCCTTCTCTTTAACACTTTGGCTACCATGTGCGCCACTGGTGGCTCCAATTTTTTAAATATAAAACCTATGAAGCAATGTGTTCCACCTGTGGTACACACGTATACTTTGTTTGTTTCTTAGATATTTTCCGTCCTGTTAATGATACAGGAAGTTTTCCTTCAGTGGCACCTTCGTAAACATACATTCTTTTTACTATATAATTTTTTTGAAGTGTTGGTTTTTCCTTATTCAAAATCGTCGTTACAACTCTATACGGGATCCGCAAATTATAGTCGAATTGGCTACGAATTGTTGGGGGGTCGAATTCGTTTGGAACACTTTTAACTCGTACACCTCATTCGTTACCATCAAATGAAATAAGTCAATTGGTTTTATTGATCTACTATCAGTTTCGGCTATTGCAGTTGTAGATGGATGATCTTGAAATCTGAAAATGTTTAATGTCTGTCCAGTGACAGGAAATCCGTATGTTGGAGGGAACATGGACATCGGGCTCATTCTCATTCTCTGATGATTCGCAATCCATGTCACTATACTCAGAATTTGGCGGTATATACTCATTAGAGCTTGATCCTTCCAAATCTAGGTCCTCCTCATCAGAATCTGGATTTCTGTTTCCATAAAATAATCGGGACGAGATAGATAAATTATTGTTCTCCATTTTTTTACCAATAACTAAAGTAAAAACAAAAAATAAATAATGAAACTGAAGATCGCAAGAAATGTGTGACCACCGGTGGTACACCTGGCATCACTTCAAAAAGACTATTCATAGAGTGCCATGTGAACCACCGGTTGAGACATGCTAAAAACACGCACCAAACGAAACAAATGACAAAAAACACAATATCAAAACACTTATTTAAAAACAAAAAATTGTTGGAATGAGTTTTTTCTTATATGGTGGCAGCCAACGTGTACAACTTATTTCCAGACGAAGCTCATATCCAATTTGGTGAAGTGTTGAAATAAAAAAATTTAAACGTTAAAAGTTTCGCTCTATAGCAATTCATGTTTTATAGGATGACATTTCACATTAAATTTAAAGCACACAATCTTTCTATTTCCTTGTGTATGAAGCTTTCCGTTACTGTAATGACAAAGCTGCGGATGCTGAATGGCCAAGTTTTATTTATTAATAGAAACCCAAGTGATATTAATCAGAAGGACTGCAGCATAATATTACTGACAACAACAATGTCGGTAAACTGCTTGCCTCACGATTATAGACTCCGACTCAAGCACACGAGCTTCGCTGGGGACGAAGTCAGTGCGGTTCACATCATTAACCCTATTCTACCCAAGTCGATTGCGTGGTAAGGAGCTTTTTGCTGTGATCTAGAGGCACACAATGAATCGCCTAGAACAAGCTAACTCGGGCGAAAATATTTTATTTTGCTCTTCAAAAATTTTGGCTATAATTAAGGATAATTCGTGGTTTTTATCAGTAATCAGTAAGTATACATTAAACAAGACGCTTGTGGAGTATACATAATTAGTAATCAATTTTAAATAAATTATTATCTTCGGAGAAAAGAATTATTGGATTTAATTCTGAAAAATTATATATTTTAAAACTACCACAACACAAACAAGAAAACAATATATACAAAGAAAAAGAGACATAAAATTTATATTATAGAAAAAGCAACTCAAAACTATACTGTACGGATATGAAATTATAAATTAATTGCATAAACAACATAAAAAAACTAATAGAAATAATCGGATGGGTCATAATTCTAACATTCAGGCGAGTCAAGTATCTAATAACGTGCAATAAATCAGAATTCGTGGAAATCCGTGATTGTGTTCCCGGAATCTGTGGCAGTATTTATTTTCAATCTCTTGAACGGTTTCTGATTGGCAGAATGCCATTTTTGATTACCTCTGTACTACGTATAAAGGACTTCATGAATAGAAGTATGCATGTAATACCACGAATCCAGGCCTAGAAAGTGAGATTTGGTCTTTGGGCAAAATTTTTCTAATTCGGTTAAATTAGTATGGTAACCGCAAGACAATGTTCGTAATATAATGCTGAAGTTTTGAATAAGATCAATATCCAAACCTGTATTTGCCCCACTCAAATCCGGGTTCGCAAAGGATCTGGGTGCTGTGTTTCCATCATTTGTGTTCCAATAACCAGTTAACAACTTGTTCCTAAAAGCGTAAAAGAAAACAGAAGTTTTGGAGACTAAATCGTTCCTCATCAAATGATTCCTCAAAGTTGAATAGCATCAAGTACTTACCTTTCATCGTCGAAAGAAAATTGTTTGCATAATAGCACATAGAAAAATTAGCAAGAAGCATAGACTCATCCATTTACACCGTTAGAAGAATGAAGACCTTGAATACTGATGAGAGTGCAAAACTTGCAAAGTATGCTTAGCTATGGAAGTATGTATTTTCTGAATTGCATCTTCCTCGGCGGAGAAGATCCTTATTCTCAGGGAGAGTGCCTTAAGGGCTTTTTGCGTGAATAGTAAATTTCGTAATAGTAACACATTTAAGGGCTGGCAAAAAGCCTAAGCTCATCAATTTACACCGTTGGAAGAATGCAAACCTTGGATACTCATGAAGGTAAGGCAAAACTTCCAAAACTTCCAAAGTATGCTTAGCTATGGAATTATATATTTTCTGAATTACATCTTCTTCAGCAGAGAAGATCCTTATTCTTAACCTCTCTCTCACGTCAAAATGAAAGACGTATACTATACTATATAAATCGGTCTCACAGACCGTATGCGTGAGTATAGGAAGGTTAAGGAGAGTGCTCTAAGAGCTTTTTGCGTAAATAGTAAATTTTCGTGATAATAACACATTGAAGAGCTAGCAAAGACCTAAGTTCATCCATTTATACCGTTAGAAGAATGAAAACTTTGGATATTCATGAAACTAAAAAACGTCCAAAGTATGCTTACCTATGGAACTATTTTCTGGTTTACATCCTCGTCAGCGGAGAAGATCCTCCTTCCCAAGAAGAGTGCTGTAAGCACTCTTTGGTACCTACAGAGAAGAGAAAGCTGCGAAATATATTTCAAGCAAGTACAAATATATACTTACTTTATACTTTAAGCAGAATGGGGAGCTTTAGAGTTCATTGATAGACGCCGCAGATATCTCAAAGATTCGTTGAATATTTAAATATAGGATCCCCAATCGCGTTTAATAAGTGTAGAACTTCAGATTAAAACTTGATTGTGAAGTTTATGGCTAGGTTTTTGTATCCAAGATGCTCCAAATAGAGCACTCATCAGTTGCAACTAATATCGCTTTTCGTTTCGAATTTACGAGAAATTGTAATTGGGATTTGATGTTTCTTTCATTGATGTAATTACTTAGTTTTTTCTGTACCTAAGAATCGGGGAGATACGAGTAGAGTCCCGTTTACCTGTTTTAATCCCCATCCCAAAAAAGGTGTACTACGAGTAGAGTCCCGAGACGTAAAAGTTTCTATCCTTGTTGGTAGGTACAAATAAAATTCGAAAATAATTTTTTTTTAATATCTACTCGTATGTATATTATTTTAAATGAAAATATATATATAAAACATATAGTATATAGTTATGAAAAATTATCAGTTTATTATTATTTTTTTTTATTGCACATATAAATTTATCAAATACATAAATACATTTTTAATAATAAGGTGTTAATCTATAAGAAACAAGTTTTATAAAATCAAATCTTGAAATATGGTTATCATTAAACTCTTTCACTTTTTCCTTAACAAAAATACTCAGTTTATTGTTTTTAATTAAGGGCATAAGAACAGAACTGCGCATTTTAATGTATGTTTTACTTTGAAAGTTTAACAATATTTTTGTAAACAAAAATATGTTCGGGTGGCTGGTGTAAAAATTTTGATTAAACCTTGAATGAAAGCTTTCACAAGCATTAGTAGTGCGAAATGAAGAATTTTCTGAACTGGCCCATACTTGAGGTGGAAATGTAGAGTCTTCCGTTACATAAAAATCCGTGAGGTAATCACAGTATTTTCTGACTTTCTCGTCAGCTGGTAAAATTTCTGCTAGTTCAAACGCAAAGCACTCTCCTACTTGGTCGGGGGTAAGAACTGTAGTCCAAACGTGTAAGTCAGAAACTTTCCAACAGCAGTCTCCTTATTTTTAAAATGTGATGAAATTCCCAACTGTTGTATCTTTCGAAACCTATAGAAAGAAAAACAAAGAATGAGTACATAAATTATCATTTAAAAAGTTTAAAAAGTACAACTTACCAAGCTTGACCTAAATGGAAACGGCAACCTATTACAACTACTTCTGGCCAAGCTCGTTTCACGCTTTGATGAATCGCAAGTTCAAAATCAGCTACTACAGATTTTACAGAATTTTGCCAATGTCATTGCACAAATTGATTAGATTTTGAAAAGCCATTAAATATGATTGGGTGGATTTATCCGGAAGTAAAATATATATCAGTGGGATGTAATAGTTGTTCTGTAGTCCGTGGATAGTGAATAATTGAACAAAATGGTTTGTACAAGATTTAAAAGTTCCATCCACATAAAAACTGTCCAGCGATGATAAAAACTCCAAGTTCGTCTTGGTGCCAAATATTACTACGCCATTTTCGTTGTTGTTATACAGCAAAAAGTTTCATTTTTATTTGTTTTCAAGTCTAACCTTTCTAACACTTGGTGTACTTCTTCTCTTGTTTTTGGTATATTGAACGGTTGAGCAGATTTTCTTGCAGCACTAATATTTCTTGCTATACACTTTACGTCTTTGTGAAGAAGAGTTTCGATATCACCTTTTGATAGTTCTTTGTGGATAATTTTCGATGGTCTTTCCGTTATATCGTCACTTGCTTTGCGCTTTAAACTATTACTCATCTTTTGTCTATCTAGCAGCCTATCACTCACTAGATCATGATTATGACTTTCTTTAAGTTCAATAATTTCATTAGCACCAATTGTTTTTAGGAACGCAGGACACTTTTTTGTAGCACCAACTGAACAAACCCACTTTTTAACGTCATTGGCTAAAATTTTTTGAAATCTAAACTTAAAGTTGTTTATAACAAGAATAGGTTTTCCCTTTTCGCTTTGCATTACTTCAAGATTCATTTTTACTTCTAAAATTTACGCAAGGAGTGCAAAATTAGACTGATGTTCATTTTGAATTCATTTCCACTTTTATAGAAGCAAATAAAACTCAATTAGGGCAGGTAGGACATTAGAATATTTTAAGACGGAAAGGATTAAAAAGAACAAATAACGATTAAATAGAAAGCTAGTACTTTATAATGATTCCGAATAAATAATTAAAAATACATCTGAATTTCAAATAACTACTTGTCTATTTTAGGGCGGAAACGATTAAATAGAATAAAAGATTTTCGAAAATAAATTAATTTTATCTTCTTCCTACACGGGACTCTACTCGTACCCTTTCAGGGACTCCACTCGTACCCAGTATTCCAGGTAGACTCATTAACGGGACTCTACTCGTATTCTCCGTAAGAATCGACGGGCTTTGAAAATAAGGCGTCCCGATTAATTTTCCTTCTTGCTACAAATTTCCTAGATAGACGAATTTCAAAGAAATTGTATGAAGAACTTTTTAAATGGTATCAAGAGAAAGGTTTGAATAATTTTGTATTTATTTATCTGATGTCAAAAAACGGCCAACGAAATTAGCGGTAATAGCATTTGACCACCACGTTATGTAATTTCGCAACTTCTTCGTTTATAACAAAAATTATAAAGAATGCAAAAACATAATTATTACGAGCTACAAGACAAACAGTTGACATTTTAATCGAAATTATGCTCATTAAACAAATATGGTTGATGTAATGCATAAAAATAGACACCTTCAACGGTGGCAAAGAACTTTTTCACGCATCAGTTTGCAAAGACACGATTTGTCCTCATGCAAAGTGCATTGACTCGAATTAGAAAAAGGCGATGCAGTTTCGAGGTTAAGCAAAAAGTTGTCATTAATAGCGTTTAGTTTAAGGTAATTTCGATTATTACCGTGTTAGTTCAGGATCGGCTTAGCTGTAACGACAAAATTTTGTTAACGATTGTTGACCCTTAATCATTGTTATCGTGAAAATAATATTATTAAAGATTTAACCAAATGTTGTTGTATCGGGAACGATAGCCTCGCTTCTTCTCATTGATATGCTTTGATAATTCAGATTTATCCTCAAATAATTCAACTATGGTTTGGACTAAATCTAAAATAAATTAAGAGTTGTAGAAATAACAATACGTATACGTAAATTTGAAGTTTCGTCTGATTTGATATCGTAATTGGTTATAACAATTTGAAGAAAATTTCAGTTCTTGTTGGGGGGTCTTCAAGATGTTTAAATGACATTTTGACTTCAAGTTTCAAGCAGTGTTCAGATCGGCACGCTGTCGCATACGTTTTCAGGCTCGAAGAATAGTAAATGTATCCATCTGCTGCATACTTTTGTCCTCTCTGTAATTTGTTGAGTGGAAAATATGTTTCCTACACCGGTGGTTCTCAATCATCTACCAGTCAAGAACCGCACTAGAAGCTCTTTGAGATCGCCCGAACACTTTTCCCTTCATTTTCTTTAATGTATTAGAAGTAAGCACGAACGTTCCGGATTTTTCATTTCATATTATAGAAGTTTTATTTGATTAAATGTTGATGATTATCGCGGGTACCTTTGCAAATCCGCAGCCTCCCAATTGGGAATTTCCAGCCGCAAATCGGCTCTGTTTCTGCATATGTTCCATTCCTTCTTCTATTCTCGTTCTTATTATCTTCCTAGATAGTTTAGCTATTGATCCCCAAATACTGATGCTCCTGCAATTTTCATTCTTACCTCTTTTCCTTCCTTACGGTGTCTTTTCATTCTGCCGGGATTTCTTCTTCTTTAAACATTTATTCCATAATAGTACGAACAGTTCTTTTTTCCATATTGCAGCATGTTTTATGAGTCCAATCAGCATACTCTTCAAGACCGACGAATGTATCTTTATTCACGGGTCTTGAAGCTTGATTCGGTTCTTCTATAGTGATACCCTGAATGTCTTCATTTCTTCTTGCGTTTTTTGTCGTATATTCTATATTCATACAGTGTCTTCTATTCTGTGTGAGGAATCGTTTTAATAAATAATATACCCACTCTTTTATATCCATATTGGTTAACTTTACTTTTTCATTCTTTCCTTTTTCCAGTCTTTTTCCAATCGTTTGCCAAGACTGTCTTGATTTTGTATTTTCGGATACTGTGATCATTTTTGCACATTTGCTTTTCCATCTCTCATTCTTTGCTTCAGCTACTTATTTCTTTACCTCTTTGCCAATTCTCATATACGCAGCTCTATCGTTCACCACACCTATTACGAGCGATTTTGGATATTTGACACGCTTTTCCTCAATTTTTCTTTTACCCTTGTCTCTTGCAAATATCCATTGGTCGCTTTCTACTTTGAAAGTTTTCTGATCTCAGCCTCTCTCGCATGTGAGAATCCTTGTATCTCTGTAGTGCTTAGAAACGAAGTCATAATTCTAAAAATAGCTTGCCAAAGATGAGCTCATTTAAATAATAAAAGTTATGGTACGAGAGGGCCTTGTATGTTTTCATAAATCACCACTAGGCCTGGGTATTGATATGCATCATTATTATCTTCGTAAAATTCGATATTTGTGATTGTGAAAACGATGGTAGCTTAGAAATTAGCATTTATTCCTGATCGTGCGTCTGTCAGTGATGAATTAGGTGAACTTTGACCAAAATCTGTTGTCATTCTAAGACACATCGCATAATTTGACCAAAGCACTTCCAAGGAAATGATCGCTTCGGTTGTATTGGACAGGTCGCAACCGTCCTTTTAGCGAATCAAAGAACAGTTACTGTTGAAATGTAGACAACAATTTGTTCGCAAAAGGTAATCGGTGAAATCAGGAACAACAACAATGGAAAACCTATCGTTATTCATTATCATGACAATGCCAGTTCTCACACAGCACGTCAAACACTTGATTATTTTTTAAATCAAAATATCGAACTAACGCCTAACGATTTCTTTCTGTTGTCGAATGTTAAACCAAAAATGCGAGGATAACGATTTTCAGAACCCTAAAGATATCGAAGAATTCAAAATCAGATTTTTGAGGAACCAGCTTCAGAGTGGGAAAAATGTTTCGAGAATCGGTTTATACACATGCGTAGTTTTATATGGGTACATATATGTTAAAAGCGAATATTTTGAAACGCAATAAAGGAGCTAGTCCCAAATAACTTGTTTTCTTTCTTAGTTTGTGTGACAATTTATAAGACGTTCATCGTAAGATAATTCCTTCCGTTAATAACAGGGATTATCATTACGACTCTACATTTACATCATATTTAAGAGGATAAGTGAAAAATCACCATTCTCTCCCTATTATTAAACATAATTATCCTGGATAACTCCAGCAATTACATCACCTAAATTGTTTGTATCTCCCATTAATATGCAGTTACCGTTCGATAACGCCAAATCATATTAAAACGTAATTAAGTCATAATACACAGCGTTCTGAGGTAATATGGTAAGTAATACCGTCATAATTCGTTAACATGCCAATTTGATCCACCTCTGTTCACATCAATGCAAATTGAATGGCTTCTTTGCATAAAAGCGACTGCTTAACGCGGCGGAGTTGAAGTTGACCTTGCACAAAAACGCACCGGCGGAGTCCGATAGAAGGTAATATAAATATATGCAGTTTGAAGGCTAGGAAATAGAAAAAATAGGTGTCAAAGCACGGTGTGCTTATATAATGCTTTCGTAGTTGCAAAATGTAAAGGTGAATCCTATTAATAGTTTCTTAGACGGAACATTTTGAAGATACGTTTTGGAAGAAAAACAAAGTAATTTACAAAATTCTGTTATAAATCTCACTGGATATATCTGCGTATGTATGTTAATAAGTGTTGGTGATCTAGTCCTATTCTTTATATTTTTATTCCATACGAAAACAATTAACAGCCGTTTATAAAGAGACAACAATACACATTTAAAAGATAGCACGCTCGATGTCATAAAATAAAAATAACTCCGTACTGCACCTAGTTTTACAGAAAAATACATGCATATGTGACGATCGCTTGTCGTCAAAATCGCACGCGTTCTTCTCGTGCAGAGAGTACTGAGAGCCGGTGGAAAGATACCCACAGCTAAAAATCGCTGCAATTTCAAGGTGATACATCGAAAAATTCGCGAACAAGGAAGACGTTAAAAACAGAAGGTCACCTTCCAGTTCTTTTTCCAATATGAACTACGTACATAGATGTAAATTAAAGAGTTTCACTATTAAGAATTGATGCATATTTGCTTCATGTTTGAATTTAAAAAGCGCTTAACACTAAATCGGTCCAAATACGGGATATATATACATATACATATGTATATTTTGCTGGCAATGGAGCTCGCATGTTCAACTGTATTTTATCAAAAGTTCAGCATAATTCGGTAAAATACAATTGAAGATGGTGCTATCGGCACCGGCAAACCAGTGTTAATTAGTTAATTATGCAATTCAGAAAGGCTTTACCCCTGAATTACTATCTTATCCTAAAGTCCTACTTAGAAGATCGCTACTTCCTTGTTAAATATCTTAATGGACCAACACCTCTTCGTAAAGTCAATTCCGAAGTCCCCCAAGGCAACGTTCTTGGACCATTACTCTATCTGCTGTATATTTATTTATTTAAGTAGCTTGAAGAGGTCCTGTAATTCCGCTGTGAGCGTATATTGACTTTTGTTTACAAAACATTTGCTTCCGCCTCGACACAGGATTTCTACCTTTCAGAATAGTTTATCTTTTATGGGTTGTTAGTTGTTTAACAATTTGCCTCGTAATATTAAGAAAATAAATAATTTTAGATTGTTCAAGAAATGTGTGAAAGAATACCTGTTAAGCATTAGTTGTTATTTATTGGGGGATTACTTGAATGTATACTGTAGTAGTTGAATTTTCATTGTTTTTTCTTTGTTTTCTTGACTTGTTTCAAGCATGTTCTGCTGTTTTGTACACATATTTCGAAATAAACGTATATTATTATTATTATTATTATTATTATTATTATAACCGATTTTTCAAGACGCAGTGATGTCTTAGCTGCAACCTTTTGCAGATGATACGGCCTAATGGCATCTAACAAGAATCCTATTATTGCGTCACAAAATCTTCAAGATCATCTTTCTAAAGTTAAAAAATGGATGAAAAAATGGCGAATCAAAGTTAACTACACTAAACAATGAAGAGCTACCTCAAACTACAGATGTCAAATATCCAGTTATGGACCTAGACCGACGTTTAACGTGGAAGACACACATATTCAATAAAAGAAAACAACTAGGGCTAAAATTCAAAGAAATATACTGGTTGATTGACAAAATGTTCCAATTGGCAACAAATAACAGGTAATTAGTATATAAAGCTGTTCTGAAACCTATATGGACCTACGGCATTCAACTGTGGGGAACAGCATCCACATAACATCTCGAAATATTGAGAAGATTCCAGTCAAAATGGTCTATGGTTTATACCAACTCAAATTATCATGCGCGGTATACAGATTAAATCCGTTAACTCAGAGATAACAAACTGTAGTGTAAAATAAAGTGAAAAAGTAAGTACTCATCCAAACAGCCTTGCTTCAGAACTTATGATTCACCCGATAGGCCAACGTAGATTAAAACATCACACTCCATGTGACTTTAGTTAATAGGGTTTGTGTTGGTGTTTGTGTATTGTTCCTCAGATAGTAATTTATAAGGAATAACCAATGGGTTTAGTTCCAGCATGTCATAATGTATCGTGTTAAATAATTTCCTAATTGTAATACTTCATTACAAATTGTACATAAATAAGGGACATAAAAATAGTGTAATGCAGAGTTACCGATATAATTTAGTGCGAGCGTAGTCTTTGAAAAACACCGCAATCCTTGCAATCAGTTTGGAGCATGAAAAGGTATTCTAGGAAAGCCATCTGATAGTTCCTTTTGACTTTTAAAGGATAAAATACGTGCATTCAATGTTTAGTAGTTATTTGCAATTTTATATAACTCTCTATTAGAGAATTATAGAACACTAAATAATGGAGTAAATTTGATTGTTATAACTATTTCCAATAGGAATTGCTTCAGAAGAACTTTTAGCAATTTTGTCTGGAGTCCTTTGAAGTTTCTACTTGATTTTACTAACATTTGCAATAAGTGTCACTTTCAAACTATGATATGGTCCACTGACACTTTGCGCATGGTCACCTCCATAGAATTCTCCTGTACCTAACCAGTAGTCAGTCAGTCAGAACTCCGGAAGGACAGAGATAAAATGAAAGGTGAAACGTTTCTTGGGTTGCTTGACATATGCCGGGAAATACCCTAAGGAAACCTATGGAAACCCGAACCAAGAAATATAATCTCTGATCAGCGCACAAAGGTTGGTGTTAGCGATGGTGATAGCTTTGAACAGAAACCTAATTAATAAACATCACTTGTGGTGGTGCAATAAGCTATTGAGCTTTAGTGGAGTAGACCAGGAACCACATCTTTCAAGGGAAGAATCTAGAAATTTATATCAACTACATCACTCCAACCCGTAATTTACTTCTTTTTTGATTGACGTTAATTGCTTCTCCTTTAACCTTCCTATACTCACGTCAAAATGAAAGACGTATACTATACTATATAAATCGGTCTCACAGACCGTATGCGTGAGTATAGGAAGGTTAAATAGATCTGTTGATTCGATTTTCGAATTTCGTCGAAACTTTATATGTATATCTGAAACCTCCCACATGATAGTGGGAGAACTGTGGCTGGTATGTTATAAATCCCTGACCTAAGCAATATCTTTGTCAATCAATACAAGTTGATCTCTTTATTGCTTAAGATTTTAGAATTTCTTTTCTGCTCTGGTGGTGTCTTGCTGCTGCTGGTTCAGTTGAAGTAGTCCACTCTCGTAAGGTCCAAGGAGAGTGTTGAATTGTGATCTTCTTCGCACAAATTTCAAGTCGATTCAGTTACCAGTGAAGCATTTCCTTTATCTGTCACTTCCCAGCATGGGTGTTTATAACTGTATCTACTTTCATAAACGTTAAACATTCTCTGTAAGTTACAGAGTGAAAGTTTGGTGGCTCGATAACGTGTGTCTCCTGATTACTTCGACTTTCATGAGGCGAGGCAATAGTTGCCTGAAACTGTAGACCAGGGGTCTCCAAACTTTTCAGCCTTGGGGCCATACTGATTACTTCAGTGAGTTTTTTTGCGTATTATACTTGTCATTAAGCTTTACCTAGCAAGTAAATAAATCCGAGTTATTATCATTCTGTGTTTTTTTATCGAACTTATCACAACAACAATAAGCTATTAGCTGTCGCGCGCCGGATTGATGACACTGGCGGGCCGTAGTTTGGAGACCATGCTGTAGACAGTTCAATGACAACGGTGATTCTGATACGAGTGCCTGCAAGCCTTAAAGGTACATTGCCGGCAACTCCCTGGAGAGGAATTTGCGACCTTGTTTCCTGGAACAGAACCATTTAACCTTCCGATACTCACGCATACGGTCTGTGAGACCGACTCATATAGTATAGTATACGTCTTTTATTTTGACGTGAGTATAGGAAGGTTAATAGCATTTACCAACTGCTTTATTTTGGAAAGTATACAGGAATGGGAGGAATGGGTAGTAACCTCGTACTTGAGGAATATTTCAGGGTTTAGGCAGATAAAAAGGTTCATCACTTTTTCTGCCGAAAAGGATAAGAACCTCTCAGAGTTATAGAAGGAAGGCATAAAACTAGTCACGGCATTCATTGTGTTTGTCGAAACATTTTTGACGCTACGTGTTTCCATTATACTTAGCTGCGACGTTGCGACTCGCATACTTTCTACGAACGTAGCAATAATTATAACTATTCCATTTTAAATTTTCCAACAAGTATTGTTGTCGAAATTCGAATAGATAAGACGATAAAGATCCTCAGTCTAATCAAGTATCATAACATGATTTTATCTCCTATCTATCTCCTGATAAAGCACCATCTTGCATTGTTCATTTTGACCTGAATCGCTTCCAACGTACTGGCAACGTATCCAAGAATCTATCCGTTATCGCGTCGCCGTTCAAACTCTTCCGTTTTCGTCGTTTGGCGTCGAAACTGCAACATCCCTATTTTATCTATTTCATAGTACAACTCGTATTTCGTACGTACAGTTGCATCACCGGCCGGTCAGATAACCTTTCGGAATTTCACTTCCTAAAACAAAATTTATAAACATGACCTTTGACATTAACGAATGTTGGCAAACGGCCGCGCACAAACTCTTCGTTTTCCACAGATAAGACCATTTAGTTCATCCACATGCTATAATTTCATTACGTCATATGTAAACAACGCAACACTTCTACTCTATCGGTTGCAACTACACAATCGTCCGTTTGTATTATTTCGATGAAGCTTGCGACTACGCTACTGATAACGCTAACACGTTCCATTTGATTACGACTCAATAACGTTTATAGTATCCGTGGTAATTGAAAATTGTCGAATGCATTTCTTTGTTTACAAAACAAAGGCTTGCCAGTTATTGTTTCAAAATAGTGAATTTGATGCTCGTCGCCAAAATGATGGAATTGGAGGAATGATTCAACAAATTTTATTAAAATTTTTGAAGATACCATCGACGGCAAGTCCGGAAACATACCCGCAAAATTGTATGCGTATGCAAACTCATTCGTAAAGGTGTTTGGGAGTTTTTTCCGCACCAAAAGAAATTCACAAAGGCACTGACTTTGATGCCATGAAATGTGAAATGTGAACATGGTTGATTTGGGAAATGTTTCAAATATTAGTCAACTGGGCAAAGATGCGGTATGATGAGTGATCTGTCCTTTTCACAATGTAATATTATATTACAGAGGACAAAGGACAGATGATTCATCATACCGCTTATTTGCCTAGTTTAATTATTAAGAAACATCAACGTACGGGTAGTCGGCGTCTCGGCGCACGTCCAGATCGTTCGCGAATAACAACAAGAGCAGACGATGAGCGCCTAAAACTGTTAAGCAAACGAAATAGAAGGCTGACAGTGCCCAAAATTGCTGCAGAAATGAATCGCAACCGCGAAAGACCAATTTCAGTCACTAGAGTAAAGCATCAATTGAAAGCTGCAAATCTCCATGGCCGCGTTGCTGTGCCTAAACCTCTACTACGACGGAGAACGATTACAGTGGGCTGAAACGCATAGAAACTGTACAGATGAAGACTCCAAATGAGCTTTTATGTAGACGAGCAATCGAAGTTTGGACAAGCGGGGAATGTTTTCCTATGAAAATCCAAGGGTGAAGAAATGTTTCGGGATTGTATCGTGCCGACCGTGAAGCAAGGAAGGGGTTCTGTGCTCGTCTGAGGTTGCTTTTCGTACGCTGGAGCAGGAGACTTGCAGCGAATTGAAGGCATTATGAGAGAAGAAAATTATTTTAAGATATTACTTGAAAATGCAATACCTTCTGGGTTGCGTTTCATTATAAATTTACTTAAGTGTCCGAACTAATATGTGCGGTAGTACGGATTCAACGACAAACATCATTGTGTATAGTACGATCTAACATTCTAGATAATACTTTTACAATGTATGACAGTCAGATCGATAGTTAGTCGTAGCTTAATTTCGTAGCACTTAATTTAAGATGGAAAAATTAATGGGTATTTCGGCCCAGGATGAGTTGAAAAAGAGACTCTCTATTGGTCACTCCAACCTTTCGAATTGATTTAATTCTTCATCGGAGAGCTTTCCCATGTTAAATTAAGTCCTACCGTGTACAGCCAGTACTTCTGCTCAACTTATTTTCGTAGATCGGACAATGAAAAGCACATTTTTCATGTAGTAAATATTTAGGTGCCATTACTCACTAACTAGATAGAAAAATATACCTCTAAGAAGTATATTATTGGTAACATTGCTTTGAAAGTAAGAGAATGTTACTACGTATTCTTATACGTGTTACAAAGGTGATGAATTTTCGAGGGGAAACATTGCGCACTTTATTCGCCTTTATTTTAGTCTTTCCTAGATATTTCATCCTTGGGCGAAGCACGTCTACATCTTCGCATAGTGTATCCAAGTTTCTTTTACACTAATACAAAACCTACAGTTACCATCTGTGGTCGGGCCTGTGATCTTGAAATAGCTATTCAAGTTGCCTCGGTTTATGAAGGTCGAAATAATCGAGAAACACATCCTATCGATCTGCAGAGAAGTGCTTGACGTCTCCGAAAGTAGCTTCAGTTATAAGCAAAACGTACGTTCAGTACGTCTATTCTGGAAAATCGAAGGTAAAGGGAGAACTAAATCTGCAAAAGTACTTCAATGGATAGTGATTTAACGTGCCACCGTGTAAATTAGATGATGATTCAACACTCCCTTGAAGCTTATAAGAATTGACTTCTTCAACTGAACAATCAGTGGCCCAACATACAGGAGCAAACAATAAATTGTAAACTCAACAAAGAGATCAACTTGTATTGCTTGAGAAACATAGTGGTATGCATCTTACAGATATATCTATAAAACTTCAAAGAAATTCCAAATTCGAAAGAAACAACAGATTTCTTTAAGAGACAAGCTCAAAAGAATTGACTTCCTCTTTATTACAGGTGAGAGTCGGTGTTTGGATATTTTCTTAAGTGATTTAGTTCTAAAAGTGATTTAGAATTTCCCTAACTTTTGCGCATAAAATTTTCCAAGGGCTTTCTATACATAATCTTTAACTTGCGAACACGTTCCAGATTTCTAATAATAAAGATATTCGTAATATCAGTAATAAGAAGATTTCCCATCAATAAGGTGTCAAGCCTTATCCAGGAAAACTTCAATACCAGTAATTAACCTTCCCATACTCACGTCAAAATGAAAGACGCATACTATACTATATAAGTCGGTCTCACAGACCGTATGCGTGAGTATAGGAAGGTTAAAACCTGCATAAACAAATACAATGTAGCATATTTACGAAATGAAATGCATACATTCGTAATCGGAGGAAGGTCCACTAGAAGGAGTTACAGATAAACTCGTTACTTCACAAATATCACGAAGATTCTTCAAGGAACGAAAGACAAAATAAATAAATAAGCGGAATTTGCGTCTGTACAAGTTCAAGTTCTTTAACTTTATTATTGAAGCGCCGGTTTATCTCGCACGTGTATATTGTAATGATGTTGTTGTTGTCGCCGTGAACATTCTGGACTTTGTCAGCGGATATTTACGCGGAACACCGCCAACAGCGCCAACTCCACAAGGAAATAACAACCGAGTACATTTCAACGAAATGTAGTGGATTTTTAAGTTACCCTCGACGGGTCCGAAAGGAACCTTCTAGAATCGAGATTCTCAGCAAGAGTTAGTCACCTCTACGAACTGCTTGCATGACTTGCATGACTAGTTATGTAGACAATGTTAAACAACAGAACCTTGTTTCTTTGACTTTTCTTAGGTTCGGTACTTTGGAATATGGTGTAATACTCTTTGAAGGTCTCGACAAAATAAAATTATCTGTACTGACAATAAATTTAATTAAATTTGCTTTTGGGAGGGCAGTGTTCTTTCCAAATGTGCATTCGTAGCTTAAGCGTTGAAGAGATTATAATGAGGATCGACATAATGCACGTTCCAAAGAGTAGTAGATTCTGTTATTTGTTGTTTTGGAAATCAAGAATCAAATAATCTAGTTGATTACATACCTTAATTGATAATGATTACATAAAAGCTTTATCAATGTTATCTAAAGCTAGCGACAGCTACACAATAGTTCTAGCCATCACCAAGTGATAATCACTTGGCGATTTTCCAAGGCAAAGAACTACCGAACAGAAACGCGCACCGCAACAAATTAACATGTGTGGTAGCGAATTTACCAACATTATCTTATCACCTTAGAGTTTATTCTACCAGCGATATTGTCACTTTAAGGGCTATAAATAAATAAACTATAAGTTTGGAATAATTTGAAATCTAATCTGGCACTGTTCCCAGTTGTCTCAACTTATAATTGTTACAAAATAAGTATTATTGTTATCGTGGAGATTACAGATAACTTTAAGGGAAATGTCATCATCGTAAATTAGCGTTTACTATTTGCCCGTCTCTTGGCGTACTTCCAAAATGAACAGATTAATGTGTTCGTGATATGCAGTGAGATTAAATATGAAGTTCTAAGGCTTCTGCGTCCTTTTATTCGCTCCCAGCTGATATTGATATTGATATTGAATAGACATTATTTTTATTTATTTATAATTAGCTTCTACTTGCATCGTTAGCAATTTCTACATGTTTTACTACTCGAATAGATGTCTAGTTTCAACAAAACGCTATTTTTGACACACGGATTCAGGTAACTGACACAAGAGGCTCACATGTAGGTGCCATATTATTTCTTTTAATAACTGGTTCAATAATCGTGACGAACACTTGTAATAAGATGGGGTCTGGCCCAAAGTGGCCCTTTGCACTGCGACCACATTGATCTATTGTGAACACTTACCCTCGTAGCTAGTCTATCTGAATCAACTGCTTTTCAGATGATTTTTATGCAGAACAGAATTCTTTAGTTATTTAGTTATTACATGACAGAATCTTTTGCAATTGTAGCAGAAATCATTAGATCCGGAAATTGTGTTGTTCATTGACAACACACTCACTGTCCTCTAAATGAGGATCGAAGATTTTTATGCTCTGAAATATATTTGAAGGAGCTTCAGAAGGTAGAGGAAGTAGACAATACCGGATTCGGAAATCCCGTTCATAAACTACAAATATTGGCAAAGAATAATCAATTTAAAAGGATCAATAAGAACCTATCAACAATCTGGGAAAATCCATTTAGGCTTGACGTGATTGGGAAAATTTTAGATTAAAAACCAACACATCATAACAACAAATATTGACTGGGACAGGTGAAACGTTTGCCTTTTTTATCGAGATTTCTTGAATTAATGGACGATGTTAAATTGTGGTTGCAAATTATTTTAACCATACTTTTTGGTTGACGACCTTACTGGCAAAATACATGCCTGGAGTTACCGATGCAGTTTAGTGCCCTGACCAACGAGACACAATTTATGAGAAAGTGCCTCAGAATGATAAACGTAATAAGAAAACAAGGGCACAACACAGGAAACATGGATGCAGAATTAGATAGAAATTATCATCAACTCGTTAAGAAGAAAAAGGAAGGAAAATCAGATAAATAACTTAGCATAAAAATAACTTTCCATTATGCCGATGTACGTCGCTGGCGAATGAGATATCACTGATAAGTCATACAGATTACCCATGCTTATGAGAGAATTGACAACGGCAATAGAAATAAAAACGATTCCTATGTTGGACGAGTGAAAATAGCTATAACGTTTCAACTCTGAATATGTTACGTAAATGCATTAGATGGGTCCTCTGTATGACTTATCTGTGGAAATGTCTTCGAGTATTTTAAATTGCTGAGGAGTGTAGGGTCAGTAAGTCCTAACGACATCTCCAGGTACAAGAAATACAAGTTTGCTTAAGACACTTACTCCTTTCCTAAGAAGTAAAACCTGCCTAGTTCCGTTTGTATTGCTGCAGTCTGATTTATTGGGGTTCGCTCGATTTTACCCAATTTTGTGTTGGAGGACAATTGGGATGAGTTCTTTTTATGAATTTTGATTTGTTCTGGTTTGTTCGGTTTTGTTTTCTTTTGTGGAGTTGGAGGATTGCGCTAAAATTCTGAAAGTTACTTGGATGAAAAGAACAACCGGTTTCTTTTAAAGGTTAGTTTGTTATGTTTTGCTGGGTTTCCTCCTACTTGACGTAATTGGTGGAGAGCAGGGCAACTTTTGCCTCTATTATCCTAATGGCGTGGAGATATTTGTTGACACGGTAACATCTGCTTTCCGTTCACTTAATGCTAATTCTTCGTATAGTTCATTGGCGGATCCTTAGTGGATAGCACTGCCTTCAAAAATGTTCTAGTGCTTCATGAATTTTGGTTTTTACGATGTGATAGGAACTCCTAGAAGGAAACTCAGATGATTTGCTCTTTTCCTTAGACCCCTTCCTTGGTAAAAGGTCTTCTTTTTTTCTTTGCATGCACTCTCGCATGAAGCGTCCCAACAAAATAATCCGAAACTTGTTTGATCCTGTAAGCGTCTGTATATTTTTACCCCATGCAAATGGTTTAGTTAGTTTAGCGTAGGAACCCTCTTTCTTTACGCCGGCTTGTCTTTGACCCAGCATAGTCGATCCACACAGCCACAATGCAGGCGGAATTGCTGAATAGTCTAACTATTTTAAATAACTTTTAAGTACATGCTTTCTTGTACACTAAACTAGAGAATTAGCTAACTGGAAATTATCACTTATATTAGTGACATTGGAACATGCGCGAATCAGAGTTTCTATCACGTCGTGCTGTAATACTTTATTGAAGAACAAACGACAAAAGTGAACTCACTTCTAAACCACTTAATTAATCTAACTACGACTGTCATGAAACACTTGGGATTACTTCGAAAATCATATTTTGTACCACTTTCATTCCTGCTTCTAGATATTTGCCCTATATTGGACCAACAGGAAACAGAGAGTAAGAGGAAATCTATTATAAGGAACAAAAAATTCAAGTTTAAATCACTCACCATAGAGCGACTTATAACTGAGGTTCGTTCGTTAGGCAGCTCTCATTTAAAGAAAACTGTACAATGGCTGCACTACAATACCAAATTGCATATCCCAACACTCACCTTTGATTGTTAATTGCTTTAATTCATTAGATGGAGCCACTTACTTGGTCAAATCGATGGTCATGAATTCCTGATGTACAACTAACCCAGGAAGCTTGCGTTGTTAACCGGCAACTGACTATATTACTGTGATTAGTCCTAATAAGAACGATTAATAAAGCATAATTCCTTCCGTGATAATTATTGGTATATGCAATTTGGCTTTAAAGTGGAGGTATTGCACAGCTTTCTATGAAAGCTGCTGCTGTTCTGAGTTGTAGGTCGCTCTTTGGAGATTACTGTATTATCTAAATTTTTATTCTTTTATTCCTTTCTAATTTTGGGTTCCCCAAGTATCTCGTTGAAACTATTTTCCACTGTAACCATCCTATATCCACAGCAACAATCGAGAGCAATGGAACAAAGGAAAATGCAGGAATCTTGCAACTATACATTTTTCTATGACTACACCCGACGAGATACAAGCGAATGCACTCTTAAATAAACTCTTAAGGGCGATTCCCACTACGGCAGCGCATCGCAGCGCGTAGCAGCGCAGCGCGTGGCAGCACGTAACAGCAATATCGGTAGGGTATTCTCATTACAGCAGCAGTAAAGTTAAATGATTCAAATATGGGCAAAGCTCTTAGTAATGGTACTTTTGGTATGCCGGCAAATAAACGTATAAATGACGATGGAGAACTTCTTCCTCATGTAATAGTAGGAGATGAAGCTTTCCCGTTAAAAACCTATTTAATGCGTCCATATCCAGGAAGAAACCTGTCACCGGATAAACGGGTGTTTAATTACAGACTTTCAAGGGCACGCAGAGTATCTGAAAATGCTTTTGGCCTACTTTGTCACAAGTTTCGAATTTTCCTACGTAAAATACAAGTACAACCAAAAAACGTAGACAAAATTGTATTAGCGGCTTTATGTTTACATAATTTTCTCAGAAATGACAATGTTTTCCTCAATACATTAGACGAAGAATCTAAAGATTGCGATACTCCAATTTTCAGTAATTTGCGCCGTGTTGGTGGTAGACCCTCCGTAACTGCCGTTGACGTTCGCGAAAAATTTAAAAATTATTTTTGTTCCGATGAAGGAACCATATCTTGGCAAGCAGATCAAATTAATCAGGGAATTGTATAAAGTTAAACTTATAATGTAAAAACGTATATTGTTAGCATCAACCACTTTGTAAAATTAAATAAATATTACTATACCTACGGTTAGTTTTCAGTTTTTTCCCAATTTTATTCCAAATATTATCCTTCCTGTTATGATTTAAATAATTTTTATCACTAAGGTCGTATAGTTCCGAATATTCCGAAACTAGCATAATAAGTTGCTCTTCGTCCATGTTGCAGTCTTCGCTCGGTGAACATACAAGACCACCTGATTGTATTTCGCTAGGAACTTCAAGTCGATACTAGGGCCGGTGGGGGATTCCTTACGCCCTTTTATCTTCAGGTGTAGGCTGCTTCGATCACGCAGCCTGGGCTGATTGTATTGCAGTTCGACTGCCTGATGCCTACTGCGAATTTTTATATCTTCAGTTCTGAGAATACACGAGCAGCACTCGGCAGCAAGCAGCAAAAGAATGCTCTGGCGACAATTTAAAAGTTGCTGTTGACTGCTGCGTCGTGTCGCGGTGCGCTGTGCTGCCGTAATGAGAATCGTTCTGTTTGATAACATATAATAAATTCCTGGCAGCATTTTGCTGCTACGTGCTGCGCTGCTACTCGCTGCGAAGCGCTGCCATAGTGAGAATCGCCCTTTAAACCGAAGTTACTACGAAACAATAAAACTATAGTTGATAGCTATCCTATAACAATATTTACCACTTAATCCAAGGTTATTTTATTTGCTTAACGGTATCTCAATAAATGCGTGTTGTTGCGCCGCTAATTTTCCTCTTTAATTAACGAACTGATGAAAAACGGATAAACAGGAACGATACAAGAACACGCTCAACGGAACTGCATTCGATTGCGTACATACATGTTTCAGATGCGGGTTATATAACGTAATGTCTTCATTAAATTGTACGCAATTTATGAATCTGCACGGATAGCAAATTCAATTCGACGATAACCCTAACACCCTAACTAGTAAATCTTAGTACGGTTCATTGTTATGCAATTACTTATCAAAGTTAATTGGAGCACTTATGTATGTATCTTCGAACAATAAAACAAACGCGTGTTCTGTGACTTAAATATATCATTAATATTACTTGTATAGTTGTATTTAGTGATAATTCACTTTATTTTTGTGTTTCCCTAATCATTAATCACTATCATTTATGTGTTACTCAGAATCAACTGCCGTGTATGTGTTCGCCGATCAGATAACAGGCGCTTAAAAAGTGATTTAGTTTGCAGGAAATCGTCAGAACAAAATTGAAGGAGTCATTACCACTGTTCTAAACCTTTATTGTCACCTACAGCATATAACTAATTTTTTAACTAGGGATTCTTTCCTTCGTAGAAATGATGTGATAAAGTAAAATCTGACGAAAATATTCGTCCGAGTTTTTCAGTTTTCAGTCAAGATCAAACACAAGCGGAACGACTACTGATCTACCAATTTTCAGACAATATTATGAATTTAATATTTCGAATATGTAAACGTACCTAAACAATTCAACCGAACATTTATTTGGCGAACTTTCGCCAGTTAAACAAAATTAATATCAGATAATTTCTGTAGAAATATGTATGTCCAACCATGTGTATAATCACACTTACACACGGAGCGGTTTCGTTATTCATCGCACTTCGGCTTAATCCAATCATCGATGTCAAAATTAATTTAAATTCTATCTCAGTCCATATCGTACAACACACGAAAATTTTAATTCTTTCGCATTCTTGGCGTGTGTTCGAATAAACGTATGCAAAGAGCCGGCTGGTTACTGTCAAGGTGAGCTGTTCTCCGATAGGGGAATTAGATTGGAATATGGTCGGGTGATGCACAAGATTAGCGAATTTAAGGCGACGTGATCGTGTCAAGGTCGTCGGAAGGAACATGTTGACCCATATTTTTCGCCGTTACCAAATTACTTATGGTCGAATACGTAAAGCTTGCGAAAGATCGATAGTGGTTGAGAGAATGAACTACATTGTTTCAATGTGATTAAACGTTGCGCGTAACAGTATATTTAAAAGTAGGCAACGGGGATTTATTTTCTGTGATATAGCATTTTTTGAGAACTTCGTCTTCCAAGTGTTTATATTAATTTGATGTATAAATGATTAATGATATTTCAATAGAAGCTTTGACCTTGGAACGAAAACCGTAGGTCTTTAAGTGTGAAGCTGAATTAGTTACATAGCAGTGATAAGTTTTCCTGTCATGGAAGTTTCAGTCTAATGAAGGTGTCTGTTGTGATAATGGTTGGAGCTCTCGTTTCTTAAGGGCTTAAGCTCGTAGGCTTACTGTACCCCTTAGATAATTTACTTCGATGTCCTCGATGAAACCTACCACCTTGTTATGGGTGTTACTTTCAAGATCGCTTAAAGGTAATTTTTTTGGTAGATTCCAAAGCTGTATATTTTAGCCCTAAAAGATATATGTATATTAATTGTTTATAACTTTAAGAGCTCAGGCAGGTCTCATCGTTTTTCAGTAATAAGTGAAGAACCAGGAGGTTTGAAGGCCTGAAATTTTAATACCACATATTCCACACGATAGTTAAGACTTGTCAAAGACAAATTTTGTAAATTCCTTTGTTATCGTTGTTTTCTTAAAGTCAAAAGATGACAGTAAACCCATGGTCATTTTTCTATTCCTTAATTGAGGTTAAATTCAACAACGAACAAGGAATTTACAAAGACCTCGTCGATAAGTCGTAGCTATCGTAACGAATACACGGTAAGCAAAATTTCGAACCCGTAAACTTACTGGTTCTTCACTTATTACTGAAAAAATTAAAGCTGTAGAAGCTCTTCACATTGTAAAAAACTGGTATTTTATCGTTACACATACTACTTTAAAAGGTCAGATACACAATTTTCACAATAGATTTGGAACCAACAAAAAAATTAAGTTTAACCGATCTTGAAAAAAAGTACCTTACACTCTTAATGGGAATCGCTTTTATTTCTTCTGACTGCAGTAACCGAAATCCAAAATGTTTAAATATTATGCTACATAATCCCTAGCATTAACAGACACACGTTGCGATGTCTTCCTCACAAGCAAACCTCACAGATAGAATATCCCCCAGTATTCTTATGGTGCGGAGATGTTTTTAAGCCGAAAGTGTCCTGTCAACAAACTGAGGGCTTTCTTATTTGGTTCTAACTCATCCACGGCAATTGGACGTGTCTTACATCTAAAGGTTGCAACGAACCTACTTGCGATTTAATTATTTATTCTTACAAACATTACAACAATTCGCAGAAATCTCCTCTGTGATTAAATCAACAAGGATTCGATCAAGTTGAAATTCCGGCTTTCATTCATTATTACCAAACAGGATATTTCTTATTTAGACGTAAAAACGTAAACTCTAGTATGGCTCACAGCCACAAGTGGCATATTACAATAACACCCATTCCATGTATACTTCATTCAACATTCAGTATTTTAAGTCATTATCAACTCGTATGTCACGTTAAATAACTCCCAATATTTACTGTTTAGACAAAGAAATGTAAACATTCCTCAAAATCAGGTCATATGTTTAGCAGTTCAAAGGCATCCGTTCTCGAATCTACGACCGAATTACAGAGCGATCACATGTCTCATAACTCGCCAGATGGAATGTTAACGTTTGAACGGAATAGGCGATGTCGAATCATTTTTCAAATTCATTGACTTACTCTTACGTCATATAATCTCAAAAATGAATTGGACGCATCTTCTGAAAAATACTCGTCCTTTGCACAACTCACTTCAAATTAAAACATAAGAAAGTTCATAAAGGAAATACAACACAATTTGTAAGAGAAAATAATTTTCTACTATCACAGGATGGCCGAAAATAATTTTTAAGTTCGGGAAGGAAATTATTTTTTCATGCGCATAGAGTAAAATAAAGTCGTATGTTTACTTTTTAGAGAAAAGAAATGCAAATGAAGTCAATACGTTAAGGAAGATCAAGTAGATTGAATAGGACGTGTATATTTATGTAATTTTACGAAGAACTGCGTGTGTATCGGGATACATACGTCAACGGTCCCAAAACTAAACATATTTGCCAATTTTCTTTGTTTGAATTGTTTTTTTTTTTCTTTGACACTCATTAAATTACTTTTTCCTCGTACAATCTTATAAAAATATTGGACTCATTAGTTGTGAAAAATTTCGATGCCCAGTTCTCACCGTATCGATCGCTTCATGAGCTTTTAGCGTCATACATTCGATATGTAAACCGGATATAATTTTCGTTTGTTCTGTTTTTCACAGTTCAAATAAATCAATTTCTTAAAATTACAATTATTATCGACTTAACAGTTCTTGGATAGATAAAATCCGTGTTATGATTCGACTGCAACCCGATTGTGTTGAGATTTGGCGTCCGAGCACCCCCGTTATCTCCTTCGATTTTGGTATACGTGCACACACGACACGTAGACACACATTATAAGGTCCCGTAATGAATCGGAGAGACTTACATTTAGTCAAAGTACGGTATTCCAATATTCAACGTGCACTCCTTCAGAAAATTCCTCGTCGCAGTCTGTACGGTTTGATAGGAGATTCTATGTACATATCGGTTCAGGCTCTGGAAGCTTTCTTCTTGCGCCTTTCCTTGCCAGGAGCCTCAGCTCTTTACTTTCTTGTATGCCCTGGTGACTGGGAACATACCATAAATACAGTCTCTTGTGTTCCGCTTAAAACACCAGTGCATTTTTGAATGGTGTTGAACAGAGCATTGCTGTATTTTGAAAACGCCACTACGTTTCGATTTTAAACTTTGATACTTCAAAAATTACTTCTCTTGGCTTTATAATTTAATCTTTTATAGCTTGAGACTGTAATAAATCATTGAAGGTTAGGCAGTTTAACCCCTTGCACTATTTTCACGAGTCTGACTCGTGATGAAAATTTTAGGCCAAACTTGAATATCACGAGTCAGGCTCGTTGTTCAATTTCACGGCAAACGTGAATATCACGAGTCAGGCTCGTAATCGACATTTCGGGCCAAACATGAATATCACGAGCCGTGCTCGTGGTCTTAATCTCGGGCCACCAGGAACGCCTGAATGAGGTCTTATCTCTTCTTTCCTTTTCTTGAATGAATGGGTATTTTATATCTTGTTGTCTTTTGAATTTTGCAAGAGCACCACCGCGTGAAGTCAACACGAGCACGCCTATCTCGCACTCATTGTCAGTCGTAAGAATGGTCGTAAGATGTGTTCAAAGTTCCGACACTCAATCTTCGCCGCTTCGACTCTTTTCGGGACCACTCAGGCGCCCGAGTTTGGCACGGCTGATTGTGAATTTCGGCGTAGTGCAAGGGGTTAATAGTCATATTCACTACTACCCTTACAGAAGAACATCTCTGCATTCCATTATAGTTAACACAAAATCGGTTAACAAATGGGTAATTGTTTCTACCGCAGTTTAACTAATTTTAACAATATTATACGCATACGGTGGAAATCTGCGAAATCCTATTGTCAAATATGTTGATATCTTACCCCGGTACGTATAATTAACATATTTTAATGAAATAGCGATACAAACTTTTCCTAACCGTTCGATCAAGGTCCTGTATAAATAAATTGAGCACCTTCGTCGAGAGTACCAATGTGTTAGTAAGAATATGTCGCAATGTTGTAAATACATAAATATTAATCAGCTGAAATACACATCAGGCGTAGGGGGAATTATAATTACGCGTTTTGAAATGCGCCATGAAATTGTTCAGCGTTCGGCAGTGCATATTTATTACCATTTAAAATGTTCAGTTCTAGCTATTTAATCATTATCGCATTGATTGTAATAAATTGTGCATGTAATAAATTAAAGCGTGTGCTTTATCAAATAATGCATCTGGTCTAGTAGCAAAAATAATAATAGATTGTATAAAATTTTTAGATAGTTGATTGGTGTGGCAACTAAATAACTTGGAATTTCACTGATAGCTGAATAGTAAGTTTTTATACATTTAAAATGCCCAACTCTTGTTGTTTCTTTGATAGTTTGATAATTTGGCAAAAGGGTACGACTTAACTGAATGTTTCCTCAGAGATGTACGGCGAGGTGTGGTCGTAACACCAGCAGTCGGCCAGATGTCACCGTTGTCCCAACATTAGAACGACGAAATATAAAGGCCCAAGACGGAAAACGGCCATAACTAACACTTAAACGGTCCACACGAAACACTCCTAAAGAAACACAAAATTCTAAGAATACGATCACCAAAAGGAATGAAGTGAACCTGTTATCGTTAGAATTGGGTAAAACACACAAAATGGCTACGTATGTCACACGTGCTCTAACTAATACTGAATTAATCAGTTCTTCTGGTTCTCAATCAATACTTTACACCGGTTCGGCGATCCACATCCAATAATGGGGCAACGGAAATGAGAAGTATTTTCTATAAAATCCACCAATGTGCCGAGATTTGAAAGGGTAATCTCTCGAGAAAATAAACTTCGCGGAACAAACGTGTGCACGCTACTAAGGTCTAGGATAATCTAACCTAACCCCCGGATCAGACGTCAATCGGAAAACATATATATTAATTTTAAAATGGCCATGAAGGTTCCCTCTATCAATGAAGAATGGAAATTGATAAGTTATCGATAACGTATGTTGGGATGTCGACCGCAGAAGTCGAGGTACGCGCGAACAAAAGAAAAACAACGTCACAGTGTTCAAGCTCCAGGATTGGTGCATGTACGAACACGTCTAAATTAACACAGTAGCACGTTGTGACACGTTCGCCATGAGCCTATCATTGCATATCCTATAATTGGCAAATCGCACATACTACGTAGATTATGGACGCGGTTAGGGAGACAGTAGCAAGCTGGGCCACTAAGAGAAGTGTATATTGATCTGTTCTAGGCGATGGGACCAATTCTGAGGGTTCCGACACTCCCAGCAACTTCTCGAGGACCATTAGGGTTCTACGATCTAGAAGACCCCTTATGCCACCCATTCACAGGCTTGCACTGAAAAAATCCGAACGGGTTGCCCACTGCCTGAAGATGCAATACAGCCCCAACTACGTGAATTCAGACATCGTCAACATGGAATGGGTTCATCCTAGGGTAAGATGACTGGTCTCCAAAGAGAAGGACAATGACGAAATGCTCGAGAACGTGAAGGGTTTGTGTAAGTGCCGGGAGAGCTCCAGGATCCTACAGAATGCCAATCTAGGAAACCAAAATCCTGGCAAGAAAACCAGTCTGACACATCACAGCTATCGTTAATGCCATCATTCGTCCGCGCCACTTTTCAATTCTTGGAAGACTAACAGAGCGTTGAGTGTACCGCTGCCTCATCCAGAAGATAGATTAGGACATCGTCTCAAGATCCATTCGGATTCAGATAAGGTTGGGATAATTCTTTTCAAATCATACTGTTCGCCGAACATGTCAAGCTTCAACAATCACGAGTTGACGAATACTTTCTTCCTTGATGTGTCCAAGACCTTCGTCAAGGTTTGGTACCAAAGCGTAATTTTTCAGATACTTTGGGCCTTCACTTCCGCATCAGGACCAGGTGTACGGGTTGTCCCTTAACGTTCAGCTATTTCTCCACTTCTCAATATCTTCGTATCTTCACAAGCAACGTACCCACGTCATCTCCCGTTTCAGAAGCCTAAGAATCAATGTAACCCGTCTTCTAGATTCACTGGATCAACTGGATATGTGGGAAAGAGCACAGCACTACTCTTCTTGGAACACCAACCAGGGGAGCACCAACAAAACTGATTGGTCTGCGAGAGGGAAGATGGTTGGATCCTGGTGCTCCGAGATCAAGTATCTCGAAGTCATAATGGAGGTCCGGCTAACGTGGAAGCAGTGCTTACGTAGTGATTTAGATGTGGCAAATCGTAAACGTATTGTGCTCGACCATGATGGAGATACATTACTGAATGAAGTTAGTTTCCATATAAGGAAGGAACCTACTGTTTAATTGCCAAACCAATATTGTCAACGGTTTCTCATAAAAATTTGTAGATAGAAGTTTTCCAAATAATGCAGTTGTGAGAAACGAATAATCAAACAATTAAATATTTTAATGAACAAACAACAAACATTATCGAGCGATTAATTAGGTCTTTCTTCGTAAATCCTCGATATGGAAAGTTAGTATGTCGCTTTAACTTTTAGAGGAATTTACCAATTCACTATCGTGTCAACTCATTCTCAAAATTTTCGATACGTGCCCCGCACAACATTGTCCATCTATGTATATACGCATTTTTATTATGTAATCCACGGAATGATGTAAATATCCAAAAACATTACTGATTCGGTCTAAACGGAGGAACGAAGGGGCGTTTTTCGATACATTAAGCGTCCCACATCTCGTTTCTCGTTATTATATGACAATAATAAACAATTTAATCTTAGCTGGAATTAATTATTGCTTTCTCGTTCAAACCAGACCGAGTAACGTTGAATTTCCTAAAATCACGGCGATTTAAGGCACAAACTTTCCTTAGTTCGTTGACCCGTTGCGCAACCGAAACGAATGTTGTCAAATAGCATTTCTGTAAAAGTTGCTGACTGATATTCCGTTTAATGTTTGTTAATGTAATTCACATCGTAAAATCCAAATTTAGGTTTATGTAATCGCGGTGAGGCAGGCGCGGGAGTACTTCGCGTTCGAAATTAAATCGAATTGGTGTATTTATAAACACTCACACATAATAATTATTATGGCGAACGTAAATAGCATTACGAAATCGCTGATATGTATTTTCATATGCGATATTATGATAATATACGTTTCCTGTATCTATATAACTTATATTTCGTTCATTGCAGTATAAAGTGCGTGAGTACAAATGCTAGGCTGAAGAAGCAAATGCTGAGTCACAAGAAAGAATCAGATATACTAACAATAAGTCGCAAACGGTGATTTTCCTTCATCGGAGGAGGCAAACGGAGAACTCGTAAGGCCTACATGCGGAATTCTTTAATTTAAATATTAATATGTTTTATAATAGTAAGAATTATAATCGATCTGGTCGAACACCAACTTGGTATGAACATTGAGCATGTAAAAATATAAGAATATATGAAAATAGCATAAAATCTGTGTAAAAGAAAAACTAGGTTGTAAACAGGAAAAACAGGGTTAAATTCAAAACTGTCCTCGTTTGGAAGATAGAGAAATATGCGGATTTTTCGGCATCCAATGTAGTCGAATAACAAAAATTGCTCCTGCATAGTTCCTCCGTGTGATAGTCGATTTCACATGATGTAAAACGAGGATGCCCAAAGAACGAATGCACTCGCTTCGAGGCTGGCGTTGCGTGGTAAGCAACATATGTTGCGTATTGTTCATCATCAATCTATTACTTTTTTACACCATTGCATTGCCTCCCGCATTGGATTTACGGACAAGCTAAATTTTTCTCGGTCATCCTTACATACCCCCCTTTGTGATGAAACTCGAGGAATAATGAATATATTATTATTACCGTGGCTATACTCCCTCCTCCCGAAGTGGTTGGGCCTCCTAGTCGAATATCTAGATCAATACAATTTGGGAGATTAGCGCCTTCTTCTGATTATATTCTTTCACATAATTTCTTTCATAATTTTCTGTTTTTCGTTTTTTGTTTCCAATGGATGTCTCTGGTCCTTCTTATATCCTGCTCCATTTCCTTCAGCCATGTACTCTTCGGGCTTCCTCTCTTTCTTCTGCATACCGGCTTCCACTCTGTCACATCATAGATTACAGCTCCTGGACCCGCTTTCCATACATGTCCGAGCCACCTTGCTCTTGATTGCTTATTTTTTTCACTACATCCATTTCTATTTCTTGTGCCAATTCCTCGTTCGTCCTTCTTCAGTATTCATTTTCATTTAGTCTAATTGGTCTCAGGATAATTCTCATTACTATTCTCCCCACTGTTTTTAGGTCGTCCTCATGTTTCTTTATCATGGACAGCTTTTCCGTGGCGTACAGTAGCGTTTATATATATATATATATACATATATATATATATATATATATATAATCTTTACCCTTTCTACCTTTCGGTGTAAGGGTTCGAAGCCACCGAGCCGTATACGCACGTATACCGTACCGCTCCTGGCCCGCCTAGTGGCATTTCCTTCCTGCAGCGTATTGGAGGTTGCAGATCCATTTTAGGATTTTAAACTACTACGCTTCCGCCGCGGTCGAGTTTCGAACCCAGACCTACTCATTGTGAAACGTGATTTTTACCACTGAGCCACTAGGGTTTTTTTATAATTAATATAAATTAGGAATAATAGAAAATCTAGTACTGGATCTTGCACAATCTCTCTGTTTATTGCTAGTTCATTTTTTCAATGCTTTTGGGCACGACTGTACTTGATAGAAAATAGATTTTGTCGTGTCATCGCTTACCCATATCCTTCGTTCGATGGATGGGCGGGTTATCTGTTGAAAATCTTCACCTCCGTATAGAAGGAATTACTCAAATCGACCGAACAGCGCTAAATCAGATGCAGCCGTCGAGCACCTGTTGAAATCCTGTCCCAAACTCGAGGTAGGATGTTAGAATTTATCCCTTCGAGGACACTGCTAGTCCAGTGTTCGCAAGCTTTGCGGCGCTATAATGTTTAGCGTTTCGCGCGTCTATGCGAGCAATTTATTAACCGGCACAAACAAATATTTGAACTCAATCGCTTTCAGTTCATTTTATTCAACACGTTCCTAACCTCAACGCAATCTATATATTTAATGTTGCCGTACACTTTACTCTTTTACCGTATGTATCTGACATTTCACTATTCGCTTGTTTAGACGTTTATCTGAAAATTTAATTTGTATTCTTTGTGAGTTTGTTTGGATTTAGTTAGGAATAGCGTCGTTGCTTTCAAGAATTGTCACTTTTCATAGCGATTTGTGTTTAAATTACATAACTCGTTTTAAATTACTGTCGTTCCGAAATTCTATTTATTTTATTCTATTTTGAGTTAGCCTTCATGATATTTACTTGTTTGGTGTGTTTGAATTAACCTTTTGTTCACCTTTTGTATACCTATTACTATCTCCGTCTTTTTCAATAAACTCCGAGTTTGTTAAACTCTACTTGGTTATTTTTGTGCGTCCTAAAATACTCTCTTTATCTAACAGAAAACCGTCAGTGAGGACGATACCGAATCCATTTCAGATAATTGTACGAACCACCCCTTCTGTTTAACCATCCGTCTCATGATTAATCTGATTCTCATCTTCGCTGATATAAAGGCGTCGAATTATCGCATTTCTTGAGTCAGTTGCGTCCATATTTCAATTTTACTATCAGTCAGAGTTTGTGCACATTTTTTGGAACGGAGAAATTTTACCCACATCCTACGCTGTGCCGACCGAAGTCGTTTCTGGCTGTCAACCAGAAACGAGATAACCGTACAATCACTTGCTTCCTAGATGTCGTACTTCTGCAAGTTATAAGGACGTACTTTCATATCCTTGAGTTCACGATCCTTTCAAACATCCTTGAGACTTTGAGACTTAACACCTTACGTTCCTGCAGCCAGCAGAAATAAAGAAGTTCCCCATTGGAAAGGTAATAGATTTTATCAAAGATATCGGCCTGTTGAAATACAACATATTATAAATCATTGAGCTCTGGTGCAGTGGGCCAAGATTCCTTGTGAGAAAAGAAATTAAAACTATGAATTTCATTTAAAACAGATCAAAATTCTTTATACTAACGAAGGATCACCGGCAATTCGCAACATTCAGACTTCAATGAACCTGTGCAGACTGAAATATCTGAAGACATTGAGAAGTCTTATCGAAGATAACTGATTATGGATTAATAATTGCATGTAAACCGATGTCGTAGTTTATAGTAAGCACTATATCAGAAAAGGTTCTACTACACATGTAGCGGCTGTACCACTTTTTTGCGGATATATTTAATGGTCACAGTTTTGTCTTTTGGCACAAACACCTCAAGTTCGGCAACACAACGCACACAATCAGATTATTATTATTTTACAGCATTTCTTTGAAAAGTTATAGGAATAATTAGTAATTTCAATTGTTCTAAATAAATATTACATATAGGTGTGTATAAATTGGCGAAAAAGCTAAGGACATCCTTTGTTCGGTTCTTAATCGAAAATCTTAACCGTAAAGCGTCGTATCGTGCTACGGTTGTTTTTAGGAAGCACTTGAAAGAAACATACATTTGGCAACACTGCACGCGCATACTACTGTAACAGTCAAAATTTGACCGTAAAGTTATTGATAGAAATCATATTCGAATACAATATTATTGTTCCACGACGTTCGTGAAAGTATGTTGATGAATAAATGTTAAAAACATAATTGGAAGTCAAAAAGAACACATTTACCAACAAATAGTATCAAAAATTATCCTTTACTCTAAGTTACAGTTATCTCTAGCAACGGATATCGAACAATAACGCTTGTTTGTGGAATAAAAGTCTTCTAGAACCTCGTGGAGTCGTATGAAGCGTGATACAATATTTTTATGCAATTTTCGATTCAGAATGAGGGGATACGTCACATGTAGTTCTTTCGTCAATTTATACACATCCGATATTTAGAACGGTATTTCTCTATATACATCAATCGATGACAAGTAAATCTTTATTATTTTTTTAATATCCTTACTACTGCCTGTCTAAATTAAAAATAATATATATAATAAAAAATTATATATAAAAGAATGAGGGTATGGGATAGACGACTGCCCGTTATTTATTTTTCTCCGGAAATAATTTGCGTCATTCTTGAGACTTAATAAGACTATGAACTATTGGGCGATTGAAAACAAACAATAAATTTCTCACTGAAAACCCATCAATTTGGCAAAGGAGTGCACGCTTTTTAGAATCTAAATCCAAAGTGATTCAGTTGAAGGCAGTTGATGACAGCGCTGAAAGAACTGTTAAGTTCATGCAATAATTTCATAGACTTTTATTAGCGCAAGGAGAACAAAGCTATATTTATTGTGTTCAAGAACACAGAAATCTATCCAAATTTCAAAAAGAAAGAAAATATTCTATTAACTAATATTCTGAACTTATAATATTGACTATTTATATGTCTTCTCATCATGAAAATAAATAAACAAGAAATTGCAGATCGAAAAACATTAAGGTCATAGGAAAGAACGCATAGTTTCATCTTTAGAGCCCCGCCGCTTAGGGAAGGCGTGATCCTAGGGGCGTAAAATTTTACGTGAGTTATATTGAATTGAAATAGAAAAAATGGGCGGGTACCCCTACAACTTTAAAACAAAAACAACAAAAAGAAACTTAATAAGGGACACTCTGATGTATGTACATGTTCGAAGTAAGTGCTTTATATACAAAGGACAGTACAAAATTATAAATTTAATAAAAATTACTATCTTATTTCAAACGTGCAGATGTATGAAAATGATGTTAAGAAATAAAAATAAGAAACAAAAAATTATCATCATTCACGTGATATCGTCCAAGTTTTTATCGCAATTTCATTTGAATAAAAATAAAAATATGTCAATCGATAAATAAAATGAAAAACTCATTAAACATATTTTTATGTAGGTATATAAATACGTATATAGACATGTACTATTACTGCTCGTATATACACCTATACAATATATGTTTGTATGTATGTATGTACATATGTTTGTGTGGGCTGCGAATTGTGCAAGACAGTCATGACCATGAGCGTACTCAACACACTACCCCTGACCCAATGCTCTGATTTCACTAATCTACATGTTTATGCATTATCTATTCCGACTGATGGTTACTAACTATTAATTTTTAACTACCGTATGAGCGGCTCTCTTTGCTGTCGCAAGTTATTATGTAACGGGCAATAAATTATCGCGTTATTACATTGTGTTTCACTTGTCAATCGCACAGAATTAAGCGCGTGCGGTGTCAATCGTCCGTTTACGTAAACACCTTGCAAATTTTATGAATTAGCGACGGTAATTACGAAGCAATCTGACATCTGAAATGGCGTAAAATTTCAGAAAATTATGAAGAAAGTAAAGGAGTGTGCAAGTTAGCTTTATACAGAAAGGGCGAACTATCTCAGTTACAACTGAAGGTTAGTCCAAATATTAAGAATGGGATGCTGCAATAAGTAAAGTCCGACTCATACAACTGTTACTGTTACCCATTGCTCTTATCGCAAGAGTACGTTATCTCGCAAACGTAATGGAATAAAATTAATGTTTAAGAAATTTTCCTGGTATTAAGAATTAATCTTCGGTGAAAGGTTAACACAGTATCAGAATCATACAAAATAATATTTCGCCGGATTTTCTTAACTGAATGCACTTTCAATCAAATTCATATACTTTTATCAGGCGTCTTTGTTATATCACTCACTACAATGTCTAGACATAACCGAAAAAATGCAAACCTTTAATCTTTAAACTTATAATATACACTGCGCGCCTGAAGTATGGAGTAAATTCAGTAAAAGCGAAATAAAATTTTATGGGAAGAAATCCTTGAACAGGTCGATTTTCAACCGTCCGTTCTTCTTGAGTAATGACCTCAAATTTTTTTAAATAGCAATAGTCAATCGTTTTCTTGATTTTGAGGAGATCTTTTTCGCCGAACTGACAGTATGGAAATAGAACAACTTGTTCCTTCAAACAGGGACCAGACGCCTAAAATACGAGCGAGAGGAATTTACGAGCTACAATGTCAATGTGAAAAGTAGTATATTGGATAAACTGGTCGTAGTTTACAGTACAGAATTAAGGAACTTTCAGCAGACCCACAACAAGGACATATGGAAAGGAAAGAGGACATCATGCCACTACCAGCGACTTGCGAGGAAGTCAAATAATGAAGAATACTAACAATTTCGATAGATAAGATGGGTATAGGTTAAGTAAAACATGAAAGCTGGCACTGTACAAAAGAGATCCAGAACAAAATGAGCCATCAACAGACACGACTGCACAGTTGCAGATACGGTCCATTTACCCAGAACAGATTCGGTTCAGAGGTAAAATTAAGGTATATAACGCAAAACATAAGACGATTACATAGCATAGTCAGCGAAACATGAAGTAACTCAGTCCGACAAACGACAAACCCCGAAAATATCACTTCAATGGAAATTAGTCGCAAGAGCTTACATCCTACTATAGATACAAAGTTGAGACAAACATGCTGTAGTTATGAATGTACGTACAATTGTAGAGTTGTCAACCTCAACACAAATATACAACGGAGGGTAATCTATATGTGTGAGTAGTTACAAAGAGTGTGAAAATTAAATTTCCATTGGTTGAAACCAAAATTATTAAAACTTTAACATCTGTAGCGGTTTACACGAGGCCACTCGCTTCACTATCAAAACTAGTTTAGTCCCTAAAGTGTTAAGAGGAAATCATCGACTCTTCTGGTGTGCAAGCTATAACGAGCATGACAAATAATGCTAGATTGTAGCCATCTTTCTCAATAGAACCTATATAGACCATGTTGCCCAAGCACTTCAGGGCGTAAATTAGGTCAAGTAAGATGAAACAGTTTTCTAAATTTAAAACAGAGTATCCCTAAACTACGACATCCCAGAGAATATATCATTGCGCAATTTCTGTGGATGATGCTTCCTATATCGTTCGTCCAAACTTCTTTCAACTGAAGATGACAATTTAGTTGCCAAAAGATCTATTTGGATTCTATTCCAAATTAGGTGTGGTAGATAAAGGTCATTTCATATTCTTTATCAACATTTTCTCCACATACGAGCAAATTCAACCTCATATTGTCCTAGATGACCAGTCAACAGAAATATACCTCCAACACCTTAATCCTTAAAGCAGTTTCTTATCATATTGGCACAGTTCAGGTCGAAATCGTCATCTACGAATAAGAATGAAATTCTTTGATAATAGAGACCTAAAGCTGCCATCGAAACACCTTTAGAGTGGTTTCTGAAGAAGAACCAGGAATGACCTATATCCATGTTATATTAGGTGATGAAGGATTTTGATAACCTTATTGCCTTTTTAGATTTATGCTTGATGATGATATGTCTAATGACTTCGAGGAATAAGCTGGTTTAAGAGGTTATGAGTACAAATACATCTCCCTTGGCTACAATTTAGCGATGGTACAAGGAATTTGAACGTGAAAGGAATTCAGTTCAGCCTCAAAAAGAAGCAGGGCGTCCTCCTACGGCTGTTAACGACAAAAACATAACTGCTGTTAAAACAATTATTGAAAAGGATAATAAAGCCACTTATGCGGTAATAGAGCATTATCAACTCAAGATTGAATCCTCACCTGTTAAAACAATCATATACGATTACTTGCATTGAAGAAAGGAAGTAAGTCGCTTTGTGCCGCATCACCTTTTTAACTAAACCAAAAATCAGAGCGTGTGAGAATTTGCCCTGAAACTTTAAATTTAGTAAATAACGGCGGGCACCAAATTTTCTCCAAAATAGTCACAGGTGACAAAACTTATATTTCCTTTTCGACTTCCCTACCCGCCAAGAGAGTCGTGTATGGATTAATAAAGATGGGGAACTCCTGCAATGACTAAGAAGCAGCTAGCTATGAAAAAGGTTATGTATGCGGTATTCTTCAGAAGTACGGGCTTAGTAAATGCAATTAAGCGAGATGGACAAAAGACAGTAACAGCTAAGTGGTACACTGAATAATGTTTGCATCGTCCCATACGGCAGTTTCAACTCTCCAGTTTTTTGCTTAAAAAATATATAAAAGTAATAGAACATCCGTCGTACTCACCCCTTCATTCTCAATAATTTCAGTTTTCCCTAGTATAAGTTAAATCTGGGCTGAACACAAATCGAATTTTGGGTTTTCCAGTTAGACAATACTAATTACTTTCAATTTTATACGGTCGTGTTCGTAATTAGGAAGCAGAAAAATGTAAACCGTCGATACTATCTCCCATACTCAGCAGCAAATTCTTTTCGAAAATGTATCGAAGCTGTATCGAACCCTTGGTAGGGGAGGGGGCGGTAGGATCAAAAGAAAAAGAAATTCCGACAACTTTACTATCTCTTACATTGATTAATTACCCTCTCAATTAAACTTAGAGGGGTTTCAGGAAAGATTTCTTGTTTCTAGAAAACAACTATTTTCCATTATTGTTATTGTCCGACAGAAATCCACTACTCTCTGAAATTACATTACAGCTTTTTACCAAATGTTCAATCAAGTTGTTGCAATATAAACTTGTCATTTACCTCTCACGGTAAGACGGAATCAAGCAATTGAACTACGTATTTAACAATAATTCAAGACTAGTATCAAGAATTTAATTCAATTAATGGCTCCCTTTCCAAACCTAAGATGTCGAATATCTATATATGTGTAGCACCTGTATTCGTTGGCTTTTTCATAAGGAGCATCTCTGCAAACCGACACCTGTCTTTTATTTTGTGATCTCCCCGATTATAAACTGTCGAAAGATGCATACAATAGCCATTAACATTATTGTATACGTTGTAATAACCTGTTAACCTTCCTATACTCACGCATACGGTCTGTGAGACCGATTTATATAGTATAGTATACGTCTTTCATTTTGACGTGAGTATAGGAAGGTTAACTATTTCAAGATCAATTTCAAACATATTGGCCATTCACCATTTTCAAGCACGCACGAATTACCCAGTCAAGCTTTGCCAAGACTAAACACTTTACAAAGTATGGCCATCGAATTCCTCCTATCTCGAAAGGAATTTGTTACGAAACCTTACGCAACCTTCCTGGAACGAAGTCACGTAGGGCGAACATGTGGCGATCGAACATTCTTTATATGTCAATGTCACCACCGACTCCAGCCGCGCCGGTCGAACGTACGTTTCAAACGAGCTTTCCGTTGAGGGTAGATAACTAATTTACGAAATTCGTCGTAATATGGACGAGGTTCAACAACCCTCCTCCTCGTAAGTGAAACACGAACAGGAGAAGAAGGAAGATTTACGAATTACGGCGTCGTATTTATCTTCTTTCCAAGACGTGCCGCCGCTCCGTATCGAATTCGGAGGCAAACAACCTTTTCGGGGAGGGTCAAACCAGATTTTTTTCCGATCTCCTGCTCCTAATGTGAATAAGGTTCGTTCACCCCTCTAGGTAAAAAAGGGAACAAAAGGCTCTTCGTCGCCGATGATTATGAGATCTGTTCTGAGCAGTTATTTTCTATGGAACATTTCTCGAAGGGCAGCAGGGCGGCGTTCCACACAAAAAACGTGTGACCTTAATATCTGGGTGGGACAAAAAAGGGGTTGAACCCACCTTTTTTCTATCCGAATTCTTCCGGCGGTTCGATGACCTGCCACAGTTTAGGATTCTTTGTAATTTCGAGTTGGAAAGAAGGTTTTAGAAAAGCGTTAGAGGCGTAGTTATCTTTAATATATAGTTTGGCCTAAATCGATATGATCGAAGGGAGTTTCATTCCCAACTTCAAAGTCTTGCTGATTAATAAATAACTCTTAAATGTTGCAAGTGCAGTTTAAGCGCAAGAAGATGAGGCTCACTTAGTAATTAGATAATTTATTCGCAAAGAGGTGCTGATTACTTTCAGCTACTATATTCGATCGAATATTTGAAGGGTAATACGTATCTAGATAAACTAAGCGGAAATATAGGATGTAATCCTCTAAAACGTTCGTTTTTCTGTTACTTTAACTGCAGTCGACACATCCATTTCTACGATAATATTTCTGCTGTTGAGGGCTGCTAACACCAATTGCATTGGTAGTCTTCCTTTTGCTCGAAACTAAAGAGAAACATGAAAATGTAACATATTGGGATCATAAGGGCTATTAAACGAAAGTTATTCCAAGCAAGGAACTTCGCTTGAAACCACTGTTTCTTTTTTTTTTGTACGAGCCTCTTTGTACATGTACAAAGATCGGAAAAAATCTTTATACGAGAGATTTTTAGTTTATACAACATAATAATAGTAACTGAACTACCCAAAAAATCTTTGTACAATGTACAAAGACTCTAAAAATCTTTGTACGGAGCCAAGAATCTTTGTCTCCTACAAAAAGAAACAATGCTTGAAGCTAAGGAAAAATTACTTTAAAACGGACCTGGTGCATGAATGAACCGTACATATCAAACTAATGACGAGCATTAAAGAGCTCTGATTAGATCTATCTAACAGTTAAGGAAATTTGGGGCAATGCTCGGTTACCATTCATTTATGCAAATTTAATCGAAAAGTTTTGACAAATACATATAAGGTATTAGCGAAAGAATCAAGGTGTTAAAATATACAAATCGAAACGTTCGTAGCCGTTGAATGCGGTGTCCGGTCGAGGTCATACGTATGGTTTTGCGAATTGTCCGAACGATTTGCAAGCGTAAATCATGGAAGTGGGTCAAGACGCTGCCTGTGAGAATAAAAATACTTTGAAAACTATGAAGTTAAATAATATGGGTACAATGGAAAATAACGCATGGGACGCATCCGATGATTTCAAACATTTTTTCAGCCTTAAAGTTAACAATTACCTAATACTCTATTACATGCTTCTTGTAGTATAGCTTTTATCGTGTCACACTGACTTCAACACATTTAAATACGTATTTCAGCAACTACAACTTGCTGTTCTCTGTAGAACAAGTATCAAAAGAAGATAATTAAGTTCCTTATAAAGTTCAAGTTCCCTTGCTAAACGAAATAAAACGTCGCTTGCAAGTCAATACATTCTAAAGCACAAAACTACGTTCTCTATTGTTAGTAGACTAAGATGGAGGTAAAGCGAGACAACAAAGTCAAGAAAGGATGACTGCTGGAATAAATAATAAGTCAAACACAGAAATATGGACCAGCTTCTACCAGCTCCTCCCGGAGCCAGACTAGAAAATTTGATTCAAATCCAAAACGTATGTTTCAGACAGAAGTTTTTCTGTATACTGACATTTTTCTGTAAGGGTCATATTATTTTCCCCAGACAGTGTTTTTGTTTTGGACGTGTAAGTTGTAATTAGCAAAATAGTAAACAGTCTCTTATGTTTTTTATCACTGAGACTTCTCTTGTAAACAAAGTTAATTGTGGAAATTTACAAAATAATAAAGAAACAAATTCAAGTTGTTCGATATAGAAGAATTCCAATGCTTTTATGAGGTGGCTTTATCACGAAAGCAAAAGAAATATTGAAATTAGAAACGATATACGAATGTAGACAACGATCGAGGATGTCCTTTTTCTGCATGAAGTCTCTCCAGAGAAAAGTTTAACAGAGGAATAAAGAGATGTTCCTGAGCGGTGGAATTGAGACTATATAGAAAATGTAGCTATTATTCGTTAGCATATGATTTTACATACAATTACAAGTCAGCTCTCTCTCCACAATGGTGGAATATGTGGATTATGGGTTGGTATGAGTCTCCACAATCACATCGAAGACAATTCTATTCTATCCAATAACATGTGCATTGGCGTGGAATGAAAATGTCCAAAAAACAATTTTATTTTACAGATTTCTATTAGTGACTAAAAATTGCTGTATTCTGTTGTCTTAAAAATGACTTTTGCAATTTTAACATAAGAAATGCCTTGAGGGTCCGCCATGCCTTTAAAAAGTCAAATTTTAGGGAAAACGGGTCATTTCCTTTTGAGGCATATTAAAATATGTTTTACTACTTTATGTTTCCTAATAGTAAAAAGCCTTTAGGTTATATGTACATATTCCTAAATAATAAAATTGCATTTTTAGAGAAATATTTATATCCACAGGATTCACTAGAACTAATAAAATTTATAAAAACTCATTATTTACATACATTAACCCTACGAAGTAATCCAGAACTCACCACGTACAATTTTTGCTATTAGTTACATATACACTTATACACGCAAATAATTACAGTAATATAAATTTTTTGAAAGTTGCAATTTTCAACTTCTCGTCCAAAATTCGTCCACTAAATATAAAGCGACTGAAACAAAAATTGGCATGGATAATATGTTATCCCAAAGGCAACTTTTCGTAACTATTACATCACAGGAATGAAAAATATTTTCTTTCACTCTACCCTAATATGCATATCTATCTTCTCTAGATAACACCAAAAACGTTTTTTTGCCTTCCCTTTCTTAGTTACAATCTATAGAAGCTCGTTACCCTAAGTATATTTTCTAATAATAACAAAGTCTCATTGTTAAATGTAATTCTTTTCCCATCTATATATATATATATTTCGTTATTTGTGTGTTCCTCTTTTTTGTCTATCCAGAGCTTTTTAAAGCCCGCTGATGGGCTAGAAAGCTGAAAATGCATGGCATGGCATATAGCAAAACGTCTAGGCCAAAGCCTAACGTAGCCGGATTTTTTATTTTTGGCCTGTGGGCGGAGAATTAAGACGAGAAAGGAGCATGGCAAAATTCAGTTTTTTAACATTTTAGCTTATATCTTCTTTTTCTTCCTGCCTGGCAGGGACAAGCTTAACAGATAGTTACCCAATAATTTTATTATAATAAAATTATTTATCACCGGAAATATTTTGAATCATACACTATTCTAAAGATTCTTTTGGCAAGTCTTCTTGATATGGGATGCCTGAGTCTGCGCCTTTCTGCTTGCCTCATCAAGTTAGTTTGCTGGTTTGTTGGTATGGTGCCGCAGTCTATCTTTCTATTTTTGTGGGAAGTTGGAAATTTCTTCTTTTACAGTGAGCATATTGACATCCTACCGAATACTAGTGTCTGGAATATACTAATGGGATGTTTGTTATCTTACGTAATAAAAATTACAAACATCTAAAGTTTCGAAAATCTTGGAATGAGAGACAAGCTAGCATAGTTGTATTCCACAGTTCCATATAGATTTTAAAATTGTTTGGTACATGGGAACTTTACTGTGTTGTGAGAGCTGCGATCTGTGACTAATGAGTCAGCAGAGATTACGGAGTTTATCGCCGAATAGTGTGCTCTTCATGAAGAACAAATACTTTTCCCAGTTTAATTTTCGATCAAAAACCAAATCCAAGTGTTTTACGCTTTCCTGCTATCGCAGTTCATGATTATTTAGAAAAAGTATGGGATAAATAACGGATTAAAAACTGAACGAACTGACTTTGTTTAGTTGGCCTGAAAGGAGATTTTCTTCATCTAGGAATATATCTGGTTAAGCATGGTCTGTAGTTCTTGAGATGTAATGGTAAGTCAGCGGTGCTTAACTCCAGAGTTAAATCATTAAATGATGATTATTGCAAGAACTTTGGCGTAATTAATCACACTATATCACATCGGCAAACTCCTCACACAATTATATAATTAGATTCAGTGACACTTGTTTCGCCAGCACCGATGCTGGCAACAAACCGTACCTTGCCAAATGTGTTAATTGAAATTACATTATTAAAATTAAATAATTGTGTGGTGAGAAGTTTTCCGATATGATATAGTGTTAGTAGTTTGACCTCTGATAAATTTAAGTACGTCTACAACCAAAAACTGTCTATTTTGTTGGTTCAAAATGCCACAAACAGAGCCTTGAATTACGAAAAATCTTAGAACAAACTGTAGCCTTGATTTGCCGTTTCCTTTGATCTATGATATATTTCCAGCGATATTTGTATACCTACCAACCTTTCCTACCAACTAACAAAAATTGCATTTATCATCATCGCATTTTACATTTGGGTGCTTTTCGTTGAAATCATGTGTTGTGCTGAGTTACTTTATTCCCTACTCTCCACAAAAAATAACGTTTATTTATACCAAAGTATATTAAAAATACGGGATTTCTGATGATGCGCCACTCAAAATAAATGATCTGAAATCGCAAAAAAACATTACTTATATATATTTTTAATAATGTTAGAGATGATGGAACAAACTTATCCGTTAGTGACCCATAATTTTGCAAAACTATAAGCTTGTACTTCACCTGATGCCAATTACTAAATATTGGCCAAAACTCCTGCAGTGTGCTATTACTCACAATCTTTTCAAAGTCGTGTCTTCATCTATCATTGTTCCATTTCGTTCTTTAAAGTACCGTTCGTTAAAATCATTATTTTTGCAATGTATCCATTTATTATGATTATTTAATTGTGTACTTCTTTCAAATACAAATAGAATGAATTCTGCGTACAACTTAACAAAGAATATAGTTTAATAAAACAAGCTTTAGTATTAGATCATAGAAGTAGCATCAACTCAATGATCTAATAGATTTGATTTGATTGTGTACTTCTTTCAAATACAAATAGAAGGAATTCTGCGTACATATTAACGAAGAATATAGTTTAATAAAACAGGCTTTAGTATTAGATCATAGAAAATGGCATCAACCCTACAATCTAGTAAATCATAGGGTTGATGCCACGATCAAACTAATTTTTTTGCTGGTCAGAAACACCATCAAAGAAAATCAATTTTAAAATGGCAATGATTATTGTAAGGTGATAATTAACATATTCGAAATAATTTGGAAATGATCGAAATGGGGTCAAGGAATGATTAGAAATAAAGTAACAATATTTTCGCAATTTTTCACAGCAAATTATTCCACCTTGTGTGGTCTAAACGGATACTAATATTAGCATATACCATAAATATTATTGAATATTTGCAAAATGAAGATAATATAGGCGAATACAATTCCAAGATTTTGTAGATGATTCTCGCTATTTGTTCAAATCTTCAAAACAAAAAATGTCTTGTCAACGGTTTTTTTATAGTTAGATGATCTTGAAGCATGATTACAAGGTATTTATTTTTGTTTATTAAGTAAGACAGATATCTCGCTATCTAATTCGAGCGAATTACTAATGATCTTGACACTGAACTTCATTTCGGTGGAATTTGAAGATTAACGTCAATTGTAGGATCGTAACAAACAATATAGTCTCTGTGTGTTACAAATTATTACGTCTATCAATGCGTAGGGGAAAATAAATTTATGTCATTTTTATTTGTTTATATTCTATTGAAAAGTAGTTTCTGTTGGCTGCCTCAAACTTTGTGAGAATACAAGATTTGAGACAGGTTTTTCTTAGATAATACGTCGGTTGCACAATGTAGTAGTTATTCTATTGTGAAATCTCCAGACTAATACCGTGGCAATATATTTCCCTCTTCAAGGATTAGTTTTATGAAATTCAAAGGACTCGTTTCGAATTTGTTTTGAAATTATTGGCAATTGTAAAATCGTATTACCTGTCAAAATATAGGTACCTACACCAAAAAAAAAAAAAAAAGAGATAAATACAGGTGGTGCAATCAGCTTGGACAGAATGAAATTGTAAATTGGAAGTACATCCATTTCTTCCAGGCAACCAATTGCTTTGTATAACCGGAGAATTTGTTTGGTTTAACTAACAGTTTCAATATATTTTAATATACTAAGCAAAATTTTACTTGAACTGATATGTTACTAGGGCTTTCCAATTTTTTTAACAAAATATTTTCTATCGTTCAACTCCATTTTCCTTCAAAGAATTCAATCACAAAACGATATAATTACGACAAACAAGAAATGCTTACCAAAATAGGTTCGGTTAATTTGAACTCTACTCTAGAGAAAAATTTGTATAATTATCACACCATTTTTTTATACTTATGTACCTACATACTTAGTATTTCAGAATTACGAAAACACCTTTAGAATTAGCAGACAAAATTTGCTAAATATAGACGACAATGTCGTTTCGTCATCGAAAATCCATTACGATTACATATTTTTGCCACTAAAAATAGAATTGTTTATGCAGAATTCCCAATGGAAATTATGACTAACAAGGACTCATTTTGTTTATGTCACTTCATATTTTAATAACTAGATCGGCGTGGTATGCCATGAGGAGACACCGGATCGGCGATCTGTTGGCTTGCGACTGTAGTCGATTAATATCAATAATATACTTATTTGACCATGAACTTTTATTTACCGAAGTGCGATCATATATTTTCGAGAAGGCAGTGTTATAATGATAAACTTCGCAGGCGTATTAGGCATCTTCAATTAATTTGTTTTTATCCGTAATTTTTTGCGTTGTCTTCGCCATATATTAATCACGATTTAACGCGTCATACATACACATATGTATGTATGTATTTGACTGCCGTAATAAACAAATACGAGTTGCGGTCACAAGGGTTGAACAAACATTAAGTTTGTAGTAAATAAATATGTTTATAAACTGTAAGATAAAGAACTAGCGGTAAAATACCAGCACATCATGAGAAACTGATAAATGAAAAGAAAAATTGACAGAAAGTAATATCGAAGAATTTTTAGAAATATTGTTATAAAACTCGCCAAAGAAGCATGTGAAATTTTCGCGAAAAGTAAAGATAAAAAATAAACAGTGTGATGGACGATTGAAATAAAAGGCACAAGTTGGAATCGAAAAATAAATATAGCAAAAATATATAATCGGTAGATGAGAAATTAATTGCACAAGATACTAAGATAAAACAATTGCTAATAAGACAGAAACAAAGAAGTTGATTATAATTGGGAAAGAAAATGGAAAAATATAATAAAACAAAACAAATATTGTTTTACATTCATTTTGACGTCTTTCATTTTGACGTGAGTATAGGAAGATTAAGAGTCTTAGAAAAAGGAAAGACGAAAGGGCAATAGCAATCCAAAACGGATATGGAGAAATATTGACAGAAAAAGAAAGCATAATAGAACATGGAAGGACTATTTTCGGAAACTGTTGAATACAGAAAAGGAAACAAGTCAAAAAGGCCATGAATTCATGGGAAAGGAAACGAAAATAAAACAAGAGATAACAGGTGATGAAGCAACTTTAGAAAAATTAGAAAAGTTAGAGAAAGATATCAGATGTCTAAAGGATGGCGAAACATTGGGACAAAATAAGATAACTGCAAAAATGGTAAAATATGTGGGCGACGTGGAGAAACTACTACTGCTGGATATATGCAGCTAAGCATGGCAAGAAGAAACAATACCTAAAGATTGAAGACTAAGTTTAATATTACCAATTTGTAAAAAAGTGATAATAAAATTCATAGCAATTACAAAAGGTTAACACTAGTAAACACAATAACTGAGATATTTGGAAAAATTAGTTTCAAGAACTTGGAGAGAGTTACAATTAAAAATGAAAAAGTAGAAAAATAAAAATGTACACGTAAATAACCTCACTGAGGTTTATATATTCGGCAACTTTCACAAAAAGTTGTGCAAGGACTGGACTGCAGCCTACATTGCATATACCAATAATTATCAACGGAGTTCATCAGATGGAGCCACCAGTATGATGGTAGAACCCAAGATGATGAACGTGTGTATAACATCTAGTTGTGGAATACTTTGCTTGTCGTAGAAGTGCTATACAGTACTGACGAGTCCTAATAAGGAAGAAACCGGTCCACGGTTGCAGTCCGCGACAAACAAAGCATAATTTTCACAGTTGATAATTATTGGTATATGCAATATAGGCTGCAGTGTAATCCTTGCGCAACTTTCTATGAAAGTTGCCGAATAAATAAACCTCGGTGAGGTTATTTATGTGAGAGAGTTATGTAGCTTTTATTTTTCTACTTTTCCATTTTTAACAGAGATATATGAAAGTATTCTACAGAAAAAGATGAGATTGACCATGGTAGAAATACACTAGGTATGCTGTTAAATATTCGAAAATGCGCTCGGCGTGCGCATATTATCCATTGCGCGTCATCATACTTTTGGAGACTATTGGAGGACTATTGTCTATAATAGTTATGGATGATACTATAAGAGAAGTTAAACAAAGAATAAAATCAATATACATATGTAGGGTATAGAAATTTGGAGACGGTAAGCCTGACAGAGTGTGTGTTGATGTTGATGATATTGCTACTATTGTAGAAAATGAGATAAATTTGAACGAAAGCCTGATACCAGCCTCATTACTTTATTTACACACCTGCAACTATTTCTGAGGATTTACCCCTTCATCTTTTCCACTTTATTTATATTTACAGTTCCACGGTATTCACTTTATCCTTTGATTGTGTATATATGTAAATGCGTTTACGACGTCTACTGCGTAGAAATTCTATGCATTCGTCATTCATTTAAACACCCTCCATGAAGAGTAAAATTCCGATGACAATTAGTAAATAAATGTTGTTATTTTGATTAGCAAGTCTGAGATATTACTGGATTTTCTTTGATACAGTAGTGACTAATGAGAAACTATTTCGACAAACATATCATACTGTTACCGCTCAATGTGAAACCCCAGGCATCCAAGAACAGTGATAGTCGATGATAAGTGGGAATTTCTCAAATAATGCGCTCAAATTTATCATTTCAAACGGTATTTATATCTTAGTGCCTTTTCTAATTTTTAAATAAATTCGGGAACTCTTACCTTAGAAGTTTTATTTGCAAATGGATATTGATCAAATAACTGTATACACATGTGTATTTAAGTGTATTCTTTCTTCCTGATACTTTTCACTGCCATAGTCTCGAAGCTATACCCTCTTATTGTAATTGTGTTGTAATTGAGGGATGCAATGTATACACCGTTTACAAGTACGTTCAGGTAAATTGCTGAAAATTCATGAAAACCGTTTTCTAAGTAAAATATGAATAAGCTACTGATATTTGAGTATTTAGTCGTCTGTAAATTGTGAGGATAATGTGCTTTTTAATTGTTATAAGTGCAAAACTAAGAGATGAATTTGATGTACCTACATATGAATGAAAAACTAACGGTATTGGCTAGCTTATATGTACAACGTTTTGTATATGTGATTGGTTTTCTGCAGAAAGCAATATAAAATAAGATTTAATACTGAAAATAAACACACAAAATTAACAAAACCATTCTTAAATTAAGCCGCCAATAGTAAGCTGCTATATTTGCCTCTATTCATCTTCGCCAAATTCGGAGTAGAATAAAAACTCCGAATTCTTTAATATCTTCATAAAACCACTGATCACATGGTGGCACATAATTTTCTTAAGGTTTCTTCTTCGACTATACAACTTCAAGTTGTCACTATGTAAAGTCAGCTCAGGCAGGTTCCTCTTACCGCGTATGTTGAAAGCAGTGAAAAGGTGCAAATGAATTTCAATACATGGAAATGTTCTTTTTGTACCTCTTGATACCGCATGACGCGATATTTCGATACGGTAAATTTTTCTTTCTTATTTGAAGTACTTTTTACAAACAAATGTAAATGGCCTTTAAAATCTAGTAGCACATCCTGCATTGGTTAAATAATTTTAAACTTTTTGCTTATAGTTTGAATAATTTCAGCGTAATCTTGAGGTAAGTATATTTTATCATTTTATCATTTGTGTTTGAATTTCCATGGCCCCAAAACTTCTATCGCAGAGGAAGACGATTGTCTAGGTTCGGTATACCTGTGCTGTATTGGTCTAAACCTTTCGGTTGCCATCAAAGTATACACAAATTGTACCAATACATAGTTAGTATTTTGTGAAGAGCAATTAGCCAAAAAATCAGTAAATATCGGTCCCTTCAGGACTAATATAAATACTACAAAAATGGAAGATCAAGCGAGACTAAATTTTCCCAGAGGGACATGGGCGCAAAAATTGAATACCCTAAACTGAACTTTATAGAACATTTCCCCACTTAACGACTCAGGTAGTGGTAAGTTTTGTTGAAAATCAAATATTAAAACTTCTGAGAATGAAATGATGCAAGAGTAATCTTACTTAAAGCTGTTTTCCTATCTCCAATGTTCTTTCTGTTCACCAGTATCCGTATCATTAATTTCATTCATCAACTTATCAGTTTTCGATTTGGGTTTACCAAAGAATATTTTAAAATTTTTGTAACATATTTTCTAAAATATACATATTTTAAAACTTGACCAATATTGTGATTTTGACACAATAAGTGATACTGTGCTGGCTCAATTTCTTATAGCTACATTTGATGTATTTTAACAATGATTAGATGAAGCGAGAGATAGTAATGTCTTTTCTGCTATACTGAGATTTATATCTTGGAAAACTTAGTACATATATGCTGACGTATTTGCTCATCCGTGCTACCACGTGATTTATTAGATCTAAAGATGTGCAAAAATGCATTTTCACAAGTTTATCGCTGTTCACCATTGACTGAAAAAAATACCTTATAATGGATACCAATTTCATTAGAGCACTTTAGCTTACAGTTATAGTTATTTTCGATATTCTTTGCTGGATTATATACACCAGGAACATTTACGTAAGCCTCAACTTTCACTTTCTTATAGTTTTGTATGTCCCTTTTCCATGTTGTTTTTCAACAATTTTTTTTTCTATGGCTCCTTTCTCTGATGTGCTAGCTGCAGTTTCAAGATAATGAATATTTTCTATAGGATTGACAGGATTATTTGAAACAGATCTTTCCATAAATGTAGTTTGGATGGTAAGTTTTTCACTACGCGGCAAATAATCTTCATCGCAGTAATCATATTCATTAACACTTTCATGTGACATGTTTAAAACATATTTGTACCCAAAAAGTGAAATACTACATTTAGGAAAAGGACAACAGCTGCAGATATTATGCCTACAACACTTCTAAGATAGTAGTCATTAGGAATGACCACAGAAACCAGTCAATCCAGGACATAATCGGTTATTTGTACAATACTAATAAGAAAACCAATTAACTATACGCTTTTACGGCGACAAATTTTAATCTAAAGAGCCAGTTTATGCACAAGAAGGCTAAGCATTTGAAACTGTACAAAAATATGTATTTAACTTATTTTGTGAATGAATGGATAAAGAAAGGTAGAATCTATATAACTCTCCAGTAAACTACCTATCACTGAAGTTCGTTAGGCAACTCTAACAAAAAGTTGTTCAATAGCTGCACTACAGCCGACATTGCATTTGCCAGTAATTGTCACGGAGGGAATTGTGCTTTACTAGTTTTTTATGTTGTTAACTTATTTTGCCCGAAATATAGACTTGACTGGATTGTGCATCACACCGCTCAATTGTAAACTAAACATTCAAAACACATATGCCATTTATTAGAACCACCACCGAGGAATCGATCTGACCAAGGATGCATCCTTCAGGCAAAATGTTTAGAAAATGTTTTCGGGCGGACATAATTTAGCTATCAACGCAAAGAATACAGTGTAAAAAAGATCCCTAATGCGTGTAGGACGTAGAGTGCTGGCTTATATGTATATCACTTAAGACGAACGTATTATAGTTACTTTATTATTCGTTATTTTTCGTGTATTGTTTGTAAATAAAGCTTAAACAAAAATTAATTACAGTCCACCTATTTAACACGAACAAATACACCGTTGGTCGTATCCATGTTTTGCTCTGAGTAATATGTGAATAGGAAAATGATATAGTGCTAAATCCTTGTAACCAAAAATAGCAAATTACGTAATCTAATATCATGTTCCTGCAAAATTAATAATTGGTGGTTCATAATAGCATATAATTATGCAGGTACTTTTCTAATTGTGCCCGTGCGAGCATATAAACACGTGTGTAGTAGGTTTTGCGAGAATACGAAATAAATTACACCGAAGTGCTAAACCGTAATGAAAGCTAGATATGAATGAATGATGACGTTCGCCGTAAATTATTACGTTAAACAGCAACACTTGTAGCGTATCGGTTGGATATTCCGAGAAACGGCTAAAACAGCTATTACGCTACGGTAGGTGTGTACGTATGTGTTATATACATACAATAGAGATGTATACATACACAAATAAATTTGTTCCGAGTCAGTGCCCCGTAACATTGTAATTTGAATGCGCTTTAAAAACGCTGCTTACATAACTTTCGCTTTCAACGATACCCATCTGGGTTCAACAACCAGAATTAGATTTGATCTCTATGCAGTCCTTGTAAGTCGGATAAATATCCTGATCGCTTCGCGTTCGTGCGAGATTATGCGAAAAGTTGAATGAATAGGGAAAAACAAACGGATGTCTAGAATTAACTCGCATGCAGTTAACCTTATCACATTATACTGATTGATGTTGGAGATGCAAGACCAAGATGCTTTCCTCTCTATCGGGTAGATATATTTTGAACGCGATTAGACTCAAAAATGTTTTTGTTGGAAAGAATTTCCACTTCAAAGCATAGAAATCTTATCAGTTTTTCGAGATAGCATACTTCCGATAGCGCTAGCGAGTTCAGTATCGGTAAACTTAAAGTACTTGAGGAGCTAATTAACCTTCCTATACTCACGTCAAAATAAAGACGTATACTATACTATATAAATCGGTCTCACAGACCGTATGCGTGAGTATAGGAAGGTTAACATGAAATAAACCGAAGGTCCATAGGTCTTGGCGTTCCGGAGATGCGGTATTTTGAAGTTTGAAAAGAGTTCTTACCTAAAATTAGAATAGTTTTATTCTATTCGAAAACTATTATAGACACCGTGTTCGCTCTTGTTCCGTTCGATTCCTAAGCAAAGTATGCTTCTAGAAAGGTCTCCTCGTTGCCATCGAACCATGGATAAAGTAGTAGTTTAGTTAGATAACCGTTTAAGTAACTAGATGTCATACAATCAAGATATATGACGTACTGCTACGAAAATTAGGTCGAGCTGGATTTGAAAAAGACGTCCTTACGATTCTGCGGTTTGGAGTTTGTTGTACCACAGAGGAGTATCTCAACGATCCAAAATACTACTAAACCCAAGAGTGCACATAGTGATCCTGTATGTCATTTTGTTTGACGTTGTTTAATGTCTTTCACACTGTGACACTTTTACAGTTTATGTTCTAATTTTATTTATATATTTTGTATAAATCTTAAACTTGTTTTCAATTTTCTTTTACTTGAGTAAAATCAATTACTATTTTATATTATATTGATGAAAATAAATGAAATGAAATGAACTAAACGTATTCCATTCGATTCTTAGTGATAATCTGCTTCAAGGAAGTAGTGATAACAATTTTTAATTTGGCCCCAAATTGAAAATCTCGATTTTGAACATAATTTTCGTCATTCAACGAAAAATCCACGTTCTAATTTCGAAGTTGTTTTGCATCAAAATATATCTAAGACCACTGGCAATTACGTAAAACATATTGGTTCGAACGTGGAACGCCTAGATTACGAGAAAACGCCATCCGAAGTTAGAGCAAAACGCGTAAAATAGATCGAATATAGAACGAAAATGATCAAATGGGGATCTTATCCTTTAGACAACTAGTACTTGGACGAGGGACTTATTGATTCCGTTCACAAACAATATGCAGTGCTATGTGCTTGGGTTGTGTGTGAGACCATAGACCATAGGATGTTTCATGGTCTGGGCATCTACGCAGAAACTGTGGTTGTCCTCTGCACATCCACGTCGGACAAAATTATAGTTGCCACCAAGCTTCGAATTGTTTTGACAGTCTTTAGTGTTTTCCACCCAAGTTCAACTCTGGGAGTAAGACTTTCACTATCATTTCATATTGTTACAGTTTTGCTTCCAGGATTTCCTTCCGGTTGTGTGTGAGGACAAACCATAAGATGTTTCATAGTCTGAACATCTCTGCAAGAATGGGGATTGTTATCTTGTTCACTTGTCTTGCGATCGCCTGAAGGTCTTCGATGTTTTCCATCTAAATATGCATCCTGGGGCAGTACCCTCCATGTAATTCCATATTGCAACAATAGTAGCTCCAGTAATCTTTACTTCCGGGATTCGTCTTGGGTTGTGTAAGGGAATCTATTGAATGAAAAGAACCTTTCTTATATTGTAGCCTACTTCTTCTTTAGCTTCCGATATAGTAGAGCTTGTCGAAAGACATCCATCCAAGAGGAGATCTATAATATCCAATCACTAGATTATCTATAGCTCAAAATCCCCGTTCTGCAGTGATGCCAGTTATATATGATTGTTACTAAGCATTTCAAAGGTCTTTTACGTGTCACGTGGTACATTATATCCTATGACTAGATGTAGGGAGATTTTGAAGACGTCATAATTATGTCATAATTGGACACAATAGCAAATTGAAGAAATGAGCACTTATTGAGAAATGCTACCCATCAAAAGGAAATGAGGATCTCATTTGGTAAAATATAGTTTGAAGTACAATAGTTTTGAAGGTATCAAGGGGTAGGTTGATTTAGAGTTAGCTTTTAAACAGGAGAATAGCAAAAATGATGATGATACAGGACTCTCTGTGTGTTTTTGTATCACAGCATGGATTCTGCAGGCGAACCTAAATGAGCAAGTAACAATGGAACGTCTGATACAGACGATGGACATGAAACCAGATCAAGGTATTACTCAACCCATATCTTTACTTTTGCGGTATTAAGTTATATTTGCTATCTTTTTATAATCAGTGGAAATTCGAAGACAATCCGATTGATAAATCATCTAAACAATTTTTCGACTTGTTGTAAACAGCAAAAATTCCTCGCCTCATTTATGGAATTGTATTCGGAAACTAAGTGACTAAAATTTTCTCACATTCTAGTAGAAGCAGATCAAGGAAGAAATAGGGATATCGTAAAGAAAGCAAGGAAGAGATCCAGAACGTATCACGTAAAAAATTGGGCGAATACTACTCAACTTGTTTGCATAAGCACGTATAGGATCTTACGCCGCTTCTTCATCTGCAGTTTACAATTTGAATCTTCCTTCCCTGTAATCGTTTTCAATGAAATGAGTTCATTTTTTCGAAGTTGTACGTTCCATTCATTCCAATAACATCGGCATGTGTACCTACGCTTATTAAGAGGCTGGCATTGAAATCGTTCAGTGCTTCCACTTTCTCGATATACATAAACAATAAGCGGATCTCAAAATCCAAGTGATGAAGGAAGACCGACACAATCTGCCTGGAATATCGCGGTTCTTAGAATTCATCCGTTACTGGGGATTTCTACAAAAACCCAACGCGATTTTTTGTTTTGAAGGTTGCAGTTCCTGTTATTATGCCAACTCGATTTCAAGAAAACGGGCTTGACTGTTACACAGAATTTGGGAACGACAAAAATCCGTTTACTGATAATTAATTATTTTTAGTACAATGGCTTGTAATTATAGCGTATAACGGTAGAGTTATTTTTAGAACACCATAATTACGATTAATGCAGAACGTTGTACAGTTAACCAGTAATGTTATTTACATCTGTAACTGGGAAGAACAATGCTTAGCTTCCCTACTATAAGAATTTGACAATTTATTGTTTACGAAGTAATTTCCAATCAAAACCAGACAATTTCTAACTTGTCTTGAAGAATTAATATCCAATAGTCAGAAATCTATTGAAAATTTTGGCCAATCGATCGTTTCATCATTACCGCACTGTTCGGTAGGATTCTCTATTACTGGCACTTTCGACAACGTCTGTTAGTCTGGTTAGTGAGACAAGAGTCGAAATTTTTGTGAATGATACACACTCCAGTGATTCTCTTTGTTCCTTCCTTTACGATATCTATCGAAAATTGTTTAGGCTATTCATCATTCAGACTGTCTTCAAACTTCCACTGATTATAAAAAGACAGCAAATAAAACTTAAAATCGTAAAAGTAAAGGTATGGAATGAACAATACTTTGATCTGGTGACATGGCCATCGTCTTAATCCGTTACTTCTGCTTAGTGTCTTAAATGAAATTTATCATCAACTTAAGCGAATCTTCTTCGAGAAGCCTGCAGAATTCATGCTGCGACGCACACAAGTCCTATGGCGAATCGCCTTCATCATCCCGACCTCTGCTTTGAAAGGTAGGTTCGAATAAACCAATGCTTTACCACCCCTTAACACCCTCAAACCTATTATGCTTCGAATTATATTTTACAAAATAAGATCTTTCCCTTTTGTTGTGCAATGTGCAGCATTTCTGAAGAGGTGCTGATTCCTTGAATTTCCATTTGTGACCAATTATAATTATGACACCTACAAAATATCCTACGGCTGGTTGTAAGCGTACCACGTGACATACAAGACTGGAAACTTTCGTAATGCGTAGTGATATCATTTACAACTGGCACCACAGCGGAATACGGATTTTGAGCTAGAGATAATTTCGCCATTGGATATTGTAGATCTCTTGTGGGACGGATGTTTATCGACGAGCGCTGTATCAGAAGGTAAAGAAGAAGTAAGCTAAAATATAGAACGGGTTCCATTCGCTCAGTGGATCACAACCCGAAACGAATTCTGGAAGCAAAGATCATCGGCAATTAATTTTCTGACAATACAGAATGATACTGAGGATCGTGCTCCAGGACGTGAACTTAAATGGAAAACACGGGAGCCCCTCAGCAGACATCAAGTCGAGAGGAGCGAAAAATGATTATCTTAGCCGATTGGGATATGCGGAGAACAATCACTATTCGTGCGGAGAGGTTCGGACCATAAAACGTCTTATGATTTGTCCACCCTTCCAACTTTATTACCGAACGTTATTAGTTCGTAGTATAATTCAAATTACACCGGATCCGGAAGCTGCTATCGTTTTACAATCCCTAGTAGCCTTGTAGCACATCTCATTTCCTGAACTACTTGCATTCTGATCTCTGATTCTTGTCTTCTTCTACTCTAAATTCATTATCCTTCGGTATATTTTCACCAGTCTACAATGGTTCCCCGTCCATATAATGATGCGACAAAATTACAAATTACCTAGTTTATAGGTTTTTATGGCTATAGAAGAAAATTCGGATTTCGGAAGAAATCGCAGTATTTTCAAAAAGGTTCCCAGCTGCCATCATTTGAAGTCCCACTTCCTCCCGACTTAGGTTTATCTATTATCAAACCAATTCGGATTGAATGAATTTTCCTTCTGTAACTTCTTTTTCGGTTTGTCTTCTAACCTACCACAGTTTCGTATCCAATCTGTAGGAAGCATGCAAAAAGAATTCAGAAAACCTTATCCAAGAATAAATTTGTGACAACCATTTGAGACTTCAATAATCTCGAAGCTGTATGATCCGATAATACCTGTAATTCTAGTTTAGTACTCGATTCAGTAACAGTGGTTTTGTCTGCAACTAAGAATTAAAAGATCTCTAATTACCATATATTGACTTTTAGTTAATTTTCGTTCTACGGTGAGAGAAAGAATTTCTTTTGAAGAATTAGCACTTAATGCAGAAGCCATAGACTTGTCGGTATTTTGGATATCCTGCCGGCTTTCTCCATATTTCTTCTTGAAACTTGCGATGACAAAATTGGAAATAAGTACTCATTTTATAAAATCGCAACATCATTTTTTAATTTTTGTCGCATCGAGGAAGGACTCGACAGTCCTTCAACGCACCTGACAGGCGCGGAAAATTCTAACCGGTCGTCTTCAAGAAGAAAAATTAACACCATGATCTCGATGTCTCTTTCATCTTTTGTCCTACCAAACCTGTTAAGTAATGTATCGTGCTGTAAATTCTCAAATTTTGCCACTTATCCACATATCTTTCGGGTAACTTATTTTATTTATTATTATTTAAAGTCCTGATCGTAGTAGCCAAGTATTTCTTTGCTGCTTCCTTTCGATTCCTTCACTTTCAATCATACGCTTCTAAACTAATTCCCATACGCGGTGTAGAATTTGGAATTTTCCCGATGAAATTGCACTTTTTCCTATTGCAATACGGCTCCTCTATTACAAATGGTTATTTATGTCGATTCTTATTCCATGCCTTCATGATTGAATTTGTACATTCGCAGACAGTAATGCATTAATTCCTCTATGAACATAATAATTCCTTTGTTTACATTTTGCAAACTTCCGCAGGCAAACCTGTTTATTGCAAAAGGAGTCTCATTGATAAAAGGCATCAGACACTGTTGACTATTTCGTTGATTATCCACAACTTACGAGTGCAAAACAAAAACACTGTCTGCTCGAAATCATGCGACTGTACATACATTCACATGCATATACTAACATTCCTTTCAAAACGATATCTTCTTATTTTGATGTATGTTCTGGGAGGACATTTCACGTCGCAGTTAATTTCTGTAGTCACTTTCACAAATAGGACTGCAGGATACTATAGGCAATATCGCTTACGACAATATTCTATATTAATTAATAATTATTAATTAATAGATGTTACATCATAGCTATTATATAATAATCTTTGTTGATCTGCAATCAGTGTTGTATACTCTAGCTTTCTGTTATTGCCTTCTAGGTAAATTTATTTGTGCTTCAATTGCCATACGCTACCATAGCATTAAATAATCTAAGCAGTGTTTACCAAAGTTGATATCGCGAGATTCGTTGAATATAAAACGACTGAGGAACTTTTAAATATCATTATGAATAAGTGTGAAGGCGTGTAACATGTAGGAAATCACATACTTACAAAAGCTTACCATTCCCATATAATATATCGTTCTTGTTACTTTTATAATTAACATTAGTGAATGGGTATCGTGTGCAAATAGGAATCAGAGTGCAAAGTACACGGTACGTATCCAGTGTATTGAGGAATTTCGCCTCTGATTACATTTTGATGACTCGTAAGAATGTCGGGGAAAAGATTGTAAGAAAAAGTGTTTCTTGATTAAGCCCATTCCCGCGATAACCTGCCACCTGTTGTCGATAATGGCGTTTATTTAATGTAAATATTATTCAGTTTTGCGACTCAAGCGTCGGATTCTATTATATAAATCTAAGGAGACGTAAAAATTGCTTTTCTCATATGTTCTTATCAATTATAAGGTTTTCCAAATATGCCTCTCTTTTATATTGACACAACGACGCTTTCTTCGTACAGAAGTTGATATCCGCGGTTATGTTTTGACAAGAAATCGCGTTATATCGTTTCTAACTGGTTGGTAGTACTAAATTATTTCTCGCGTAAATATCAAGCGGATCATTCACTATTGATATTATGCCATTAGTTTATCTATTGTATTTAAACTTCAGTGAAGTGAAGAAGATGGATCGTGAATTGAATCTCTTTCTAATTTTACCGTCCTTTAATAGTCGGTAGTGGAGGAATATTTCAGTAATTTTTTCACGGTATACACAAAAGCCATAGTTGCGTTAGTACTTAACCCACCGTCCGTCGAGTGTGTGGTCTCTGAGTTCGCGACAATATTTGAGGTAATTTTCTTATTATTTTCTTCAAAATTTCTACCAGTACAGTACGTTTGATGTATCTGAATAGCAAGTGTTTTTCCTGTCCCCCATCCCTACCCCATCAGGTCAAATGTGTCAAAAAATCTAAGTATGGAATTAGTGCGAAGGAGAGTCGAGACTTGATGAAAAGTGTGTACACTTCGAACTTGAGGGTTCCGGACGTCACCACAACCAGGTAAAAGAGGAAATTGCAAATATGCGAAAGACTTTTTCGTGTAAAATTTGTAAATCTTAGTTGCGCACATATGCGGTAAAAATTGTTTTGAAAACAAGGCCCACACTTTGACTTCCTCCAACTTGGGCATAGAATGTTATTTCTTAGTCTTCAAATATTGTTATAATAATTGTATATTTTTGGGTTCATTTATTTAGATGTTATTCTCAAACTTTGGAAAAAGTGTAGTAAAATTATAAGCTCTTCTTCAAATTTAATTGACACAAAAAGATATGCTTGGAATTCACTTCGTAGTAGACATCATACAGAAAGAGGTTCGTATTTATGCGAAATTGGCACTGGAAGACACCTTGGTGTCCTTCAGGGACTAGTTTTTTTGTCTCCCCAGATCATACCTGATCGAAAGTGGCACCCGACAGACGTAGGGTTAACTATGCTGAAATGTTTGTAGACACTGGTACCTTCTTTGATATCCATGGTTTTTAGAGAAGCTAATGACATTTTCTCACATCCAACTTAAGATAGGCGGTAATAATTTTTCATCGTATAATAATAATAATAATAATAATAATAATAATAATAATAATAGTTTTAATTTCCAAATGTATATTACATACACAAAAGAACGTCAACTAAGCTAGAAATCTTTAATGGAATAAAATGCTTTTTCAATTAAAAAATGTTTTAATGTAGCTTTAAAACTTTTGAAGGGTAAGTTTTTGATTTGCTAATCTAAAGAATTAAAAAATTTATTGAATGGTATTTAGCAGATTGTTGTGTTAAGCAAATTCTGTGATATGGAATTCGTAAATGTGTTTTTGTCTTGTAGAGTATCTATGTATATCAGACTGTACCTGAAGGATATGAACATTTTTCTTTGCGTAAAGTAGACAACAAAACAGTGAAGGAACAGTAAGTATCTTGAATTCTTGAAAGAGCGGCCGACAGTGTTCTCTACTGTCGACACTCTGCATTGCTCTTACACATTTCTTTTGTATTTTAAAGATTCTATCAGCATGGTGCGTGCCTCCCCACAACATAATATTATTTTGAATAATGGAGTAAAAATTGGAATAATAAATCAATTTTGCAGTTTCAATATTAGTTGCTGTAATAATTTTCCGAATTTGATATACGGTTGTATTTAATTTACTACATAAAAAGTCAATCTGATGTTTCCAATTTAGAGCAGAGTCTATATGTACACCTAACAATTTTACTGAATTGAATTCCTTATAATCTACGAAATAATTTAAACAACAACTTGGAACAAGAAATAACAATGGCACCCCCATCAAAATGATATTTTCGCCATTGCTGAGTTGTTCCAGGCACAAAGCTTTCCTGCCTTTGCGATATCTCTCCTGGCGATTACAATGAAGTTGAAATATTTATTTAGAAGTATCTAAACCGGGGTCATATGAGTAAGAAACAATTTTTTTATTTCACTACCCCCAATGGCACATTGACAAATAAATCTGTAGCACTTATCAGAATTTATATTTTTCATCTGTATAGGTGCGCGTCTATCTGCAAGCAAAGATTGCACCAGCAAGCAAACGCATTTTCTCAAGAGGATTCACGCCTGAGAGTACCGAGAACATACGTAATTACCAGAGGGTAATTGTGTAAGTATCTGATATTACACTTACATTAACTTGCGAACAAGTATTTGTACGTACTTAATTCGTGCAGAATAAACTATCAGAAATATTTCATTTAGTTGACATTAAATCATATAAAGCCTTCACCATACAATTATGTATTTGTTTTCGGAACACTTATTCCGGTAGCAACAAGACCAGTGTTCTCAAATTTTATTCTATTGAAATAATGATAGTTCTCGTAGTACGACTTTCAATAATTATGATGTGAAAATTAGGACACAAAGCAACGCAGAACAAAGAACATGTGATAAAGTTAGTATTATTGAAGAAAATGCTATTTTGTGAGAAATACACTTTACAGATTATCGTAACCGTGAAAAAGAGCAAAAGCATTTCAAGAAATATTTGTTGAATTTATTTATGTTTGTTGTTGGGCTTTTATAAATAACTAAATAAATTGTGCGTATTTTATCCTGATAAATATATGGACTTGTAATTGCCTTTAACCAAAAACCTGAGTGGAATTAGTACGCACTGGTAAAGATATTCGGCAATTCTTCGAAAGTGTTTAGTCGAGTTTCTGTTCCGGTCCCAACAACCTTCGTAGGGAGCGGTGTGAAACCTTAATCACACGCCCAAGGTTCGTGTAAAATATCATAAACCTGTCATATGACGTGATGATAGTTTTATAAATATTCGATTTTATTTACTATCTATTTCTTCTTTAGCTTTCGTACCACCACATTTCCATCAGCTACTTCTGCAAAAGTTTTCATTTGGATTAGCACGACAATACTTGAATTTTACGGTTACCAGTTACAAATCATTGGACGGGTCTTTATTTAATTTAAAGGAGACCGCTAGATGTGTACTATGCTATGCTATAATATATTCATACGAATTCTTCAATTTTCACGTTACTTGTCAACATTGAGCATGCATCGAACTCTACTTATTCTTAGCCGATGAGCAATTTGTAGATTTAATGTTTTGGGCCAGAAATTTTCTTTATGCATCCACGTTCTCAATGGCAACACTCTTCAGCGTGAACACGATCTTGAGAGTACTTTCTACTTAAAGTTCTCTGAACTCCAAAACTATTTGATAGCCAAACTTGTCAAAGAACATCTACGTGCACCGTGTTTATGCTGGAACGTGACTGATATTATCGTGAGTGCGATTCCTTATCACGTGCGCACCGCGCAAAGGTCGCCGTAATTAATTCGTATTAATCATATTATTTTTAGCGCATCTGGCTTCGAATAAACACGTATAGGTCAGCAATAAATTTGACAAGTGAGAAAAAATCGATTTATCTATTTTTATTTGTGCTATGAGAGCAAATTTTACGAGTCGAGTTCAATGAACGACACTTTCGTATTGCACAAACGCAATCTTTTTGCATTCGAACAAGCTTACAATCTGCAACTGGCCCGATCAAGTTTAACGGAAGGTTAAGGCGAGGTTTATTACTAATTAACGTTGATTGATGCAATTAGATCAATACAAAAAGATTATTCTCTGTTAGAATCGTTTTGAAAAGTTAGGTTTTATTTGTTGCTGGTTTCTAAAGACTGAATCATTCACAATTTTAACAACTTAGTAACTAACTTGCTAGGTAATTAAAAGGATTCCCTTCGATATTGTTTGAATAACATATCTTACAAAGCGTTAATGTTATTGTACGGACTTCAGCTCGGTAAGAAATTCCTTTGGTGTGTCCCCCTACGTATGTAGGTGTGATACAGTTTCGCCTACTCGACATGTTTTTCACCTAGATATGAGACCTACTTAGGAATATTTTCGGTAGCGGAAGAGCTTGCGTATTACTATAACTACATGCAAATGTTTACGTACACACATACCTCCATTAGTGTATATATTTCCGCAATCTGTACGCTGCAAACAATTACACCACCTCTGTTAGTATTATTATTAGGGCGTCGTGAGCTATGTAATATCATAACATACAACAAAAACGATTCTTGAATCAAAACATTCGGATGCATTAACTAGAAGTATACGTGCACTTCTCCACAGATTGCCTCGTAATTTGATAGTACGTTCGAGGAAAACGTTTCACGGGTGCAAGTTAAAGATCACAGTTCTTTACACGACGGTTTCCGGAATGCGCCTTGTCATAACGATGATATAGCAAACTACGTGGAATTTTTCCAAAGTTCTAGGAATTTGGCTGTAGTTTTTTATTTTAATCAATTTTCAATACAATCTCCATCTAACTGAAGACAATCCAACGTGAAACTAATGTTTTTAGAACGAAGATTTTTGGGATTTCTTCAATCCACCGATTTATAGCAAGTTTTGCGTCATTTAAGATGTCAAATCGAACACGCCGTAGTGGTTCTTTCAAACTGGATTTCTGGAGAACTGGAGAATCAGCACAAACCATTTAAAACATCCTTCGTTTCTGGGGTAGTATGTGGTTTTGCATTTTCGTGTTGCAATAACGGACGTTCAAGCAACTTCCCAGGGCGTTTCTTGTAAAGGACCTGCCATAATGGATCAGATAAAAGATTAGAATAATATTCTGCATGAATTAGAGCACCTATTCGTAGATCATCAACAAAAATAATCCCCGCCCGTTCCCAGAATACAGTAATCACGGTTCCAACCGACGGAACTGCACTTCCTTTAAGCGGAAAGCCTTCAAATTACACGGAAGAAGAAATGTCAAATGGTTACAAGTAGTATTAAAAAAATGATCAGATGAAGAAGAAACTAATAAATTCTATGAAATTATGAGAATGTGTGCAAACGCTTCAAATACGGCTTGGGTCTATTTTATTTAGTATATATCGTAAAATCAACAAGTAAAAGTTTAATCTTTTGTCAATAATAAACTACGGGTTTGAAGGCTTGAAATTTTGCGGTAGTTAACACTTGTTGAAGAGCACCTTTGTAAACTCCTCCGTTATTGTAGCTCTTTTTAAGTTCAAACAGTGATGGTCGGTCCATACTCTTTTTTCTATTCCTCAATTTCGGTTAAATTTAATAGCAAACAAGAAATATTCAAAAATCTTTCCGATAAGTCGTAACTATCGTATCGAATGCATGGTATTTATATTTTCAGCATGTAATCCAACTGTTTGCTCATTTATTATTGACAAAAGATCAAAGCTATAGCAGCTCTTAACACTACATAACTTTGAAACCTAAGATATATAGCTTTCCAACTAGTTTTGGAATTAATAATTTTTAACTTTAGGAAAGTGCCTTACCGCCCTAAGAGGCTATTCAAAAGACGCAAATATTATCAATTAGCACCTATTTGCGAAATATTTGTAAATTTATACGATCAAAGGTATGATGTCGGAGAATACACTGCTGTTAAGGAGTAGTTGATACCATTTCGTGGGTGTACTGCACGGAAAGAAGGTTTATGCAACTTTTACACTCTAGGAAACGTTGTAAAATGAATTGCCATGAATAAATCAGTTTACTAGTTATCAGATTTAGTTGAAGTCAAAACAAATACGATAGGATTTGTTCGAAAAAATTAAAGAGGCTTGCCTCTCGATTTAAACTACAATAAGTAGACGAAAAGGTTTCGAAACGGAAACTACAGTTGCCTTTTTTGTTATAAAAAGGAGAAGAATAACACGTCATTTCTCCACATTACGGATAAATTAGATTTTAAAAGTGAGAAATTGCTAAAGCCAGAAATTATAAGGTTTTATAACAGTCCTAAAGAACGAATTAACAAAGTGGATCAGATATGTTAGACTTTTTCTCTGCAAAGATAAACAATAAGATGGTTACTTGTGATGTTTTCTCATTTACCCTGTACTTTTAGATTCTGTCAATTCTTCCAATTCGCGGTTGCAGACGTTGAACGAATTCTAAAGGTTTCACGTCCTTATTAAATGTTAGCTCTTCGTGATCTAGTCGCGTTTTTTACGATTATAGCGATCCGCGGCACGCAGATAGGTATGTATTAGGTAAGTAGCTGAAGTATACTAAAGGATATTGCACGGGATGTCTGCCTAAACGTGTCAAGACTTGTCTCTGACCAATACCGATTTACGCAATTGAACTCGAGCCAAATTACTAGAAGATTCGTAATATTTATCGCGAATAAAAATTGATCATTCGCCTACAGTTATAGATGGCTGGTAAGAGGGGCATATAGAATGTAAAGGAAAACCAGAAAAATATTTAGTGATAATTGATTATATATAAGCCAAGCGTCTCAAACTTAAAAGCTAATATGGGCCATAAACAAGGTTCAAGTTTATGTGGGCTGCAAACTCTGCAAAATCAATTTTCAGAGAAACGTCGGTTTAGTACGTAGTATAAAAAGAACAAAAGCAACGATAGCATTAATATTTCCTCCTGACACTTGGTATGTCTTCTCTGCTATTATTTTTCCTAGTTTCAGAGAATTATCGTTTACAGTAATTACTCTCAAAGCTGACCAAAGGTGAATGTCAGTAATTCTGGATCTGACAGAATACTTATTTCCTTTCATAATTGAACATAACTACTCACACCGATAAGTATTCTTAAACATGGAAATAATTGCATATGCAATTTTTCGAGTACTTTCAAACCTGGCAGGTAAACATTTGTAAACTTTAGGTATCACTATACTTACATGCCGTTATATTGGTTGGGCCTAGGACCCAGAAATAATCGCTAAGGGGCAGGTACGACTCGTGGGTCGCGAGTTTGATATGGATACTTAAAATGTACCCAAAGTTGTTTGCTTAAGCGCATATAACTAGAAAATTACGTCACTACCATTGTGGAAAACAATTTCACTCTCATGGTTCACATATTTGCTTTAAAATCAAAAATTTTAAACATCATCTTAAATTTTATCATTGTTTTCTAAAACAATAGTCAACATAAATTTCCAATCAATAAACTATGTATATCACAATTAATTTTTGTAATCGTATTATTCACCCTATCGCGTTGTGTAATATTTGTATGAATCACAAGATCGTGCGATCACCTGATGTGATAATTGTAAGTGTGGCTGTGATTAAAGTACGAATTTTAGACAATGAAGCGCGAGTCGAAACGTTCCACTCGAGCTTTTATCGGTTATTGCACCTCGATCGATCTTATTTGGAGTTTGGTAAAGTAAAAGTGCAACCGTTTTCGTATCCGCGAAATTCTAATTACAGGTACATAATACGCACCTATATAGTAGCACACACGTAACGTAAGCAATACGCAACTCCCAGCTCCTAGCTCGAGGTTGACGAACTGAACGTGACGAGACTTAAATGTTTTTGACAATCAATTCTGTGGATTTTCTTGAGTAAAATCGGATCAATATCGGATGCAAACCTATATGTATGTATGTACAAGTAGATTTAGATCTCCATCTGTTATATAAATAAAACCCTGCTTATTTCGTCTGTCCAATGTAAATATAATTAGAAATACAATCCTAGAAATTTGAAATTGTATTTCGAAGATTCCCAAAAAATTAAATATCACTAACTTCGTGCGTACATCGTATTTTAGGAATATGAATGAGAATCAACAGAGTCTTTTGTACAGGATGACATTGTAGGATTTCTTTACTAAAAGATAAGAAATGTTCAAAACCGTTTCGGAGCTTTTCAATGATATGTCGCAGGTGAAGCTTCACATTTAAGACTTCAAAGTTTCGATGATTCCCGGTGTACAACCGCAACAGTTTTGAACAGTTTTTCTTATATTTCTTAGTGAAAAAGAAAACTACGGCCAATTGAAACTTTCAAAATTTCACTTTGTACAATTTGGTAATACGTTTATTTTCTTTTCTTACAATTTGGGACTACTTTAACACTTTGCGAGACGATAAGTTCAAATTAAGAGAATTATATCTAGATTGTGATGTATCATTTTTAGCAGTCTTAATAATCACTTTATTAAAGGAATTAAGCAAATGACTTTGTTACAAGAACCATAAACTTAGAATATGTCACAATAAACTTTTACACTTTTTGCCGTTAATTATTCGACAATTTTGGACAAAATTGGAGCAGGTGGCTAACTTTAAATACTTGGGGACAAGACCGAGGATGAGGAGATAAAACGAAGAAATGAAGCAGCAGGAAGCCTATTTTATAGCATCAAGAACACTTTCTTAGATACCCAAGGAAATCAAAACTGAGATTTTGCAAAGGATAGCAGTCGCAATACTCACGTATAGTTCGGAAGTTTGGTCAAGAACAAAGAAACCGAAACAAAGAATAGAAAGTATAGAAATGTGGTTTCTAGAAAGATAGACGACCATATGAAAATGGATAAAGTGAGAAACAGTACAATCAGAAACTTGGAAATAGAGCCTATACAAAACAGAATAGAAGAAGGTAAGTTGCGGTGGTTGGGACACCTAATGAGAATGGGAAGAGATAGGATAGTAAGAGGAGTGTCTGAAGCCAAACCAATCAAAAGAAAACAGAAGAACGAAGGAAATGCGTGAAGCGGCCGGTAGAAGAAGCATAAGCTGGGACGAGATTAGAAAGCAGGTGCAGGATTGAAAGACGTGGAGCGAAGCATGGACAAGAATCTTGAGTTAGAAACTCAACTCCAACATACCCGACACCCAAAAGGGTATAAGGGCTAAAATTAAGATAGGATAGGATAGAAAGAATGCTATCTCATATATTACTATTTCGGTCCAAATTGCCCTCATTAGTTCTTGAGGACTACGAGAATATATCTAATGTTGTTACAATATTGCAATATTACCTTAGTTTTTAATGCAATGCTAAATTGATAAAGCGTCATTAAACGATCAAATACAAAAAGGAAAAGCACGCGATAATTTGATAAAAAGTAATGACCTTATACGCCGAAGACGATTAGAGAAACGCAAACAACTCGGTCGATAACTTGGTCAAAAACGCACGGATTTATTGGGAAATACTCGAACGAAAAGATGCAATAACGCATATAATCGAAATGAAAAACGAAGGAGTTTATTGCTCTCCGACAATGTTGAGCGAAAAGGAAAACGTCAGCAAACGGAATAATATTCACGAGATCAATGGCATTGGCGAGCGCACTCGCTCGTATTATCTGTATGTATGTAGAAAATACGTATCTAACGCGTGAACGTATTACTGAAATTGCACACTATTAAATGCACAACAGTCTTCTTAGAAAATTAAGGCGCGCAGAAGAAAACAGGAAGTAAATGCGGCAAGGCATCGCGCAAAACACTTCAGAACATTACACTTTAGAGTTCACGTACAGTTCAATTTTCATCATGCATCAGATGACCATGAAGTCGACTCGGATCATCATTCTTTCTACACGCGTATATGTAGATGCATTAGTACTTGCACACTTTCAATATGATTCAGGAACTACCCGATTCATAAATATGGAACTGTACGAGCAGATTACGCGTGTATATCAGAAATTTTTACTTGATAGATAGAAAATAAAATCATAAACTTATTAGCTGAACAAACATAAGACTGTGTTGGTCGGAGTTAGTGGGTATTGCATAATCTTCATCGTATATTTCTCCAGTTCATTATAGCACAGAAAAGAAAATAAACTAATAGCAGTAGGAATAAAATTTCTTAGAAGGATAGAGCAGAAAACGAGATGGGATCGGATAAGCAATGAGGCACCGAAGGTAGATTACCAAAACAAATACAACCCGATAGTGCCCAGTTGCAGAAAACGCGGAGGAACAAGGAGAAGCTGCGGAGAAGGCGTAGATAGAGAAATTTGAAAGAGGAGATAGACGAAGACTTATGGAGAGATGGATCCGGATGGCAACTGAAAATTGGAAGACGTCGTAGAGCGTTATGAACCAATTATGTCCATAAATAAAAAGCAATAGTCTACAAAATAGAAAAAGAAGCAGCTTGGATGGTATAGACACCCTCGAAAGATGATAATTTTATAATAATATAAGATACTACACTACCAAATAGAATATTACCAACAAAACCGATTGGAACCCGCAAAAAGGACCTACCAAGAATAAGATAACCCTAATTTTATTATTAGGTCGTTTATAGAGAGTCATCTACATTTTATTTTATTAAAATCTTGACTCTCTAAAATAGTTTCCTAAGAATAAAATGAATTATTGGAAGAGAGCAGAGGAAAGGAAGTAGGTGAATTGAATAGATTGCCTTCAAACAGAAAAAACTGGAAAAGGGGAATCAAGGAAACAACGGAAAATTATCCGATCCTAGTCAGGCTATATTGATTTTATCCGAGAAGAAGAAGAAGAAGAAGAAGAAGAAGAAGAAGAAGTAAAAGATGCCAATGTTGGGCACGAAATAGTCATCAGCAATAACAGATCGGCACAAAAGCTCGTTTAACAAAGAGTTAAGGAAGCAGACAAACCATATCTACGTAACAGTTGTAATCAATGCCAAACGGGGATAGGTTCTACTGGCTATATCAACTATTTATAAAATCTCTTCTCCATCTTTTCAAAGCAACTATATTTTTATAATAGAAGCATAATCACGTTTAACACTCACTAAGCTATAAAATAAGGCGTTAAAATATTGTGTAGATGTGGCCTTGAAGGCTGAAAAATGCTACAATTCACATCGCAAGCAATGTCTAAAACTTCTACACCCAGGACCACAAATTCCATCCGTTTCAGAAGAAAAGATGGTACGTTCGTTGAATCTGGATTATGTGAGAATAGCACATTTGCTGATTGACAGTGATTGCAAGGACTATGGTGCAGTGTTATTGATACTATAACACATCGGTAGTCTCCTCACCACCAATTATTTAAATAAATCCGGTGACATGTGTTTCGTTAATAACGAGACAAACCGTACCTTACTCGGTAAGCTTTAGTTGTTTCCCAATGAAGGTAATCTAAGTTGTTTCATGTACTTGAAAATATTTAGAAATCGTAGGAAGGATATCACACATTACAAAAAATGTGCGATACAAATGTCTTAGTTTGCTTAGCCCAGGAACAAAATATTTAGATTTTGCTGAGATTAGCAACCAATATTTCTTGTAGATCAACTTCAAGAGAAATTAAGAGATACAAAGCCTATAAAGGAATAAAACAGGGAACCGATTTTGAGGGCAAAAAGTTGAGAATATAAAATTATCTACTATATTTTCGTTTTCAGCATATTTTATCGACCAAATCATTTCAGGATTTCATGTAGGTACAAATGTTAATACCAAGCAGTCATGGCCGAGCGGTTAAGGCGTCTGACTAGAAATCAGATTCCCTCTGGGAGCGTAGGTTCGAATCCTACTGGCTGCGATGTGATGGTGCTAGTTCGCTATTGTTTTGCTCCCTCCATTAAATATTGATGTTGCATAGAAAAATCCTGTTTATGCTTATATAATTATTATTAATTTTGTAACTGACAATGAGATGAATTAAAAACAATAAATACAGCTGTAGAATTACTAACGGAGGTGTCTACTTCATTATTCAACCATAAGCACTTGGTGTTATCTAAGTTTATAGATTTTCTTTACCTTTTATTTTAGAATATGTATTTCGAAATATCCAAATTGGTGTAATAAGGGTAGGAATCTATTTATGTCAGTGCGCTCTGAACCCTAATTGTTGTGTCAGTGTGTTATTTAATAACGATTTCAATGGATTTTTTAAGCTATTTGTAGATAGTACATGTTTATGTAGTGCTATCTGCGTTTGATATTAATCTGTCTTTATTTTATACATACAAATCAACGCCAATGGTTTACTTTCTATTTTTTTTAAAATAAATTAAAATGGTAATGAACAAAACTTTAATTTGATGTTGCTTACTTTACGAGTACAAACTCGTGACCAAAGCAACTGAGGCGATGCGAAGAATATGTACTGCATCCGGGGACGATGCTGTAAGTCAGGTATGGGCAACCTTCCGGCCCGCGGGCCACATGCGGCCCTCGAGTAAGGTTTGTCCGGCCCGCTACTGAATTCTTTCGTTGCATATTAGCACGGCCCGTCTAAACTTAATTCATAATGAATCATAAGGATACTACAAAAATGTATATTTTTCAAGATTACTCGCAGCATAAAACTTCTACAAAAAAGGTTGCCCATGCCTGCTGTAAGTGATCGAACAACACAGAAGAGTTTACAAAAATTTTCTTGAGTGGACTCTATCTTGCCCGATGAAGGACGCTCTGTGAGACCAAAGATCATTAACAACAAGGACCTTGCAACCGCTGTAGAAACAAATTCCAATGCAGCGTGCTTAGAACTTGCAGAAGCGTTCAATGTGAGAGATGAAACCATACATTTCCTTATCGGCTAGGGAAGACAAGAAAGTAAGTCAGATGCATGTAACATGAATTGTCAAATGATAACAACTTAAACCATCTTCGGAAAATCTGGCACGCAATGAAACTGAACCATTTCTTGGTCGCTTGTTACTTTGCGAGGAGAAGTGGATAGTACACCCTAATTGTACGCCCTGGCTCGCCTCGCTTCTTCCCGCCCAAAGGAGATTTTATTGTGTGTTCGGTGGACGACAACCGGAATGGTCCACTATGAATTTTGGAAATGGATCCAACCATCACTGTTGCGGTCTATCGTAAACGGCTTCAACGAGTACAAACAGCACTCGTCCAGAAACAGTCTGGTTTGGTCAATAAACAAAAGGGCTAGAGGAAAAGAGAGAGGAAAATGCTAAATCTTATGGAGCAGGAGTGGTCCAGGAAAACAAATTCTGAACTTAACTAGGAAACGTTACCACAGACTTCTTAGTCATCAGACATTTCACCAAGTGAATATGGCCATTTCTTGTCTCTGTGACATCTGTTGCAGAAAGTTCAGTACTCAAGTTGATTGAATAAATGCAGTCAATCAATCAAATTCGTTGGCCAATGGTCATTGAGTGTGATATTAATTACTTTTGTGAATAAGAACACATTTTTATATTTTACCATCAAGGACCGCACCAAAATTCTTGTTTACCTAATAATTATTGCATATTCGCGAGGAATTCGAATGTTCTCATTCCTATATGCGATCATCATGTCATACTTCCAGGAGGACGATCTAAAAAAAACTATTTTGCCGTAAGAAAAACTATGGCGATTATATAAGCGAGGAAATTTACATAATAATTTCGCGCAATCTATATACATAAACAACGAAGGAGTTGGAACATTCTAGACTCCAAAACATCCGTTTAATTTTTCTTATTTTGCTTTACGTAATTCGCCAATTTTTTCCTTCCTTTTTTATTGAAGACGCGATCTTGGTCTTAATGACTAATCATTGTTTGTAAACAGTACAAGGTTCTCAAAAGCAATACCCAATAAACGAACGTAAACAAAGTAATCAAGACCAATATATTCGCGAATGTAAAAAGTGAAAACGAATTTGCTTATTTCGGGGATAGGTTGTCCTTGAGAACGATGCGCAAGTAAGGCACAAAAAATTGTTTTGGTAAACAGGATTGATTTATATGGACACATGTATTTGTTCCTACGAATAGGCGTGCAATCAAGGTAACAAGATTAATAGATGTTTGGTATTCTGGCTGTAATTTTGGTACGGAGATGAAAATACCACAGAGGTGTACACAATAAAGTTATTGTTCCGATTTTCTAACAAAATTATTGTTAGTAATTTTCAAAATAGTAACCGAGGGACCATAATTACAAATACGTATGCATTTACGATAAACTTTTCCCTGTTCATAATTTGTCTAAAGCCGATCTTAAATGACGTACGTTCGTTGTATCTTCTCCTCACATTTTCCATCCCCTTCTCTCATTCGCCTCTTATCGAATTTGAAGTCTTATTTAGTTCGAATTTAATGTACCAACAGGCAGTTATAGAGATAACAAGTTTCAATTGAAGTAGAATTTTTATTTATATTTTCTACTTAAATACTAGTAGAGATAGTAAAACTAGGAAGTACTAAAGGGGAGGAGGCAAGTATGCTACCTAAAGGAAATTAGAGACTAGAAGTATGAAAGAAAGGCCTCACTTAAACATAGGATAAAAGTTTAAGAATGAAATAAGCTTAAGACCAGTTATGGTATCCAAAAATTCCCACTGGCTTTGAAGCTGATTTATAAATTCACGCCTACAAAATGTAATTAATTTAATGTGTCACAAGCAACATTTCAGCTAATATCAGAATGAGAGAAAATTGTTCTACAAAAAACATGTATGCCTTAATTTCTATAATCGGCCCTAATCAAAAAAAAAAAAAAACAAATGAACACCAACCATGTTTAAGAAAAACAATTTATATACCTTTATTTATATAATCCTACATAAGCAAAAAAAACAAATGAAAAACTAGTGTTTCTAGTGTCTGACAGTTTAAAGTTTTAAACGGAACGTATCTAATTTTATTAAATATTGTAAATCTGCATAGCATTTCCTTTATAATTGCGCATTGCTTTTTAATTATAAAACTGTAAAAATATATTGCAGTAGTAGGCGACGCCAATCATAAACAATTGATGGTGAAAGCAATTACTATTACATAGAAGCCACCGAAACTCTGAACAAAATGGACTAGATATAATTGACAGAACTAACTAATTTGGAATGGAATCTAATTCGAAATGATTGTCGTTGTAAGCAATACAGCTTTGATATCACCATATCTTTATTAAATTGATTCGTGCTTTCTGACTTCTGATTAGAACCAGCATGAATACGCATTTTAAGATCATTCAGTTCTTATGGACGAGTAATATGAACTTTGTAAGAAACCCCCAAATAAAAACAAATTAAAATAGGAAGATCTGGCGATCTTGTTGGCCAGTGTACAATTTGCAATCAATTTATCACCAAAGTCCTTAATTAATACATTATGGACGTTTATTGCATTATGGGGACGGGCTCTGTAAAGCTGGAATCAAATGTGGATCTAACCATGCATCTTCTTTATTTTGATGTAATCGTAAAGATGTTTGAGTATCAGCCACACATATACGTTCTGCTTCATTTTGTATTTCAGGTAAGTCAGATAATTCTGATAATTCTGAAATAGCGAAATGTCAAGTTTCAGGAGTTCTTGCCTTTAGTCCAAGAGTAAATAATTTACAATTTGTTCGATTCAATTTCCACGTTTTATCAACTTTTTTTTTTTGGTACGCTTTAATTATGAAACTCATTAAGAAAACCCAATAGATTTTATTGTACCATTTCATTTTTGATAGAATCAATAAAAAGAAAGTAGTACGATAAAGAAGATCCACAGTTATTGTAATAAACAAAATAAGTTTTTATTGACGTAAAGATTTAAACAATTTAACACGATCAACTATGACAACATCCAATTGATTCGATAAGTCAAATCGATATTTATCACGTTACGATACACCCGCTGACGACACACAAATCAAAGAAAAACACGGGGGACATCGAAGGTATAGGACGAGGTGTCATCCGGGCAAACCGTGAGCGGCCGTTTCGTTTGCCATTTGAAATTCTTCTTCGAGTATTGCGACTGAGCCCGCGGTGACGCACGCAGTTCTCCCGGACGAACTTGAAATCGCGAAATGATCGAGTTCCTCTGACGATAGTGAAAAGGCAAATGCAATCAACGCTCTTGTGTGTGGCCTTGAATTGGATTGTAAACATAAACAACACGGCCTGTTCCTATTTTGTTCTCTAATAACTTCTAACGTATGTACAACATACATATTTATTGTATGTATAAGGAGGAATGGCGAGTGTTAACAATAATAAGAAAAAAGTGGTTACGTAACCAAAGAGCCAGTGGAAATTTTAGTGTTGTTTTGCGATTGTTTAATGAATTCTAAGCGATAAGATGATGGAATGAAGCTATATAAAATGTGGATCTGGGAAACTTCCCATGTTGTTAATGAGTAAATTTAGAACGAATTATAAACGTACAGATGAAATCATTGACAATAAATAATTGAATTGATGGTTTAGTTTGTGAAAAAGCTTTCAAGATATCTTAGGCGGTGGATTACAGAATCTTTCTTAGAATGGCCAGAATGTGTACAATTGAATGGTTGTAGGGGTAATTAAAGAAGAGCTCAATGAGAAGCTAATTTATTACTCATGTTCCTTTTTCCTTTTGTTTTAAACACAATCTGTTTCATTCAACCGTTCTAACCGTCTTTAACCTTTTCTTTTCTTCATCGATTCCAGTTTGGACCACTTCTCTTCAATGTTCTTTTTGTTCATATTTTGAATAACGTGATTTTAGGTGGGGTTGGGTTCAGATTAATAATTTTCTGACTTGATGTGAAAGAATGAAGAAAAGAAACGAGAAGTGACTGGTATACGACAACTGGTGCTGTCCAACACAGACCTGTCCTAAGAAGGTTTGACATACATAGTTTGAAATGAATTCCGATAATACACTTATTTAGATAATTAACTAAGTTGTCATCGTTAAAGTAGATTTATCGTGTTTTTCTTTTCGTTAAAGTAAAACGACATGAACCCAGAACCAGTAAATATATTTCTTTGTATTTTCATAAAACTCCAACTCAACGAGTTGGTTACAAAGGGCGATACGAACAACCTGAAACGCGATGAATTGATCTGGTTCATTCATGGAACGAGAAAGGAGCCTCACAACTAACACAATTTTTGTTGTAGGTAATCCCAATTATATTAATGTATTATTCATTTTTGTCTTTTATTAATTACATCATGAAATACATCCTGATAGGCTTTTGTAACCAGTACCAATAGTAAATACGTCTTCCAAAATGTTGATATCCGAAGCAATATAGCATGATATATATATATATATAGTTGTTTTATTTTGGCTTTCAAATCATATTTGTTTTTGGGTTACACGTGTACATGCATGTGTATATAGATATGTATAATTCCAAATATAACTCGCCAATAAATAACACATTCGTATCTATCTTATTTTGAAATAGAAAATAATAACACGATTAGGATTATGTATTTATTCCAATTCGCCAATTATCAACGTTTTCGAATGCAAATGTGTCCGTGACATTACCTAACAAGTAAACAGATTACAGCAGCGATGCCAAAAAAAAAAGCACGAGGTAGTTACGGTTCATTGATTTAATGCATTTAATCGGTCTGAAATCCCCAAAACATGTTGAAAAAAAGAAAACTGCGGGTTACTAACCGAATATCAACGTATGCAGGATATACATATGTATGTATGTGTGTATCAAAAATACATTCCGTGTTGGATAAATATTGCAATTTTGTAATGTGCTTGAACAGAAATAAAATGATGTACACTAATGAAGAATGTCGAACCATAAAATACACTATTATATTTGTGTATATATAGTACATTTAATTTAATAAAACTGACAGGACTAACGTAGTAAATTTAAGTGAAAAAGTTAATCGGCCTGAATTGCAATATCGGGGAATGCCCCATTTATACATTTTGTCGTTTTGTTGCCCATTACGTATCGTGAACTATCGTTAAAAGGTGTTCGGTACTTTTTTGAAGATCGGTTAAACTTAATTTTTTTATTTGTTCCAAAACTATTTTGAAAATTGTATATCTGTCCTTTAAAAGTAGCTTGTGTAACGATAAAATACTAGTTTTTTTACAATGTTAAGAGCTTCTACTGCTTTAATCTTTCTTCAATAATAAGTCAAGAACCAGTAAGTTTACGGGCTCGAAATTTGACACATCGTGTATTTGTTACGATAACTACGTCTTATCAGTGAGCTTTTTGTCAATTCTTTGTTTGTTGTTGAATTTAACCTCAATTAAGGAATAGAAAAATGTCCATGGGCTTACCGTCATTTTTGGACTTCAAGAAAGCAACGATAACAAAGGAATTTACAAAAAGCTCGCCGATAAGACAGCTGTGGTAACGAATACACGGAATGCAAAATTTCGAGCCCGTAAACTTACTAGTTCTTCATTTATTCTTGAAGTGGATTGTGAAAAACTAGTATTTTATCGTTACACACACTACTTTTATAGGGCAAATATACAATTTTCAAGATAATTTTGGAACCAATAAAAACTTTAAGTTTAACCGATTTTGAAAAAATTACCAAACACCCTTAATACATGATTAATTGGATACGATATAATTCTCAAACATAATGTCACGAAAAGTATATTAAACTGATTTAAAGTTGAAAATTATTGAAACTTATGAATTATCACAAGTGAATATCTCTAAAAACTTCCCACTTCACAAGACAGTTATCTGTGAATCAAATATGAAAGACACAAACACAACTTCTTTCACAAACACGTAGGCAAATTAAGCACCGCTAAAGTAAGGAAACACATATCTTCATAAGCTTGTTTCCAACCAAGATCATTACTGTTTCCAGGGATAACGGAAAAGTTTTCTTGATTGCTGGTCACGCTAGTTTTGGAAGAAATGAGAAGTAATATAAGACACCCCAGAAAAGTTTATTATTGATAAATGAAAAATAACCTGAAGATATTAAGAATCTGATGAATAGGAAATGAATGGTAAGAAACTTGAAACATCTGCGTCACACATGATGAAGAAATGATGACAAGATAGATGTATAACTCACGATTGGAGCAAAAAAGACGAAGAAGAAACTACTATGTAATACACAGCACAATTAATAAAAAAATAGGCGCACAATGCTGTAAAACCGAGAAAATAGGAAGAAACATAAGCTAAACGCAAAGATAATGTAACACCCAGAAACAGCAATACCTAAGACATAATGCGACAGGAAAAAGATGTAAAGGAGAAATTGGAAGAAGGTGCCACTAATTAACAGGATGGGGAAGAAACGGCTTACTTAATCTGGAGATAGAGTAAGGACGGATAACGTATTAGAAATAGGGAACGGAGGAGGAGGAAACAAAAAAAACCTAGGTAAACATGGCTGAACCAAAGTAGTAGTACAAACGCGGAAGAGGTGGGAAAGTACAAAAACATAAAAAAATCGGAAGATTATAGAAAAGCGTTGAAAATTGAGGTTTGGTGGATATGGAATCTTACATGCAAGAGCTTAATTAATATAAAGATATTCACGAAGAAAAGAAAGAGAAACAGGAAAAGAGGAAAGAGAAAACAAGAGATCGAAAATGGGGAAGAAGACGAGAATGAAGGAAAAAAGAAAAGATGAGAGCACGGAGGGGAAAAGTTCTATTACTGATCATCTCTCAAGATCAGTTCAAGATAAGCATGAATCAATCAAGCCCGGCACTGACTACTTCTTCTTACTTTTGCCCTATTACCCTCTTACACCACTAGCTGTAGTGATTACTCTAGGTTGCCCAAATGCTGACTTACGAATATTGGCTACCACTGCAACTATTTCTTGCGGTTAGTTACTTTTAGGTAAACAATTACTCAGGCATAACTTCTCCTACTTCTTCTTATTTTTACTCTATTACCCTCTTACACCGCTAAGTGTCGAGGAAGTTGGACACCCCGAGCTATAGTGATTACCCTTGCTTCTCCAAATACTTACTTAAGAATGTTGGATACCATTATGACTATTTCGTGTGGTTAGTTATTTTTAGGTGAGGCAATTAGTAAGGGATAACTTCTTATACTTCTTTTTGTTTTTATTCTGTTACACATCATTAACTGCCGAAAAGGATTGGCACACCGAGCTGTACTGATTGCTGTTGCTCGTCCAAATACTAACTTAAGAATGTTTGCTACCATCACGACTATTTCTTGTGATTAGTTACTTTTAGGTAAAACAATTACTTACAGGGCATAACTTCTTCTCCTTCTCCTTGTTTCTACTCTGTTACTCGCTTAAACCATTAAGTTAGCGAGGAGAGTGAGCTGTACTAGATACTGTTTCTCGTTCAAAAACTGATTTAAGAATGTTAACTTGCATTACGACTTCTGGTTAGTGTTATTCCAAGCCATCCTTCTAGAACATTGAGGAAGCAAAACCTGGTTTAAATTTCAAATTTTAGCACTTGCATCATGAAGCCTTTAGTGCCAATAATTTCTCGTTTCTTTCTGCATTTGTATGTCATTTGCTAGTCCTAAACTAATCACTCTTGAGAGCTAAAAAATAGTTGTTTTCGGGATTCTGAATCCATCCGAATCCATCCGAAAGTGTTGGTTACCAGAAGCGACTTCTTGAACAGGAAATTTCTCGGTACAGTTGTAGTAATAAATGAACTAGGTTTCGGTGAGGTTTTCGATCAAAAGTTGTATTGAAAACTTTATCAGCCACAATTTTCTCTTGATAAAAACAGAAGGAAATATATCGAAGAACCAACTAACCAACCTAGCTGAAGTAGTTTTTGCTAAGATAACGAACTGATGAGAGTAGTCCATCCGTTTGTTATCTGACTGAAGAAGGTTCAGTTCTAGAATTAGTAGAAAAATTATCAATTTCAGAATCTTTTAGAAACAGATCGAAGGACCACTCTGCCTGAAATATCGGTTTTAGCAATAAGCAATGAGTCTGACTGAAGATGTCTTATTACCATAAATATTATAAAAAATATCAAGTTCCTGGACGGAATTTTCCGAAACCAGATTAAGGAGATCACAATTCCCGAAGGAACTTTACCGCCAAGAATAATAGAGAAAATATCTGTTTTAATAAGTCTTCTTAGGTTAGACAAAAGAATCATTCTTCCAGAAGTAGTAGAAGGAAATCGGTTTCATGAATACATTTTTCTAGATTAAATCAAAAGACCATACTGCTTGAGGAATCCAAACATGTTGGTTTCAGCAATGAGACTCTGTGGGTTAGATTGAGCAACTGATTTGACTGAAGCAAACTCAATACCTAAACGAAGGGTTGGTAAACTTTTTTGTATGTGGACCAGAAAGTAAATTATTGAAGACTTGATGCGACGCACAGTTAACTACTGAAGGCTTATCGGGGCAGAGAAAAGAGCAAATAAATGAAAGTATTACATATATGCAGTTTTACAGTAGTTTGCTATAATCATTGACATTGTTTTTCTTAAACTTGGAACTTTAGATTCCTTCGAAAATAAAATTGTTTTTTGGACTGTACAACTACAATGGGCGACCAGCTTTTACGAATGTTCGGCCATTTCCTTTTGGTTGCTTTCAAACTGATATATAAACTCAAGAGAACGCTGTAAGCCCGCGAAATTCAATTTGAAAATTGTGGCTTAATGGGCATCACATCTTTTGTGTTTCTTATGGTTTACCAATTCATTAAATCGCAATATCCTTTTGAAATATTTACGTTTTAAACATCAATAAAGAAATTTTTAAAAGTTTTTGATATTGAAGGACTTCCCGCGGCCCGCTTAAAATTATGAAGGTACTTTTCCGACCTTTGATCTAAACCATTGAAAGAAATGTCAGTTGCTGGAATGAGTCAGATTAAAGGATTATTTTGACTGAAATAGATCTAATTCAGAAGGTAGTGGAAAAAATAAGGTTTTCATTGTGACCGAAAGATATTTATTACCAAAAAAGATATTAGAACCATTAAGTAATCTTTTACAGCAGATGGAGCATCAGGCATCACTCACGAAGCGGCAACTTTCCTGCAACTGACTTTGTATTCATGTCTTTCTATTTTAACAAGAAGTTTGTACAATAAATCGATTTCAACAAGCCATGTTCGATTTCAGATAGAAATCGATTCGTTCTGATTAGTTGTGTATTCTTTGATCGAGTTTATATTTATTTATTTCGTCCTAAGTTAATTCAAAATAAAAATTATATATTTTAATTCTGGGAAGAAAATACGAATTTAACTTAATAATAATAATAATAGATAAAAAAATAGTAATAAACAATAATGGAGAATAATAATAATTTGATACATACTTAAAAATTGTTATTTTGTTTTATTACTTTATCAAGATCAAATAATTTTCGGAATTTTAATTTCCACGAAAATATTGACATAAATAAATAACCAAACAAACGAAACAATAAATATTTTAAACACATTTCAAGCAGCGCGATTCTCTATATATAAATATACAGGCACGATGAACGTAGATATACGGCATCTACAAATTTGTACGATCGCTCGAGCGTCTTGACGCGAACTTTCGTTTTCATCGGGTCCTTCAAAAGATTCGGACGCGCATCTTCCCTCATAGTTGATCCAGCATCCGGACCAAAATGAATTCATGAATGAGATGCATACGACGGATGCATAAAAGGCGACCAATCAGTAAGAGGGGAGTTCGAAGGCGATTGGCTCGAAGGCGGTACTTCTCCTACACCCGTCTCGTGTCTCTCCCCTCTTAATAAACTTAAGTCTTGAGGTTGAGTAACATATATAAGGTTTCTCCTAGTGTAACATAGCATTAACACTCATGCATTCAAGTATACAAACTCTTGGTGCATATACCAACAAACCAATCATAATAGTCATTGATGAGATTGTAATTTTGCCCAATTTGAAAAATTAAACGAAAATTAAGATGTTCCTGTACGGAATTTTGCGTTTGTGGAGTGTCTTGTGCGAGGAAGTGTCGGCTACTATTTTGATGATCTTCTTCACGGTACTTCTAATCATTCGTACCATCCAATTGGCGAGGGAAACCGCTCATTTGCCGCCTGGTCCTTGGGGCCTTCCGATTTTCGGCTCCTTGCCCTTCCTCAAAGGCGACCTGCACCTGTATTACAGAGACTTGACGCACAAATACGGATCGCTCATCTCGACCAGACTCGGATCTCAATTAATTGTAGTGCTAAGTGATTATAAAATGATCAGAGACGCGTTCAGAAAAGAAGAGTTCACCGGCAGACCTATGACTGAATTTACTAACATCCTCGATGGCTACGGTGAGTACTTATTCTTAAAGAACGGTCGAACGAGACGCCAGCACGCGCTCGATTGAAATAACCTGTTGAATTATTGATCAGGCTCGCTCGCACGACTCAATTATGTTTTATAATATCCGATTGACACACTTATTGCCATAACATTCGCGACAACCTTCTTACAACCTTGACAGGTCAATATTATTTCGAGTAAGACTTTAAAAGGCGAGCGGATGAAAATAATTGATTCGCGCGAATTTATGCGCGCACTACATCGACATGTGTAGTAATCCGTGTAGTAATTTTATATCTTAACATACGATAAGATATCAAATTAACCCACTTTATTAATTGTACATACACGATTAATAATAAAGTCGAGTGCGTCATACAAAACCAACATACACGCATACTCACACACAGAGAATACTTAGTTTAATAATAAAAAAAAAAGAATCGTGATGCAATGATACGGCGATCTATATGGGTCAGATCGTTAAGAAAACAATTAACGACAACGAAAATAATTTTATACCGCAGGTGTCATAAATACCGAAGGAAAATTATGGAAGGATCAACGCCGGTTCATCCATACCCGATTGAGGCATTTCGGCATGAGTTACATCGGCTCCAGGAAAGCCCAGATGGAAAGCCGCATCATGAGAGAGGTGGAAGCTTTCCTCTGCGTCCTGAAAGCTCAGAAGGGCGAACCCACCGACTTGAATTCCATCTTTCAAATATCGATTTCGAACGTTATATGTGACATCATCATGTCGGTGAGATTTTCGCATAACGACGCTAGATTTCGACGACTCATGGACTTGATCGAAGAAGGCTTCAAACTTTTCGGTACCTTAAGTCCGGTGCTGTTCATTCCTATCTTGAAATACTTACCCAAGTTGAAAGACACGCGACAAAAGATAATTGCGGTAAGTTACTAGCTTCTCTAAAATCTCAAATTTGTACGTGCTAATGTATTTCCATTTTTATCAATAGAATAGAGAGGAAATGGGCGTCTTCCTGCAGGAGACCATCGACGAACATCGCAGGACTTTCGACCCCAGCCATGTTAGAGACTTGTTGGATGCTTACCTTTTCGAAATCCACAAGGCCGATGAGGAAGGAACTGGGGAAGACTTGTTCGAAGGGAAAGATCATGGTAAGTGCAGATGAAGGGATTATGAACATGATTTTATAAAATTTTATCTATAAATTTTTCTTTTCCACTTTTAATATTTTAACTTCTTTCACGATGTCTTGACTTCATTTTTAAAGATTAGTCGTTAGACTGTTAGTCTTTAACTCAATTAATTAAATGATCCCAATCTTCTCCGTTTAACGTTTTCCACCGAAGATGACAACATTAATATGAAAGTATCTGTTTGGGATTGAATGCTAGAATGTCGAGAACTAGTTTTAGTTGTTTCTACAGTTTTAACTTAATTCTACTATTTTAAATGGGGTTCTACAAAACCGCCAATTCTTAGGATTCAGCCCAATTTATTAAAAACCACATTCGAGAAAATCTGCAAATCAGTGTTCCTATATGGAAATTTTCTTGTGATTTTTAACGAACTCCTTTGAAACCTATGATTGCTACTCTGTTTTATATGATCTTAAACAAATTTAGCAAATATGATGTCATCTTAAGTAAACTATTCACTGTTTTCCACTGATTATGGTAGCATTGTTATCGAAACTCGTGTTTGAAGGAATCCGTCTATAAAAGCCATAGTGTTTATTTAACACATTGCGTTATCTAAGTTTAGATTTCTGTTCAAATTTAGCAATGGTACTTATTACAATGGTTTTGAAATTTAAGAAAATTATTTGATCCTGAACTCAATCCAAGACAATTTTGATGATCCTTTCATATTTGATACCATCTATTTTACGCACTTATGCGAATAAAAATATTACATATTTTTTGTTCAAACCCTAATAATTCTATTGAAAGACTAGGAGAAACGTAGTAAAGGACTTAGTCGACGGTTCATTAGGTACAGATACTGCTTGACTTGCGTCATAGATTTAATTTTGCAACGGTACAAAGAAGCCTCAGTTACATCTTCGCATCGAAAAAGTGACAAAAATTTCATTTTTATTTTTCTCCCTTACAGATCGACAAATACAACAAATAATGGGCGATCTTTTCTCGGCCGGAATGGAAACCATCAAATCCTCCTTACAATGGAGCGTATTATTTATGTTACACCACCCTCGAGTGATGAAAGCTGTCCAGCAGGAAATGGACGAAGTTATAGGAAGACACAGATTACCAAGACTCGAGGATCTCGCCTATCTTCCGGTTACCGAATCTACAATCCTAGAAGTTCTAAGGATATCCAGCGTCGTCCCTATGGGAACCACACACGCGCCAATTCGGTGAGTATCCCTCGCTTCGCCAATCATCTCACGCAATGTACTTGAGATATTAGGTCACTATTCAAATTTACACCTGCGAAAAAAGTGAAAGTATATTTGTGCGTTCGTATATACATGTTATATGCGCCTTGCTACAAAAATGTCGTTAAACTTCTATACTTAGCTGCAAGGTTTTCGAGTTCGACGACCTTTCGCCTTGTGTAAGCAAATCCGTCTGAAAATTTCGCAAGGCGTTTCTTACTTTTGCTCTTACATCATTTCGAATTAAAAAAGAACGGTCGTCATTCGCTAAATATAAGAAGAGAACATCGTAACCAATTTCGATTTTTCTTCTTTCGCAGGGATGTGAACTTCAACGGATACACGTTACCGCAGCACGCCCAAATCGTTCCGTTGCTTCACGCCGTCCATATGGATCCGAATCTCTGGGACGAACCTGAGAAATTCAATCCGACAAGGTTCATCAATGCCGAGGGCAAGGTTTCCAAACCGGAGTACTTCCTACCTTTCGGCGTTGGAAGGAGGATGTGCCTCGGGGAAGTCCTCGCTCGCATGGAGATATTTCTATTTTTCTCCTCGTTGCTGCATTCCTTCGACATTTCGACGCCGGAGGGCGAAACGATGCCGACCCTAAAAGGTACAACAGGAGTTACCATCAATCCAAAACCGTTTAAAGTATGCTTGAAACCGCGTCCGATGGCTTGGGATAACGTTTCCAACGTCATCCGGTCGGTGGGAAGTCACTGATGATGCGAATTGCGAAAAGGGAGATTTCGGAGCACGGTGATTTTTTTGAAGTAGTTCCTAAACGTCGTGCATATTTACTATAACATTGTTTGAGTACTTAATTGCGCAATAGTTGATGATGCTCTTTAGATTATAGAAATAAGAAAACAGATCTCCGACCCGGGTTCGGCTGTGCATTTCAAAGTGTTCATACTCATAATTTTTAGTATTCATTAGATAGTTGTAAGTAGACTAGTCACATTTTAATTATATTATGTAATGTCAACTGTTTGGAAGATTATCAAATAAGTTCGAGAGTACCACAAACATACATATCATTCGAATGTGATTTTTTCCGTGCATATCGTTCCGATATTTCTATATGTATATTCTTTTTAATTTGCGAAATCAAGGGCAGTCTGGTGGTTTGAATTCTTGCTTTTATCATCATTGATCGTCATGTACCGCAATTATATATTTTCTTACAAAAATACATCTAACTTTAGTCGTTCATCCGACTAAAACCAATCTGCCTTTGTGATAAGTTGACATCACATTTTGTACAAATCAACATTTCGTTACCTATGTTGAAACCAGTGTTATATTTCATATTATACCTTGCTACACGCACATGAACATGTCGTGTGGTAATATTCAGGGCCATTACTTTACTATTTTGTTCTCTCTTTCTCATTGTTGACTAGTTTAAGAACAGAAAACGTAGCAGCTGTATCAGCCGTCATTTTAGAAAGAAAAAAAGACATATTTGTACCACGTCTCTACTTTAATTATATGATAAAAATCTCGTGTCCTGTAAGGTTGTGTACATAATCATCAGTTATATAGTATTACGTTTTATATCAGTGCCTGTACATATTCCATTTAATGATAGATGAGTGTTCTTTCCGTATATTTTTCATTGTCTTTACGTTTGTACATATTTTAAAACAAGAAAGTGCAGCAGATTATTATGGATAATAATTGTTATTTAATTATTTTTATCACGTGAAAAAAACAGAGTTGATGAATATTTTTTTCAATAAAAATTTTATATGAAAACTGGTATTATTACTACCAATTACACTTTATTCTTAGTATTATTATTCGACGAAAATGTTAGTGGATAGTAGCCTATCACAATAAATCTTTGTTTCAGGACGGTGAAAATGAAGGGGCGTCTTCAAAGTAAAAGGTAAATATATCTGTGAACTGTAGAATACCTCAAAGTGACTTGCTGTAGTTCCAGGGATGAATCTAACATTCTGGCAATCAGTTATGTTCCCTAGAAGTTACTTTCCAAATACAGATTGCTTCAGATTTGATATAACTAGCTAAAGATTTGCAACAAAATGTTAATTTTATTGCTGGGATGATAGTAATAACCGAAAACCACTTTTACAGTTGATAATAATAGTGAAAACCTACATACGCGAATTTATTCAACATTCAAAGTGGAAGACGTAGAAATATTTTCTGAGTATTTCTCTGGTCGTTAGAAGTAAGCATGCATTCCACTAGATGTTGAGTTCCGTCTTTAAACAACTGTAGGAGTTTTAAATAAACTATAAACTAGACCATTTCAAAGGTTTGGTAGCATGTTTAACGTAATGTTAAGTTTATTGGTAAACCCACATCAGAAACTGAGAAAACATTTCCACGTTATACAAGAATGGGAAAAGTTTACGTTGGGGAATTCACGCAAATTTTAGAAAATGTAGAAATAATAGCACTTCTATAAGATAAGAGTTCTAGAACTTCTAGTAGGAGAATATTATCGGTGTAGAAACTGACACTAAATCTTTCAATCTGCAAATAACTCTAAAAGAAACTTTTAAAGAAATTTGGAAGCATGATTAGCGAATTAGTTTTGGCAGTTTTCCATTTCCAACTGAGATATGTAGATGGAGGTCATTAAATTAGAAATGGGCAAAAAAGAGATGCAGGTTACATCTACCAAAAAGTTTTAAAGATTGTTGTAAAATTTAGATAAAATTTTAAGGTGACGTTAAGTTGTAAACGTGAAAGTAATAATAAGAGTGGAGGGTGAAAATGAAATGGGGCAAAGGAGATATTAACTCTTCCACGGACTGCCCGGACCTTAAAACCTAAAGAACCTAAAGACCTAAACCTAAATTAACTTAATTAACTTTTCTAGTGTTTTTTCTTTTGGGGAATATATTTGAAATAACATATACCTAGACTACACAAGAGGGATACCAGAATCATCCTTCTTTATCTTTCAAATCGAACTGTAGCAGTGATTGTTACCTTATTCGATCGTGTCAGATTTAACAACTTTTAAAATAAAGTACCTTTTTGAGGTTTAAAATGTTTTAATCTGCGGCTCAAGTGACTAGGAAATGTGGTTACAATTTCATGAAATTTACGAATTTTTCCTCTCTTATTTTCTATCATTTCATATAATCTCTGTACCAGGATATTCATCAATAATTGATTGCTGTAAGATTAGAGAAAGAAAAGAGAAATTGAATAAGTGATGACTAGACCTCGGCAAGTTTAAAGAGGTTAACCCCCACCAATTACGTCAGCAACGTACGTAGGCTGGACGAATGGTATCAACACGCCCGGATAGCAACCCTCTCCGTATTGGTTTTTAGGGGTGGGCCATTCGTAGATGGTAAGGATGGTTTCCTTATCATCCTCCCTAATCTTTCCGAGGTCTAGTGATGACTATCCTATGGATACTACAAATCGAATTTGTTTAAGATATAGAGATATAGCTGAAATTTGTAATAAACGTCTCAATTTTCAATTTCTTTCACGAATATCCTTTAAACTCAGTATTGCATGATAATTCTAGTGTTTCAGGTATTTAGAAAGAAAGAAATTCGAATAGATCTCGATTCGCATTTAAATTAGTTCTTAAAGGAAAACATTACTACAAAAATGTCTACCCCAAACCCAAGCCATGAGTTGATTCTGATGAAGAGAGAGCTAATTAAAGTATTTAAAGTAAAGTAATTTACGTCTGCAAAACTTTTAACCCAAACAAACGCCAATTATTTTTTAACAGAAACAACTGTGCACTTTTTGTTCTCTTGAAAAAAATAGCTGGAAATTGTTCCTAACGTACTCAGATTTACCGCTTTTAGCTGAAATAATCGTAAAATGATTCAGGTAGCACGCACACCGCCTTATTAGTTGTAGCATCGGATAAATTCCATCGCTATTATTCCGAACATAAAGCTAATTCGCACTTTATGTAATACCGTAAATTTTCTGCTATACTAACAGGATTCTTACGTAATACCCACATTGAGCAAATATTTGACGTCAAAGCTGCTTGTGTTGTATCTGCACTTACGCGTGTTATTTGCGAGTACTTACCTTCATTTAATGATATTATTATCGGAGAAAAATCCGGCAAACAAATTTCACAATTTACACATACCGTACGATTTCGACTTCGCGTTGACGTGTTTTGCCTCGATGAAGTTTATTTCTGATTCATCGTCTATCTGGTCGTACTTCTTTTTACTAACATTCTTGAAATCTTTGCTAACAGAACTTTGAGGGCTTGGAAATTTTTACCGTGTACTATTCCTGATTTTTAAATCCCGACGAAATACTGCAACATAATGACTCTGAAAATGGCAATATGTAACATTTAATGCAAAGTCATATTTTATCGCCGCTAGTTACCATCTCAAAATTTGGAGATATGAACATATTCATTACCCAAGTATCAATTATACGTTTAGGAACTCAGTGCCAAATAAATTGTTCTTACCTTTACTGCACCAATCTGGGCACTCCATAATACTTATTTCAACAACTAAACTGTCATCCTCAGGAATATCACGAAGAAAGAAAGTGCCATGCCGAAAAGTTTTGGCTAATATTTGCTCCACGCGGAGTATTATATCATTTCACAATAAATGACAAGTGGGGAAAATGCTCAAGTATACTTCCTTCACGGGTGGCCAACAAGGCGATCGCGATTGAAGCTCCTTTTGGTCGATAACAGCCTACGATTTCAACCCGCAAACTCAACGCAGTCGTGACTATTGCCACCAATAGTGGTGGCGAAGTGCATGTGTTAAATGTCAAGATCTCAGTCCGTATGTAGATCACGATATATTTTAAAGAAAAGTAGTCGATCCTACGTATACATAGAAATTAGCTACCCCTGCTGGAAAGCAATTCGTAGCAAAAATCACTTTGTCTTTTTACACTGAAGATGACTTAGTATTAGTTGTGGAAAACGCGTATTTGGAAATATTGACAGAACGTGGCAGACTCTCCTCCCATCTTCCATTGTGCGTCTTGATATCAATAAAACACAGTTTTCGTGTGATGCTTTTATTTTTTTATTTCAAACTCTATCCTTCTATTACTACGTATCTTATATGATAGATCTCTACCACTAATAGGTCAATAAAACAAGGCTGGTTTGAACGATAGTTATATTTTCAGAACGTTTACAAACGTTTTCGGAACACCTTCGTCAGTGTTATCTAGTTATATTTTCACTGACGAAGGTGTTCCGAAAACGTTTGTAAACGTTCTGAAAATATAACTATCGTTCAAACCAGCCTTGTTTTATTGACCTATTAGTGGTAGAGATCTATCATATAAGATAAGTATAAAAAGGTCACGAAATATATATATATATACATTTATTACTACGTATGTATTAATCAGTCAGATCCGCCAACTGCAACATCCTCCTTCCGTATTTTAAACTCCAAGGTATAATCCTTCGGTGTCAGCGTTATACCACATTCCCCGGTGGCATCCAACTTTACATTATTCTCAGGTGAAATGAAAAATTCACGAAGAATAGTGCTGGCGAACAAAAACAGAATCATCCTAGCCAGTTCATCACCGACACACATACGTTTCCCTGTCAAAATCAAAAGGAAAATTTAAATGTTCAATCGATCGTATAGGTTGGGAGTATAACGTACCGGTTTGGAACGGTATCAGCGCTTCGTCCTTAACGAACCCACCCTCGGCGTTTAGAAATCTCGCAGGCTGGAAATCTTCAGGATCTTTCCACATTTCCTCGTTCATGTGTACCGCCCATTGTAACGGGACGATCATCGCACCCTTCGGGATTGTATACCCGTCGACTTCGACGTCCTCCAGGGCGCTGTGCGGTATACCGGTTGGAACCACCGAGCGAATGCGTTGAGTTTCAGCTAACGTGGCTTCCATGTACGGCATGTTGTTGAGGTCCTCCATCGAGGGCGGTTTGTCGCCTATAACTTGATCGATTTCTTCTTGGACTTTTTCTTGGACGTGTGGATTATTCGCCATGTACAGAAAGTACCACCTTTAAAAACAAAATGGCAGAGATGATCAAGCGTAGAGGAAGCTGATAAAACAAATCGAAATTAATTTGTAACCCGTGAATAATGAAACGGTTCATTTAGAGTTTCTAATTGTATGCGGATGATTCGTGTGAGGCATCATTGAATTATCAGCGCCATAAGCCAGTTTTTTCTTCCTGTGATTAATTTGTACCAATTACATTTATTTACAGGGTTGGGAAATTAAAATTTTCAAGTCCGAGAAAGATGGACCACCACCTTGAGCAAAGACTACTACACTACAGGAACAAATTGATTGGCAAAAGATATGTTTCTCTTATCTGCACTGTTGTTTTGGTCTGTTTGTAATTCCCAATGAATTTTCATGAAAGCTCGCCTGGAGCACTATTCATGCAAACATAGAATTTTCATGTCTCCAGTAACCTAATATTGTAATTGTGTGATAAATGTGGAAATTCTCGCCTAGAAGGGGATTACACATTTAGATCGAGAATTATGCGCCCACTTGCAATGTAGTGAGTATAAACGCATTTACTAATTAATTAGGACCGGAAATTGCATTGAGTTAAACAGGACGTGGGCCCAGTTTTCCCATTTTTGCCACTCTACAGCCAGATGCTTTCTCACCTACTCAATCCGATGCATCTCGTGCCTAAGTCTAAATTATGGTCGTCTGAAGAAAGGAAAATTAGTCTGGCTCCATCTATGGTTATGAAGCAGATCTGTATGCTTTGGGTGTACTTTAAAAGATTCCATATTGATTAGTTCATATCGGACTAAATATGTGTAGGTGCATGATATTTCATTTATAAAATAATGCTTTGCAAATATTATATAAATGAGCATAGATATGTATCCACACACGGTTTATGCGCCGTAGTCTCCGTCTGTCCGGAAACTTCTCAACCGTGCTGCACATATAATAGTAATAAATATTGAAGTTTCTTACAAAGTTTGACTTAAGTATCTAAATAATGAACAAATTCGAGTTACGTACGGACCTGCGGAACGCATTACTTACGTAACTCGGGGACAATTATACTTGATTATTTTTATCAAATTGTTTAACATTTAGAAAATTTTCTACGGGAAGCATCGACTACCGCGGCGATTGTAATGCATGCAACCCAGACTTGATGACTCATTCATCAGCATATCCTACCTGAGAGTTACCAATGTCGTATCCAATCCGGCACCGAATAAATCGGACAACAAATGCACGAACTGCGTATTGGAGTAGAATTTTTCGGTGACATGGCCTTTCCGTTTCTCCTTTTCTAAGAGAAACGCCTGCAAAATGTTATCTGGCTGATAGTTTTCGTCGTTTTCTCTCGATCTTCGCAACGACTTCTCTTGCGCCTCGATGATCCTCATATAATTTTCGTGGGTCTCGCTCTGACCGTTTTCTAAAAGGTCATCGGCCTTTTGAATTTCGGTACGAATCTAAATGCGAAAGAGAAAGCAAAAGCGAAAATTATGCGGTTTTCATTAGCGTCGATTAAAAATGAAATACGGATTTATACATCGCTAAGTAGTGTAATGGTGATTATGTAACGATTCTTAGTAAAAATATAAAACTAACGAGTATGACGAATTAAGAATAAAAGGGAATTAATCGCGGATTATAGATCGTTAAATGTACAAGTTACCTCAAGAACGGAAGAAAGTTTAAAGGTCCAGCAATACCGACGTGTTTAGTGCCTTCGTCTTGTAATTGCATCAACCATGTCCACAGAGGATCGTATCTATCAAACGATTTTCCGAACACTAGAAAATTGATCAGAGATCCTACATTGTGTTTCAGAGTGTCGCATGGATCTAAGACGATGGTTTGTCTGCCTGGTCGTGCGTGACATTTTATGTACTAAAAATTAATCAGATGTTAAGATTTTCACTGCATAGGGAAAGATCAAGATTTCGCGAAACCAACTTTATTATTAACAATAAATTTACACCCAAATAGAACAACTCTTAACGGTTCAAAAAGCATACTCCTCAAATCCACTTCTGTAATTGTAATTAAAATATTGGTGGAGGCGCCTAGAGTCTATTCTGCAATTTATCCAATTTGACTATTTTCATTTCTGTGGAAAAGAATACAAGCAACTCTTAGTGAGGTAAGCATCGAATAACAGACAAGCTTTACGGCCTCCAGCAGGTCCTAAGAAAAATAAAAGGTGAAGGCTGCGCATATCTAGAATTATTTTCTTCTTTTTCTTAGTTTACCGTTTCAAACAGTTAAATATGTAGGAGGACCGTGCAATCATTGTTTGACTTCTTCTTAACAACGAGCGAATTGTTAGTGCATTACAGTAGAGCAGGGGTCTCTAAACTACGGCCCGCGGGCCAAATCCGGCCTGCCAGTGTCATCAATCCGGCCCGCGACAGCTAATAGCTTATTGTTGTTGTGATAAGTTTGATAAAAACACAGAATGTAAAAAACTCGGATTTATTTACTTGCTAGGTAAAGCTTAATGACAAGTATAATAGGCACAAAACTCACTGAAGTAATCAGTATGGCCCCAAGGCTGAAAAGTTTGAAGACCCTGCAGTAGAGCATAGAAACTTAAGATATACTTTTACGGAACCAATTGATCGTCTTTAACATAGAATAAGCCTTAGAAAAGTAATTTGGATTACAAAATATAATATACAAATTCGTGGTATGTCTAAAACGCTAAACAAATCGAATTCGAAAACTAGAAAGTGATATTGGGAAGTATATAAGAAACTTCTGGAAAAGGATTAAAAACAGAAATACACAGGCAAAATTCTCCGGTGGAAACAACAAAGGGAAAATATTTAATAACTTTAGGCTAGGCCATGTACTTTGGATAGAAGATGATAGGCTGCCAAAGAGAATATTTTAGAGAAAAATGCAGCAGAAAATAGTAAATGTAGAAATGTAGATAATAATGAAGACCGCATTTAAACGTCCTCCTTAACAGAGAAAGAAATGAACTAGTCTGTAAAGGTGTAAACGTACCTTTATCAAATCTAAGACTTCGTCCATGATGCGCGCTTCCAATCTACCTCTTCGACCGCTAATCTTCGGTACTCCAAGCTGCTTCATACATCCAGAAACAAATTTTCTCTGATCTTTCCATAATTCCTTCTCCGCACAAATAATTCCTGCAAATCGATATAGACTTATAGTGCCTATTGTGAGATGATAAAGCTTATCTTGAAGGCGACTATTCAAGAGCATTGTTAAACAGAAACTAAACAGACAGTTAAGTTATCATCCTCAGTGGGAACAGCACAAAGAAATGAAAGCGTAGTTCGTAACTTTTGGTTACACAGCTTTTAGAAAAGCGCATTTTATCATTTCACAAAGGACCCTAGAGGATAATGATGAAGAGGTGTCTTAGCCAAAGTTGCAATGGAATACTTTTTAGTCTTACCACACGATTCATTCTAAGTCACAAACGGTTGTATTTCTCTTAAATATCTAGCGAAAACTCATATAAAACTCAAAAGCAAGTCGCCAATAGCCCAACGATGGTGCTTCCATTCTTTGTGTTTCCCCGCTAAATATAATAACATTCATTCTACGATCTTTATGAGCTTGCAGTACGAGACGTTGAACATCTGTCAACTTTGTTCATGTGTGTTAGGACGAGAAATGAATGATTGCAAACGAGTATAAAAAGAATTATGGATGATTTGCACATACGAAGAAATTTGTTTGGGCGAGAAATACGTGCTTTTTCTTATTGTTGAATACTTTTTGTAGCAACCCTGCGAGCACATGGTTCTTTCTCTACACCATTTCTAAGGGAAACCTCGATAATCTCCTATACAACAATAACAGTTAAGTAGAGTGATAGAATATCAGTCAAAATCACTTCCAACAAATAAGGTTTGTTATTTGTAACTATCCTTGATTCTAGAAAGGGGTGGAAATGAACTTATGCAACTTGTCTTCTTGCAGAAACAGGTAATTCTCAACAGAATGGCAAGCTGCAAACTTGTATTCATATCTGATAGGTACTGATCACTTTAAGTGTTACTTCACACTTGAGCTATGATTACTGCACGTCGAAATGAACGTGAATCTGAGAAATGCTTAATCCTTCAACTCAAGTATAATCGACAGTTCCTAAATGATAAATTAGTTGGTTTTGTTACATCAACCACATTATAAAACATTTTAAATTAGGAATCTTAGCAATGTCTGTAGTTTAAAACGTCCCTACCCAACTGATTTGAACACGCATTTCCACAACTAAAGCGTTATAATCGATGAAGAAAGCAGTTACTCTGTTGAGGAGGTGTTTGAGTTCGTTTTAAACCACAGGCGTTAATACTTTTTTATTAAAAGACTTGGCGATAGAGCATTGTTCATTACATAACTAGGAGCATTTAATGAGAATATCCTCCCTAAACTAATTGGCAGGAAGACAATGTGTGTTCTTTTCTAATTTCGAACAAATCCTGTCATCATAACAGGAAAAGAATTATGTTGCAAAAACAAAATTTTCCTTGGTAATTTGTCTTGTTTTTTATTATTCCGTTGACTGCGATGACCTATACCAAAAATATCTTCATCTTCAAACGATTTTCCTTCAAGAATTTTGTTTACCATTCTCTAGACTTTCCTTGACATTCTCTAACAGCTATCGTTAGTATTTCCTATATTATAAATAATCCCACTGCCAAAACACCATAATTACAAGTAGGAGTGCTAAAAGAAATACAATAAAAAAAAGGTAACAAACCGTCTGACATTTCGATATTCCAAAACACACGTATGTTACCTACTACACCTCGATATGCAAAATCAGCTCATTTAAATTTTGTTATCCAAACATGCCCGTCGTTTTTCGCAGTCATCGTAATTTATTCGCGAATGGTAGCAGGTAAACGTTGCGGTAGGATGCGCATAAAAACATCGATTATGAAGGATTAGAAAACAAACCAGTTCTAAATATGCATCGGTAGGAATGTTAATTAATTCTTGTCGTAGGTTAGAATCTGCATAGTGGATTTCGGTAGCTATGATATGATCTGCGCGTTTTTACGTCGACGAAATGTCAGCGACTGCACTGGCCGGCTATAATTTTCAGCGTGCAAAAAACTCGAAAACTTGATAGCAAATGCTAAGCGCCCGTGGCTAACAACATTATAATGCATTTTTTCACGTACCCATCGTTAGAACCGATCTGTGATGCAAATTTTAAGCACTTTTCATCATTCCTTTTTCGTATTGATGCGACATTGAAAGTGAAATTAATTCGAATCCAAAGTCACACTATTCGAAATAAATTGGTCATGGGTATTGTTGGAATATTGTGGGAGTAAGCTGCCTCGAGTATAATTTAATAGATTTACTGGGAACAGTAGATTTTATGCACTCGAAGTATGCTGAATGCAGTTCCTCTTGGTTATGTTCTATTAATTTTTCGTTATATTTTATTGATCCAAAGGCAATTAATGAATTGCTTTTATCGGAGAAGCCATGATCAATTATAGTCAAGTGAATGAACCATTACGTACAGTTTTGCGCGAAAGCGCTTCTTCATTTAGAGAAATCGCAACTCGTCTAAATGGAAATCATGGTACTATCATTTTAGAGTTCTTTGAGGGTGGTTTGAAAAAGGCAAGAATATCGCTGAAGAGGCATTGGAGTACAAAAAGGAACAACCCACCACCAGGATCACCGGATAAAACTGCTGATTCTAGAGACTGTATTTTTACAACGACTGCTCACAAATGGTGTCAAGATGCAGGTCGCTCAATATATCTCCGTTTATCGCCGAATTTCTTGTTTGCTCTCCTAACAACCACATTTAATGGTTAACAATTTCGCTTATGACCACACCAGTAATAATGCTTAATGTGGTACAGAAAGAGATTTAAGTGGCATCCATCTTTATTGATGAACATTTTGTTCGGAACCTCATGATGATTGTATTAATATTAGACGAAGACGTGGAGAAAAGTGGAACAATGAATTTTTAGTGGTATAGAGTTCTATTGCCAATGGCAGTAAATCTCCTTTGGTTTTCACTCGAGGTAAAACGACCATCCAGCGATACATTTACGAAATAGTGCAGCCCCATGTTCTTCCATTTCTTCATACGCTCCGTTTCAAAAGGCAGTGCGTGTCCATTGCAAGGGCAGCATCGAATTGTTTTGAAGAGAACCACGTCAATCCTTTATCTTGACCACCAAGATGTCCGAATCTGTGTCCCATAGAACGTGTCTTGAACGTTTTGGGTAAGAGACCAGGAAATTCACCTGGCTTCAGAAACTCCGCGACATGAAGTACATATCACTTGGGATGCAATAGGCCAAGCTGATATCGATGAACTTTAGATTCGAAGCCAGAACGTCTTGATGAAAACCAAGATGTGTAGGTAAAATACAGTATTAGTTAAGAATAAAAAAGTACTTCATGTCATTGTGTCAAATGTTAGCCATTTATTACTTCCAAATAAATATATATATATATATAATAATAAATATAGCCCTCGGTGTACGCCGGGGTTCCATTTCTAAAAATACCGGCGTAAACCAAATCGATGTAAATTGAACCAAATCGCAATGGGAAGTATGGAGACTAGTTCCACCTCGTCAAGAAACAGGCATATGCAGGTATGTAAAACATTATTATATTTGACGTTCATAAAATAATATAATAAAATAGAATAAAATTCATCAACATTAAAAATGAGGTCAGAAAGATAATTGCCTTCTTTTACACAGTCTAGAAACTCTTTTGGAAAAGTAGCCTTTGCCGCAAGATCTGCCTCCTCACCACATAATTTGACATTACGACACTTACTTCGGGGTTCAAATCTGATAAACCAACCGTTGCTTCCCAAAAATGTTTCTTCGCCCCCTTCTTTCTTAATAAGATCCTCGAAAATTGTCGTTGCTTTCTCAGTTATAACAGTCTGAGTGAGAGGAATATTTTTCTGATTTAAATCATCTCCCCCATAACGATAATAGTTTTTCCATTTTTCTCAAAAATTTTATTTCCTCTATAACTAACTTGTGTTGCATTTATTGCCGTAGATTGCTGCGCAGACTCTTTTATTTAATGTGCATTTTTCATGATGGTAGTAATCGTCGACGGAGCTAAATTCATAGTTTTACAGACATTAGGACGTGTTTGTCCATCTTACATTCTTCGAATCACTTCCAACTTTTTTCAAGTGTGATAGATTTGGGCGCCTTTTTAGCATCATGTTCAGATAACTTCTCTGCACTTCTTTTATGAGACATGGTATTTTTACTTTACCAATAATTTACGTAAAACTATTAAATAGAAAAACTAAATGGATTCCATTGTAATACTGCATTCAATAAATATGCATACGTTGTAGCAGTTCGGTAGATACGTTATCACTGGGGCATCAACCAGTCCAGTTGTTTTGGTTCTTCCCTAGTCAGACCGGGGAAGTCCAGTACATACGTACTCACAGTCATCAGTCGAATCGAAGTATTTCAAGACGCTGGCACGTGATATTGTTGTGAATCGGCATAAATGGAACCGTCGTAAACCGAGGGCTACCTGGCTACCTGTAGTTAAAACTTTCTGCTAAATTTACTCCAAAAACTCCACCGTCGACACATAGTATAAAATGATCGCTACTTGTTTTTCACATTACTAACGATCAACTCCTATTCTAAAAACTAGAGTTCAATATCTTGAAAATTCCCTGCTTGAAACAACCCGACCCAAAGTAATTATATCTTCTATAAATATCTTCAGGATCATTGTCCTTAGTATGTCAAGGTGCGGTTGATTGGTTGGTCTGATGTGGTTGATGCACTATAATTGCCGTGATGAATGGTTTTTTGAGAACGGTTTCCCGGAGTTCGACCGACGACGTACTTACGCGACGCATAGAAGCAACGACCGCCCTTGTGTGTGATGATAAGAGCGATGTCTGTCGTGTCCGTAAACGCGATTGGCGGCCAGGGCCAGAGTCCGCATCCAAGGTACATATATCTATCCGTCGTCGGCTTGTTTTTCATCTCCGCATTCTCGAACGTGTCGACATTCGACGTTACCCTCGCCTGCCTCATCGATGAGACATTGCACCCGTCGAGAAGGAAAGCTCCACTCTCCGACTAGACTTTGTTTTCAATGTAAACGATTCGATCTTGCTCTTTGTAATTACAAGAACTTGAGATATTATTTTAGAAGACCTTATGGATTGTACAAGTTGAATCTAATAGAAATTCTTTCTTCTCCATTTTTTTAATATTGTCAAAATTTTCAAATCTTTAATCCATCTTTTTGGTTACATTCCATAAAAAAATATCCCGATGTCTATGATTTCTTCTGAATATCAATTAGATCCATCAATTTGTAACAGAAGATTGAACCGATGAAAACATATTTCCGGATACATGGATAAGTCAGAAGTCTCTGAAAGATAATTTGAAACAATTTGGGCTGGAAATAAAGTGAACGAACGAAAGAAAACTAGACCATGGCAATAACAAAATTAAACTGTGAAACATCTTTACGGTATTGAAATGATTTTGGGAGCAACATAAACGCAAACCACTTAACATAAAGAATACGTAGTGGAACTTCCAGACATGATAAAGTACTTAATAAATTCATAATCATAATTGAGAGACGTACACCCTCACACAAGGAATACAAGAGACGTTGACTATCGTCGAAAGAAGGATATGAATGAAAGATCAGATAGCCAGGAATTAATGAAATTATACACGGCTCGAAGTATGGTAGACTTTTTGAAACTGCAGCAACGAAGACGAAGTCAGCTTTTTAAGTGGAAGTGAATGAAGGAAGAGCCTGAAAGTGTTGCGGGAGATGATGTGGCAGATATAGGAACGTGTAAAGATCAACGAAGCGGTGGAAAGTGTTTGCTGTCAAAAACGTAAAAAATGTATCAAAGCCCAGGAAAATAATAAATAAAATGCTCTGCGGGCCTAAAGGCCACATAAAGGCAAAATATATGTTTCAGATAAAGAAACGTAAATGTTAAAAGTTTCAAATATTTATTGTAAAAGAACCAAAACAATATTGTTTCATCAGGTGGATGAATGATCATTGAACCGCAACATAGCGAAACAGTATTGTTGTGGTTTATGGAGCTTCAACATGTATCTGCGTCTTCTATTGAATATACATTTTATTTGTTTACATTTTACATCTGTCTTATACGTTACAGAACGTGACATCAATCGACTATCAGATCATTTATAGTTTCTACGGTTCCTCTTGATGTTCTTTTGCTATGAAAACGGGTAAAGGACACTGGAGTCCTTCGTAGTTTGCCCTATATCTCTAGTTAGTGATATTTAGTTTTTGTACATGCTCTTAGACGCTGAGGAGCCGTCTTTCCCGTAGTCTCCACTTTCTGGTGTTCCCAATTGATTTTCTATTCCGCATTATTTTGACCACTCTGTGATTTCACAGTCTTTTGACTTATCCTAGCTATTTACATCTCTATGGTCTGACTACTATGATTATCTTCGTTACTTTGTATAAATTTTGTATTTCTCCGTATTTATACCTCCTCATATTGTTGGGAGTATTTTTTTGTCCTATCGTTCCAATCTTTCCTCTTCCGATTTTCTCTTTTTTAGAATCCCTGTGGAAAAGGTTTCGTGTCATGTTGGATGTCACTCGATAGCATAAATTTCGTTTTCCTTGGCTTATTCTTAATCCAGATTTTTTGCTTTTTTGCTATTCCTTTTATCATTCTTTCCTTTTCAGTTTTCAGTTTTATCCTGGCTAATATTGTCAAGCCGTCGGCAAATATTGATTTTCAACCTTCCATATCGTTTCGTCAGTCTTTATATTACTTTCCTTGATTATTACTTGAAAAACCAAGTTCATTCGCGTGGTTGACATTAGATCATCTTGTTCTTGGTTTAATTTCGAATACACTGCGCCTTATTACTTTGCAGATTATTTCGTTCTTCATTTTGTGTAACGGTATTTTAACCAACAATGAGTTTATCAACGTAGTGGGTACTTTCAACTCTTTCGTAACATAGTACATCTGTTTCTTATGAACTTTGTCGTAAGTCTACTTGAATTATACAAAAACCACGTACAATAATTTTTTATATGATACTAAGATCAATGAAGGGGTTGATTTCAAGATACTAAGTTTTGTAAAACCACAGGAGAAAAGGACGAAAAGAACGGTGGATCAAAATTACTTTGTTTGAGTTTCTTCTAAACAACAGATTTTGCTATTTTCCTTAATTCTGCCAATAATGTGGTGGTAAAGTCACCATTCTCTGAATCCTGTACAGTTTCATGCTTTTCTTTCACTATATTGATGAAGTTACAACTATCAACCACGAAACTCATTTAGTCTCAGTGCAGTACTTTTTATTACATCTTTTATGCTTACACACAAGGAGTGCTATTTTTATAGGTTGGAAACCTCTGAAAATGTCAATTTTATCACAAATCTCCGTTATTAGAAATACTGTTCATCATTATTTACTATCAAATATTCAAACAGGATGCAAATTTTAAATTTAAGTTAAACTATACAACACGAGACTACAATTAATAAAAAAAAAATTACGTCGTAGTACGTATCGAAAATCTACAAGAAAAAGATTCGTCGTAGTAACATTTATTCTTGCTAGTGTCATTTACATTTATGCATACATATCTATACCGAAAATTCGTAAATAATTTGCATAGGCGAAAATCAATGCTCGCTTAATGGTTGTAATTATCCCTAATTTGAATTTCGTCGAATTAATTTGTTTTATGCGATATCGACGGTGGGATCGAGGTATACGATCGACCCTGACATTTCCTTTCGGTCAGAAAATTTATTAATTAATTCATAACCGATTAAAAATGCGCATTTCGGAAGGAGAATGGTTTATAAATTTGGTATAGACTTACAATCCAACAGAATGCTTTTAGAGGGAAAGAAGTGTTTGTCAAATTTTTTTAAGTCTTACATTTCGACTACCGTTTGAATATCTCTATAACTGCGCAAACTACGAGTGGTAATTCTACAATCCAAGCTTTGAGAAAGACAAAAAGAAAAAGATATTGGGAAGAAACTATTGTAGCACGGAAAGCTGATCACCTTTAAAATACTATATGTCTGGTGTCTAATAAAGAAACTCCCAAGTATCATCCCCTGATTTGATTCAAACTTCGTCAGTTCGTAGACCAAATAGAATATTGTAAATTACCGCTTTCCGTTTAGGTTCGGGGTAATATAAATCACCCTAGAAAATTCAACGATTTTCAATTATTTGCTATTTACACGATTATTACAAAGGATACTAGGAAACTTTAACAACACAGCTTTCTTTTTCGAAATAATTTCCACCATATTCGATACAGCTCTTCATTTTCCAAAACCAATGCTTAAACCAGATCTGCCAAGTTTCGCTAGAGAGTAAGGCAGACTCGTTATCCCAAGCCCTCAGAAGGTCCTCGTCACTGGAAAACCGCCTCCCGTTCAGCTTCATTTCCACATGCGGGAACAGTGCAAAGTCGCAGGCAGCAAAACCTGAACTATAAATAGGATGCTCAAGAAGTTTCAGACCACATATTCGGTGCAGACTTTGGAGCGTTGTCATGATGGAGGAACCAGATCTTCATTTTTTAATGTGGTCGTAGGTTCTTTATAGATTCGATAACTTCAGGAAGGCACTGCTTAGTGTATCACTCAGCTGTAACTGTCTTCTGTGTATCCAAAACGACACTGTCCGCAATTCCATTCAATTACAATCTTTACTGAACGATATTTTTTGACAGCTATGGGTGTATCCTCATCATCAAACACCCAAACATATGTTTTATGTCTTGATCAGCACATTATAATATTACAGATAAGTCTTGTCACCTGCTGCGTTGTTCGTATACCGAGATTGTCCCTTTTGCAGCATCATCTGACACGTAGTGTCATCTGCTCTTCAATCAAACTATGCGGCACCCAGAGCCAACAAGGTGAAAATGATCGTTCAGCATCGAACGAGTTTGCTGCGACATTTTCTATTTAATTGGAGGTGGAAAGCGGTGAATCGGCAGCGTAAAATGAATACATGTGAAAATCATATTTCCGGTAGACTGACTATGCGCCCTCTTTTTATTGCTTCACTCAGCTTATCTCCTGGGTAACGGTAGGTGTGCGGGGACAAGAAAAAACAAATTTGACATAATATGATATGACCTGTAAAAAGGAAATTTCGTGAGATTATTATATAATAACGACGTAAATTGCAGATAAAATCGACAAAATTTTGTGAGATATTTTTGCCCCCGTAAATATAGAACCCCAGTAAAAGCGCAGAGGACAATTCACAACTTTCAGTGGGGACTGAGAATTGACCAAGTTGCATTTAAATCGAGGGGTGACGCTTGGGAATGTTCCCTTGTAAGTTAAATATTATTTTATTCGAAATTAACATTGCTATGCATAAATTACTTACGTTTTTCAAACGCTACATCTAAACTAATACATTAAAAATTAATTTAATCATGCAAACGCTCCTAGAAATTCTAATTAGTAGCTTTGAATATGCATAACACATAAATATTAAAATTTATAATAAAGTTCGCCTTCAAGCGTTTTACAATAATTCAAGAACGTTACTTTCCAAAATAGTAAAAATAAACCCGTGTCATTTGCGTCAATTTTGTTGTATCCCGGCCTAACCCGCTTCATATATACTAGGAGTCAAATATCTTGTGCGAAAATGAGGCAAAATGTCCCTCCCATATGGAACCGATTTTAGTTAAAAATTATTTAGAATTTTCTGCTTTTTCCGTGCTTGTTGTTCTTCGAAACTTTCATAGAAGTATTCATTGAAATGAATTTTTATAACTTTAGAATCTCAAACATGATACAGTCGTATCGTGTTTGTATCTGCCACTCCAAATTTTTGGACTTGGATAAAGTTCAAGTTAACGAAAGTCATTCATAATTATTTGATGTACTAGTATAATGATAATACAGGCAGGAAATCGAGTCTATTATTGTTACAAATCATTGTTAAAGGAAAGAAAAGTGAGCAAGTACACTAAAATGGAAATTTATAAAACAATGATAATAAGTGTAGTAACATATTCAGGCGAAACATTAGCCATGACCAGAAAGGAGGAAGAGTATTCAAGTGAGAATAATCAGGGTGATGCTGGGGCCAAAGAAGGTAGGCGCGAATGAGTATAGAACGTTGATGAATCACGAAATACAAAAAATAATGGGAGGCGAAGACATCGTCAAAACAATGGAATCACAGGTTATAAGATGGTTGGGGCACATATGGAGAAGTGATCCGGAGAGTAATATCAAAATGATAACAAATAGGATACTTATGGAGAAAAGACCAAGGGGAAGACCTAGAGGAAGATGGATTCACCAAATGACAGAGGGTTTAAAAATGATGAAGGTAGATAATTGGAAGCGGAAGGTACAGGAGAGGAAATTATGGAAAGATGTTGTTGCCAGAGCTAGGGAGCACGAGCGACTATAACGACCTAGGTAATGGACTAATCATCAAGAAAATCGATTAGGGAGTTTCAAATTGAAACGGCGAAAATTCCGAAGAGGAATGTGGTGCCTTATATATATATATATATATATATATATATATGTATAATGATAATAATAATAATAATAATAATAATAAAACCATCATAAAAATGTTATGCTAGTGACGCTTACCCTTGATGATTGTGTATTATTAAAGCACATGTGTGCTGTGAATAATGGAAGGGAGGATTATTATTATTCCGAATTGTAGATGTAAAACAAAAAATAAAGGAATTTATGTGAATATCAGTTTACGTATTGCGAGCAACTAATTTATCAAGCAGATTCAAGCCAGAATGATATATGATATACTAATACATCATTAAGATAAAAGCTGGTAAAAATCGTATGTGTCTGTCTGTTTTCAATTTGGAAAAGAATGTGAAACAGAAGTAAAACAAAAACACCTTTTGGATATCTACAAAACGACGTACTACATAATAACGAGGAAATGAGACGTTATTACATTTATTCCTGATTTGTGTTTGTTTCAGTGTTAAAACTGCAATTGTTGCTAAACGTGGCGGTTCACGATTATTGTTTGACTAAGAAGGAGTACCGATATGCATTTTAAATGCTAGTACCACGAAGATAATTCGATTTAAGGAGGGTATGACTAAAAAAATTCAAAGTTATAGAAGTGCACTTTAAAAGAAAATTGCATGCTGACGGTCCAACCAACTTAGCAGTTCGACTGAGGGAAAAATTCAAGCTGTTGCAGTGCCCTCTTAAGGAGATTCAACTGCATTTGAGTATCTTGCAACTCATCCCTATACTTGATTGGATATCCTCAATCCTTCCCTTGTTCTTCCAAAATTCCTTGCTATATCTCCAAGCATAATTTAATTAATTTATTTATTCAATATCCAACTCTTTTGTCGTTTCTCTGATATGAATTTACAGAAAACGACAAATGAAGAGGTACATTTAGACACCGATGGATCCTTATGGTTTAATGGACGCATGTTGTGATAATAGACTTTTTAGTAATTAACGCTACTGAACAAATAGCTAAACATAAATGATTTTGTGGTACACTACGTGCAGAAATCTAAAATCCAACCACTGCGAATCACTTCGCCCGAGGTAGAGAAATATTCGTAGAAATTATTAACTAATTGCAACTTAAGATGATCGAGACAGATATGTATATACGTGTACCTAGCTTCATACTATCTAGCAACAGTTCGAAACGAGATGAACTACTTTTATTTCCATCGCCCGAATAAAACAACAAATTAATGCTTTCATAGTTGGCATAAAAAAATCCGCGACGTACAAAATCGTGATCGCCGACACGTAAAAGACGACTCGCAAAAAGGAAGACGAATAATAATAATATCCGTGTATCTTAAACGCACGCACAGAAATTAGCAGCCTCTCGGCTGACCGATTAACAAACCTTCTTCTAGTCTTAGGTAGTGGTGTTGAACGCGAGCGTGTTTGCTTAGTAACAGAGAGCAACGAGGTAGATCGTGGAAGGAATATTGCGGGCTACGACGACTGCTAGCTAGCACGAAAGCAACAACCCCTTTTCTTTTCTCTCTTTTTTAGATTCTTTTCTTCTTTGTCTTCATTATCGTCTTCTTGGCGTTCTTTTCCCCGCGCAGGTTCGTACTTTTTCGATTTTCTTTAAAGCGAAACTTATTTCAACTTCTATATATTAACACACAACATACATACACGGCTACATTTGATGGAAGTCTTACAGATTCTCCCAGGGTTTGCATAAAGTTGTTTCCATTTGATGAAATAACGAATACTTGTAAAACTTGAATGCGCTTTTCCATATTACATCAATTTTTTGGTTATTGGAAACACAAAAATTTGTTTGTGTAGATAGTTAGAAACAGGAATATTTGTGGTTCAGAATTAACTCAAAAATATGGTTCTTTATCTCAGCTCACTGACTTGGGTACCACTAACTATGTGTTTCGACTACGAAGTTATCATCTTCAGTACGAGAACTGCAAACCTAAGCAAACACATCTCAACATTCATTATCATTAGGAATTTTGTTTGAAGATCTAGGAGGAAAACTATCTTAAATCAAAATATGCCATATTGAAAATGTATTTTTACGTAAACGTTACATAAACGTTTTAGTTACTTTATCCCCTTGAATACTTACAGTGTGTGGCAGAATCAACTAAACGATTTAAAATTGTCGCTGAATCCAAACGTATGTTGTTAGATAGCGTGCTGTTTGTTACGTCTTTGTGTATTGCAGTTCTAAATCAATTAGTCAGAGATGGAGCATTGGTCAACACCACGTGTTTGCTGCACTAAAAATTTGGTTATTGAGAGAACGTAAATTTAGGTGACACTATAACACTGGAACAAATGGTTAGGTGCCGATGTATAAAACAATTTTGTCATGGGTATAACAGTTCAGGATAACAGCTTTATCCTTGCCACAGAAGAAACTTGGCCACTCATCATCAGAGCGTAACCCCAAGAAGGGACAGAGTGGCGAGAAACAGTGACATAACTTGATCCTCTCACTCGTCAGATTTATCTTCATGCGAAAACTTCTTATGGGGACATTTGAAGCACACGATTTGGAACAATAGAACTCATTAAATTGATCAGAATCCATGAGGAAAACACTTTTGCAAATCTTACTGGAAATTTGGGGCAAGACAATAAACTCTCTTAACCGACGTGCAGAGGAATCTGGGAAGAAGAACGGAGCTCACCTGACTGATGTTGTCTTCAAGGAATAACCACCATTTATACAGACCTCACAGATCTGTATAATTCGTTACGTAAATTAAAAATAAACTACCACTATTACAAACTTAAATCGTATAGAGAATTCTGCCACACTCTGTATATCCAAACGAAAATTCTTCAAATTTCCGTCTATTATAAACACACTAATAGTAAAGATTATAATAGAAAACAGTGGTGACCGTTAAAAGCAACTTTTATAAATTTAATCGCTTTTATTTGACGCAACTTAAGATTGGTTTCTTGTATGATCGAGTTTTCTATAGATCTTTGGTGAAATATTTTCAAATTCAAGCAGTTTAAACAGCACCTTAGGGAAAGAAGTGTTTGAATTCTTATTCGACAGAATACTTTTTCATTTCGAAAGATGTGTGTCATCCAAATATACCACAATAAAGGTTTACAGTTTCTGAACTGAATTTATTTAAGAATGGACAACATAACCCAGCATTTTCGGTGGAACGGTTCAGTTAGGCTTAATTACGGAACCAACGGCCTGTGCTCCACACATTCCAGTGACATTAGTGATCGAGTTCTTGTATGCAGATGATACTTCTATGGTCATGAGGCGAACCTCAACTTACAGGACAATCCCATGAAGCATTGGAAAAGGCGAAGACATGGTTTGCTTCCAATAAATTAGAACTGCATACAGACAAGTCCAACAACCGGTTGTTAAAACACAATCTGATGAAGATTGAACGGTCAAATTCTTAGACCTAACGCTGGACGCTGAGTTGAAATGGAAAACTCATGTAGACCAGCTTCCAAAGAGGCTGGCTTCAGGGATTTACGCTATTAGACGAATTAAATTGATAGCAATACATCATGGCGCTACTATCACTGCTACTATCTAATGGGGCTCTCTTTTGGGGCACATCCAGTCTGGTCGAAAGCATAGAGTGCTGCAACGGGTACTACCATGGCATCGTTGTGCATATACCATGCACTCAAATATATTTACGACCATATCACGACGAATATCAACAAAATGGAACGGGGTATGGACACAACACACGCGGTGGTCACAACTTGCCTATTCCCAGGCATAGGATAACAATGACAGAGAAATCCACATTATTGGGGCATAAAATCTACCAAAAAATATAAGGATTCTGAAGTCTCAAAGTTTCGCAAAAATAACTTAAGAGGATACTGAAGTAAAGAAGGAATATTACATCCTCAAGGTGTTTCTAAGTAATAAGGACTTTAGAGAGAATGAAAACTCTCTTCGTGAAGATTTCTTTCGTTACTTTAATTTTGTTTGTAAGTTTTACTACGTTTCTATACTGACAATTGTTTGTATTCTTTAATAAATCGAGAAAGATCTATTATTTTATTATTATGATTTCAATGGGTGAAGGTGTAAATTATAAATTAAATAAGAAACAGATTTTCTACGGATCCTCTACTGATTCTATAACTTTTACAGAATTCCTTAAATTTTGTTGGAGTATTATTTTTAAATTAGTTAACTTCCTTTTCTCTGTGCATACCGAAACTTAATAATTTCCAAAGCTCCTACGTGCAATATACAAAATTGAGGCTAATTGAGTTTATATACCGCAGTTCTGTAATTCAATTTACGCCGAAATAAAATGGTTGTAAGTGCCAAATGTGGCAAAAACGATACGGAAATACTTCTTAATACTCTCCACTGCAAAGTTTAATTGTCAACTTATAAGTACATAATATTTCAATCGCTATCGTGACTATCATCTGCAACCGTATTTGTCCTTAGAGTCAAATAGATTTTAGCGGGGCAATTACTTTAATGGACATCGTGAAGAATTCGCGCACGTACAGTTATTTAATGGTCCTGCAAAACCGATAGACTAGTAACGTAAACGGGCTTCGTGGACCTACATAGATATCGCAAGACGAGACTTTCTATTGAACGGTTCGTCGAATCAAGAGCTTTTGCGAGGATCGTTGGCGCGCTAAGTGCCACTCAGGTCTCCGCGCTAGTCTAAATAGTATCGAATTATTGGACGGTGATGAATTCGCCGATATAAATTCATAGGCACAATGTAGTACTACGATCGTGTGGACGTTAACCCGTTAAATCCTTCTCGCAACGACCGCTACATTCTTTACGACACCACGATATCGGCGTGCTCGCCGACTACGACGGTATCGGGTTGAGTTGGTGTTTTGATTATATTTCGGACGAGTGGGTTAGTATGCCAGAATACCTCCGTCATCGCTTGCTTTTTCTCGCACATTGTTCTCCAGCACGCGTAAGATCGCGTGATGGTAGGACGGAAGAGAGAAGAGTTACCGAATTGGACTGGTCAGGATTGATGACGGGAGAATTTTAACGATCTGGAGCGCTACTTTTCTTCGTAACTTGCTTGAAGAAACACATAAGATAGGAAGTAAATAAATATATGTAAGTTGACTGTACGAAGTAACGTTCAATTTCCTTTGTATTAAAAATTAAAAGGTACGTACCGTTTCCTTTCATTAAACCATGCGTGACATATAAGGGTGCCCTTCCGGTTGTCGTTTCTTTCGCTAACACCTTTCGTATCATTTTGTAATCCGTCAGCACTACCGCGTAAACGCTACCCAGATACATGCCGTATATCGGTCCGTATTTCTTGCTCAATTTCGTTAACGAAACGTGAGGACTCGCGGGATCCAACCACGGTAAATATCCCACGATGGGTAAACTCCACGGTCCCGGAGGAAGACCCCTTTTCCGCTTGCAAAAGCACAGCAGCAACGTTGCGACTACTACGGTACAGTAAAGGATCATCTGAAACTTTAGGAAACACCAATTGAAGAAAATTTCAATTCAATATTTTGGGTAGAAAAATTTTTTTATGTGGATGCACGAAACTAACTCCGAACAACAGCTTTAGATACTGACGTACACCGTCTACTCCTAGTAAATTAAGAACGAGCAGAAATCTGCTGCATATGTAGTTATTGTAATTCGATGCTTTGTTGAGGGAAACACATTTATATCCGTCTGCGGTATGCAAATATGCGGTTCACGATATACGAAGTTTTTAGGAATAAGTGCGATACGCACTAGTTTTTGTCGTTTTATCGATGGGAATGAAAAATTTTATCGATAGTATATCGTGATCCTTGTGAATGGAGATTGGCATTGCTTATTAGTAGCTACATTAAAATTTCTGCTTTATCAACAGTTTTGACGTATATTACAACTTTACTACTAGGGACATGATCAAATCCAACTTGTAAGTGTATCTCTCGCCACCTGATTCACCTTTGTTCAGACCATTTCATGTGTAACCGAGGCTTTAATATTAGAATCAATGAATAAGATGACGATCAAGATATTCAAGGTTAAAAGGTCGAAGCGTAGGTTTATAGTTCACGCAAGATAAATAAATTCATCGATTACACGTTACCGGATAGAAAATATCAATGGAATATAACACACCTGTGACATCCAGAATCTAGTGCATTGATAAGAAACACGAAAGCGAAAGGGACAGGAAAAGGAAGTGCATAGATCATTAAGAACGACAAGATGTCGAGAATTGCTAACCATGAAAGGCAACACCAACATATCTAACTACTTAAAGAGATGGCTCTAACGCTGGTCGTCCAGCTCTTCCTAATGAAAGAAGACGAAGAACTGATGTTTTCGAAGGGGACAAATTGAAATTGGGAACGCATAAGCAGTAAAAATAGAATAGCTAACGACGACTTCATAGGGCAAGTCACATTTTGTCGATGTCTACAGAAAGTTCTTTGCCATATGTCATTAGTTCAAGTCCAATATCCATGCTAGCAGTTTCCATAGTAATTTCATTAAGCAAAGTGCTTCATCCCTCAGTAAGACCCTCTACGTATTAATATATATTACATTTTGATGCCCTTGAGAAAACTAACAGTATAGACGACGGAGCGGGAACAACGTGCACAAGCAGAAAAACTCGAAACAGATTTCTGCCAGTTCTGAATTTTTTTATGAAATTCGAGAAAACAACTTGGATTCAAAATCAATGCCAATTTTTGGGTACGCCAAGTCCTGTGTAGAACAACTCAAAAGATTTTGCAAACGACCACGACTATTCGCTACAGTTTAGAAGTCAAAATGTTACCCGTGCATAAAATTTCGAATAATTCTGATAGGCACCATATTCTAAATTTGGAACCAACTTTCAGTGCCATTAATCCGAAACTGGGGTTGGATGTGAAACGGTAACAGATCATCAAATTAATGGTATCGTTAATTCTACAGAGCTTAACACCAATAGCTAAAAATAGCTTTTCTGTACTTTTTATTTATATATTTCGAATAAGTTTACTCTGATATGTTGCTAACCTTAATCTTAATAAACTCTTAGTAAATACCTCGTCTGTCGCCAGATTTCATTGAATGGTGATGTCTACCAGAATGAATGGTTAAATTCTTTTGTATGGTGTCCCAAAATGAATTTTATTACCGGGGTATGTATTAAGGTGTACAGTTTTAATGGAATCCCATAAAGTAATTGCAAATTGTACTTGAAAGATTAGGGAGTTTTACAATGCTAAGGATGGCCGGTTTATGGCCCATCTATAATAAAAATCAGCAATGCGAGCCTAGCAGGCCCATAACTTGGTTGACTATTGCTCACCATTCTCTCATGTTTTTTATTTTCTCTTCCCAGTTATAATTAAAGTCCTTCATATTCTTTACTACTTCGCTGATCTATCTCGTCATCTCTTTCTCCTTCTTCCTCCTATTGTGCTTGACAAGATTATTTTTGGTATTCTAGACTGAGGCATTCTGTGTGCCCTAACCATCTGAGTCTTTGTGCCTTAGCTATTGTTACTATATTGGGTTCTCCAGTTCCTTGTTTGTACGCCTTACCCACCGATTATTTTTCGATTATATTTCGATTTCTCCACCGAATATCTTGCGCAGTACTTTTCTTTCCCACACAAGCAACATTGTGTCTTCCATTTTCGTTGCTACCCAGGTCTTAGATGCATATGTAATAATGAATCTTATTACTGTCCCAAAGGTTCTTAGCGTAGCCCCTCTGGATATATTGCCTATCTAGTGGCCTATATAGTCACTAAAAATGGAGCACTCGTGTTCACTGTGATGTTCAACCGCAGCTATGCAGGCCATGGTTCCTTGTAGAGCATTAGCGCTTTGCTACACCAGGCCATTCATTTCTATTATTTCAAAATGACCAATCCGTTTCATATAATACTGGTTTGGCTGCTTCAACTAAAATTATCTTTGGAATGTGGGTAATTTAATGACTGACCGTCATTACATACTGAAATACTGCAAAATTTGCAATTTATTAAAAGTAAAGTTCATCTAAAGAAACTCTGTCAAAATATTTGAAATATTTAAGTAGAATGGTATTGCAAAATTCTTATAGGTAGAGGACTCTTGGCAGCAAGGAATTACCAATTTGAGCTTTTAGGTCTTCTCCTTAATACTGGCTCTTCAGTAATACGGTAAACCTAGAATTATATCCAGTAAACCAGCAGTTGCTTATGTTGAGTGAGCAACGATCACTACGATCCAGTGCATCCACGCCCATCCCCTCAATGCTCTTAAAAGATATGAGATGGTAAAAGATAAACAGGAAAAGAAAGTTTGCTAAATTTCTGTAAATTAAATGGATATAGTTTTCTTGACTTATTTAGTCACTCTTGGTTTTCTCTATCAATTTTAGATCGCTTGCAAAACAAAAATCCAAATGAAACAGAATATATTGCATTGAATTTAATTTTTGTTTTGTAATCGATCTAAAAGTTGTCGAGAAAATATCAGAGATAAATTTCCTGTAATCTTAGACGTATCAAAGCTGTATTTATTATGAATTAAATTACCAAGTTAGCGTCACTTCCACTTCGTATGTCAGTAGCGATCTTATCAGGCAGTATCTTGTAAGTATTTAGTTCTATCCTCAGCTGGAGCTTCTCTGGGAATCAGGATTTTGATATCTTTGTTTTGCATTTTGGGTTCGTACATGTTCTGTGCAGTATACATGTCCATTTTTGAACTTTTATAAATGTGATGCTAATACGAAAGCGTACTATCAACACCATATTCTTCATTAGTTTATCACTAAAGACTTTTTAAGTGCATCTCTTTCAGACACATATATCCAAAAATCTTAACATAGAAGCCCAGGTTTCGGTATTGTATGTAAGGATTGATTCCATCAGTAAATATTGAATTTTGTTCCTTGGTGGATGTTTTCATCGTTGCTATATTTTTGAGAATACACAAAGTTCTTACAACAGTTTCAACGTCCAGAGCTTAAAACTCAGTCAGTATAATTCCAAAATTTTTGGCCGCAACTTGCACAAGAAATCATACATCTTATTTGTTGTATGTTTATCCATTTATACATAAAGGTGATGAGCAAATTTTAAAGCCCAATGGAAACATTTTCCTAATCTCTCGCTTATGAATAGTGTGGATGTGTGGTGAGCAGAATTTATTATATAAAATTAAAATCCAGCATTTGAATAGAAATCCTTTCATATCTCACTCGCTTTATCTCAATCCACTCGTCGACATAGGCACTAAGAGTGTTCCATATAGCGACATAGGCGAACATCTCGGTGCAATCTGAGCGACTAAGAAAAGTGGTAGTAAAAGAAGTGAGTCCACCATCCACCCCGCCCTGCCCCCGGTAGACATACGTATACTCCTGCATGTGCACTCTTCTCTTAGATTTATCTAAAAATATAAATACAGTCGACGATCTCTCACACATACACGCACCATATAGTAAGTAGAGGCGAACACATACCCGCACAGAACAATGGGGTTTTTGACCTCTTTTATTCGATCGGCCGCCGATGACTAGACTAATCGATTTTTCTCTCTCTTTTACCATTTAGAAAAATAAAAAATACCGCAGCGCAGAAATAATGATATGCCATATATTACTACGATCGGACAGTTGAACCATTGAAAGATCGGAATCTCGGACACGTCGATTCAAGGTATTTTTTGCAGAATTGTCTGGGCGAAGAATCGTTGAACTGCGAGTGGTCGTCCTTAGATTTTCATAAAAATGAATGCATTGCCCCCGCGGTGCTTGACCCGGGCGGTGTGCACGTGCGCCACTGTAAGCGCCCATCAACTGTACAGTGCAAGATCCCATTCAATGATCCCGCCGCATTTATCATCCGACGCTCGCATCTTCACGTAAAACGCATCGGCGTATGCGAGTATTATTTATAACAAAGACCTAGGCGAGAAATCCTTGCTTGTGTTCTAAAGTTCATCGAAGAGGGAGAATCCTGATTATATAAAAATAAAAGCAATTATTTAAAATATTCCATAAGGTTTAAAAAGAACCTTACTCGTTTGTTTACATCCCGGAGCACCAGATTCCTTTTAAGTAACTTGGTTTTGAAGATTTTTTTGGCGAAGAGTTACGTATAATCTTTTATTCGAAATGACACATATTTCACTAACAATACGGTGAATATCTTCAAACACATTTAATAAGATTTTATTTATTTTTGCGTCCACTGTTGCTCGTCCCCTCCCCTCCTCCTTGCAAATTTCACTTTTATTGGCCTAGAAAGTGGTGGAAGTAATGCGAAAGATAAGAAAGTGAAATCGAGGGTCCAAGAAGTTCAATAAAGCTGACACAATAGAAAAGAATACTTCAAGTTCTTGATTCTATTCTAGAAAAACAGTTACTATCTTTCCTTAGAGGCGTATTCTCCTCTTCTTTTGACATTGTACACTTACAAGGGATTCTTAGCTTGGTAAGGGTACGCAGCTTAACTCCAGTTCTATGAAGCTATATACTTTCAATGCGTATTCGTTAAGATTACTTCCAACGTAATTTTCAACCATAAATTTTCACAGTTGATAAGTATTCCATATCTGTTTTTGCGTATGTCCCAGCTGCAAAAACTCCTTTGTTTTATGTCTATTTTGCTGTTCAGTAATCGTAAACGTTACGCCTTCCACATCTTACTACTAAACTTCACATGTTGGCGTTCTCGCCTATTAACGTTACAAGCAAGCTTCTCCTTTTGGGTTATCTCCACTAATTTTCATGTCAATTAAAATAATATAAAATTTATTTTGTAAATAGTTTTGAAATATAAGCTGTAGATTTGAATATTACGAATACGACCCACCCATAGACAGACTGTACTTTTAGATTTTGCCGACTCTCCAAATACATTGAACGGTTTCTGAAAGTTTCACACCCTCTTTAGATAAAGAGAACATTCTAGAGCTCTCTGTGATTTATCCCCATTTCCAGGATTATAAAATCAACGGTACGGAAATATGTCTGTATCAGTTAAGTATCTGAAGTATACCAAACAAAATTGCACGGTGTGCTTGATAAATGTGTCAAGACTTGTCTCTGATGAATGGCGTGACCTATAAAATTTATGAAATTTAATTAGAACCAAATTCCGGCAACATTAGAATTTATTTACTATTCTTCTCGCTCTGATATTTAAGCTTCCTAATATATCATCATATCACCCCAAAATTATCTTTTAAACTCAATTCAAACATCGTATCTCCTAGACATACATAAACGATTCATAGAAATCTGCGTTTATGTGGTCGACTTCAACTTTCAGTTTGTTGCTTTACGTCGTTACATTTCAAACAACAAAAGTAAAACCAGCAATAAAATACAAAACGGCTAAACTCTCTTCACTTTCCTTTTGCTTCCTACTTACTGGAAACTTCCTCTTTCACATCGCTATTTAGAGGCATTCATCATAGTTTATGCTGCGCAGTTACTTCTAGATTGTAGTAAGACTTTACGGTAGCTTTAGAGTGTCGATAAATGATGTTCGCTACTATAACCTTAATTCTCCATGTAAAGATGTAGCGGATGGTTTATGAAAATCTTAAGTAGAAATGAGTTGAAGATGTCGGAAAGGAATATAGAAATTAAGTATCCAAATGAGTTTATGTGTTTATTTCTTGCAGGTGAAGACTAATTACAGTACTGGAACATCTAGTGCAATTCGGCAAATTTGCATCCAATTAAGAGCGCTTGCAATAAGTAAATCACTCTAAGCTAAAATGGTATGACTTAAAGTTTATGAAACATGATGATACTGTTTAAATTATTATTTTTGTGTTCGTTAGACTTAAGCCAAACATTAAAATATCTAAAGAATTGCAAACATCTGTTTGTATCTAATATTTCCATTTCCTAATACAATCGCCTCCAAAATACGCGACGAAATTTTCCAATCTCTCAGAATGAACGTAAACATAAATAACACGGTGCTACTTCCTGGATATTAGCGTTATGCTATAAATAAACAGTGATATATATGGGTTATCATTTCAACGCTCTGCAATTTCTCTTCGGCGCGAAACTAGTTCACGCAAAGGTAGATCTTTTGTTAAAGTGCTGCCCACGAATAAAAATTTCCGTTATTCTGTTATTTTCATTATCCTCACCGCGGAGAGATTTACTGCGCCACAACTTGTTAATATAAATTTATGACAGCGTATTCAATAGCAACAAATTAATGTATGCAGATGGCATGGAAATGTTACCGCTTACGCTGCGATCTGGACAACGTGATGAATATGTATTTTATTTAGTTCATAAAACAATAAAGAATATTGACGACATATTAAAGTACGGATTGGTCACAATATTAGCACAAGACAGATCGTACTCTACATTTCTTGAGTTTCTATCTAGTTTTAGGTCAATAAACAAATAAATTATATTGGCTTGGATTGATGCAATTTTTAGTTAAAAGTAGATCGATATCAAAACGAATATATAAATGATATATGGGTAAGTTCACACCAATCCAGAAACCCCTACCCCAACTGACAAAGCTGCTTTAAACATATATTTGTGAGAATGAGAATGGGTTGATTACTTCTTCTTAAAAGACTTCAATGAAAGGTTATGTTCTAAACTACAAGATAATTAGCAGCAAAGATCCATCCTTTCCTCTTAAGGGTGTTCTACTTAGCTCGGTCCACTTGAGCTCAATCGCTTGTTGTACCCCTTTAATCAATTTATTCCATTGGGTCGGTGTCCGCGTGGCGTATTTCGTCTGTCTGCAGGAGCAGACTTCCAAAGTATTTAACTTTCACACTGCTCAGTTTGCTCATGCCTCCAGGTTTTCTCCTTCCCTCAACAAATTCTACAGGTAGAACCTTTCAATATTCCTATGATGTGGAAATGTTTGTTAAGCCGGTAGTATCCTGCCAGCAGAGCTATTGCCTTCTCCATTTGATTCCTGCTCATTGATAGCAACTCCTCTGTTCTGTCATTTGAAGGTTCCGGAATAAACAAACAAGACTATTAACAGAGAACAGTAATAGGGCTACAGACACCAGTGCATTCTCTTACATTACGTACTGGGCAGCCCTAGATTGAGTTTAACGTAAAATGTAAACTATTGGACCATCTTAACAGTTGAATGACTGTCAGTCGTGATTAGACTAAGGACAATTTTGGGGGTTTCCCACAGGATGCACTACTGCTTATCTATTCGACGCCACCCGCAGAAGCAACCCAACAATACGCGCAAAGATTGCCTGCAATTATGTTAGCATGTGCATTAGCTTACGTGCAGTAACGTATGGATCAACTAGGAGATATAGACAAGATAAAGTTTCACTGAAAGTTCAAACGTAATTTACAGTGGCGAGTGGTTGGTTTGCTTATATTTATCAATGCTCGTTATAAACCATTTCGGTTTTCCAAATGGGGAGCTTGTGGAAAGCATGAAATAGTGCTCAGTTACTTAGAAAGATCTGCACGCTAGCCATGATATAAACTCTCTTGTTCCTAATGCATTACTGTATTAAGATTTTCCCACATGTCAACATGGCTATAATGCTGGCTTGGAATACGATTATACGAACTCCAAAGTTCATGCTTAAGAAATAAAGCAGCGTAAATACTTGAGAATAATGTAGCGTGGGTTTAGTGACAGCGATCTTTAAAAAACGTTAAGATTTTACCGCCAATTTATAACGAAATTTATAAACGTTTCCAGATTTTAGAATGCCAAACAGTTTTTCCCAAGACCGAAATAACAAAATGGTATTTTTATTTTGTTAAAGTGATGATTATTTGGGCTAGAGTGGTCCTTAGCGTCGACTTTAAGCAAACATTATCAAAACAGTCATTAACCAATGATTTCCAACGCATATTTACCAAACCGGAAAAAACTGGGCAAACGCTGCCTTCTTCATCACCTAAAAAGGAAACCGTTCTGCAAGTTACTTGTACGAATAACATCGATTTAGAAATCATTGGCCAAATTATCTTTTTGGTTAAAGATTAAACTAGTTTATTGACGAATCTATTAAAAGACAGTTCTGCCCAGTTACGTTATTCATTTTAAGTTAATGTGTCGACCATGGATTATTGTCCTAACCAATTGCCGAATTGACCTGCCCCGTTAATCATTGGTAAAGTTTCATAAAAAAGTGGATGACGTGTTATCATTAACTTGTGTAGACCGGACTGACGCTGTCACCCTTTCGAACTTTATTATTCAACGATAAAGTTATCAATGAATAATAAAGTTCGAAGGAGTGACAGCGTCAGTCCGGTTTACACTACTTAATGATAACACGTTATCCACTCTTTTCTCAAACCTTAGTCATTGGTTTTAGTAATTATGACTGAACTGATCGGCTCTGATAGCTCTTCCTTTCTGTAATCAGCTAGTTTCAGTGCTGACATTTTGACAATTTCTGCGTTCACTTGCTTCTTTTGATGTACTTCTTCCTCGATTGAACTGGTTCTTGTAGATTACTTATTATTGACATATTGTTGACATTTCCATTTATTCGTCTTCTGTTGTGATTAGTCTTTTGTGCTCTCTTTAATAACGCTTGAACCGTTTCTTTGATTTCTTTGCATTATTTGCTCGTTCTCCTTCGACAAATTTCTTAGCGTCGATATTCTCCTCTTTTATTTTTCTTCATTCATTTAGTCCATGTTTCCCCTAATATGCACGGTCTCTTCTCGTGTTTGTTTATTTCCAAGACTTCATTTGTCGTTCTGTCAACCATCGCCTAGAATTAGTGCCATATTTAGATGTTATGGCTCAAACTCCCTCGATCACTTTTATTGATTTTTTCATTTCTGTTGACCTTCCAACCTCCCTATTTATGGTTTTATTCTTCTACTTTATTCTATCAACGCACGGATATTTGCCGGCAACTTTATCTGAAGCCCTCTCGGCCAACAAGTGCTAACCACTATCAACGTCAACACCGTGTTTCGTCCTAAGATCGAAGAAGCTGTATTTCTATGGCGATGTTGGTTGGTTGCCGCTGTTGTGGCTGGTGATGTACGCGCGGCTTACGATACACAGTATTAAATGAAAAATGGCGGTCCCCAATTACATCTAGCGCAAAAACAGAATTCCAGTTTCGAATTTCTATTCAGTGATTGCCCATAATGAGTTCTACAACTTATGATGTGCCAAAGAGTTATTCAAGTTGAAGGATAACACTATACAACATCGCCCATTTCATTGTATTTCGTGGAGAATATTTATTTACACTTTTATTCATTTTAAACGTAGATATCGAATTTAATCTAAAACAACCCAATTGGGCATCTGGCCAGCGATGTTGGAGTTATGAGGAATAAATTGAAGACTATTGCTAATATGTTCAGTTTGTATTAATTTAGAAGTAATTCAAGCATCGATATGATCTGATATGATAGCTATCTTCTTGCATTGTCTCCTATATTTATTATTGCAACCTTTCGAAATCCCGGATGTTATCGGACCAAGGAGCTTTGACATTACAACAAAAAATTTTAATTATCTAAATCCACAAAATTAAAACAACATCAAGCATTGATGTTAAACCGCGAAAATCGCACATCCCTAATCAAGAGAAACCAATCTCCAAGTTAAACCGACTGGTCGCTCGAGAAAACGGCAATATCCTCGGCACGTATGTAGGAGTGCATGAGCTTACCTACAGGCCGCGCTTCTGAAATAATCTTAATTCATTTACCTCGAGCAACTGACCTTTAAAACGTAAAAATTGAAAACGATCACAATGACCTCTTCTTTGCAACGTACATATATTGCATTTGAAGAAACGAGTTTTATACACAGTGAGTAAGCAGTCGAACGTGCAACCACGCCTGTATAGTAATTTTATTGTCGTACTTATATAGTCATAAACTTATCGGATGAAGTATATCGCCACTCTATAAATACGTAAGTGTATACGAATACTCGTATATAAATACATATGTACGACGTCGAATCAATTAAGGAGACCAGTATTTGGGTTATAGCCTGTTCGACAATTACATATTCATAATTTTTTATCGCGGTCTTCGCCGGTCTTTAGCGTATAGTAGTTCTCTTTTTTATTTTTGTTCTTCCTTTTATAGAAATCTCGTACAGTACTCGTTTTAATTATCTTAACTTGGTGCAAAATAATACTATACAAATGCAAATCTTTGTTGGATAGACATGTCATACTCGCGAGCACAGCCGTGTCTGAAAATTAGACGACTTTTCATTTATGATGAGTGTTGGTAGAATCACCTTTACAATGGTTCTTCTTAAATACACATCGCTCGAAACGAATGCGAATAGGTCCCCAAAAATTTCGATGGGACCTTCATGACAGGCGGAGAAGGGTAATATCCTCAACTCGAAAAGACAGCCCAAGATAATTCGTGATGCTTGCAAAGATGTGTACAACATCAAGACAGGAGATGAAACCTGGATATACTCATGCAAGCCCTAATCGAAGCAACAATCGACTATGTCCAAATTAAAGTTGTAAAACCGTCAAAAAACCACGCATTCTCAAAGCATTTCCAAGTACATAATTTCTGGTTTTCTTTTTCGGAAAATCTGTTCGTGTTGTAATTGTACCCTTAAATAACCAAGGAACTATCAATACAAACTGGTAAACAGGAATTTGTTTACCAAAAGTATTACCATAAATTGAAAAGAAATCAGCGAAATTCGTGAATGATTCTTCCTCACCAGAATATATACTAGAAAAATCAACTATTTGAAGATACAAAACGTCGAATTGACGAGTCATTGCACATATACTCTTGATTTATCATTTAATGGACTTCATTTTCTTACCAAGCATCAAAAATAAAATGTGTGGACAACGCCTTTCCACTCCAGACAAGGCTATAGAACGCGTCAGTTGGTACTATCATACTTTCTACCTTTCCTAAGAATGTAGAGAAACTAACGTGTCTATTAGACTTGTTGCATCGTCCGAGCCTGATTCAAAAAAATCCATGGAAGTTTCTACCGCTCTAAACACAATAGGAAATGCTTAGGAATATTTGACGTTAAATATCTACTTCAATGTTAAGTAACACCGTAATTTGGAAAAGACTACGACCGGTACTAGAATCCAATCCGTTGATTCAGGAGTCAAGACATCATAACATGGTGAAGTTGTTCATCTCGGACAAATTGGTTCGTGTTTAGAATGCCAATTGGGAGAATAAAAAACGGAAGATCAAGAAAACGATGGTAAAATAGTGTGTAGTTTGATACCACGAAGGAATGTATTTGAGACTGGAAGACAAAGGTTACAGACAGAAGAAAATAAAGAAGGGTAGTAGAGCATCAATTTTCCCAACTTTTGCAGGTCAAGAGGATAATGATCTAGCTGGCTACTTGGAACTTATCCAGGACGCAGCTGATGTGAGGCTGAAGAGTTACTTCCAGGCCCAGGGCTATAGCCAAATATTTGGTCGATCCACTTCATTGAACGCGAATGTGATCGACGAAGATGTGATCGCAGGGAAGGTTGCGTTTTCTTTGTGAATCGGATACGTATTTGGCCGCATTTATTCTGTTTCCAATTGTCCCGTCTAATCACGGAGTTCATAAACTGCCTCCCGAAAGCCTCCAAACACAATCTTCTTATCTCATGACGATGTGAATACTGCAGCGTCATTGACATAAGCTAAAAACTCCACCTCCAGCGTTCTAGGTAGATCGAACATATAAATCAAGGACAGGGACACTTACTCCCATCTGCCTTGTAGTGAATAATGATTCCCAATCTTGACGGAAAAGAATCGTCCTTCAAAATATTATGTTATACACCTGGCCAAATTGCTTTGGTTCCTAACCGGATGATTATGTCTAGTTAGTCGTCCAAAACTGAATCAAAGGCATTGATATGTAAAAATATCGGTCCAGTTTTTTGTCGTGCCTCTTCATTGTTCCGTATGATCTCAGTAATTGAGAAAAGATGGAAATCGACTGAAAGACGCACCCGAAAATCGAATTGCTCGCCTACCGCGATCTTAAGTGCAAACAGTTCATCGCGAAGACCATTCACGATAACAACGTCTTAGATAGCCCTGACAGTAGTTAATGGGACAGTAATTCTGGAGAAACTTTGGGTCTCTTTCCGGTTTGTGTTACCCCCTACTTAAAAATACGGGGGAATGTACGTATTTATTTGGATTACACCGTACGACTCTGGTTTAGGGCATGTCTATGGACGTTTCTAACAGAATAGGAAATGTTTAAGAATAGTTGACGTTTAATATTTCCGGCAATGTTAAGTAATACGATAACTCTGAAAAGCTATAACAGGCACTGAAAGCCAGTTAGTTTGGATTATCCCTTGACTATACCGAGGAAGCTATAGAATTGTGTGGCATCTTGTCTTTTTAAACTGATAGGAAACAATAGAAAGATAATTTTTACGTACCGTCAAACATAATAACAAATAAAAATAGTGATATTTAATATTTTCGAGAGCCAAAATTTTAATAAAATAAAATGTAGAGGACTCTCTACAAAGAACCTAATAAATTAGGTTCGTTAATGGGCAGTTAACAAGTAACTGATTGCGATTGATATAGTAAAAATTTCCTACAGGATTATTGGAATATGCAAATTGTGCTTACTTTGTAAGCTTTTGCACGGTTACTTGTTAACTGCCCATTAACGGAACCAATTTACTAGGTCGTTTATAGAGAATCCTCTACATTTTATTTTATTATAATAAATAAACATAGTTTATTGAACTTTTCGTATTCGATCATTTGAGTTAATTTCTTTAGGGGTTGTGAAAATTTAAATATTATTGGAGAATTAATACGGTCGACGTAATTATAAAAAAAGAGACATTCCCAAACAAATGTGCATAGAAATGCTTACTTTCGCAGATCTGTGTTGTGATAACGATTGGCAACAACGACAAACAAAGTAGCCTTAATAGTGCTGAAACGATAATTCATTCGTCGTACTATTTCCGTACGTACGTTCGTTTGTACTTTCTATTACATGTTCACAACGGAACCGTTGTTTAACACTTTTTCCGCGACGAAGATTTTCACCCTTGAACCCGCGGATGTTCACGAGATAGAGAGACGCTCGTCGCTGACGTTGAACGGAGAGAACTCGTAAACCTTGCTACGATTACTCGGATGGTTATAAAAATACATAACCTAATTCCGGCTCGTAAGTAGGATGATGTCCTAGATTCGAAATTCAGAAAAGTGACTGTCTACTTTCATGATGTGTTGCCCTGGCGGACACTGACCTTAGGATTTCACTGTCACGACCTTTCTCCATTCGGACAATGCACTTAGAAAACGCTCATTTCGTCCCTCTCATTGTTACATTTACGTTTTACGTACATATGTACATACGTTCTTGGAGGTATGTACAACATAGGTACGTCCTTTGTCTCGCGAGGGAGACGGTTTTCGATATTTTCTACTTCGCCTCGTCGTCGTCGTTGGCTCGGCCTTTTTTATAATTGGAGTAGAAACTACCTGTGACAGTTCGGCGAGAATAAGGATGTGGAAATTAAGGACGCACTCTTCGTACCGCTCTCCCAAAAAATTCGTTCGTACAACCGCAATAAGATCGGTTTTAAGTGGTTGCTTATCCGTTTTCGGTATGAAGGTATAATAATCGAGCTTTTATCAGTTTACAACAAATTTGTGGAATGACCATCATTAAATACGATTTAATTTCAGAAAGTGTGAATTGTGTTACCGTTTATAGTTTATAGCATTCACATTACATTAATGATATCCGCAATAGGTACAGTAATAAATTTGGAAAGGTTTCATCCATAGCTTTGGCATGACTACTATAAAAATACAAATGTAACCTGGAAGAATATTACACATAAAAACTCAATCCAGATTAAAAGGAAATAATAATAATAATATTTATTTGTGCAACTACAATAGTAGTAAGAACAAGTCAGAAATAATCAAAATTAAAAATTAGTAACCCTTGATATTGTTTCACGAAATTATAGTCTTCGGTCGATGTACTTTTCTCCTTACGGCATCTTCAGGACTAACCAAAGTTAATACAGCATAAGATCTTATAAAAACCACACACACTGTATTAACTTAGTTAGTCCCGAAGATGCCGTAAGGAGAAAAGTACATCGACTCACATAAGAGTATAATTTCGTAAAACAATACGAAGTGTTTTATTAATTCTTAATTTTAACATGTTTCACAAATTAGCGATGGTAAAGTCAATTTATTCGTTATTCAGAAACAATCTATCGAAATGTAAATAAAAAATAAATGCAGTGCATTTGCATAAAATAAGTAAACACAGTCGAATAAAAAATTTCAGAAAATCAGCAATGGCCGGAATTCAGTCGACAATACTCCGATAATACTCAAGATATTCGTCGAAGCTTTAAATATGTTATTCAATAATAATTCTTTCGTTTTATTTTTAAAAACATTTAGAGTGGAACTTTTTAAGGTTGCTGGTAATACGTTAAAAAATTTGATAGATAGACAATTACATTTTGGAAAGATAAATAGATATCCTAATTCAATATAATCTCCACGCAACATGAATATGACCAGAATGATTTTTTTACTAAAATCGTGAAAAGTAGTAGCAAATAAAAATGTTGAGATAATAAATACTAAGCGAAATACAAAATTCTTAGATTAGAATTTTCCTCATAACTAACTACTACCTAATCCTAAAGCCTTTTACCCTTTCGAGTGTAAAGTGGCGACGTCGACTTGTCGAAGTACCATTCTATTTGTTCTTCCAGGTCTCCTTTCACTTTTTTCTATCTTGTGTTCTTCCACGGATTTTGATCCATTTTATTCTTCGTTTGTCAACCGCTTGCCTTTACTTCTTCTGCCCAAGTTTTTTCTTGGCCTTCGTCTTCTCCTTCTCCTCGGTACTCGTGACTCGTACACTCTTCTAACCATCTTCTCCATTCTGAAAATATGTCCTATCCATCTCAACTGCGACTTGTATCAATTTAACTTTCAGATTTTCCCTAATAGTGTGATTGCTATTCCTGTCCAGTCTCGTCTTACCTTCAATTCTTTTCAGAAACTCATTTCCATGCTTTTTCTCATAACTAATAACGAATATTCTCTCTATTATCCTTCCTCAGTTCAGAAAGATAAGATGACATCCCCTTGTACAGTTTTCTTAAGGTACTCAAGGAAAAGTTCAAACTAAGCGGGTTTTAGTAGTGGTCGTAGTTCCTACTTAACATTGAAGTAGATATTGAACGTCAGCTATTTCCTATTGTGTTTAGAGCGGTAGAAATTACCATGGATCTTTCCTGAACCAAACTCGTACGATGCAACAACACCAATAGATACGTTAATTTCTTTACAATTTTAGGACAAATGGGATGTATGATAGCACAAACTAACGAGTTCAAAGGAGTTTATTGTTCTTCCAAATAATCTCCTCAAAACATTTATTGCACCCAGAAATCTGTAGCTCAAGAATATGTTTTTTAATAACTTCTATAGTCTTTTTTTTGGTGGAAAAGCATTGCCCACACATTCTCTGTTTGGTGACTGGAAAGAAAATGAGATCCATTAAAAGGTAAATCAGGAGAATATGCGCAATGATTCGTGAATTCGATGTTTTGTGTCTTCAAGAAAACGATTTTTCCTTAATTTACGAAAAGACTTCCGGCAAAGAAAACGTTGCCCGCCAGCCTTAAAAATTGCCCCCACCTTTTAAAGCCACAATCACAGCATTACCAGATTTTTCGAAAGAACAACTCATCATGTGACCGTAAGTGCTTTGAGAACTGCTGATTTTGGTCGATTTCGACTTATCATTGAAGCAGCCAACTGTTCCCTTGATTGGAAATAAAATGAAGTCCATTACATAAATGTGCGCGGTGACTCGTTAATTCGACGTTTCATGCCTTGTTCGAACACACATTCTGATGATGAAGAATAATTCAACAATTCCGCTGATTTCTCCTTAATTTGCGGAAAAACAAAGCAAAAAAGGAGTTGTACACCAATCTGCATTAACAGTTCCCCAATCTTCTATAGCCACAATTACAGCATTATCAGATTTTATGAAAGAACAAGTAATCATATGACTGTAAGTGCTTCGAGAACTGGTGATTTTGGCCTATTTTGGCTTATTATTGATGTAGACGACTGTCACCTTGATTGACAAGGAATTTAAGTCCATTGGATGGTAAATGTTCGCAGTCACTCGTTAATTCGCTGGGTCTTAAGTAATCGATTATTCTAACATACATTCTGGTGATGAAGATTACTTCAGCAACTCCACTGATTTCTCCTTAATCTACATTAATAGTTCCTCCACCTTTTAAGACAAGATCACAGCATTACCAGATTTTCGAAATGAACAAGCAATCATGTGACCAACGATTTTGATCGATTTTGACTGCTCACCGTATTCTTGATTGGAATATATATGAGTCTATTCAGGTTTCATCTGCTGTGTTATATATGTTGTATGCCTTTTCGGAAGCACCGGGATTGAATTTCTTGAGTATTCCCTTATTCCATTTGATACGGAACTCTTCCGAATGAATAGTTAACCTTTGAAAATATAAAAACTTACTCACGTACTGGGATTATCCTATCACAACATTAATATTCTTTTAAGCTGAATATATGGCCCTGGTCGTGCCTATTAGTTTCCCGAAAAAATAAATGTACGTATTTATTTAGTTAATGCTAAGCCTTCCTACCATTAGGTGCAAGGCTGGTGGAGTTGAAGTTTGTACTTTTGTCTCCATTGTTTTCTGTCTTCCGTCAAGCTTCGTATTTAGGTCCAGGCTATGCCCTTCTTCTAGTTTGCTTTTCCAATTATGTCTATTCATCTTGATTTTGGTCTCTCTCTCTCTCCTGCTTTCTCACCGCGACACATCAGTTTTAAAAATTATTTTTGTGAGTCCATCGTCCGGCCGTCAACACTGATTCTTTTTGTAAGTTTGTTCTGAATGTCCCATTTCTTATTTTGTATCTTCTGTTTTTGCTCTCTATTCTTCTCAGAAACCGCATTTTCACCGCATTGATTCTGGATCCTTGTCTTTTTGTTAGAATCCATGACTCGCTGCTGTACATCGGTATCAGTCTAACCACTTTTTCACAACTTCCGTTTTATCTCTTTCGCTACCTCTGTTTCTCCTAAAAATGTTAATTTCATTGTACTGAGTATGTCTACTGCTCTTCAGAAATTCGTTAATCTTACAATGAAGGTGATTAAACAGTACGATATAGACAACGAGCTACTTTTTATAGCTAATACAAGCCATTACTATCAAAAGCATTCCTTAAAGTTAAAAGGTTTTGTAAGTCCTATAGATTTTAACGATTAAATGGAAAGTAGATGACTGGAAAATAATTTTGTGTAACAGAAACAATTTAACTTCATAAACAGTATCCGGTTTCTCACAAATTTACAATGTAAATCATCTCTTCGAAAAGCTCATTCGTATTGGTACACGACGCGAACTTCTCACGCGGAAAGATTCTTCGCCGTCCAACATGTGTAATTGAAGCGGCGTCATCGGTTCGAGCGAATAATGGCGTTCGGTTTTTTCTGTTTTCAATTTCTCTCCTTTTATCTTTCTCCACTTCTCTCTCAATCACTTTTCCACCATAAATTCTCTGATAAACTACTTACTATTTATAATCTCCCGGGAGAAATCTCTTGTAGCAGTTTAAGATAATTTTTGCCGGTGTTATTGACCGAGAATGTGTGTTGTAACCTATATTCGTTGGCGCTAGAGATTCCTTTGCACTTTCATATCGTATTCGTATCAACTCCCAATCTTCGCGCGACCACAAGCGATAAAAGAAGTGATTGACGGTCAATGTCTTTCGCTACAGACCTTGCATGCGTTTTAATGAGTACTACACCTTTTCTTTATTTTAGATTTGATGTAGTTTTTTACTTGAAAAAGATATAAATTCCACATAAATTTCTATAAGCCAGTTGCTATCTTCCATGGTAAATTAAAATTACGATAGAACATAATTGAAAAAAAGGTAATATTGGATATCGTAAAGGTAACTTAAGTTTATCGAGCTCAAGACCTGTTGAGCGACGCTGGATTCTTCCGGTCTATTAATTTAAACGTGTAAAGTATTCTTTATAATCTGTAGAAATCGAACGTCTACATTGACTGACCTACATTTATTGCGTTACAATCAGTTTCTGTCATCCAAACAACTCGACTATGGTATTGAATGATGGAGCAAGTGAAACCTGCGGAAAGGATGAGATCGATACCTTCGTCAATAAAAGGAATAAAAAGCTGCGGAATGTAAAGGGAAATTTGTAGTTGCAGTTTGCTTCGTTCATTGCTAATACAAATGGGATGACCCCGAAAAGACACTGCTATCCATACATACGATGAAAATTATTGAAGCTCTGTTGCGATTTGCTGCCATATTTACTACGAATACGATCCGATTTCCACTTATTTTATTTAAGTTAGTTTTTAGTTTAATAATACAACTTTGAGAATGACTTCTTTGTATAGTTGAGAAACAACTATTGAGATGACTCTACTGAACATCCGTTCAAACAATAATCAAAACGATACACCGATCGGTCTAAGATCGCCAAAGTAACAGAGGAAGAAGTACGTGAACCTCGGATTAAATATTTCGAGCTGGCGGTAAATTTCCCTACGATATTCCCTAACGGAACTTCACACTGTAGGAATGTGTGCTGACATTGACCTCAGAAGAAACTACAGAAATCAAGAGATTGTCGTTTTTACTGATAATTACGAGCTGAACGCACGGACCACCAATTCAAAGCTGATCTGGAACGGACATGAGAAACTAAGAGTTCTGGCATAAGATGTCCTTGCAATGGTTATCAGCTCACGTTTTAGTAGAAAGCAATTAAAAATTAGCCATGCAGAGGTCTTCATCACCACTCGTAAGGCTCGACACCTTCTCTTGGCCAGGTGAGCATTTTCTTCGTGGCACGCTAAGGAGGGAAGAAACCCCAAAGAGGGGAAAATACTGGACAAGCTTCCTGGAGCTGAAGAAGGCTGCTTCGTCGCAAGTTATGACCGACATGTAAAAACCATAGCGACCATTGTAAAAATTAGTTAAGAATCGTTGTAGGTATCTTACCCGGATATCGTAGACTGAATGGAGACCTACACAGAATAGGTATAGTGAATTGCGGTACTTGTAGAACCTGCAAGTAGGCAGCTGCGACTGCTGCAACATATTCTAGAAAAGTGCTGCAAATTCCACTACTAAAGAACCCGACACCTGGAATACTACCGGATTGAGGATAGGAATTCATCATCACTGTATCCGCTCAAGACATTTTGGAGTTTTTGCGGGAATCCAAGCTTGCACAGGAACTGTAGCTTCAGCTAACACTTTTATTTTTAGCAATCTTTCTGCATTTTCCTCTGCAACCATTTCAAATAATCTAAACAAGTCATATACCGTTGGAATCGGCTAGTTAAGACGCGTGGATTGGTATAGCATGGAAGGGGATTTAACGTAACAAAATTCTAAGCGTCGATATATCCGTAACGGTTGGCGCTACAGCGTTAGTAATACCATATTTGGTATCTACTGGTCGAGGTCTATCCAATAAGCATATTTTGAACGCGATCGGACGAACGCGTCTCTATCTTGGGAACGGTAAGAGATACAGTGTTGGGGATGGAACATTTGGATTCTACTGGCCAAAACCTATCGGGTAGATATATTTTAAACGCCATTGGATGCAAAAAGGTTCTACTTCAAACTATAGAAGTATCGTCAGTTTTTCGATATCGTATACGTACGATAGCGCTTGCGAGTTCAATCACGGCAGGCTGAAAGTACTCGAGGAGCTGATGAAAATGCAATAAACCAGAGGTCTCGAAATCTTACCGTTCCTGAGATATGGTACTTTAAATTTAGAAAATATTTCTTACCTAAAATTGCCATAATTTCGTTCCAGCGTGAAAACTGATACGTACCGCGTGCGTTCTTATTCCGTTCTTTGTCAAAATCCGCTCCTAGGAAGATCTACTCAATCGCGTTAGAGCTATATATAAATAGTAGTTTAGTTAGGTAACCGTTCAGGTAACTAAAGGTAAATTACATACTGCAAAAAAGGTGAAATGCATTACCCACCCCTTCATATACCGATACCAATAAATTTTAGCAATGCTTTTCCTTCTCGTTTACCACAAAATTTTTAATTACTTATTTTCCTTCAAAAGAACCGAATATTATTGCCATAACGTGTCCGATATTATCAAAATAGTATCTCGTGTTACTCTAAATAATTACCTCAGTTCGATAATCTTATTGCATGAACTCAACATTTTGTAACGGTCCTCGATACTAAACATAAATCTAATCACAATCGTAATAATTAGCAGCACTTTAATAGATCGTTAATAATAAAATCATCAGATAATAAACAATTCAGATTAATCGTCGGATGTATTTTTACTGTCGCGTGAATAGAACCACACATAAAACTATCGCTCCTACAAACGGTAGCATCGATAAAAATGTGGTTTACCGCAGATGACGCTACCTTATAAAGAAAACTAGTTTTTTCCTTCGAACACATAGTCGGCATTTCAATTTCACTTGCCGGTTTATATATAGCAAGATATGTATTATTAGAAAAGGCCTTAATAAAAACGCCGTTAACCTACTTACGACTACTCATAATTAAATAAAACGAAAAGAAGAAGAGAAAAACATTACGGACAATGCGAACTATTTCACCAAAACATGGAGATAACGTGACCCAAATAAGCCCGTTATCTTTTGGCCGTGACTGACTAACACTGGCTTATATATTTGTGCGTACTGCGAGCCGAACGCAGAAATATACGCGTTTATCTGTTGCCATCTCATGGTCATCGAAGTGCAGCTATGGAAAATACGAAGACGAAACGTTTAAATATAGCTTACGTATGTAGTTCATTAACGAATTCAAACGATAATCGTTGTAGTATCACCACAATCACAATCATTATCGCGTGTTGTCTTAACGAGACAACGGAAGGTCTAGATTTGACATAATTCGATTAAAGCTGCTACATCTGAATACGTAAAAATGTAACATTAGTTGCCTTGTAGAGGTTTATAGTTTGTTGTATTTGTATTTTATTTATCGTCAACTTTGAACTACATCTAGTTTCATTGAAAAATCGTCTAAAATGACAAATACTGTAAACACAAATACAATCGAAGCTCTCCAAGTCGAATTCTTATCTACCACTCCAAGCTGTTCGACTGAGCAGAGTTCGAATTAGAGAAGGTCACTGAAAATTATATATATATATATTATGAATGTATATTATAATAATTAATTAGAGTCAAGGTTATTCTGAACCAAATCAACGGAATCAACGGAATGTTCTTGATTTGCGAAACTGTTTGTGTCAGTGTTAAAACCGTGATTGTTAAGAAAGTAGTTGTGCTATACTCCCAAGGTCGATGAATCAGTTTGAAAACCCTATCCTCCATGTCTTCCGCTCATTGGTTCCAGACATCTGATCCCTAAGTGAAGAAGCCTGCTGTTGATTAGAGCGTTACTGTTGCATACTAAGTGCTCAGTAATTTCATTTTCGTCGCCACAAATTTGATTCAGTCTCATTGCTGAGGGTGATATTACGCAGATGGTAACTAGTTGAGCGTTCAGTGTCCGGCAAAGACAGCAGTTGCAGTGTCTGAGATCTACTTTTATTATTATAACATCGAAAGCAGTTAATGATTACTTTTTCCTTTTACCTATCTTCTATTTGCACACTAGCCATAAGACAAGGGAAAACTGTATTGATTTGCGTTCCTCGCTTATATTATATAGCCAATGTTCTTCACTACGGCACGATTTTATTCCGCCCAATATGTAACGTAATGTTAATTTTCCCTCGTGCAATTGCTAAGCTACTGATGAACAAGCATATTTTCCGGAAAGCAAAAACTACGAGATACATTCAAGGCGATGTTAAAACCAGTAGTTTCACATGCTACGGAGGCTTTGACCTGAAGCATGCTTACTTGAACTTGACTGAAAATATAGGAGAGAAATGTATTAATAAAAGTATATAGGGAAATATAGGGAAAGGGTAATAAGGACGCACAACGCCTACTATAATTCGGTCATGTGGCAAAGTTACCATAGAGAGTAGAGCGACGAAGTGAGCCATGTTCGGAGGAAGAAATGAGTGGAAGAAGAAAAGAAGACGGCGGAAGAGAGACTGGTTGCAGAAACTTGAACAAGACCCCAAAGGGACGGGGGTGTTATTGGAGTGGCAAATTAAGAAATCGAACTAAATTTTATTTGGAGATAAATAGTCAAAGAAGTCGAGAGCTGCTTCAAAAACATTTAGAGCTGGGCGAAATTACATATGTGTACTAGAGTACTTCCATTCGGTGGAAAGAACCCTTCTCGTTACTCCATGTTTGAAAATATTTTTTTAATGAAGAATCCTCCATTCATGGCGGAGATTGATCGTCGATAACTCCTAGTCATGTTCCTAGCCCTTCGTTAGTCGTCTCGAACCTGTCAGATTGATGACGGATATTCGATTATTTTGATCAAAGACGAATGACAGCCTTTTTCCGTCTGCCTATCCATCTTTGCAGCTGTCCATGTGGAGATATTTGAGGTCAGTTTTGTATTGATATCATTTACGTGTTTTTCCACAAAAATATTTTGGAAGTAGTAAACCGTAGCGACTAAGAACACCCTAGAGTACATTGGAGTAGTCTTTTCGTGAAAACGGGTATGTCAAGAGTGTCAAACTTAATCCGCCTTCTTTCAGGTAAAAATTACTTCAAAATTTTACTCTTAAAGATATGGAAGGGACATTGAGAAAGGTGAAAGACCAGCCCTGCACTTCTAGGTGTGGGTACAGGCTTCCTTGAGGTCTACTACGACTTCTGGTAACCACGTTAGCCTCAGTCTACCTCTTCTTTTTTTTTTGGGCCTCTTGGTTTCGTTACCATCATCGAATATATCGTCGTGCTCTCTCCTGCTCTACAAATATGCCCAAACCATCTTACATGCTGTTCTCTAATTTTTGTAACTATATCATCAGCAGGAATAATAGCGACTTCCCTTCCCCAACAAGTACCGAGTACTTAGGGTTAGTTGTAAGGTGGTAGTAGCGGCAGTAAGCTACCTTAAAAATAAAAAGCAAAAAGAATTCTAATAACAATTGAAAGTTTATCCAAGTCTACACTCGTCATCAGTTATTCTTGGTCGTTCTTGATATCCTTTGCTCTCAAATCTTGAATTTTTCCTCTTATTCTTTGGTCATTGTTATGGTTTCTGTATAATATAATACAACTGCTCTTACAAGAGACTTATGTAACTTTAGTTCACTATTTTTCCCGATATTCTTATGCTTTAATAGTTTCTTGTTAGCTTAAAGGACTTCGTTTGTTGTGATTATTCTGTAATTTATTTCTGTCTTTCTACTTTCATCATATGGTAACCATACTTCTAAATACTTAAATCTGTTTACCTCCTCAAATGCATAACCTCCGACTTCAATTTTCTCATTTTCTGCTTTCATTCACTTATCAAATCTCACTATTTTTGAATAAGGGATTGAATTTATCGTCGCCACTTAATGAAACATTTTAAAACAATCAAAAAATTAATAAAACGCTTGATATTGTCTCACAAAATGATATCCTTAACTCGATGTACATTTCGCCTTACGGCATCTTCAGCAGTAACAATTTTTGTTTCTTCTTCACTTATTTTTAATCCTATTTTTGCTTCCTCCAGCACAATTTCTTCGAGCATTTTCCTCATTATTTCGTTATAATCACTACGTGATAAAGGGGTATATCCATACCTCAAACAAATGATTCTGAAGGGACCAACCCGAAGAAATTTGGTCAGGAAGGGGCCGCATTTGAAGGTTAGTTTGTGCTTATCTGAATTCCTTATACAAGTGTTGTGCCGATACGACAAATTACTGCGTGAAAATCGAAAAGAAAATTTCACTATTTCAAGATTGAAATAATTGGTTAAATAAACATACGCCATTGCAAAGGTGATAACTTACTGTAGGTGGAATATGCTTATTATACCGATTAATGGTTCCCTCGATCCATGTATCGTAATTATTCCGACCTATGCTAATATCCAGTATAGAAATAACATTGACATGGAATTTAAAAATAAAATATAATGTTTATCCCAGATCGGACGACTGGAACAAATAAAGTTTTATAGTAGTCGGACACGAAAAGGTTAATTCACTCGCACATATGACTCGTCTTCCTTTTATCGGATTCGCTTGTGAATAATACATACATACATACATACACATACGTATCTACACACATACAAACGTGAATGTATGCATAACGTAGCATTGTGCGGGTCGATGCTTTTTCACTTCGATGGAACGCGAGAGATCAACAACTAGGGGAAGCGACCTTGCTGAACAGACATTATCTGATCTACCCACAAGTCAATTCGTGGTCCAATCACCTGCAACCCCGACTATAAAAGCGATGAACTCTTCTAGAACATTCGACGAGAGTTAAGTCAAAAGAAACACGTTTAACGTATTTCTTGGTATAACATTTTAATAGGTAAACGGAAAGTATTTTAATTAATATTGTTTCTTCGGAATTTTAGACAGTATGTAGAGGTGTGTATTAATTAAAAGAATAGAAAATACTAGCAACGTTTCGCTATTAATCAATCAAAGTGAAATTAAAACGTAATATAAATTACCAAAGGATAGGTCACCGTACTAATTTTCGGAATTCATACATTATTTGCTTAAAAAGTTAAATTTAGTGTTTTCTACAATAAATAGCAAACGTAATAATACAATTGCTTTACATTCCAAAATCAAAGAAGCTGACACATCAGACTGCTGTCCTTTATACTTTCATCGAAAATTCCGCAAACAAATCAATTCTTGAATGCCATAAACTATGATTTCATTAGGTATATATTGTAGTCAACACTCAACCTGCCATTTCTATATTTACTTGTGACTTTTCGAAATAATGCAAGTTATTTTTTTGTCGAATTATTGCATAATTTGCGTGGCATGATTCACTCGCTTAGGATTTCTGTATTAAATTTCCTGGTATTAAACTTCGTCCATGTGTCCTTCTAGAATTCAGTTTCCCAAAATTATGTGCAATTCTTGTAGAATCGTTTATCTATAGATTTCAATCTAGAATCGTTGAACGATTTCCTATGAATTTCCTGAAATTATCTCTTAAATAAAAGTTTTCGATTAACATCACATGCCTCATTCTTCAGGTATGATTATTTATGAACACATTGCTTTTCCAAAATCTCTAAGAGTACGAATAAACTTAAAACCAAAAACTGTAGTCCAATTAAATGATACTCGTCCAATACAAGTGGGAAGAGAATCCAAGAATGATGAGAAGTCGTAGTAGAAAAATGTATTTAAGCTAGAACGCGTAAAAATTTAAAGAATTACTCATATTACAAATGATAAAGCTAAGATTTTTGTTACCGAACGTTATTTAACCTTCCTATACTCGCGCATACGGTTTGTGAGACCGACTTATATAGTATAGTATACGTCTTTCATTTTGACGTGAGTATAGGAATGTTAAGAAAAGTAATTTAACTAATAAACCATCGTATTGGTAAAGCCGTGCCATTCCGTGAACTTTGTTGAGATTATAGAAAATCGGAGGTCTTTTCAACTCGATGTAGTAGAAAGTGCATGATTACAGTTTATGTTTAAATTGGAATCATTATTGTATTGTTGTTAGTCATCCCGATAGACCCCGGGATGTGAAGTGTGTGCCCTCTGTCTTACCCTATAGTCCCTCGCATCTGATTTCAAAAGTAATAACTGTTAAACTCCAACTCACTGAGGCACATGGGCTATGATCCCGAGATGCCAATTATAAAAAAAAAAAAAAAAAAAAAATTGGAATCATTCACGAAATGAGATTAAACTTTATGGAACAAAAATTCGAGTAAATCTTTTTCTTTTAAGATGACAACTTCGTTGCCTGAAGGGCGATAACTCACAATTTCACACGATTTCGTACGTTTCCACAACGTGCACTTCCAATTGCCCCAAAGAAAAAGACGTACAAGCTAGATGGTGTCGAAGCGATGGTAACGTTTTCTTATCTAGCATTTAAATCTCCACCCTGTTTCTTATATATTATGCAATACTGGTTCGACAGCTTTCGCAGGTATATCATTTCAAAATATTAAATAAAAGATATAATAAAAGATTGCGAAATAATCGAAAAAATCGATGATTTTAACTAATTCGAACTGAATTTTGACTAAACGCAATTGCTACGTCAATTTTGAATTTAGAATCGTTTTTCACGCTCCCAAAAACATATATTGAGTGAACTTGAACGAAACCTGAGGGAGTTCGAATTTTGTCAATTTAACCAAGGGGGTATCCCTTCAAAATTTGGCAAAAAACGGGGTTTTCAAAAGTACGTCGTGTTACACATCAAATTGAAGCTTTTGTCTTGTAGATGCCAGAGAAATGATTTTTAATCCTAAATTATGAGCGATTCCAAAATTATTGGCGACAGAAACGCAAAAGTAGCGAAATGTTTGTCTTGTTACCATATTTTTACAATAATATGGATGCTATATGGACCGAATAGGTACACAAGTAACGTCTATCACTGAATTCCTCTCCTAACATGCTTCGTCCATTTAAAATCGAAATAAGCACATGATTCCCTTGTCTAGGCTTAAACCTATGTTCTCTGAATGCTAATATGTTATATTAGCAATGATCTTTATCTAAAAATTCTTTTATAACATGTATTTTACTATGCGTACATTTGATATTTTGATGCAGCAAATGAAATCCACTATTGCAAACTCAAATCTCATCTATCGTATTCATTTATTTATATTTTTCAATACCAAAATTATCACCGGACATGCTCCTGCTCCATCTGCCAACTTGTTTCCACCAATGGAATTTTAAAGGAAAATAACAATAACTGTTCTTCTTCTGGTTTTGGATTCTTTTTACGTTGACCGTACATATTTGTTTTTCGGACAATTTTTCAGTTTACTTAGCACTTATGTAGAAGAAAAACTATCTCTCCCTATAATAATTCAAACAGCAAAGGCTACCCCAAGAGACTTTATTTGTTGTGTGGTACAAATATCATTGCAAAGAACAAGTCAAACACAAGGAAAATACAAAGAAAATACAGAGAAAATACAGAGAAAATACAAAGAAAATACAGAGAAAATACAAAGAAAATACATAGAAAATACAAAGAAAACACAATACAGAGAACAATATTTGACATATATTTAGGAAGAGCTATGCCGTTTTTGCGAATATATATTTAGCTCGGTTTTAAATCTGAAAAATGGTGTGGTGGTTCGAATATTACATTCCGGACCATGGTTAAAGATTTTGGCAGCGTTGTAATCGACCGTCCTGCCTGACGGTTGAAGTCTCGTGCTTTTACGTATACGTATTGTTTTGTACGCATCTAGTTTTAGCGGCGAATTTCCACATTTTATCGATTTTAAATTCTTAATTTTAATGACTTGCCTCGTGTCGTTCATATGCTTCGCAACACTCGATGTATCTATTCTATCATGAAGGCAATATTATGGCACATGTTTTTTGAGTCATGTAGGTATTCCGAGGCTGAACCGTCCTATGTATGTTCTATCACATTTGCTGCACTCAACTTTATAAATTCTCGACTAGTATTCCAAATCTGTTTTGTCTTTGGAATTTCCCAGAGAAACACGTGTCACCAGATTTAATCAAATAATTCTGTGATGAGGAGGGCACGGATGTGCACCACAGTCGTTTCAACCAGTATTTCGTGGTTTAAATGCTAGCAACTGTGTTGACACTATACAAAAGGAAAAAATAATGGTGTTTTACAAATTTCATTGAAATACAACAATTTTGAAGGTTTTTGATCACAGAAGTATTGATGTCAAAGCAAGTGGAAAAGCAACGCTTCCTTTATTCCAGGAAAGATGATATAATGCAGAATTCTACATACATACATATACCTTCCTTTGATTACTTTTTTATGCTTGATAGATACACGTAAGGTCATAAACTTAACGAATCTCAAAGACGCTGCACCTTCCGAGATACATACTCTAATTTGACATTTGTATGGCTACAATTCTACGGTTATTAGCGGCCAATTTATAGCTACCATCAAACATTAACGCAATCACCTTATAGTACTCGTACATTCCGTTCAGTTTCTTCTGCTAATTGCGCGCCGTAACGGCGTCCAATTTAATATTATTGGTGGAAATTAAGAAGGCGATATTAGTTACGACGGTGTAATGCACCGGCCGGCACTGACCATCACTAAAACAAGCTCATTTGCATTAGAATGCACCGCGGTCTGAGATTACCGGAGTAGTGTACGCTTTATGACCGGACTTATGGGATATATCTGTGCGAGATCCAGTCCCTCCGGTCGATAACGTTCGACAAACAACTAAACCCGATGCGAATCTTTATGGGACACACTCGATACTGTACGGCTCAACACAATTGTCTGGAGAGTCGGTACGAGGTTTAATCCGACGATTACAAATGCGCTGAAGAATTTTGATATTGATAAAAAGTAATTTCGTGTGTGTCGAACGAGGCTCGTCTCGAGAAATGATATCAAAAATCGTCGTGTAAAATCGATGATGGGCGATAAATATGAATTAATCACTTGAATATTGACAACTGATGCTTCAAATGTTTATTTAAACTTTGCGCAAACGACCGACATATAAAGAAAACTAGATAGAACTTGAACCTAATGTGAATTTAAATCACTGTAATGCGAAGACAGAAATGCTAGGATAAACTGAGGTAATTAATATACATATTAATATACTCTCTAACTTATTTGAAATGGGTTTAATGAATGACTTCACCGTCCAACTTCTTGTACAGAGGTAGATCATCGATTCAACTTGAGGGACTAAGAGCTCTATGATTTCTTTCAACTAAAACAGCTGGGATCAGTATCCTTAATATTCAATTAGCTAGTGTTGAAATTTTAAGACGTTTTAGTTTAAATTCCATTTGGACATTTTCCGTGATATATGGATGCTTGCACAAAAAGGAATTCTGGCATTTCCCTGCTTGTGCAGGGACTGTAATGTAATTTACTGACACTATATCACATCGATAAACTCCTCACCATACAATAGTTTCATAATAAATTCGGTGACACATGTTTCGCTAGCTAGAGCCGAGCTTTATCACGACGGTATCAATACGGTTCTGTTAATACTTGCCTCGAACTAGCGAAACACGTGTCACCGAATCTGTTACGAAACAATTGTGTTGTGAGGAGTTTACCGACGTATTATAGTGTAAATCTCTACAAATTGATATCACGAACGTGACTCTATAGACCACATACAAAAACGCATATTTCACTAAGCACGCGACCAAAACGCAGCAGATCCGCGCAAAAACCTACATCTGAATAAATTCTCATGCATAATAAACTTCCCATTTGGCGACTGAAATGAAATGGAAAGTAATACGTCTGCGGCTTGAGCTCGTGCATGTTAGATGGCAGAATGATGTGGTGCGTCTGTGTAATAAACATGTACGTATCGCGGATACCTCAACAAAAACTGGTTATTTTGCAACACATATGCCCGTGCGATTTTTCCATCGCCGTATTTATGCACATATAAATAAGTAATTTACATCAATAACAAGGCATAGCTATCGTTTTAATTGATATGGTATGGATGACGAGTAAATGTATGGATGTTGATATGATATTCGTGTACGACGACGACTGAAATGAATGAAAATAGATGTTTTCGTAACACCCTGATCGAGTTAACCAGAGTCAAACATTTTTCGAAGAGATTTAAATCGAAGAAACGTTAAAATTTTGCTAGCGTTAGGAAGAAGACCGAATTTTCCAGATTTCGGTCCGAAATTTAGCAATGCTAAGAAGGATTCAACTTGGGTTAACCAGTTGGCTTCCTCGGAAAATTCTTGCTTCTTATCACATCCAGTTCGAAATCTGCAAATACGTATTTCGACTAACTAACTAACTAAATTGTTATTCTTTATAGTTTGAGGGTGTAAAATCTGACTGCCCTGTCTCTCATATTGTTTATAACACTAAATCAACTGATTGTTTTGCACGCAATATTCTGATACCAAATATCATATGATATGATATTGTGATGATTGAATCTACTGACTGGCACGTACGTCATATTATGACAACTGAATTAACTTATCGTCTTTTATGTCATTTTATGGCCATTAAATCAGCTAATTTTGTCATGCGCTGTTCGCCTCGTAAGCTATACGAGGGGCGCCTTTTATGTTTTTACAAACAACTACTAGGTGGCGCTATTGAGATGTGTCGTTACTATTTTCGTAAAATTTAATATTTATTATTGTGAAAACAGTGGCAGCTTAGAAATTGGCTTATAGTGGACATTTAAAAAATGGAATGGAAATTTGACGTGAAGGTTTTCGTTGGATGATTATTTACGATTTTAGTAAAGGTTTAACTGGTCAACAACACATAGAATAGCCTCGTTTAACTTTTAGTAGTGAAACACCAGAAAGCACTGTTGCATAATTGATTTACAGAATTTCATCGTGGTCGTGCGCCCGTGAGTGATGAATTGCATAAAAGTCTACCAAAATCGGTTGTCATCTCAAAAAATATCCACTCTGAACGCAATATTATGGAAGGAAATCGTCACGTGACTTACGTGGGATAGAGGCACTCTTGGGCATATCGAAGACTGCATTACATGCGTGGGCATTTATCTATTAAGGAAGATCTGCCCCCAATGAATTTCGTATAATTTGACCGAAGCTCAGAAAGAGGCTCCTATTAATTGGTGCAAGAAAATGCTCAACAAATTCGACCTAGAAACTGCAAAATTCGTACCTATAAAACATCGAGCAAGTGACGAAACTTGGATATATTCGTATGAACCGGAAACTAATCAACAATCAACTGTTTGCTTGTTCCAAGATTAGACCTGAATCGCATAAAAGTTGTTCGTGCACGAAGGACTCCCAAGAAAATGATGGCTTGTTTTTTCGGTTTTAGTGTACATATCGCAAGCATTCTTTTAGAGGATCTAAGAACAGTTAATGTTGAATTGTATACAACAATTTATTTGCCAGAACTCGTCGACGAAATCAGGAGAAACCTTCGAAAACGGCACATGACAATGCCAGCTCTCACATACCCCGACAACTAATTGATTGTTTAAAGGAGAAAATATCGAATTAATGTCTCATTGCCCGTATTCAGCTGATCTATCGCCGAGCAATTTGTTTCTGTTCCCGAATGTCCAAGAAAAAATCCGAATTCTTCAAAACCATGTTTTTGGAACTGTTGATCACCCAAAATCGCAGAAGTATAAATGTCGGTGCGGGAATTATTGGCGATTAGGCTACTGCAACTTACGTTTTCGAAGAACGATTGAATGGGCACCGTCATTTTTTTACAATTTTTACAAGGAAATTTCTGGATTCTTTCAGAAGATGTTCCTCAAGAGGCAAAATGTGGCTGCAGTTAAACGGGGCTTCTGCACAGTTTTACGTAGCTGTTAGAAACTGTTTAAATTTAATGCTCCCAAATAAGTGGATTGGAACGTAAGGACCCTCTAAATAGGCACCCATGTCACCCGATTTGACATGCGTAGATTTTTTGTGAGGATATCTAAAAATATTGTTTACAATTCGACACCAAGTACACCGAACGATATGAAAATGAGAAAGCAAATGCATTTGCCACCATTACCCCGGAAATCTTAAGAAGAGCTAGAAGATCGTTTGAAGAGAATATGCATAGAGGAAAATGGTGATCATGCAGAATATTTATTATATACTTGTCATTTGTGTTGGCATATGTATTTCATTAGCAACTTTTTCAAATAGTTGAAATTTAAAAAAAAATTGCATTTCCAGATATAGCAGCTTCGACTTAGTTTCAATCTAAGTAAAATTTAACATACTTTCAAATTTCCCAGAAGGTCTAAAATATAGAGATAAGGAAACCTAATGCAGTTTGGTTGGGAATTCAACAATGTTTCGAAACTAGCTTGAACGCATTCAAAAGTGGTATATATTTTGAAAAGCAATAAAACAGTTTGTTCTAAAGTATTTTTCTTCACTACTTTTCGTAACAACTTAAAAGGCGGCCTCGTACTGTAACGACTGATTCAGCTGTTATTCCCGCGCGCCTGGTTGTAAATCCTAAGTCGAATGATTCTCTAGAATGTTAGATTGTAACACCGGTTGGGGTTAAGTTAGACCTAGTGCGGGTGAACCGCATGGTTCTTTTATTTTATTGTTGCCATCAAATATATGTATCTGCATTGGCATATGTAATTGATAAATGGCGTGTTTTTGCAGGTGGATATCGTCTATGATTAACCCCAAGAAAACTTCCAAGAAGATGTGAGGGCCCAGCCAAGAGTGTGTGCTAGTTTTAGCCTAACGCAACCACAGTTTCATCATCCTTCGATAGATGTTTTACCTCGAAGAGAATGAATTGTAAAATATATTCTAAAATTTGTTCAGGGCAACTGGGTACCTGTCACGTTACCGTATACTTCTCGAAATTTCAGAAAATGGGAAATTTATCGCTCTACTTTCTTATAATTTTTTTAACACCTCGTTGCCTTCCACACAGTACAATACACCTTCACGACACGAGAAATACCCAACGATAATTATTTAACCATTTCTCGACGTACGCAACCATATTTGGATTCCAATGAAACGAGAGCTGTGTGATCTCGTGTAAAGCACACACGTACATATCTCAGGTCTTTGCCACCTTCGAACAGGGCATGGCACCGAACGACGTACATATGTATTACATACATACGTACGTACGTACCTGTTACTTTTAGATGAATACATGCAGTCCTTGTAGACATTTGACCTTCTATCAGCATATTAATTATGTGCGCTTTCGAATCGTTTTTATCCCCGACTTCCAGGAAATTACAATTCAATAACCTCCCAATGCATTTTCTTAGATTCTATGTAGATCAATTCAATGTGCTTCGCAGCGGAACCCGTATAATTTTTATCGTGGTTGCCACCAGCGAACTGTACTCGTGTATGTGTATTATGTAACGCCACTAATACATATGAAATATGTTAATTGGAGCTTTTTTAAACGCGCAGAAGTACGTAAAGTGTGTGTGTAAAGTTTCAATGTGCGTATTTTTAATTGTGCCTGGATTTTTACGTTGCTAACGTGTACATTTGTATGCATGTGCATAATATTACACAAGGAGGAAAGGCTCGTTTGTTATACACGCCCTCCCCGTTGGAAATACATTTCCTTTTTAAAAAGCTTCGTTATACAAGTTTGCATCGAGAAAAACTTACGAATATATTCAGTTTTACAAACGAAGGACTTGAGGATATTTCATCCAACACAAAAAAGCTTTTAGATAGTATTTGAATTGTGTAAAAGTGAATCGGTGAAATTAAAAGCAGTACATGACCAAATGTACTGTTTATTTTGTTTGTTATGTTTCTTACAGATTCAGGCTGTATAGCGAAGTTGTAGTGTATCATTTGTTTATACATCCCATAAAAATATTCACAAAAAATAAACTTGAGCGTGTACTGCTTTTAATCTCGATCTCGGTATTATTCGAATTTTGTGTCAAAATTGCAAAAAATAAAACAATACGATAAATAAAGCATATTTTCTTGACTAAAAATAAAAAATAATCACATTTGGATACCAGCACCATTATCATCTGCACTAGCGTTTGACCGGGATGTTACATGGTAGTAAACTTCTAGGTCTTTTCCTTCGATGTATTTCATTATCTGTCTTATATCATTCATTTTCCTTCTTGTTAATTGGCACTACTTCAGAATAGGCCGTATTAGTAGTAATCTCTGGGCGTTCATTTTGGTTTAGTAATTAGAAATTGTAAGACATGGCTCCGTCAAAAAATTTAAACATTGGACGTAGCTTGGAAATGATACGTCGTACACAAACTGCATATATTTTGAAATCGTCAAATTTTCCTTTACTCTACTTGAAACAGCTTAAAATCCGGTATATCTTTGTAAGAATTGATATTTACCGTAAATATTTTCACGATCACATCTTTTGGCTAATCTTTTTGCACTTCCAAAATCTTTGTTGCAAGGCCAGAAAGAGTGTCACGCGTTGGAAAACGGTGGTAGATTATTTTGATGTGTTTAGTGCTTTGTACAGCCATTAGAAATCTTAATGGTGTGTTGTTCTTATTTTTCCCTGGACATGCACCACAGAAAATGTGTAATTCTTGAACTCTTTGGGGTGTATAGTTTTTCATGTAATCATTCACAAAGATACATATCCCATTGGGACCATTGAGGACTTGACCCTCATGATACATATAGAAATGGGTAGCATTTGTTTGCAAGTTATGGATTTCAAAGAAATAAATTCGGAGCTGCCTTAAATAGATTATATGCTGCACAGATAACACTGAAAGACATATGTTGGGAACAGGAACAGAACTGTTCTTATTCCCAATAAAGCAAAATGGCTATGTTGCATAAAAAAGTCAATTTTTGGACTTGTACTGTTCTTATTCTCACCGATTCAATTATAATAGACTTATAGAAAAATCGAATAGCAACTGATACTAACAAACGAATATTTGTACTCTTACCAAGAAACTCGAACAAAATGCTTTTTGTGCATATCATATTGATTTCGATGGGTTGGATTAGTAGAGTACTACATTCAATAAATTCGGATTGCTAAGACGACAACTCAGATAGTTTTGATTACTTAAGTATTGAACCCATTCGACTGTAATTGAAAATATCGAACTCAGTACCTTCGGATTTTAGAAATTCTGAACTCAATGTGTTCATGTTGATGATATATCGGATTCGGCAAGTCCGGTCTCCTGAGTTACTATACTGAAAGAATTCGGATTGATAAGATACCGAACTCGAAAAATTAAGACTGCACATACGCAAAAAAATCTTCTCAATCGTGATAGCTGGCTCATTCAATACTCCACCTTGTCTAGTATGTTCTAATTAAGTAATATCAGGCTTTATAAAACGTATTTATCATTTTAGTTTTCTTCGGGATGCTGGAGAATAAATAGGCGTTTGTTCGTCATTTACTAAACCAACATTAATCACATAACGGTACTTGTACAAAAAATGTTAACATTTAAAACTTATTCCAATCAGAATGCAACCTTTAACAGGTACTTCTTTTTCCGTTCATATGTTGGTAGAAAGAACATCTACAATATCCTTCCTATACTCACGTCAAAATGAAAGACGTATACTATACTATATGAATCGGTCTCACAGACCGTATGCGTGAGTATAGGAAGGTTAAAGACACGCTTGCCACTTGACATGCTATTTATAAAGGTAATTTATGACGAGCCTCGTTGGGGGCTGCCTCCAAAAAAAAATCCGCCCCACACACGATTACAGTGAGGGTGAGGTAAACTTGCGTGTTTACTAATTTAAGAAAACGATTCCCTCACTTTGGTTTTACGGTTTTTGTAATACTTTCCTCGTGCTGGCGAAACACGTGTCACCGAATTTTATTATTAAACAACTGTAGGGTGAGTAGTTTACCGGTGTAATATAGTGTCAGTAGACACACCACAGTCCTTGCAATCGCTGTCATTATTTCACTAGGTTTAGTGGAAAGGGAACAGCTCTTGTATAACTGAAAATAAAATAAAATCCAATGCTAGAAACTTCGTTTTGTTGTCTCGGGTTTCCTTATAAAGGTCGGAAAGAAGTTTCCACTATTATCACCGGTGATGAAAGCCTACGAAGTCTAAAACTAAAAAACTACAGAGGATTTTCTTTTTCGTGCCTTTTACTCTATGACAAGATTCAATAGAGCACCTGCCGAACTTATTGTTAGTACACATCTACTTTGGTAAAAGCATTTTCACGTCGTTTAATTGAATTAATTCCGATACAGCACCAACGACCATGCATAAATATCGCTCACGTTAATACTTTGACGACTTTTTCACGCAATTTACGGCCTATAAACTATAAATATCATGAAACGATCTAGACAGCTATCTTTATCGGGATCCGGGCGCTATCATTTACATTATGTAAATGCATTTGATGATAGTGCTTAAAGCAAATTGGTCATCGCAACATTGTTGCCCTTAAAATATTACCGTCGTTTAATTGATTGAATTGTCAAGTTTTTAGCCGTACTCTGCATTATGCCTTCATTTATGATTATGTTCCATTACGGAAAATTGTATCAGATTTTCGAATATATGATTTCTTATTGGCAATACATATTTTCATATTTACATTTGTTGTCTTTATTAATATTTTAAGCCAATTCATTTTAAGTTGTCAACATCCAAATTAAAGCTTTGGTTGTGTTAATTATTTTCCAGTTCTCGAAATTGACATAGTTTCGAATTATGCTTTGATCCGAAAATTAGTAAAACTTGGCATAGATTATAGTGTCAACACTTTGTTTAGTCTGCGGTCTATAAGCTCTTGTCCGCGCTCGCTGCCTGTCTAAGAACGCTGGCGAGGGCATCCTTTAGGAAACTATCGGCCACAGATAAATGTTGTCGACATGGTTGCAGTTTTTTGGAACTCCCTTTGATTAACGTCAGAAATCTTTATGCTCGAGGTTTCAGACACAGTGTACGAAGTCCGGGTTTCAGCTCTATGGTTGAAAATTTTAAGACACATGTCCCTTAAAGCTCCGAATTCTCACACTTTGAGCAAAGGTTATAAGTCTCCGAAATGGAAATTTGCCCATATCGTCACTATTTCTTGGGAGCTGTTTTAGAAGCCCTATCCTCTAGATTCTCTAGAACTTGGGCATGCGCTTGAAACTAGATCTCTATGCTTAACAATCCCAAGGTCCATCTTGCCGTAGAGCACCGTATTACCAGACATTTAGGAAGAGCTATAAGTCTTCCAGGAGGAAGTCTGTCCACACTGTCACTACTTTTTTATACCTGTTTTTCAACATATATCCTCAAGAGTTTGGCTATACGCTTGAGACCTACACTCAACCTCCATGCTTAACAATGTTAAGGCCCATTTTTCCATAAAAAGCACCAAATTTACAATTCTTTAGGAAAAGCTATAAGTCTTCGAGGAGGAGCTCTGTCCACACCGTCACTACTTTGACCCTGATTTTCAATCTCCGTTCTCGAAGGCTTGGGCAGAGACTTATATTCGAGCTTCATGCTTGACAATGCTAAAGGCCAACTTGCTTTACAGCACCGAATTCCCAGATCTTTAGCAAAAGGTATTGATTTTCGTTGGTGCAATGTACATGATTAATACGGCACGTATTCCTTTCAAACAATATCTTCGTGAATGTGAGTACTTCTGTTTCACGAAAAGTTAGATCACACGATATAATTATTGCATATTGCATATTTTGGGAAGGCTTATACAACCAAAAGTCAACAGATCATAAGATGTTGATTGGCATTATGGAGAGGATATGCAAAATCTTCACCTTATTCTGGCTGTCTTCCTCCTACGTAAGGTAGTTAAAGGAAACTTGACTTGACGTTCTTCAATGAGATTTTGGTGTAAGAACTTACAAAGTTAAAATATTGCATTTCCGTTCCACTTCCTTATTTCTTTGTTAAATTTGCATGGCCATATTGGCCATATGAGTATAGTAATACAAATTTTCTTGTAAGATCGTCAATGTGCGCAATTTGAAAACGCCAAAGACGTATACTTTTGCAAATGACTAGTCAACCTTCATTTTCAATATGCCCATTTGTACAAACTGGAATTGTGAGTCGACCTCTTGTAAATTTCGTACCACATAATTTGCCAGTTCTGATATGAACATTATATTTGACTTTGTGTAATAATAATAATAAAAAAATCGGTTTCATCCACGATGAAGATATGTTGCCGAAAATATCTTCCACATCTTTAATTTGACTACAGTGAATTCGCCATTAGTTCCAACCATCTATCTCATGACCTTTTTCATCAGGGCGTGGTGTTATCCCACCGCACTTCAGCTCATTGAATTATTATGCTCCATTAGATAGCCTATTCCATTAGGCCGGTGTCCGATGTTGATAATTTAAAACACGAAATATTGCAATTCTTGAGAACCTTTCCATGCTTTCTCCTTCATCAAAGGATGAGGTATGAAACCATTTTTGTTCCGGACGCTTCAAAACCAGCATATTCACAAAGGAGACCATGTAAGAGCAGCATGCGTGTTCTGTAGAACTCATTCTGATAACATATTCTAACCAAAGGATCACCCCAAGATATTTGTTATTAAGGAATGGCCTAACACGTCTTAAATCCATAGGTTCCGGACATCTGTCTTCTAAGTATAGAAGTCTACCGCCGGTGGTGGTCACAAGGGGCGCATTGTTTTGGCTTCTATGCCGGTTCTTTTCAAGTACGGTATTCTGTCGCTTTATCTCCGACTTTATAATATATATAGGTTGTTCAGAATTATGTACGTTTTGTCATAAATTACAATTAGTAAAATCTATTAATATCCGTTGTCATATTTACGGTCATATTGTAGAGACTTCCATATTGGACTCATACTGGATTCCCGCAATTGATCCCCAAGCAGAGATTATCATTATTTGAAATTTGCTTTCCAAAATCAATTTAACATTTTGATAAACACACGTACACGAAATATTATGAAAAATATCCGAGTCCCCATATTCCATTATCTTCTCGGAATTCAGCAATGGTGAAATCGTTCGCCTCGAGCTTACCCAATTTTCACGTTAAACCATGCGCGTACTCCAATTCGGATATTGTCCAAACATCTAACATTATATGCCTGGAAGCACGTATACAGCAACTAGTTCTGCGCTCGGCCAAGAATTAATATTCTAGATGCGAATCTGATTAATTTGTCAACGACAAGACGAAACGCTATATGCGGAAAAAAAGCGGACAAAAGATCCTGTTCGTACATTTGACGAATGACTTCGTAACGGATTTGTAATACCACGTGCATGAACTTATTTACTAAATACATCCAATTTGCTTTACATCATGCCTTGCAGTAATTAAGTTAAACGGATATATCGAAGGTAATCCGTTGACGCAAGCGTATTCTTAGATTTTCCCATGCTTCATGAGTGTACGTTAATAAACTAGGAGGAAGTTCGGGTATTTTGATTTCTGTTTTAATATGCCGAGCGATATCAATAGTATATTATATAAATACACCCGCAGCATTGAAAGTTGAGAGCATGGATAACGATTTTCCTTATTTTTCACAAGATTTTTAGACTGTTGCTGATTTTGTTACCAAGACTGATAAACATGAATAATAAATTAAATTTGTTCTCTAGATTTTTATCAAAATTACAATGTATTCATTCATTCAATTGAATACACTTATTCCTATGTCAAACTAATTTCACTAAGTCGTCCTCGAAGGACTTTCTCGGGGTTCCTGCAATTCAACTATTCGTATCAAGTTTTAGTTCATTTATGGTCTCAATTCGAACACCACGTAATCCTCTTTTTCACGTTTGGGAACAGATTAAAGTCACTAACAGGCAGATCTGACGAACGGGGTGGATATGGAAGCATTGTCAGCGCAATTCGTTTAGAACGTCTTTTGTCGATACTTTCACTGTCTTGTTGCAATAACGGATGTTTATGCAACTTTTCAAGTCGTCCCTTGTAAAGCGCCTACTGAAAAGGCCCATATGAAAGATTTGGTAATTGTAGTACCTTTCGGTAGATACTCCATAAAAATAATCCCTTTGTAATCCCGGAAGACGGTTAGCATTACTTTTCCCTCCGATGGAACAGCACGTGCTTCAAGCGCATGCTCTTCTTCTAGCGTATGCCATTCTTTCGACCGATTTTTGGCCTTAAGATTAAAGCAAAGAATCCATGTTTCATCAGTAATTGTTATCTGTTGCCAAAATTGATCGCCGTAATGTGCTAGAAGCTCTTGAAATTTGGGGCAATTGTTGGACCTGTTGAAGTCCTGTTAGAGTTCAAACAGTCTTGGTGCCCAGCGGACTGAAATCTTCTTCATACCCCAACGTTGATGTCAAATCTCATGAACCTGTCGTGTATTCCCACACTAACACTAATTTCACGAATAGTTATTCGCCTATCATCATCATTATTTCAGTAGGTTATCCACGGCAGCAACATTTCTTTCACTTACAGAGTTGCACTGCTGTGCACTGCGTGGATCGTCTTCTAGTCACGTTCTACCAGCCTTAAAACGATCAACACATCGATGAGCTGTACTTTTAGATTCTATAGTTTTGAAATACACTTTACCACCTTGAACTATTTCTGAAGGTTTAACACCCTTTGTGAATAAACTGAAAATAATAGCTCTTTGTGATTTTAGTCTTTCATGATTGCAAAATCAGCAGTACGGAAATACGTCTGTATCAGTCAAATAGCCGAAGTACACTAAAGAATGTTGCCCGAGGTAGCTGTGTAAAAATATCAACACTAATCTCTGACTAATAGCGTCATCTATAAGATTTAAGCAATTGAGCTACAGCCAAATTCCCGGAACATTCGAAATATCCCTCGTACATATCAATTTCGTACCAACACTATCACCTCTATCCCTCACACAGATCACACGATCGTGTGATTACTTTTACACGTATGTGTTGAGGTACCTCCGGTATAAATTGTGTGCAATCGATATTACGCAGATTACGAACCGAAATCCGCCGCTTTTGGGTACACGAACTTTGTAAATCACAGGCGCTAATTTCCTAACATTACATAACAGCTGCGTTATAGGAGCTGCTGTGACAATACGACGATTTCGTAAATGATACGGCTGATGAAAGTTCACTGAACTTACTAATTTTCTTCTTAAGTCTCCTGAAGTCAACGAACTCCGGAACTTTTTAATTCGGATCGATAGATATCGTACAATGCTTTCGTTTCGAAAATACGATACGTAATACGTAACACATCGCGTATTATTGGTCGAAAGATATTCGAAGATATTCGTGCCAAAAATGTGCAGATTTTACGTCGATGAGAACTAAGATGTTACATAACGACGACAATAAAGCAAATATTACAATAGTAATTTTCTTCGCGAAATATTTAAGAATCCAATTCACATCTACGTATGTGTGTATATTACCGTCAAATTATTTCATTGAAATTCCTTTCGAAATACACACTCGAGGATGTTTAAAGAAATTAAACCGATACAAACTTATTAAGTCGGTGTAGTTTAGAATCATTCACCCTTGCCTGCGCGGTCAGTGAACTTTATCGTACTTTCTGTTTACAGACATTTAAAATTCAACGCGCAACAATGCTTGAGTTAAATATTAGGCGCGGACGTACTTCGCTCACTTTCTTTTATCGGAAAATATCCATCGAACTGGATTTTCTTATCGTATTTTCTTCGCAAATAACTTTTTCCCGGCGCAGCCACCATTTCATTAAAAATGCATTTTGGCTGATTGTTTTCTAAGATTATTATCTAATTGCAATTTAACAACAAGGATACATAGAAAGCATACGATTCATTCCTATGGATAGAGGATGCACGTCATAAATTTAGTGTGCTTTATCTTCAAACTATTTGATAACAAAAAATTCCTTAATTATGCTTCTTGTCGAACCAAATTCGACCTATAATATTATTTCTCTTCATAATTTGTCATTGAAGATTGCAGTTTTGTCGTGCAAGAATATATTTTAATGTATTTAAATAGAGGTAGTGAGGATTGAAGCATATTTATATGAGATTGCTAGAAGTTGAAGTTAGAAACCTAGTAGAAAAGAAAACGTTTTTATCAAAATTTCATGTCGCAAAATTGCTTCAATCACTATCATAAAATTTGCTCAAACAATTTCAATAAATAAAATAGTAGTCAGACGTCGGCAAGCACGCGCCGTATGCTAATTTGCCACATTCAAGGTAACGCTTGTCATTTTTTATAGGGCAATTTTGTTCCTAGCAAACGCAAGTTCTTCCTCATCTTCTTCGAGGTCTAATGACAGATCTTTCGAAAAAAAATATATATATATGGGTATTGAAACGGTTTCTCCTGGATAGGCCAAATGTCCAAATGTACTCCCGAAACTTCAAGAAAATCATGTTTGTAATATAACCTCAATCGCCCACACTTTTCTCAGGGGACGCTTGAGCATACAGACGCGCTTAAATAAAAATTGATGGGCTTTTCAAGCTAATACTTTCCGAGAAACGTGTAGTGATTTGCCCCGGTTTCCTCCACTTTATAATTGGGTTGTAAAAAGGCATTTCAAGAAATTTGAATTAACACGGACTTGTGGCATTCTTAGTTATATTGGAGTTGAGTTTATCGGCAATTTCTTCCATACTTCCCTCGATTTTCTCCTATCTTCCGTCATATATTTTAATTGAAGTAAGTAAGTAACGAATTTCTATAGACATTCCTTTTCAACTTGTTGTTGTTCACTCTTAGGCAATACTCCCAATATGTTGATTTACATGTCCAAGTTCTCTGAGATCAGGTTCTACTATTCTTCATGTGTCTTGGTCTCCATTTTGTAACTCTTCTTACTTATCTGATACGAGTTTGCCTAGCATAATTTCATCTCGATCGCTTCTTCGACAATGTCTATGACTCTTGATTTTCTAATCTGTTCGTTTCTTATTCTGTTTCGCAGCGACATACTAAAGATTATCGATTCCACCGCTTACATATGTAATTAATCATCACCAATATTATTATAATCATCAGCAAGGAGGTTTGGAAAAAGTATTTATTTTCCTATTATGTAATCAACATTATAGTAAAGACGTAATCATTTACAGATAGAACACAATCAACCAAGGAAGTTTTACCCCATTCAACATGTCTAAATCATATCTTCATCGGATTCTCCCTCTTTATAGAGCCAATCTTGGGATTGAGGGGTATTTACTTGACCGTAGTCAAGATGTTAAAAATTTATCACGAAAAACTTTTGGTTTTTGAGAAAACTCTATCCATTATCGTCCTAATTTTTCTTTCCCAATTCCAACTATTGGTTCTTAATTCTGTACCTCTCTCAGTGCGAATTAGACTCATTCCAGTTCCTGTTTCCGGACATGTCATTTCTTTATACTACGATTTTCAATTGAAAACTTAGATACCTTTCTGTTTATTATTTGTGGCCCTTTATTACACCTTCATCCATTTCTTTAACGTTAATTGGAGAAGTATACTTGTATAGTTGTAAAATGTTTCAATTCATGCTTACTTAGCACCTAGTTGGGTCGTTTTGTTGAGAGTGACTTAGGTTCTTTGAATTAACTAAAATGTTGTCTGGATCTTAGAGATAAATATAGAAAAGTTAAATATGTAACTGCTCAAACTTTGCCCACCTTTAGTTTTTGCTTCACTGAACACAAGCTGCATACTTTTAAAACTTTCCATCCAAAATCATGTAAGTTCATTCGAGAAATTTCTCTAACTTTCTTGGTTTCGCCGAAATCCAAAATTTCTTAGCATTTCAGAATACACGGTTGCAATTAATTATTTTCTTCTCTTGCTGGTTTCCCTTTCAAAAAGATTCGTTAGAATTGGGGGTTAGTAATACAGGACAAAGTAGGTAGAAAAAGCAAGAAATAATGACCGATTCTTAAAGTCGCCATATATCTCTTCTTTCTTTCAAGGAAAAGTTTCTATTTATTTACACACACTTTACGCTGATGCTACGACCAAAAGCGCCAGTTCGTAATACATTTAAGTAATCGTATTAGGAAATCATCAATCACCGATGTTTTCGCAAGAACACCAATCGTTTAACCCGATAAACCATCTAAAGCGTCCTATTGTAATTAACTACGACATATACCGGTTACGACATACAACATTAACATTGAAACGTAACTCCGAGAAGACTAATTCCTAACTAATTTCATCGTCGTAACGCATTAATTCGTTTTTCGTTATTAAAATTGATGAATTACCAATCGACATTTCCATTTGCATGTAAATAACTATCGCGTTGAATCACACTATATAACGTACAGAAGGCCGCATAATTATCGATAATTTATATGTTGGTACATTATACGCCAACCTATAAATGTGTAAGATAATTCGTTTACGAACGGAGAAATATACACATACACATACTGGCCCCGGGACTGGGTCACTGAGTCCCAACTTTCAGTAGGTGAACAACCGGAGTTCGGCGTCCGCCTCTAAATGCCAATGAACTCTGCACCCAACAACGCACTCTTTAGTAAGTACGGAGCACAGGTGTTGTCACAACACAAACGTACACATAAACATACACACACACGCATCGATACTACAAATACGTTCCCCGCGAACGATCTATACACTACCGTTCAGAAGTTTCAAATCGTTTCGTACTACTAAAGTTTTGATAAAAAAGAAAACAAAAAACAAAGAACCAAAATTGAGAGAACAGCAAAGTTCTGTTATTTCTCGTGGCAAGAGCCAAATTTAACTAGTTGAGAAGATAATCAAAGTATGAGATTTCCTTGAAAATAATTACAGTGAGCGGCTCCGTCCACAAAACAACTATTACGCGCGCATATGAACAAACGATTATTGAACTTTTTACGACTTTTGTTCTGGCTGTAGTTCAACAATTGATGGTGGTTATGTATGGGTAATAGTTGTTCTGCAGACCAAATCGTACATTGTACCTTTTTCTATTAAAGCTCAAAGCTAATACATCAAATCGTCATATAAATCGAGCAAATTTTTCTGACCAAATGTTTCACGATAACACGGCCGCAAACTCCTGAGCGGTCTTATAACCGCGTTTGCATAAATATACGTACATGCGTATCCTTATCAGTAATAATTCCACGCACGATTAATAAATTATGCAACGAAAATCAATCGATAGCTTTCTTTTGTCCGCGACAAATTTTATAGCGTACACCGCCATGACCATCGATTTTTCATAATCTTTGCGTATACGCTGAATAACAAACGATCGAAGCTATAGGCCCCGCGAATCATCTGCAGAATAATTACAAAACCACGTCCGTTCGCGCCCTTCCTTTAAGAAGAAGAACAAATGATCCGTGACGAATTGCGATCTGAATGTGTAACAAAGGTGTACACCGATAACAGACACATGCACTAAAAATTGAGGAATTTATGCGATTAATGTTTGTACGTGTTTAAATGTATTTGAAATACATATCTAGCTATCGGTATTTGTTATTCAAATATAGTTTAGAAGTTTGAATAAAATGTGCCCGTAACTCCCGGCTAACTGCCAGGTAATGCAGAACACGCGTTTCGCTAGAAATAAGACCAGCATCTTGAGGTAGTCCCCAAAAAATTCATTAATTTATGTTAAATTGTGAATGTTATGCTATCTAGTATCAGTTATTGACAGAAAACTTCTGGGATTGAAGGATGTGAAAGGCGAATTGTCCCACCAACTTCTAAGTCTTTAGACACCACTTCCTTACTTCGTTTATATTTTCTGATAAATCAAGTATGAAACTGGACATGAGTCAAAATATTTATGAAATGCTTTGCTCAAAGTAAATATTTACTAAAGTATTAATCAGAACTGATGAACAAAATAAGCATATGTATCTGTCTGTTTATTAGATAACCCACTTTGTCCTTGATTATAAAATGTCATGATACTCTGAAGGTTGGTCTTCTCCAAATCATAATTCTCTCAAGAAAATTAGTCACAATTCAATTGGCACACCACATTCATTCTTGGGCATGTACTGGGCTCATTTTCAATACTTGACCCTCTTATGGTTTTCGGTCATCATTACAACGATTATCAAAGAATGACATGAAAAAGATTTTCTTCCACGTGAGAGTACTGTTTAAAAGCCAGGCTTTAAACGATGTTCTCATTTGAATTGAAATAAATTTCCATCCTCGCAGTCAGCTGGCATAAGATGTGCCTCGTCTATGCAGCCATCAGCCAGGGCCAAGGGCTAGCAGGAATTTCTTGTAGGCGGAGCTCAAATCGGACGATTCAATCCAAATATGGATTTGTTGGTGAAGCATAAGATATCCGGCAAGATAGTAATGTGAACCTTAAAAGGAAGAGATATCAACTTACAGAGATTCTATTTTATAAACGCGGTCGTTTTCTTGCAAAATAATCCGATTTGGTCATTACGGTTCTCACTTATATGACTCTCTTTGCAGCCAACTCATTCAAGATGAGGATGCTTAAGATTTTAACATTTCTTTGATTCGGGGATGGTTGAAGTAAATTTGTCCATAAGTACGATGCGAGAATATACACAATTTGTATTCTGTAGGAGTTGGCATAATAAATCTTCCCAGTTACACCAAACCAACAAGAATCCATACAGAAACTTAGTGATCGCCAACGGCCTGTCCTGTGTTTTTCAGAGGGCATCTCAAGTGACAGTGATCCATAAAAATATCCGTCATTATCTAGTTTTAAATCGTCTTTCTGTACTTCGAGAAATTTTTGGATTTCATAGGCAGAAAATATGACTAACCGTTTTGGGTACTTAGTCCTTGAATATTTTTTCCCATAGAAAAACCTTGTGGGCTGGTTTCGATCTCATTACGTTTCTCGCAATCACTGGATATCCAATGCTTATTAATTAGCATTTACAGGAATTCGAAAATTATCAATTTTATGCAAAAATGAAAATTCTATGCATAATTTTTCGACCAAAGAATTTGTCTTAAATCAGTTTCTGGGCAGCACAAATGCGTACGTTCTCTTTAGTTTTCTAGACGCATATTTTGGGTTTTCGCCTTCGCTTGATACATTTTTTTTTAAATATATCGTATCACTTATTCGTGTGGAAAATATTGTATCCTAACAATGAAGGAGTGAAGTAGTAGTTGAGGATTTAGGAGGAGAAGGTAATGGAAAAAGAAATTTAAAGATGAAGACAAATGTTTCAAGACTGAATGGAAGTTGTTTAGCTTCGGATTAAATTTCAAAATCCACAATCCAGTGGAAAACCTTATTTCACTGAAAATTTCCGGATTCAAATGGCCCTGACTTCATCAACAATTGGGCTAAAATACCACAGTGCAATCGTAAAATTTCTGTTTCTCCATTAGTGTCTTAGCAAAATCCACTGACTTTAGCAACTATAGTAGATATAAAAACGAAAAACGCGACAAGTGGGAAAAATTGTACATCTATAATGGTAAGATCTATTCATAGAAGTGTCAAAATGATGGTAATGCGAAGACACCCGGATTTTAACAAAAAACGAGAGCGCCTTGCGGTAAATTGACCATATTTAATAGCTACAACATCGCACATGGATCCCAAGCCTTGCCTTAGGTTGGTAAACACTTCCACTGGTTTATTCCTAAGCAATCTGTAAAATTTTCGTATATTCTTTCATTCATTCTCCGCCCCTTCCTTTTCCGTCCGTTCTTTTCCATTCCTTCCCTTTCACATCCCCACACACACACGACATTTGTTCAATCTCGACACGTACCATTACCATTTATAATGGTCGCTTTTTGGCCGTACAACAGCATTCTCTCGCTCTGCCGTTAAAAATGAAATTAATGTGATTATTGGCATTTCGTTTGGGGATTTTGCGCTCGTTGCGAAGTCAACGAAAAGGTTAATCAAGATATGAAAAATGGAATGGAATTTAAAGTAAATATCGGCGTGTCCGTGCGCGTCATAGTAATTCAGCCAGTTCTACGTGTGTGTACGTATACGTTTATGTGGGAGAAGAGAACGCCTTGATTATTTAATTAACGACATGCGAATGTACATTAGTTTGATTGAGCCATTCGTAATTATTCATTGTTGCAGTGCACGGTTGTGGTCTTAAACGTATAATTTTGTGGCGTGCTAGGTTTTTTTGCCGCCGAAGCCGTTAATCAGGTTAATAAGTAATTAACGTTCTAGTATAATTTTGGATTCATGTAGGTGGTCAAATGCTAAAGATTGAAGAAATTTCAAACAAACGAGATAATTCAATGGCATATTTCCAGTTTCTTCTTCTTCTGCCGTCTTCCCATTTCATAATGATCGGATACTGGATTCGGTAATTTTCATTATAAAAATAACTTCATCCGTACACTTAGCCGGCTGTAACACTACATGCATTTGCTTACCAGAAGAAAAAGGATTTTGTTTGCAGAGACACCAATAATAGACTCCTTGTGAAAGATTTACTAGCAGGCGTCAAATCTCGAATCAATTATTTCTCATTTAAAGATGTGAATCCATGATAATCGCATCGCAGTAAATACAAAACTCTTCACTTAATCAGCTCAATATTCTTGAACAACATTTTGACACTTTGTCGTCTACGAAGCCTTCGCTCTTAAATTTCAATCTTTGGGTCTTTCCTTTTACGTAGTACACTGTATTTCAGACCACACTATTGGTCCCTTACCCACATCCACGTTTTCAGAGAAACCGAGCTGTAATATGAATACAGACGACGAAATCGCATCGATAATTAGCGGAGACAACACACAGATTGCACAGATTGAGATGACGATCAATAACAAATGAGGCGATTTCAAATCTCACACAATCGTCAAGAAAAACATACACGAGATCATCGTCAATCGCGATCTAATCCTAGTTGCTCCAGATCCAAGTGTACATGAAGACTATCGTGAGCCAGTTGGATTTTACTGTTGCCCAACTTGATGGGGAGACAAATTATATCCTGGCAGACGCTGCATCCGCTTCGATCTGAACAACGCAAACAAATAGAACAGCTGGGGCGATAATGGAAGCCTTCTGGAATTGAAACGCAAGATTCGCGAAAAGAAGAATGCTTATGAAGAGTTGCATGGACAAAAATCTATCTATCGCCAAACACCACTCAAAACATCTCCGTTCCCTGCGATCTGAATAACAGACATGAAGAGATCATTTATCAAAGGTTAATGGACCAGATACAATCATATCGCGCTGTTGATCAATAACCCTCGCGAAGAAATAGAACAACTCGATACGAAAACAAAAGTCTTTCTGGAGGTAAAACGCGATGTTCGAGGAAAAGAGGGAACGTATGGCAGCAAAGAGTAGTGGCAAGAACAAAAATGTATCCATAGTCAAGGATTTCATAAAATAAGAGCGAACCAGATTGAGAACCATTCTCTGACGGAAATTGACCGCCTAAAAGCGAAGATAGCCGATGCTTTGCCGTCAATGTTGAAGGTATCAACAAGATAGCGGTGCTAAACGGTTAAGGATCTCGACATACTCAACCCTCTGAATGACTAGAGTCCTAGAGAGACAAGATCTACTTCCGGGACAGAGAAGATTATTGCTGAACGATAAGCTTAAGGGGCATAGTACCACTAGTCATTTGATGAAGGGTGTCACCCTTTTACTGATAATATGGACCTCACAGACGCCAGCGTCTTGGACTTGTAATTTAGTAAAAAAAAAAAGTAGTCTTTCTAAATTAATTGAAAATTTGATGTCGATTTTTAACCAAAGACTTCAACCATCCAAAGGTGGCTATTTGCAAAGCTCTGATGTTGATACTAGCCGAAATCTGCCTACAACGATCCAGGAATCACATCCACTATTTACATAGGTCTCTAGTGTATCTGTTTCGACCTCAAGAATTAAAACTTGAAGTGATTATGCTTTACAGATATAGGAGAATTCCTGCTTCTTACAAAAAGCTTTACAGGAATATCTCTTGCTGCATCCTTAATGTAGCTTTCGCTTAAAAGCAGCTACCAACATATTTTATATTACTAAGTTGATAGTAATCCGACAAGTATATTTTATGAGGGCGAGGATGAAACGGCAGAGTAAATTTTATGGAGTTGCATTCTAGGCATCACCGAGCACTAAATTCCATTCAAAATATGCCTTTAAGGAAGGCCCTCTTGGATCGATTACACTGAAAAGCAATATCTTTGTTTCTTGGACGCTGAGTACTACTTCTTATGTATTTCTCGATGTTGGTTTTAAATCCGTCGTCAGAAATCGTCCATCGGGCACCAGCTTTTCGCAATTGCACTTTCCATCGTTGCGGGTTTAGGCTTGGCTCCTACGGTATACCAAATTTTGCTGTACCTTATGCGAGTGGGACAGCAAAGATAAACAAAAGCGTTATAATAATAATAATGATAATAATAATAATAATAATAATAGTAATAGCCTTTATTGTCCAACAGTTACAATTAAACCAATTACAGGACATGTTATAATAAATAGAAATAAACAGTGTATTATGTAAACAAACAATGGTCGCCACGAAGGCTTCTTACAGAAACTAAAAATGTCGTCAGTCAGCCCTTGCTGGATCCGTAGAAAGTCAGCCTGTCACTTCTACATCTTAAACTCGGATGATATGAAAATTTGTTAAAGAAACGGAGAAAACGGCGACGATTATAACTTTCTAAAAAGAATTCCCATGTATGAGTGACGCAAAAATCAAAAAGACATACTCATTAGTCTTCAAATTCGAGAATTAATGGACAATCAGCCTAAATGAGCAAGAACCAGCAGGATGAGGGTCATTTAAGAAAGCAGTCCAGCACCTTTTTGGAAATAACAAGGCGAACAATTATAAGGACTTTGTACAAGAATTACTTCAGAATTGTAAGGCTCTTGGTTGCAACGTATCATTGAAGATACATTTCCTTCATTCACGTTTAAATTTTTCTCGAGAAACCTAGATGACGCCTTCCTATTTTTTTTCTTTTTCTTGTTCTTCCTCCTATTTCTTCTTACATAGACTGAGATCCTGTCCTGATGGCCTGAGTACGTTACTCATCGGATGATGAGAACCAAACTTCTGATTCTATCTTTAGTTGGCTTCCAGATGGTTTCTTGCCTCTTGAAATGCTCTCTCTGCATTACTTTGATATGTTTTCGTTCCTCATACTCTTCATATAGTCGGTGCATATCATTTCCTTAGTCCCTTTTGGTATGTTCTGTGTATAACGTTCTTATTTCGATTCCATGCTTCTACGTTTTTATATCGATGACACGCCTATTAGTCCTTGCAGTCTTTTTCTTGCCTATCTTCTTTAATGTAATTGTTAATCAAAAAACTGTTCCAAATATAAAGTCGTCCTTTTCCCTGAGAAGACTATTGATCAATTCTTCTTCTAAAATATCGTTGGGGATATCGTAATATGAACCAATTCCTTCCGTATCTCCGCCACTGAAATACCAATTAGGTTGGAAAGGAAGGCCACTCACAAACTAGAAGCGCACCGTGGAAACTAAATTATAAATAAAACGTACATATAAATGCGAAAATTACCGCAACCATAAACATTACGTTACGTGTATCCGAGGCAAGATAATGCTAAAGAGCATCGAACTCGGAATTCCATTACCGCTGACATTTAATGTTTCACAAAGCTGTCCTATTATGTCATCGACGGCGAACACGTTCGCCAAATTCGTATTTCACGCCTATATATCGCGCGGAAGAGGCATCTACCTACCTACCAACGACTACGATAGAGCATTAGGCAAGTAAGCAATTCTTCGTCCCTTGTCTAAATAAGCTCTGCCCACACACAATACGAGCTAATTAAAATTGAAAACGTATATAAATGTGTATCCATTCGTACGGATCGTGTACGTTTATGTGTATATGTGTGTGTGTTGGAAACGATAGTAAATAACATTGCAAACGTATAATTTCCCGCGAATGGTATGCGTCGGGATTGAGCGCTGTTTGGTGGGTGTCGTTCTGTTGGTTGAATACTACTCATAATACTACTACCAGTACAGCTGCTTACACAGAGTACAGTTGCATTAGGTCAGCGACCACAGCCTTGGCTGTGACTTTCTCATTCATACAAACGCAGTAGGTCCATTTCGTTCGATACACTACTACTACACACTCCTCTTCGATTAGCTCGCATTACTAATTGCCTATTTTCTTCGATCTATCTCGTACGCCGGATGCCGTATAGGTGCTCCAGTAATTGATTCGATTATAATCTTCTGTATAGCCGCGATTAAGTGGCATGAAATTAATAAACGGCAGCGTGCTTATTATGAAAAGGTTGATATTAACCGTGGATTGTAATATACGCTAGGTTATTCGAAGGAAAACCGCTTGTCGATTGATTACAGGAATATATAGAATGAAATACGGAATTAACTCCAACTTCGTTGTAAATTCTAACTTCATTGCAGTAAATAAGTGGAACGTAAACTATAGGTTTACGTTTCGATATGTCATCTATCGTCTTCAGTAAGGAGTCAAGAATTACCAACGATTAGAAACACCATTGGATAAAATAGTATGTTGATTAGTTGCAAAATCCTCAGAGGTAGTCTAAGTCCACAATAATATCCAAAACCACTGATATTGGAAATTTGATGGAATAGCAGCCAAATCAACAACCATTCGCCCTAACAGCTTATGAGACAAGAGGAGAAGAACTCTTTATAATATAAATATAATATTTTGACACTAGGGGATTGTGCGTCAATTTCCTTACTCCAGTTAAGGACAGGCAAAAGATAATCCACGATTTAATTCATTTTCTTTATTGTAAAATTACCAGATGTTCACTCGTGTATACGAACTTCTTCAGGGCAATACATGTGAAAACCAGAGTTCCAAGCCATAAAGTAATAATATGCAGACCGTCACTATATTTTAAAAAAGGACGTGGAAAGCACACAGAAGCCAAAACGTTTGAAAACAGTTTCACGTTCCGAAATTCTTAATTTTCTTGCCTCTATCTACTTCCCATGTCTTCCTCAATTATAATAACGCTCTGCATATTCTTATTTTACGACTTAGGACGTGGTGTTCGCTTTTTTACATTCGCGAGAAAAAGTTTGATGCTTTTACAATAAAGAAAATAAATTAAAACGTTGACTATTTTTGCCTATCCCTAATTGAAATCTAAAAATTAGCACATAAATCTCCGGGTTTAATGTTTCGTAGTCTCCGTTATTTCTGCTCCGTTTTGTAATATTTTCGAGTGAACATCTTGACTTGGTCAAGGTACTAAGGAAAGCTTTTATTAAATTCAGCGAAATTTTCAATAATAAGGAACTGTACTTAGGCTGTAAGTGCAATTTGTAGAGTTATCTGCAGTCACTACCACTGTATGTGGCAAAATCGTAAACATTGAAACTCCATACAATCAAGAAACTCGAAGTCTATGAATTTTAGGAACTGTAATGAATACTAAAACCACAGATCTTTTGCAAAGAATACGTCACAGCAAGAAAACTTTTAGTAACAATACAGAGAGGAAAAGCAACATACGCATATCATGACCTTAGGAATGAGGAATATGCAATATTGAAGTCACGCAGAAGATCCGAAAGAAGACGACATCCTGCGTGGAAGGGAGAAAGGCATTCAGAGAACTGGTAACCTCCTATAGTGGGTAGCTGAAGCAATTGAAAATTTCTAAGCAGACGTTTATGTAGTGGATTCGATTTTACCACTTTGATATAATACACAAGCAATCCACTTAATCCCTCAAAGTGAGTACTTGGGATCAATTACTTAGTCAATGATAAGTACCTCTGAAGTCATGTTGACTACATTTTCTCATTTTAAGTGGCTAAGGCTAAAAGTCTTATCTCTTAAAGACTGTTAAATAATTTGGGTTGATACCCATTCATGTGACGATTGCTGAAAACACTTTACTTTAAAATACAAATTTCACTTGGGAGCAATGATCTGGTGTTAGAGTTAGGATATTGGGCAACTAAATTGCAAAGCTGTTGTACAAATCCGATTAATGCTATTTCCTTGGTTTATAAGTAGAATACCACGTATTTCAAGCTCAATGAAGATAGCCTTAAGTATTTTTAGTTATTATAGTATTAACATATATCAAACAAAGTTATTTTAACATTTCTTGAGAAAACGTACTCATACGACGCAGTCTTTGAAGTGTAATGTTTAAAATACGAGGCGTCACCTAAAAACTTCAGGAATAATCGAAAAACAGTAAGTCAAAAGTTAAAAGAACTAGTCGGAGTCTTACCTTGTTTCACTACAATATTTAGAAATAAACATTTGTTTTTATGAATTTCGGTAATGTGCAATCTTATCGGTAATCTTGTGAGAGATACCATAATATTGAGTAAATTTATAAACATATGCCAAATGTCTTTAGACATACAACACACACTATTTTTAAGTGATTTTGTCGATATATCAATCAAATGAGATTATTTTGTTCAAGGAATACATCTCAAGCTGGTGGTAAATAATTTCGGTTAATCAACCTTCTTTCGACCTCTTCCTTAAACAATCACTAATAACTAGTATGTTCAACAGTTGGAAATTTATTCCGAAAACTTAGTTCCTCTACATTCCAAAATTTCAAAAATCTTGAGCTTGGTCGCAAGTTTTCGGATAATCAAACAAAAATCAATAGAAAGGTTTGTGAATATGTGTGTCTATGACAAAAGTAAAGAAATGAAATAATCCTACCTAAATAGTTGAACACACAGCAGAAATATCCAGAAAAGTAGAGGAAGAGTACTTATAAGTCTGTACTATCTTGCTTTGCAAATTTGCAGATATTTTACTCACACATAGCTATCAGTTGAAAAAAACGATGAAAAAACACTGATAAGAGAAGTTAAAGAGCACTTGAAGAAAACTAACTTGATAGTTGGAAAGGAAAGTCAAGTCACAGGGAAGGATAGAAATGTGCTTGTCGCAGAGTCTAAGTCTTCAAATTTAGAGTACTTTAAGATGATTAATTTATAAAGGAATATTTCTCTTCTTCTTCCTCCCATTTTTCTTCTTCTCCTTCTTATTCTTCTACCCCTTCTTCTTCCTCCTCTACTTCTTTTACCCTTCCTCTTCCCTTTCTTCCTTTTCGTTTCTTCCTGTGTGAACTTTCAGGTATCGGAATTTGAAATATGTCTTTTTCAATTTTACGTGGTTGTCTTCATATTTCTGTCAAATCTCATTTTCCCTCTGTATTTTTCTATTTCTATCATGCCACTTATTCATATTGCCTTTGGCTTTGGCTTGTGTGCTTTTCGAGCAATTATTTTGAACTAGTCTTTACCACGTGGTTGTACTGTGTAAGTTTCAAACTGTTATTCTTTCAGCCTTTCTGTGTGTTTCTCTTCTAATTTTCTCATTTCTCCTTTGTACTTTGCCAATATTGTTGGTTTTGTTTTCGATTCTATTCTCGAAAGTTCGTGGTTGTTTATGTTTTCACCTTTGGTCCTATCCTTGATTGCTGGGAATTATTCTTGCTTATTATTCCTTTTGAAACATTTCACGATAGCATGTTATTTTCTTGTGGATTTCTTACTTTAATTGGTCAATTCTGCTTCCGTTCTATCATTATTTGTTGTTAGAATTCCGAAGTATTCGATTGTACATGCCCTCTTATGTCCTGATGTTTGCCTGTTTCGATTATCCACTACACCAGCGTCCACTAAAATTTACCAAAACACCGGCTGAAGATTTCCTTCTAACTAGTATTGGAAGAATTTATAATTAATAAGCATCACGGAATAACTAGTACGAATGCACCATTATTCTATTTCCGTTTTCGAAGTACTGAGATCAATGCAGCAAATTCCATTCTTCGGCTTCCTATATGTACTTTCAATTTTTGGAAGCCAATCTCTTCGTCTTTTCCTCCTATTGGTAGTTCTTGTGTTATCCTTTTTGTTGTCTCTAATTAGGTCAACATAATAATGCCAATTTTATATTTGACCTCTTATTTCTTCGCGAGTTCAATTAGTTTTATCAAAGGGTTAGTGTATTCACCGGTCTTCATTCTAATTTTCTTCTTTGATAAGGGTTACATGTAGCAACGAGAAACTGATTAGGCGATTACAAATTCATAGAATGTACCTCGTAATTATCCGTGAATTTGTAACAATTACTACATAGTAATTATTTTACATGATTCAATCGAGAACTTCAACGCTTTGAAAGCATGGAATTAGCACAGATATATCTCATAAGTCACATAAATAACTCGAACGCATTAAGAATTTTCACAAAGCGTTTAATTATATAAGTTTATCAGTGCAATTAGATATACTTCGACGTTACTAAATATCTTGGAATTAACACGCCAATAAAATATCTCGCTAGCTTTTAGAGGTACTATTAAAGTTATCTTGATGTATGAACTTGTCACATTAAACATACGTACCGTATCTTATTAGCGGATATTATGTAAATGATAATGCTAAATTATGTTTATGTAATATTAAATGCAAAACAGTCATTATCGTTAAAGCAAATTGACACACGAAAGTATGTATGTATATGCATACGTCTATCAGACACACGCTTCGTCGTTAATGAGCGTGGTAGAACTGGTACCGATCGGCGAAGTTCCTGTTCCTATTTAACGGACATTCTTTTCTCGGTGGCTGTTTGCAAAATTGACACTAAAATAGTAAAACGCAACCGCAGGCTTCGTACGCAGCACGCAGCATTATCCAGTTCATCTTGATTAGCCCGATTATCTTTCACCGTTCTATTCTAATTCAATCAAGCGTACCAGATTTGAATATGAATTTCGAATTTCAGACGTTCTCTCGCTGCTAAATTACCCGCTTGCGTCTATCGACTATTAATGATGTTTAGAATGTTTTTGCTTCCAACATCTCGAGGTTTTTTTCTAATAAGAAAGCCATCCCACGATTTAGATTTATGTACGCGCAGTTGCGTACTTGAGCGTATTTTTTAACTCCACCAGTTGGTACTTAACTCTGCTGTTAGATTTAAAAATATATACGAATCTTGTATTAAGAAACCAATTGGTTCATACTACACAAATGCAAATTTTTTATGAAAATTGATTGAATTCTTTAATGTAATTTATAAATATAATTATGAACCGTCAATAATTTAACATCCTATCCAGTTATCGGCTAATTGGGCCCTCTAATGTGTTTATGTTAGCTCGAACGTCCAGCTCCAGCAAAAAAAAAAATTGGACCAAATGGGCTTAGTCTAACAGTAGGCTTAATGATTGCAAGAACCCTGCTGCAGTATTACTAACAGTAGCTCGGTAAGCTAGATAAAAATCTAACCACACAATAGTTCGTTGCTTACAGAACACGTGTTTACCGGGCAAATATAATCTTAGATATAAATTATTAATTCTCCTTTATGTTCGACAAGATGCGGGTATGAAGATTTTAAATCTCTCTAAATTTCTTGGATATTAAAATTTTAGATAAGAATCTGCAAAATTTAGTCCCGATATAATAAACTGCAACATCGTCCGATGCAATATTTAATTTCTAATAGTTCATAACACACTGGTGTAACTCTATTTAATTATGAGACAAAGCGAACATATAAACACACTGTCTAGCAACAATTTGGACCAAATTGCGTAAAAACGCGTTCTTGAACCGGCACGCAACGAATACATAGAACCTAGATACTCAGGCTCTTTGGGTTCCTAATTGATATTCAACTGTAGTAGGCAGTTAACCAAAATTTCAAACAATAAAGCGTTAATATTCGTGCCTCACAAAAATTTTCGTAACGTAAACCTTAATCTGAGCTTGGGTAATATCAAGTCGTAATGAAGCAACTATTCTATATTTATGTACATACGTGTGTGTATCTACTTACCTATATCTCCTACCTAACTATTCTTTTTTCCTTCGTGGGATAAATGTTATGTTCGTGTATGTGCGATTAAATTACGCGCATAAAAGCGAATGATTGAGAATTAGTGATCCGTTACCCATTAGATGCAATTATCTCTCATAAAACTGTGCGTATTTAATGCAATCGGTAATAAAATAATAAGTATCACAATTTTCCTACTAATTGGCGGTAATTCTCGCAATGAGGGAATTAGAATAATAGGGACTAATTGCATGTAAATTGTTTCTATGTTGATTCCTTGTTAGTATTCTTATTAGGATAGGATGGTACGATGCTAATGTACAAAACACATTAATGCAGTTTCTCTATTACTGTAAGTGGAGGCGCGTTAGATGTAACCATTTTTCTTGTAGGATGAACGAGCATACTACCATATCCATCAAAATAGAAAATAAAATTAAGATTTTATATGTAAAATAACATAATCCTCAGTTACCCGAAAGTGTCTGTTCTCTGTCTAGTTCTTCTCTGCAAACTGGCGTACTTTCTTCTGTTCATAGCTAGCTCCTTTGCCCCCAACTAACTCATCCCTCTGTTTTCTCAATTATTCCGCGTTTTCTTCGGACTTCCCCTTTTATTTCCTCCCAACGCTCTTTCTTTCCACGCTGCTTTAACCTGTCTGAAATCTCCCATTCTTAACAAGTCTTCCATCCGTTTCAACTTCCTTTCTTCTATTTTTCCTTTCAATGATTTGACGTGCAGTTCTTGTCTAATATCGTTATTTCTTCTTTTCATCGATTCTTCTCACACGCTTTAGCTTCCTTCTAATACTTCACCTCCGCCACCTGTAGACGCCTTTCTACCTATTCGATTCTTTGTCCTTTTATGTTTACATTCACATCTTCTTGTCCATTAACTACTACCGTCACTTTTCTCCAAGTTTACTGTTAAGTTATACATCTTTAGTTCTTCTATCCAGATTTTCATATTATGTCTTTTTTTTGTATTGTAACGATTTGTTTTTATTATTTCATCTATAACGTAGATAAGCAATAGTAGACTCAGCATCCCTCCATGTTTTGCGCCATTTGTACTAGTAAATATCTTTGATCTTCTACGTTCGTAATATATGTGGGTTGCTTGTGTTGTCATACAAGCTTTGTATTGTGCTTATAAGATCTTCGTCTACTTTTTTATTTCTCGAAATGTTCAACCTCTGCTAACCATATCAAGAGCCTTTTTCCTAAAAATGCTTTTTATCCTTCGCTAGGGCGTTTTCTATAATCGAATGAGATATGAAAATATGACCCTGGGTACTGTGCGCTGGTCTAAAACCACTTTGTCTATCTGCCAGCTTTGGTTCCACTATCTGCCTCAATCTACGTTCGATTATAGATTCATATACGTTGAGAAGTGAAATACGTCTATAGTTTTCACATGAGCTTGCGTCATCTTTTTTATTCAGAGGAAGGATTATAGCTGTGTAATCTCCAGGAACTTTCTTGCTTCTCTATGCAAGATTAAATAAATCCTTCAACTACTATCTCTCGTTTGGACCTAGAAACTTCAATAATTCCTCATCTGCCCCATCACAACCTGCTGCTTTTCCGGTTTTCAGCTTTCCTAGTGCCTTGCAATCCAATTCCACTTCCCACAGGTTCTGTCTTAACTTTTTCTTTAGCTATGCTAGTAGCACTCACTTGTGTCCCTTCAAATATTCTCTCAATCGTTCTATGATTTGATCTTCCCTTGTTGTAATATTTCTATTTCGATCCTTCACTTGTTTAAGTCGGACATTTGTTTTATTTCTCATGTTTTTTATTACGTTGTAAAACACTTTTTTGAAACTGTTTGCTTCCATTGGCCGTCCAAATTTCTTCCATAAGTCCTGCTTAGCTTCTTTGATCATTATTTTTACCTTATTATGTCTCTGTTCCTTATATTTTTCATATCTTAGATTACTTTTATCCTGTAAGTAATATATTGAGCACCTCTTCTTTTGCTTCATCTCCCTCCTAATATTGTCATTGCACCAGTTTGCTTGCTATCTTTCTCTCTCCTTTTTTTGTATACCCACAGATTCTTCTTGCAGTATATAGTATTATTTCTTTGAATAATTTCCGTTTCTTTTGTTCTTGTCTCCTTGCTTAATTATATTGATTTCACAACTAAATATTTTCTCGAAGGGTCTCCTCATATAAGACCTCGCACATTTCTTTTGCTGTATATATGTTTATGTCTTCTGATCCTTTACAATTTTGTCTTTTTTCACCCTTACTTCTAGTATGTAATGATCACTTCCTATCTCAAAACTTCTTTAAACCCGAACGTCCCTTGCTTGCTTCATGTAACAGTGTACAATTATGTAATTTATGATCGATTTTTCATTACGTTACGTGTGGTTTCTCTCGTTATTTTATGTATTTCTTTGTGCTCGAAGAACGTATTCGTTATAACCAGATAATTGTCTATGCAAAATTCTAGTAGCTGTTGAGTCCTCTCCACGTTTTCATATGGCGTCTTCTCATTTTCTATTGGCATTTTCCCATCTTGCATTGAAATCTCCTAGGAAGATTACTATGTCTTTACAATCTTCTGTAGTTTGTTGTAACTGGACCCAGAATTCGTTTTTCTCCTCTTGTTTATTATTTTTACTAACCATCATTGCCATTTTATCCTTATTCATATCGATTTTATATGTTTAGTTGATAAAATAGAGGATAATTTCAGTCCTTTTGACGTTCTCAGAAGCATAGAGAATGGCATTAAAAGTATTAGAATATCAACGTTTTATCTAATTTTATTACCATCTCTAAGTTTTAGGCGAATAAGAAAAAGCTGATGAATAATGTGTGTGTGACAACGTCAACTTGGGATAAGCATCAACACATAATAAGTTTCTTCTTAAGGTACTAGTTGTTCTCAGCCTGGAAATGAACCAAGATTTCTTAAGATACCGGCGCATTTCAGTAAAAAATATAAAATCTAATGAAGGCTCTGTGAAATTTTATAATCTATAGAAACTCCATGAGTGTCTGAAGAAAGAAACGAACTTATAAATTTGGATGGAAAGTCGAATTTATTACCATCATACGTATCATTCGAATGTATAATTATGCAACACGAATTCTATTATTTCCCTGGGTTTTACTTTGACGTACTCAAGTTATAGAAGGGGAAGAAAATTACATAAAAAGACCAAAAATGACGACCGAATCCCGCATCACGATAATGCATCGTATCGCGTCATCCTAGTGGATTTCCTCGCTAAAAATTCCATGATAATTTTCGATCGTTCACCTCGTCCATTCGATTTAGCTTCGTATCTGACTAAATTATTTCTTTTCTCATCGAAAGGTATAAACACAGAAACTATCCAGGAAACATCTTGAGAACTTTTGACAACGCCGTCAATAGTGGAAAATGCAAGAAATAAAAATACGTATGTACATATGTGTGCATATTTCCCTAGAATATCTGTGCTTTTTCCTTCTCACAATGCATATCCCATTATTGATGTAACTGCTAAGTGTCAAAAATTCAATTATATTTTCCATCTGACATAAATAAATATGCTTTATGTACTGCCCTTCGAATATTGGACCTGATAAATTTAATGGTCTCTTTGAAGCAATGGAGTTGTTATTGGACAACTTTATTAGGTATACTTGTAAGTACCTTTAACACTCCTATGTTTTATCCACCTCTTACCAGACTTAATTTCAACCCAAAACTTTAGTTCTTTCTCGACTTAAATAAAGGAAAAAGAAAAACAACAAAATCGTTGGTTAACTCGATACTCGATATAGATTTCATCACACATTTTAATTATAAGAAACATAACATGAGAATGTATTCCCTTCCCCACAAACTGACTTACAATTAACTCGAGCTAAGAATTTTTATAATACATAGAGAGGGCATAAAGGTGTAATAGTAATGTGGTTCAAATCGAATCCGGAATGGGAACTGCATGTTTATTTTTCGCGTTGGCGCAAAGCTGACGCGTGACGTCGCCGCTACATGCACGAAATAAAACATAAATTCCAAAACAATGATATAATACAAAACCTGGTCGAGGTATCAAGCAGCACAACAACGGTCTGTTATTACTACGTCGTATGTTCATATGTAAGCGTATCTCACTTCCTGTCAACGATATATAGATTTATAGATGCAGCCTCTCGACGTTTGTGTAGGTGTTAACCTGGTTTTTACCATCAAGAAAAGGGTCACAAGCCAACTTCTTCGCGGAAGTAAGTCGAACAATTACGTACATACGTATGCTGGCACAGTAAATTCCTTTCGGTAAGTGCACAATATCGGTGTTATCGGATGCAATTAATTCTGATTATTTCTCAAGAAATTATCGAGTAAAATTCGTAAGTTAGCGAAAATTTATATCATAGACGTTTGAATAAATTTCCTAAAAGTATTTTCCCGAAATGGATGTAACACATACATAAATATTTCCGATAATTACTCCTAAACAGGTCTTTGTTAAAAGATCAATTTTTGATGGCACCGCCTGAAGGAATCCATTAAAAGCAACATTTACCATTGACATTTTGAAACAATTTTAACGAATATCAATTCGGTTTATTTACCTTTTAAGATTCTGCACATCATCAATATTTATAAATTCTTTCCCAATACTATCGAGGGTTCCATATAAAGTTAATTCGCGGAATATTTCCTAATTTAATGGGAAAAGAAACCGATCTCGATAACGATCTAGGAAGACTGGTTTCGCCGTGTATACGCATTCGCGTTCGAAATATGCGTTGTCAACCTCGAAAATTGCGAAAGCTACGTTCTTCATTAGCTAGACGCTACATAATTTACTCCCGCAAAGACGAGATTGCATTATAAATTTTTGAATACGGACTAATAATGAATATACAATCCGAACGTGTGTAAGACGAACGGTTTAAGAATTTGATTTGCTGGAAAATTGGGCAATCCTACAAAAATTCGATCCACGAATATTGGACGAATATTCGCTACGTTTGGGGTTATTACAACTTATCGATGGTAGATGTCTGACTCTCCATCACCATATAAACATATAAACAAGTAATTGTAACCATAACTTGGAACAGGAGAGCAACAGAAGATTCATTGATGAGGATAATTTAGAGTACGATTTTCGGTTTTAATATCCTGACGGAAATAAAACTTTATGTAGAAATTTAACTCAGCAAATCAACTAAGAAAATTCAGTGTCAATATTTAAAACATCCTTTGCTAGATTTGGTTTCAATGTTATAACTCTCACTAGTAACGAATAGAACAAATTGGTTACGTATTGAGTTCGAACTTTTACTGGTGTAGCCCACGGATTTCTGTCTAAAACATATTGACAGGAAGTATTTGCGTGTGTTTGTTGTACCTCCAAGTATGTACATATTTTGGCAATTAAGTTGTCATCCTCAATGGAAAGGTACGAAGGTCAAAACGCTGAATTTCAGCTTTGTTACGGCTTTAATTTGAAATCAATGTAATTTGTTCCTCTATCCGATCTGATGATGATGATGATCTGATACGATTCTTCAATCGACTAAAACTATTCTTGATTCTCACAGCAAAATGTTTAATGTAAACTATGGTATTACTTTCAAAGAAAAGTATGGATTATAACCATCGATCATTTAAAATGTATCATCTTTAGCTGTATCATCTCCTGTCTTCTTGTAGCAGATATTTCATATAAACAATTTTGGGTTCCAGCTACGAAGGCTTCGAATCCTACTGCCCACTAGTAGATAAAATTTTCCTGGAATTACAAAAAGTCGATATAAGAAGAGTAATTTACAAATTTATACGAGAAATAAAGAAATTATAGAATTAATTGATAGTATTTCCTTTCCCGCAGTTTTTTCACCAACATATATACTCGTTGACATAGTAGATTCCACCTGCATCTTCTAATAATTATTCTTAATTTAAGTAAGTAATCGTTTCTATTTTTATTTTTATTTTTAGTTGAATTATTGCAATAGCTTTAATTTAGTTTATTTCGTTGTTCCCGCCGTTTCGTCTTATCTACCTCATCGTAACTCTGCAGCATCCTATCGCTGACTATCCTTGACTAGTCCTACGTATTCCTCCGATGTTCTTCGGTTTTCCTAACGTTTTATCTTGACGCTCCAACTTAAGCTGTTGAGTACTAAAGATGCAAAAATCCTACGCACTTATACTGCACTTCGATCTGGAGATCGTTTATACATTCCACTAGACTAAAACCTTGTCAAACCGGAAGGAATTCCAGCCCAGTAGATATTTTTAAGGTGCCCAAGCTTCGAGTATCAAAGGAGAATATATCAAACGTTTCACGCAGGAATACTGAAAGATCAATAATTGCGCACACTGGAACAATCAAGCAACGTTAAAAGCTGCTATGGAATGCTGTGTTTGAGACGAAGAATGCATAGAATGAGGAATAGAATCTTAACCACACAGCTGGTAAAAACCAGTTGCATCAACTTATTTTAGATGCTTAAACATGAAGGAACTAGAGGTAATGAAATAGAGATAGCACCTTTTTTCATTCACTAATCCTATGTTGTGAAGCTGTTTGTTTTTCTACCCTTTCGCAGCAACTGCTGCTTCCTGGCATCTGAAGTCTGAACCACGGGCACTGCCTCGTCCGCGGTGACGTTCTCTAGTGTTTAACATGCTATTGCTTTAGCAAGTTCCTCATCTTAGCTCTTGTTGTTTGGCCCCCGCAAAGTTCGGCTATTTCTGTTTTATTCTCCGGTGCCTCGGAAACGAGGGGTTACTATTGTAGAAACACTTCTGGTTTGAAGATGACGTAAAGAAGATTTATTGCTCTCTTTGTCAAGGTGATTATTAAGCATCATCATGGTTATGACCAGTAATCGTTATTCGGTAGGATACGCTTGACAGTACAAGCTTCGTAGTTGACAAAACGTATGCCTCGATTAAATTAGAAATTTAGTGGTATTGAGTTATCGATAAGATTTGATTTCAATTACTCTATACCACAATCTGCGTTCATTGCGAAGTCACCGTCTTATACCCTTAGGTGTCTAAGTGTCTTCAATTACTCCTTGTTTTCTATAAATCTACGCCAATATTTCCCATTCTGTTTCGTGTCCACGCTTCTTCCCGTGCCTTTCTCCCACTTTCTTATATTACACATACGTATACTATCGTTTCGTTTTTCTCAGTCTCCCTTTTGTATTTCTGTTCTTGTTCAATGTACAACTTCCAAATAGTGTTATTCATTCTTATCATCTATCCAGCACGCTTTAACTTGTTTTCATTATTGGTTGTTATTGTATGAAGACTTTGTAGTGAACCTTGAAATCTCGAATAACGCTCTGGTCAAATGACATGTTGCAGTTTAGTTAGGAAGCAAAAGTTAAATTTTAATTTGTTTTAGATTAATACCTTCTGGAGGATTTTCAAATCTCAGGTTATGCAAATTAGTAATTTTAAATGTCGTAAGGTGTAGGTTTAGCTGCCTTCTCAATGCCAAAAAGTTTTTGCGTTCCCCGCTGATACTCGCACAATTCAGAGTGGTAATATTTCTGTAGGGAACTTTTCACTGACACATTTTTCACTTGTTGATGTAAGTCCCTTGTGTAATAAAGTGGCGACTTGCGACCATTTATGTATCTGGAAAGCCATTGTAGTCAAAAAGGACTTGGTCGAATTTTGGATAAAATTAAAAAATGAATACCTAAATTTAAGCAAAAGGGCAATCCGACTCCTACAACCATTTGCAACAACATACTTAACAGAAACGGATTTCTCAGCTCTGACTGCAATTAAAAGTAAATATAGAAATCGATTTCAAAGCATTGACGTAACGTTGAGGATTACATTAACTAAATCAATTGAGACAAGAATAGACAATTTGGTGAATGAGAATCAGGAGCAGAAGAGCCATTAGTATATATTCGTAAAAAATTATTATATGTTTGTAAAATAAAATTAGTGTCCTGCGTCTGCATCATTCTTTTTCCAACGCACATGGGTCGTCTTATAATTTTGCTACTATTTTTGGGTCGATAGAAACCAAATTTGTGGAACGCGAAAGTAACCGTATTATACCGTTGGGTATCGAAGTGACTTCACCTACTGCTTCTCTTCTGTAAATTTACACCAATATTTCCCATTCTGTATCATCTCCTCGCACCTGTCCGTGTCTTTCATCCATTTCACTCAACAATTTTCTCTCGCTCTCATCTTTCTCGGTCTCCTTTCACTATACCTTGCAACTGTTCTTGTTTATCATACAACTTCCATATGTCTCCTGTACTGCTTATCATGTATTCAGCGCTCTTTAAGTTATTTTCTCGTCTATTTGAACGGTTTCATATGAAGTTTTTATCGGATACACTTATTTCTTATTTTGTTATATTTTCTTCTAACACCTACAACTTCCATCAGAAACTCAGCTTCCGTCACCCGTAATTATTTTTCTGTCTTCCACCGAATGTTTAGTGTTCTGATTCATGAGCCACTTCATTCCAAGTTTTCTTCGATTTTGAATTCAGAACTACATCGTCTTCAAATACAAAGGTTTCTACTTCTCTACAGGGAAGCTTCAGTAGCCTGAAATGTAGTCTTCCGTTTTTGACCATCAGTTTATCCGTGACATATACGAACAATTGCCGACTCGGCATTTTCCTTTGTCTCATCTAACAACCTAACAACAATTTATGCGATACAGATATTTCAGGAAAAACTGGGACAATGAATTATGTACATCTGAATATCTTTATTTTTCTGATCAGTTGTAGTGAGGACGATTTTTCATCTCTCTACAGATGAATGCACGAAATTATGTCTTAAAGTTACTTAAACGTCCAATAAGTGCAAAATCGAACTCACGAATTGTTAACTCTTTTTCTACTCTACATGGCGAAATTATCCATCACTTCCTGTATATTCGTACGTCTAAATGAATCGTTTTTTCTATTAACCGCTGGATCGAATTACGTGCTTTAAATAGGAACTGAAATCGGCAAATCTACTGTTAGCCTCCGTATTCACTCGGTATATCAAATGTAAAAGTACGACTTAATAGGACCAAGCTCGTTAATTTATACGAGCGTATGTTACGAATATTCAGCGTGCGTACGTAAAGAATGTAATTAATATGCGAACGTAATCCGGCGCTCACTTACATTTTTGTAATATGTGCATACGTACGTAGTACCTGCCTATAGTAGAAAATATCAGTGAAATCATCAAATACGGAACGCGTTACTCCGCGCGATAACGATCTCGACGCGCGGCAATAGTGGTAGATTTCTCCTAAATATCCGAAGTCATATTACAAATGTGTTGTCATATTCAAAGCCCGAGAGATCAGGACTTGAAATACTGAGTGAGTTCGTTGAACCCCGAGATGCTCCCAATTCCAGAAGGGGTCATTGGACCTACCGACCTACCTATACAGAAGGACCATTGATTGAAGTCCAACATTTCTAATAACAATAACAGTAATTATTTTAGAAAATCATCGCTCGGTCGCGTTTCACGTCTTTCTTTTTAACCTCCTCGATTCCGATTTTTTCCCGCGAGGCGAGAAGAGTGGTGAACATTAAAAGAACATCGAATCGACGGTTCGGAACAATAAGAGCAATAACAACAACGGGCTCCGCTCGAATCTATTATAATCTATACAAGACCATTATTATAATCAGGTTAGAAATTCCCATTCTTCATGTTCGTAATGTAATATCGACACTTCTATGAAGGTTACATTGTTTGTTACGCATGATTAGACTGCGTATAGAATTTGATATTTTTATATATGCTAATTTATACGCGTACACATAGATCTAACGTCACGCGCCGTGATTGTAAATAGTAATACTATTTGTGTGTACGAATCTCACTCACTTTGTGTTTTTTGGTAGTGAACGTAACGGTTTTGAGATACATGTATATACGCAAATTGGCACTTATGTGATAATTTATTCTTAAACAACTGCGAATACTGACGTAAATATTGTAATCGTTTCTGGGCCATCGCGAAATAGATTTCGGCAATAAAACAAAACGCTAATGGTCGGAAATTTCCTTATCATGATGTAGTGTATGACATGATATTACTATTAGTTAGAGTGATCATTAAGTTTGACACATTTGGAGGATGCTACAAGCGTTTATAAGATGATTTTACTTATAACGACTTACAAATCTTTATGCATTCCGAAGAACGGCACCGATTTTTAGAAAAATTGCATATACTAGGAAAATCATCATCTTAGAAGATCTTTACCGAAATATTCGACCCCTTTTTCAAACCGATAGGAATACAAAATTGATTTGATTCCTTCCTTTCGTTTTCTTCTTATACCGACCTAACAATTCCAGAACATAACATCACACCTTCAAGTTTAAATTCTACGCCATTATTATGGTTGTTGTCCAGTGTCCAGATCAAATCTACGGTGCTATTCAAATCTTTCTTCTCCAGTCGATAAAGTTCGTTCTATAGTACACGTGATGAGAGGCATTGTCGTATAAATTTTTAATATGGAGAAAATGTTTGGGTAAAAACCGCGACCTAGTAGTATCTGGACCACGTGAGCTATGCTGCGGCTTGGCTGCTCTTTTAAGATCGCACTATTATTTTCAATTCTTTTGTTTTTGAAAGCCACATTTTAACACCGATTATCGTTCCTTTAGACATTGTAAATTTCTTTTATCGTTTTACGAAGCAGTAGCTCAAAATTACTATTCGGCAGTAATATAGGAGTACGTCGTAGTTAGAATGCTGATTTAGCACAGTCTCCTGGGGTACCTTAGTCTATACTAAAATTCTTAACGTAAATAAATTATACATAACACTTCCATTGTGTTATATATACAGCTTTCTTCATAACTTGTGCGTCAAATTAAACCTGAAGAAAGTTCAAACAAAGTAAAACAAAATTATGGGGGAAGAACATTTACTACTATCACAGGAAAGCCGAAATGGATTTTTGAAGTTTCTGAAGGAAATCGCACGAGATTGTTTAAATATCGCTGGTTTTACTTACGTTTATTATATGTAGATATATAAACAGTGGTAACACTGGGACATATATTTATTACGGTCAAGTGGATGATATACGACAGAGACGCTGCACTTATAAGGGTTGAGTTCATTGAACAACCATAAATCCATCGGGAATGTTTAAATATATAAATGTAAAATGCGGCGAATATGTACAGCAAGGTCAAGCGAATTGTGATTTTTCAATTAAGTTTTGTTACCCCTACTGAAACAAGAAACTATACTACAATAAGTACCTTCATTTATCAATATTTATTTTCTTCGTAGTAGCTAGGTACTTAGTAAATTTTCTGCTTCCTACCTATAAGCCGCGTTCATCTGACTTAAATTCGATCGATTTTTACTTAAGTTATTTCATTCGTTTTTCACCCATTACCAACGTATAGATTTTCGCATTGATGATTATTGCGACGTTCGCAAATGATATCCTCGTAGATTTTTACGGCTTGTTTCTCAGTATTTCTGACGAATTCCCAAACCGAAGGAGGGAACACTTTAGTAACGATAACTCAGAATGGTAATGTTTGCTCCTCCTGGTTTGAAGGAGATGTCTTTCGTTTCAGCTGGTTACGGAAACGATCGACTGCGCTGGTAATTTGTTCTGCACTCGCTTAATTTAAAGTGTAGGTTGCGCGGAAATGATGCACTGCTTAGTTCAACAGTATATTAAAAAGAAACAAATAATACTAGGTACACTTTACAAATAAATAACTTTAGTAAGCGGTGAACTTAAATTTACATGTGTTCAGTTAACCGGCTCCCGACCGCGTTGAAACTGAAAATGACTTAATTTGATTGTTAACTTGCTCACGGCAAGATTGAAACAATGCTTCTATGTGACTGTTCGTCTTCGGTGACAAACTTGTAGTGATTTAGTTTCTCCTAATTTGACAAGAAGTAAACTTTTAATGGGCGTTACAAAAATGTTATTTTGGAAAACAGAATTTGTCATTGGCTAATAAAAGTGACCCTGCCTGAGAGTATTCCATGAAATCTGGAATTTCTAGAAGGAGACACCTTCCCTTTAAATGATAAAATATTTCTTATTTGAGGAATTTTGCGGTAGGTCTAACACTAGAGGTACTCATTATCTCAAGGACAGGATGCAGCAGCGGATTTGTACATCTTGTAATACTTAAATGAATTTCGGGTTGCAATGGTATTTACTACATTCTATCCGGCTAGCTTACTAAACGTGATGTCCCAGCACGATAAAAGATTTAAATACCTACAATTTATAAAATGCAAAGCCGGTCGGAAACCCTTACGGTAATACTGTAATACTTCTAAATGCAAAACTTAACTCTAATACATTTCGTGTAAAATAAAATATATAAACTAAAAAATGATTGTACGTGCGAGGTGGTCCTTAACAGGTAAAAACCTCCCGATTCAGAATGTTGCTGTCCATAATAAACCAATCTCTTCAGGAATTCTTCAAAAATTTACTTGTCAAGCAATAATGTTGTCTAAGAAACCAATGTGCCTGAAGGTTGCTCTTCATTGAAATCTGCTCCCATTTTTTCATTAAGTGTTAGACATGTTTGTAAAGCGATAATCTTGTTTGGAAGAACGAATCGTAGGTTTCTTCCTCGTTGGAATCTTCTAGGAAATGTCCTCCGAGTACAAAGTATGATAGGGAAGACATTCAAAGATTGCCTGAAGAACAAGGAGTACGCCAAGAAAATACATAGAAACTACTAGTAAAATCTGAAAAATACATGGCTTGAAATATCGGCACAAATTTGTAATGGCTTGATACATTCTCCGATTAAGGTGTAAGTATCTGCAAGTTCCTTCAGAAAATTTCGAGATATAATTGGAACCAATTTATCCAATAATCGCATTGAATACAGGTGCAAAATAATCAAGATTGCTGTAATATATTCGTAGAAATCGTATTCTGTTGCTACGAAAATAGAAAAAATCATAGTAGCAACAAGTTCCCTGGTTTTGAAACTACCAAAATCAGTTAAACCTTAAAATCAGAAGAGATGTCGTCTTAGGTTTTTACGTTGAGGTACGTTGTTGTTGCAATGGAGCTTGCAGTGATGCACAATATCTAACACTAAATATCATTTCTTCGGACGCTTGATTGTACACGCTCTGAAATAAAACGCGCCAAAATGAGATACAATGCCAATCCTTATAAACTGTTCTACAGAAGTTGTCAAGGATTCGTCGTATTTAAGTTCCACTGATTCCAAAATAAAATAAGAAAATATCTTCAGCAAGGCGTACGGTAGTGTGAAGACGTCGATTGCAGAAGTACCAGTGAATTACCTTAAATAGAAAAAAAAAAAGGGGGAAAACTTTCATCTCAAGTTTGTTTTTGTGCTAAAAGAAGGGGAAGGGAATTTTAAGCAAGAAGATGAATAAGTTCTCACGTAACACATTATCATATTGCCGCACAATATGCATGCATAGGTACATACAATATATATGGCGTGTTCCGATCAATTTGCATAAAGTAATAAATTTCGTACTAGCACCATATTTTATTACCCCTTGTCATTTCTACTCGTAAGTCTCGTACATTATTGCAATTAACTTTATTTTACTCGTTGAAGAAGTTACAACTAGAAAGCTACTTGATCACGCTGCATGTAGTCTCCGCATCGTTTAAATTGTTGAGATCTTTTCCCAACTGATGAGATTTTATACTAAGAAATACGAAAAATATTGTGATAGTATGATATACATACGAGGGATGTTTCAAATGTTCTAGGAACTTGGCTGTAATACAATGGCGTAAGTTTTATAGGGCAGAGACAAGACATTTACGCAGTCACCATGTGCGATACTGTTTAGTATACTTCAGATACTTCACTGATACATACATGTTTCCGTACCGTTAATCATCATCATCATGATCATAGAAGACGGGGCTACGTCACAAAAACCTTTGATTTTCTAGTTACTTAAAGAAAAGCAATGTCTGTGGGATGAATTTGGAGAGTCAACAGAATATAAATATATGCCCCATTGATGGGTTGAGCGTTTTAAAACTGGAAGGTCGTCATAGAAAACGATCTACGCAGTGGACTGCGGAGCACCTTTGTAAATAAAAGAAACATTTCTGCGATGGAGAGTCTACTGAAATATGAAATAACTATTTGTGAAATTAATATTAATGCAGGAAAGATACACGACAACTTCATGAAATTTGCCACTTCAAGAACTTCTAGCACGTTAGGACGACCACTTCTGGCAACGGATAACAACTACTAATGAAACATGGATGACTTACTTCAATCCTGAGACCAAGAATCTGTTGAAAGAATGGTGCAAATCAGAAGACGGGCCTCCACTTAAAACACGTACTGTTCCGTCGGTTAGAACAGTAATTCTTGTTATATTCTGGGATCATCAGGGGATTATTTTTATAAATTATCCACCGAAAGGTACTAAAATTACCGCAGAATATTATTTTAATCTTGGCTTGGAAAGTTACGTAAGCGTCGATTTGCAACACGTCATTTCACACGAAGAGTAAAGGATGTTTTCAATGAATTGCGCTGAGAATTGCCACCGCATTCACTCTATTCACCGGATCTTTTGCCTAATGATTTTCGTCTGTTTCCAAATTTGAAAGGGCCACTACGGGATGTTCGATTTGAGACCTTAAATGAAATAGAGCTTGTTATAAATAGTTCTTTGAGAATGGTTGAAACAAATTAATTTAAGGTTGTAAATTTTATGACAAGTAAAGAAATATATTGTAGCCAAATTCCTAGGATTTTGGAAACATTCCCCGTATTTATAACATCTGTTCTACATTTGCAAATTCTAAACGATCTGCGCGTCATTAGATCCGCAAAATGTTTTCTTGCATACGCAAATAATTAACGAAACAAACTTCTCCGTATATTTAAAGAATTATCCTCGTCGTAAAAAGTATAAGGAGTTATACAAATCGCAAGCATTGTATCGCACGATCCCACTGCCAAAAAATCATCCGCGGATGGACGGGAAAGAATGTACGTACGTAGTTAGCAACAGGAGATCAGTGTCCGATGAAAATGCTCGTGTGTAAATTTGTAATTAAGTCAAAATGTTAGCCGTGACATAATTTTTAAATCAAATATTTGGAATTTTCGATTTAATTATAGACGATCCCTGACCTGCATCTCTAAAGCGGTTCCTCTAATGAAACGGCAATATTCGGCGAGCGGTTCCAGATGTCCTTCTATCGGATTAACTCTTATCGGTAAAAATAAGTATGATTAAATGAGTAAATATTGGTGATTTTAATGAGATGATTATCAACAATATTGCAAATTGATATAAGTTCAGAATACATCAGACATAAAGATGTCAACCTATTTGCGTTTAAAATATGGAAAATATGTCAGTAAAACTTGCAATACTTTAAGCTAGTTGGTGGTGTCGATAATATTTGGCTCAGATCTCCATCATAGGAATTCGCCGGCAAGAAGTCGCTGTGATCAGATTTCCAGTAGCAAAATCCATAAGAGAGGTATTAATATGTTCAGAGATTTACTGTTACGGTCCGTAAGGAGAATATCGTGCTCAGATTTTTATTAGCAAAATATTTTTGGTTTCAAGATTTTGCCACTGAAAGCTTCTCCTTTTTCTTCTTTAAACCCTTGTCTATTCACGTTATCTTCGTTCTTGCATTTTTCTGTTACTGATTAACCTGTGCCATATTGATCCTGCTTGTCTCGCGAAATCACCACCCCACCTCATCTGGAATCTTGGTCTTGTTCTTTAGCCACCTGTCATTATCCTAGTTTTCACTGCCTCTTGCTGATTATCATTTATCAACTTATGATTTAATTTTTCTAATACCAGGTAATTATTAGTGTTCTATTCTGTTGGTATAATTCATTCTGTACCCTTTGGGTTTATATTATGTTAGTTTAAATGTATATATATATATATATATATATATATATTTCGTGACCTTTTATACTTATCTTATATGATAGATCTCTACCACTAATAGGTCAATAAAACAAGGCTGGTTTGAACGATAGTTATATTTTCAGAACGTTTACAAACGTTTTCGGAACACCTTCGTCAGTGAAAATATAACTAGATAAATATATAAACAAACATTTGTTTTTTATTTGGGAACTATCAACAAAATAACTAATGACTAGGATTACATTTTCAAACAGCCGGCCAACTCCAAGAACAACCAGATCTTTGACTTTCTAGTCTGAAATTGCAAACTCTTGAAATGTTTTATGGCTACAAATCGTCCCATAGAAGAAAAAAGACAGCGTACAATATTCTAGAAAGTAAAATGAGGTTATACTGGGAATACCTTGTTCGAAGTAGATTTGTCTCCTGAAAGGGTTAGGAGCTTTCCCAAGTTAGAAAGGGAAAGATTTAACTCTACATAAGCCTTACCAAGGTGAAGTTTAAAATTGACCCGAGAGTTTCAATGCGATTTTCAACCTAACAACCGAGCCTACTCGCGGTAGCTCTTACCGATCTATCAACTGCCGGTGTAACAATTATTCCTTTAATAACCAACAGCTGCATCAGAAATTATTAATAAAGGCCGATGCACTTTCTTGCCTATGATTGAAGAAATAATGACCAAATTGGAACGTACCTATTGCTAGACAACAACATAAAGATGTAAAACGGCAACAGCAGAATCCTCCGGGAAGATATACCTTTTGGTCATCAACATGGCTGAATTTACGGAAAGTTATCCGCCCTCACTTAGACCTCCGGAAAAGATGGTTTTGCGTGCAACTAATAAGAAAAATAACCGTCTATGATGATAGATATCCATGTTTTGTTTTAAAGGACAGATGCTCGAAGAAGAACAACAAGTTTTGGAAACTAAGCGTTCATGTAATCCCATTTATGTCGTGGGTTTCAACCGACATTCATCACCGGATAGTCCTAGCCAGAGTGAGAAATAGAGCCCAGAAAACTGTAATAATGTGGATAATGTCCAGCGCTGAGAATTTAGTCTTTGCTGAAGTTCTAGGAATTCAGGGCTTGAAGAGATAATGCAAACTAACAGTGTTAAGCATGGAGGGTGAAGACGAAAGAAGTGAATAACCTTCAGATAAAGGAAAGAGAAAATGTGAATAAAGTAAAGGAAATTTAATATTGAATATTCCGATTTCCACTCGTATTTTGTAAATTAATTTCTTAAACGAGACTTTTGGAAGAAAATTAGTGTAAATATTTTCGGATATATTGGGCTTTCTTTGATGGACACACAGTCTTAGGGAAAAGACTTTTTGGAAGAGATTAGGTGTGCCATATTAGAAGCTGTCCTGCACTTCGTTACCGGTTAAGAAAACCAAACTTGACCAACTGAAATTACTGAAGAACTACGCCGACACTAAAGTTGCTTTTTCGTTCATTTTTCAGTAAAAAACGGGAGCCAGGTGATTAAGCATTAAAACCTAAACCGCAAGCTTCTTTTCTCTTGTCGTGACCAGAATTGTTTCATTGAGTGCTAGTTCCTTATCTGGTAAGAGCAATCGACGCTTCTAGAACTAGAAGTTCTTTCGTTAGTTTTGATACCTCGTATGCTCTCGATGAATTCTGATGCTGGACCGGAGAAGACAACCGTATCGGAGAGAGGAGAGAGAGAATGCTAGAGTAAGAGCAATTCTGAGTGGACACCTTAGTAAGACTCCCCAAAACCAAACCAGATGGCGAGGACTCCGGAAGGAGGGACCTAGGGTAAAAGACTGAAGAGCTGTAACCTTTACCATAGAAAATTCGGGGTGATCATCAATGAGAGTTATACTAATATGTATGTAAGTTGAAGTCATTGTGAGACACACGTGGGCGAGGAAGCCAGTTTAATTTACAAATTTTACGTGACTGAGATGCCTTTTTCAGAATCTAAATCATTCTCAGAAATAATACAAATATCCACTAGGTCTAAAACATCGAAAAAAGATACAAATGATTCATCCCATATTCACACGTGTTACGAGCATTTAAATCAAATCAATCGCAAATTTTATTTCGGAAGAAATCATCGTACATACGTAAAATTCATTCAATCGGACCCGATATGAAACGGTAAAGCTTTAATTGTATGGCGGTCAGTAGTGCGAATTTCGGGTCCCGTACGACCGACTGCCGTGCCGGCCGCATCAACTAGGTCTTTCGGCCCGTACGCATGCCGGCATCGGCCGTACAACGACGCGAGTAACCGCAATGCCACCGCCAATTGATCGTACATCCACCTGTGAGAGTGAAAGTGGTCCGTTACCCGTCACACACCTCCCAGAGCGCAATGACCCGAACTTCTTCTTCTTCTATTTCTTCATCATCATCACATTATCCTCGATTTTATACAGTGACGGACTGGATCGTCGTCGGTCGTTGTGTTTTTTTTTCTTTTTCTGCAATTTATCGACTACGTGTTGATGACTTTTTATACATCGTATATTTACGCACCAGTTCCTATACGTTAACGAAGAATAGCATTGGCGCAATTCAATAGAAAAACATTATTGACAGCAATTTGGAGTAAATCATTCTTTACCACATACCATGACAAAAGTAATAATAATAAGAAGAATAACCTATATATAGGCTCTTCGGTAATAGTAGAGAATTAAAATCTAAAAATAACTTTATTGCAACAAATTTGACATTCGAGCTGCAGATTTAATACATTTTGAATTTAGCTAAAACTCACATTCAACACGCTGCTCCCCTATTTTCAGAGAAATGGTACACCAAAAAAGCATGATAACAAAGATCGCAAGGAAAGAAGTAGAATGGTTTGGAGATATTGTGAGAGTGTAGGGGACCCAGTAAAGGAAATGGAAGAAGTAGGAAGAATAGGTAGGGGGAAAGAGAAACGCCGAGTAAAACAGGGAGGATAGAATTGGAGAACTAGCTGAAAAATGAAATACAAATTTGAGAGAAATAAAAGAAATTAAAACATTAGCAAGGGATCGGAGGGAATGGGAGAGACAGATTAAGGAATGATCAGAGAAAGGATAAGCAAAGAAGATGAGGAAGAAGTCCTCCTTCTTTGCTGCTTTTTCCAATTTACCCGTACATATTCTTCCTTTGCATTTATATTTCACTGCCTTTACTTGCAGATGGTGTACGTTCACACTGTTCAGAGATTCTTCATATTTTCCTCTATTTTCCCTAATTCTCTTATTTATATTAAATATATTTCATTCGTTTCTTACATCTTGGCTTCTGCATCTATCAATTCTTTTACATCCTGTTACTCTTCTGAGGGCTTTCATATTCGCCAAAACGACTAAGCGGGAGGAAATCCTGACAGTAACACCAAAGTATCTTTAGAAAACCTGATAAGTATAATAGCCAACAGCCATAAAAAAATATTGCGTACTTACACAAGCAAAGGAAGGAGAAAATCAGAGGAAATTTCTCTATCATGAGAACGTGTAGTAATAAAGAAACAAATAGACAAATAAGAATAAGGATACTATGGTTCAAATAATATGTAAAAAGATAAAATTACCCTTACCACACCTTTGAGAAATAATTCCAATAACTAACCTGCCATCCTTAGTGGATATCACACCAAAATACCGTTAAGATTGTGCCGCTGATGATACTTAATTTCCCCAGGTTTCCACTGAAGTTGGCAACTTAGTTGCCGAAATATGTCGCTGGAGTTATTTCCGAAAGGTGTGGCAAGAGTAATTTAATTCCTTTTTTTACACAAATAGGCCATTAAGGGAAAAGTTATTCGAACGAGAAGAAGAAAGAACAGATTGACGAGACCAAATAGGACTCATCGTTTAACATCAAAATTGCCAATATTATGGAAGGTAACCCCGGTCTGATGATGATCCGAAAATCTGATTCTGTCAGCTTTGCCATCAAATAGGTTTCAGGTACCAGAGCACTTCAATTAAAAACGACATTACCAAAATTAGAATATTAAGATATTGATCTTTCGCATCGTCAGCAATATCACACGTAGCACGTCTGGGTCACATCTCATCATCACCGTTCCTTTCCGAAATGTCAGTACTACGTAGAAGTAGGATCTATTCTGCAGTACAAAAGTTTTCGGCACAGATTAAAAATTGAAAATCAGTCACTTTTCACACTTAATTCTTTCCATATTTATCATTTCTAAAGAACCGATCAAGATCCACCAATTGTCACACTTAAAATACTCATCGTCTTCTTTTTTCTACCAATCTTGACATCGTCGTGTTGCTTTCGAACCTTCTTCCTTCTTTTTTCCATTTTCTGCCGATTTGCGATTGTTTTTCAATGGTCGACTAGTGATTTCGTTCAAGCATGACCGTGACGATGTGCTCTGAATTTTAAGCGAGGAAACCGACACGTCCCGTACCGGAAAAAAGTAGCTTACTTTTTGCGTACCATTAACTAACGATGCAATGACATAAATTTTAGCGAAAGAAAAAATGTGAACGTTATTAAACCTAAATTATTACGTCTAAAAAGTCAAACGCTCGTAGATTGTATGATGAAGCGAAGGCGAACAATAGATATCTACTTATGACTAGATTAATGATTCCGTAGAAAAGTTTGAAGTATATACAAAGGATGTTTCCAAAGTTCTAGAAATTTAGCTATATTTCCTTTATTTCGTAAGTTTTTATCAAAATTACAATCTAGCTTTTCGATATAAACTTCATATAATTGAATAGACTTATCCCAAAGTAAAACTAATTTTTAGACCAGTCATCAACGAACTTTTTCCAAGTATCTGCAATCCACCTGTTTATAACAAGTTTTGTTTAATTTACGGTGCCAAATCGAACGGCCCGTAGTGGCTCCTTCAAATTTGGTAACGTGGTAGAACCTCTTGATGTTGGCGACATCTCTCGAAATTGTTGAGTTTCTGTTTCGGGCTCAACAGCTTAGGTTCTCCATGCCAGCAATTTTTCTTTCATTTACGGAGGTGCTCGGCCGTCCACTGCAGGGATCGACTTCTAGTAACGTTCTACCACCTTTGAAATGATCCATCCATCAATAAACTATATTTTTAGATTCTGCGATTTCTGAAGGTTTCACATCCTCTTTATATAACAGAAAATGATAGTTCTTTGTAGTTTAGTCTCGCCTCTCTTGATTCTAAACTCAGAAGTCTGTATCAGTTACATAGCTGAAGTATATTAAACAACATTGCATGGGATAACCTATAAGATTTACGCAATTAGACAAGATCCAAATTCCTATAACATTCGAAAGATTTCTCCTACATTAGTATGCTGTTGTCATTCTGTCGTTGTGATTATGTACAGTACTTATTTACTATTACTTATTTGTTTTGTTTCCGGCCACGTTTTATTTTATTGTACTTATTGTTATTATTGGCTTGAGAGAATGAAATTATGCGAGCCAGTCAATAACTAACCAATTTCTATCCAAAAGAGTTAAAGGATAAGTTACAGATTTTTTTGCCTTTTCGCAGACTTTTGACAAACAGTCGGGTTAAATAAAGTTAAATATGATTGACTTGGCCGTGCTAAATTGTCAGCATATAACCGGGCGAAGCAACATTTTTGTAATTCTTGACAATTGTACCAATTAAATTTGATGTATTACTAAAAAGAATATTGGAATTTAAATTTCTCAGGTACAAAACATAAAACATAAGTTAAGCCGGACTTGAATGTTGTGTTTCGATGAGTCGAAACGAGATTTGCAACAATGTATGGAGTACTTTCTCATAAGTAATCTGGACATATATACATATGTGTACAAATGATGGTAAAACAGACTTATAATAATCATTGCGTGCAGCGAATAACGTTATTCTCATATTTCAAAAGGAAATATGATATATAACACGACGTTACACAACCACAATTTTGCTAAAGGTAAAGCTTTAACACAACAATCTCCATATTAACTTTTTATAGGAGATTTCCAAAATGTGCTAATGTAAGATTATTCAATCATTTTTCATTTTATTTGACCCTTGTTTAGACAACAACATTTCTCATCTAGAGTTAGTTCTAAATGAAAAATGTTGCTGCTCATTCGACAAATTAACAAATCCATTTTTTAGATAGTTGAATTTACCCACTCCTTCAATCTACTGAGATGTACATATATTCTGATCTGCTAACTTAGAGGACATAAGGATCTAGAAGAAGAACAGGAAATTATTACTGTATGGCTTTAACTGAATTTAAACCCATACAACTCCAACAAAACAACAGCATACTCAAAAATTCGTTTCGAATCTGGGAGAAAGACACTTGCTTCACAGATAAAACTAGAAATACCGCCCTGCACCGAGAAGCAAGATGTCCATAGATCTGGAAATATTAATTGAGTAATTCAAATAAATTTGTATTTGAATTATCTCGAATATGTGGAAACCTTTGATTTTAGTTTTGTAACCGTTGGAATGAGTCTCCTTGAATGATAGTTATAAAGATTGTGCTGTCACAAATCACCAAATCGGTAACAACAATGACTTTTTAATCACATTAATGTTCGAGAATTTGTATGAGTTTCCGAGCTAGAGCAGATACTGTAGCATGAACCAACTTCAATACAGGGGAGGAAAAGATCCGCAGTACATATTCTAAGCTAGGGGTAAACAACCAGTCCTTGTAGGTTTGCTCAAATACCTACTAGTTTGCATGTCCAGACTCAGAAAAACTTGTGGGACGGAATGGCATATTCACGAAAAAGGAGCAATTCGTGAAGAACGCCATTTGTTCAAGTTATTCCAGAAAATATCCTAGGTTTGACATGTCCATATTTTAAGAATAAACAACGAAAGCATTAAAATACTCCTTTCATTATTATTTCGACCAGTACCTATATGAAAATCACACAAGGAAAGCTCAAGATCCAAATATATAGATAGCCGATCGTCTCAAAACACCGCAATTCTGATTCATACAATTCCTTTTACGGTATCGGAGAACACACCGTAGTACCTGCTAAACGCTTATCGTATTTTCGAACATTAATTAAACTTTAAACTACCTCTCGCGTTCGTCGACGATAATTAACGATTTCGCAATAAGAACGACAAACACGAAACAGCAGCGCGAATATTGATAAAAACAACGATCTCTTACAATATACAGGAACCTTGTAATCAATCCTATGATTCACGTGTGCGTATTTTGATTTATATGTCGAAAGAAAATAGTCTCAACCAAGCCGATAATCAAAGCAACCCGTAAGTAATGCCATTACTAAATCCGTTTTAATGCAACCAACGTGCTGAAACCACTAATTACAGTTAGAACCATTATATGGGTATGTAATTACTGTGCGGTGTGTGTATTTATGTGTTTACTCTTATTTTCTAATGTCTACAACCGTACCATTAAAGTGCGTCTGTCAGTATGCGTTAGGTATTGTCGAGTGTATGATTTACACGTTGGAAACAATTTTTTAAAAGAGAAACTGAAAGAAATCGAATTATAAAGCATTGATTATATGATTTTTCTATTTATCCGCAACAATAAAATCCTCCATCCTCGTTTATTTCCGGCTCTTTTCCGTGTAAGTTGTTCACTTAACTTTCTTGTCTTCTATTTCTTCATCTTCTCTTCTATTCCTCTTTATTCTTTCGAACATAAAAGACGACAATGGACTTAAGAAATGGATAACTTTTGAGACCTATGATGAAGAGTAATAGGAATTTCTTTTATTACCAGCATAAAAGCAGACAAGTTTTTATATATTCAGAGGTCGATAGTATGGACAGCAAAATGCCGATGTCGAAGAATTACAAAAAATGAAACACGATCTTCATAAAAAATTTATTACAGGTCTTCCTCAGTGGTACAGTTTCACATCGATTGCAATCCCTGGGTACTGTATTCCATCTGCTTTGTGCTGAGAACAACTAAAATATCCAAAAGTGGCTAAATAACAAATCACAACAGAAATACATCGTTCCTAGAGTGGTTCTACAAGCCACCATGATATTTCTATTTGGAATTCAATCTAACGCGTTTCGGCAGTTGGTAATAAGAAAGACAGCAATTGCATGCTTTTGAAAGTAAAAATTATCTACCCATTACACACAATGTGCACCATTGCAGTCAATACTAATGTGCACCATGGATTATCCTCGTGTAAGAACGTTATATATCATTTACAGTAAAATGTACGAAGACAATTGCCTAATAGTAACCATCGGAGACGGTTACTGAAAGTCGAAACTATCATATGTGCAAATTAGGATTGGAACTCTTCAAACGACAAATCGCAACCTTTACAATTGATGAGTTCCCAAAGAAAATCAGGTAAAGAATCTGATGAAAGTGGAAAATGTTTCTATCCAACTCTAAAATCTGAAGAACTTTTTTATTGTAATAATATGAAATTCCTGAACCGATAAGTTCCTTACACATAATCAGCAATAAATTTATTGATATGAATCTGTGATCTAAACCATCAGCAAAATTCCATAAAATTTCCGCTCTTCTTAAATCTTATTCTGGAACTGCTTCTTCTTTGTAGATGTAGTTTTGATCAGGAGTTGAGTTAGTCAGTGTTAGTCTATGAAGTTGATGAGATCTTGGCCGAAGTTAACACTTTTAATGCGGTATGAATCTTATGGGAGTAGAAAATACATTAATTTGCCGTAAGGCCACAGTAAGTGCCGAAAGAAACGTCTTAAGATCTGATAGAATTCTCGCATCAAGACAATTATATCGTTATCGTATTTAACAGCTGTAGAAATCAAAAAGTATCCTTTAGAGTAGTAACGCTTGATCAAACCTACAGTTGTGCAGCAAGCATCAGTAACAAAAAACACAAAATCTTAGGTAAGAAGAAGAAGCTCTGATCCAGTTCCTCAAATATCACACAGTACATAAAATACAATGAAAAAAACGGTAGATTATAAGGTGTCGTAGCCCTGGAGCAACACCAAACGATAGTGTAACATGTTTGAAATAGCAAAGGCCTATAGTTTGTGACAAGTTGAAGATATGAACACATTCAATTTCCAATTTCAGAGGTCCGAAAAAAACAGGAAGACTCAGTCAAGCTTGCTTAAACCTAAACTTGTGAAACTTTCAGTAACAAAAAAGACGGAAAATCTTAGATAAAGAAATCGATCTGGTCGAATGCCTCAAATCAAGCTCAGAATGCAATGGAAGAACGGAAAGATTATAAGTATATATGTAAGTCTTCACGTTGGAGCAACATCAAGCGATAGTGGCAACATTGACGAGATACCAAAGGCCGATAGCTTGAGACATGTTGAGCAGATAGACACAGTCAGTTTCAGAACTCAGGAGCCAGGAAAGATCGGAAGATTCATAGCTGAGGTTTCTCTGAAGATTCATAACAGAGAAACTAAGAGGTAAAGATAGCTTACGTGGAAAGATTCTGAAATAAAGATTGGTCGATAAATCGGTTGGCTTACAACATTTGTCAATTCGAGAAAGAGAAGTCGTACCTTTTGAGGCCCAGAAATTTCTTACATGATAACAGCTCCTACACCAACCTTCCAGCTACTCGATAACACCCGAGGATATAATGTATTTTACTTAATCGCCATCGTCTTTAAGTCCCGTGAAGGCGAACTGCATCAGATTATGATAGAACAATTCCAGCTCGACCATATTCTCCGATGAGACAAGAGATTTCAAATCAATTTGAATACGAAATAAAGTTTGAATTAACTAGAGTAGATCATCTCCTTCCTACTTCATTTCTATTGCCTCCGTTGCTTCTTCAACGATATAATATGTAACGGCAAAGTGTTTGATCTTGAGCATGAGTATTACCTTGAACATCTTTTTTCGGCCAAGATTTCCCATTTCGTTCGATCCTTTTTTTCTCATAATCCGTTTTGGTGTTCCAATTCTTCTAATGCGCTTCTTCTCCATGTTTTTATTTGATTATCGAAACTAAAAAACTTCCCTTACCAACTTAACCACCGATCTGAGAAATGGGTGAACGTTGTTTGGAATGAATTCAAATAAAATAGTAATATATATGTAAAACCAACTTCAACAGTTCAAATGTGTATATCGACAACTAAACTGTCACCATCCTCAGCGAAGCAAATATAAAAGAAAAGAAGCGCCAAACCTGGGTTGTTCTTCCAGCTAAATGATAAAGTGCACCCGTTTAAAATTTTCGTTTACCAAAATTCTAGAATGACATTCTGGTTGCGTTCAGATTTATCCGCCGGATTGTAGAAATACGCATTTGGAGGTATCCAACTTAGCATGGTAAGGTTATGGAATCTAAACAGAAAATGGTAGTCTTCTTTACTTTAAACTTAAAGCTGACAGATTTATTCGGAAGTTTATTCACCGTAAACCAAATATTTAAAAGACGGAGGAATAGGTGCGGGGGCAATAACTCCTAAAATCCAAAGGAATAAGGCAACAACTATTAAAGATCCAACGTCAAAATTCTCAAAACTGCAACGAAAGCCTTCCTACTTTCAGATTATTTCAGATATTAGCAAAGTAATACTAAGCACTAGGCTGCATTAAGTGCGTTGAAAACTAGTGAAAAGTAAACCAAATAATTCCTCTGTGATTATTAACAAGAATGTTTCTTAGAATTAATTCCAGGTTAAAAATCCGAAATAAAATGACATGGTTTCAATTTAACGATATACCATGGTCCATAAATTCATATTTTACACCGTAACTGACGTAGGAACGATAAATCGTGATAATCCATCTACATCCACACAAGAAAGTTGTTTATTGATTAAATGAAGACATACATTCCGTACGTATACAACCGGAAAGGAAGAAAGCAATAAGAAAATCGTACCAGGATTCGTACTCGAGCATCGAACGAGCGCAACGGCTAACTGATCGACCGGCCAACCAACCAAACAGCCGTCATTGCACTCCTCAATGCGAAATATTTTTTGTTATTTTTCTCGAAGAAGCGCCCAAAATACGCCGGTACCGAGTGGTACCAAACAAACGCTTTTTAGTAAAAATTTCCTTTGCGAAGAAGGTACGCCTTACGCGCAGCGAGTACGTTGAAGCAGGACGAAGCAAAACGTACGTATGGAAATATAAAATAGATAAGCGTGGTCCACTGACCCACTGACTACCTATACCAATTTGAGTTTTTTCTTCTTCTTCTACTCCTTTTTCACTCCCACTTCTATTTTCGGGCGAGTTCGACGACCTCGCGACAACCTTTCCACTCCTAAAGAGAAGCCGATACCTTTAGAAATTACTGCGCGAAGAGAAATTGTATTACGAATAAATTCTCGACTAATTTCCGATCCCGTATCTATGTAATTAATTTAACAAACTATCGTAAATTATCCGGTTACTAATGGCTTAATTATTACAACCGTGACTCCTCTTTTTTGCTATAATAAATAAAACAATTACCATGGGAATGTGTAAGGAGTCGGACAAAAAAGGCAATTGCTGATTAGAATTCATTGGTTTGGATCATTAGAGTTCTGTAATTACACTTTGGGCTGAAAGGAGTACAATTTGAGAAATGAATTGCAAACTGCAGCAGTAGCAAAGTATGCCTAAGATTAAAATCCGGTTTAATCCATGTCCCGGAAATAATCCCCACAAGGAAAAATCATTCAAAATAATAATTCGAGAGAAAGTCTCAATCGTTTCATCTGCAAATTTAACCTTAACAACGTACTTTGAACCAACATCTTTTCAACTTACAAAATTATTCAGAGAAATACCTTCAAAAGGTTAAAAGTGGGGTAAATGTACCAATTATCGTCACATTAAGGCCACAGTCCAAGTCTGAAGTTGATATAGAAACAAAGGTAACTAAAGTATTTTTCCATTCTACCAGTACAATGAAGAATATCTTTTTAAAAAACCATCGGCATGTAATAGTAAACTATATATTAATAACATTCTGTCTTTTCATTTTAGTTTTCAAAATCGTGCGACGTTCCAATTGTACGTTACGAAAAGAAGATATGTATCGTAAGCGAAGAAGTTTTAGCAATTTTTTTGTAATTTTATGTAAATCAATAAACAAATATTAATTGCAAAACAATGTTTATTATTCTTATTCGCTAATACAATCAGAGCAGAAGAAAAATTTACACCCTTCTGTACTGTATACTGATAACACCTTAACATATCCTCACTAACAGCTTCGTCGCAATTTGTCCAGAAGGCAGATTTGTTCTCAGTTTTAACGATCAGTCATTTTAGAGCTTCTTCTGCAGTTTTCTTTTTCATTACTTTTATTTACGTTTTCGGTTCTGAATATTAGTAAGCTTCTCTACTTTGGCTTTTTCTTTGCTCGTAATGTATTCAATTCATTGAAAATTATCACCACCCATAGAATCCTCTCCATTTTCGTTTCTGGTTTTATAGAGGTATGGGGACTAATGGAGGTTGAGAAATAATATACAACGGAAGAAGAGAAGATCTAAGAAAAAAATAAATATACCCAAAGTAACGGCAGAAGAACTAAATAAAGCCATTGGTAAATTAAAGCAAAGGAAAGCAGCAGGTATCAATGAAAGAACACCAGAAATAAAATATAAATAAAATAAGAAGAAAGGACGTGTAGAAAGATTTAAAAAGAAATGTGGGATTAAAGACCACGTATAATACAACACTAAATGAAGTAAGAACTAAAAATGGGGAATCTTGAGGGTTCGATACACGAAACGGACTGAAGCAGGGATGTATCTTAAACCAACGAGGCATTAAACAAGACTAAAAAGAGAATAAAGATGGTAACATTGGGTTATTCAAAAATGGAAAAGATGGTCCTATCGGAACTTCTATTTGCAGACGACATGGCACTAATCAGAAGAAAATCTACAGCATAACCTCAATGTAATAAGGAAAGAACTAAAGATCATCAATGTGAAGATAAATGTAAAGATAAAAGAACACATCAAATTATAATGGGAGGTAGATGCATTGAACAAGTAAGAAAGTTCAAATAACGAACATATCATACAATAGAAAAAAATTGAATCCTAGATATGAAAATAAACGACAAGATAGGAAACATGGGAAGACTATATAACTCACATAAGTGAACATTCTTTAAGAAAAGAGAAATAACAAAAGAAATAGAAATGCAAGTGGTCAAGAAAGTAGTGAACCCGATACTTATATATGTAACATATATATATGGTAGCCATTTGTGAACATTATCCAGCAAAAACAAAAGTAAAAAAAAATGCAACAGAAAAGAGATTTCTACAAAGAATAGAAAATAAAATAAGACTGGACAAAAATAAGGAACGAAACAATCAGGAGGAACCTTAAAATAAAACGCGTACTAACGAAAATAGAGGAAAGAGACGGTCAGCTCAACTCGACTCAACCGTCTTACACCTTACGGTAGGAAAATCAAGTAAATAAGTTAGGTGTCCGAACTGTACTTTCGAAAAGGTGCTGTAAAATCAAGAAGTATTTATGTTTCTATAGTGTTAGGTGGTGTTAGATCAGCACATTAAATGTTATCGCAATTCTCCATCAGACTTATTGTCAAGCTCAACGAGATTTGAACACACAATTTCTTGATAATTTTGTACTCTAGACTAACGTCGATTGTATTCCACAATGATTTGTTCCTTCCGATGCTTAAGTTGGTAGTGTAGGTCACGATTCAGAAATTTGGTTTTCATTATTTGTATCTATTGGTGAGCCGTCTGGGTCAACATTAAGCATCAGTACATGCCCAGCTTCTAGATTTTCGAAACTAAAGTAGTTGTAGTTTGGTTTTTATTCAAAAATGGTCTAAAGCATCAGCATTGAATGGACATAGTCCCGTTATCATGAAATGAATAAAAGAATAGGAAACTTTGTATTCCTACCAATTAATCCTGGGTAGAAAGCTTTCCTTTAAAAGTTATAAGATAGTTAGAACAACGATAAAAATATTAACAATGGAGGGACAAGACACAGAACAAGTGACGAAGTACATTATTAATATTAGTGAAAATTCATTGAGAAGTTAGTATTAGAAAAGAATCCTTTCCGATCTCTTTAAAAGTCCACAATTCAGTTTGCAACATGCGTGCGAGAAAAGGAGAAATAGAATGTAATATTTGTTTCCTTATATTTGATTGCTCAAAATATATACTTGAATATCGTCGGTGAGAGATTGTTAATACTAAAGCGATTTAAGTTACTCCATCTTTCCAACAGCGTATACGCAACACGGACCTAATATGAATGTATTCCATTTTCAGAATTCGTGTAGGATCAATGAACTCACTTTACCTGATCTAAGAAAGCGGACACTATATTATAAAACCAATTATCCGTAATTATTAGCGATACGTTGGTATGCATATACGTATGTGAACGTACTTATTTACATGCGTGTAGTACTTAGAAGTAATCAAAACATTTCGCTTAATGAGAAATCAACGAAAAGTTTGGTCGCGTAACTTTTTGGACTTAATTTTAGTATATAAATTACTTTTTACATTCTAATCGATACGTGAAAGCTGAAGTTTTCATTTTACGTCTTTCTGTTGGAGTTTAAATTTTATATTCATAAATATTTTTAAACATTCTTGTTAGTGTAATCGGACATTCGAAAAGAACCTGGTCAATCATTCTTGTCCAATCTGTTATGTACGTAACAGATCTAATTCTTTATAGTGCTATTTAATCAATTCCTTACAGCTTAGCTTCATAACTTGATGCTTTCTGCTTCTAATTAATTTATGCAGGCTTTCATAGATGAGATCCCTCTTTTGTTTTTATAAAGGAATCGAACTTTTCCAACTTAACTGAATCCGCAGTAATTCAATTGAAAGCCGTATTCAAACAATCTTTGATTTGGCCCGAAAGATATCCTAAATAAACATGGACACATGGACACAAGGACAAGTTATAAAATGCCTAGGGTACTTCACAAAAGCTGAGCTCTCAAAGTTGCCTAAAATTTGCAAAGCAGTTATTAATAGTAAGGGTGGTTATTTTGACGAAAGAAAAATTTAATGAAAATTATAATTGTCAATATGAAAACTGTCGTAAACATCATCAAATTTCATAAAAACTACATTTTTAAATACTAAATTCATTTTAATTTGAAAAAAAAATTTAATTTCTTTAGTGATTCCTCACTTATGAACGGTAGTGTACTTTCATTTGCACCTGATTATTGTTTCTTCTACACTGTTCTTGTTCTTATCCTAAAATTCTCCTTTTTCATTTTTCGAACTGTTCCAGATCATCTTCATTATTAGTCTCACAGTAATATATAGATATCTCGCAATAAAAGCAAATGTTATACCTCCTTATCTTAATATACGATTGACGAGTCAGACAACAATCTTTACTTCACGGACAAACTATTGGGAACAAAACAGGCGAGAAGATAAATATCCACAAAGTGTGGGCACAAATGGCGTTAGTTCCGTTTTGTTTATTATCTTAACTATCGCCGACAACGACTCTTTTCACGATCATGCAAATAGAATCGTCGACTGGTGCTAATTTGTTGTAGTTAGACGAACTCGTATAAATAGAAATCGGGAATAAATCCGCGAGGTAGTTTAGATCGTTCGAGTTAGATATAGAGAACGAGCGTACATCTGTGCCAATACTTCCGACGGATTTATATACAGCAGGTTTAGATTTAGGATGTCTTTAATACGTAGAAGCTTCGTTTATAAACTGTACAGTTAGAGAGCCGCTACTTTTAAAGGTATTTGGATCAGAGAAATAGTTATTATCTCGTAGATTCTGCTCGTTTTTCTTTTTCAGTTAATTTTCAATACGTACACCTTAAAATTGATTTTTCGTTTCGCTTGATGGTATAGAAGCTTTTAGTAAATGACATAGAAAATAATAAAACTGGGAAATAATTAGGGTGTGAAGTGTCCAAATTGGCATCTCATAGTTAGAAGGGAACTCAGAAGCCTTGGGTGCTGGATATTCCTTCTGAAGGGATAGCAGTAAAGCTCGCGTTCCAACGACTTAATTTCTATACGCAATCAGCGGCAGTCAAGCAAGTGCGGACTTTCAGTGGAATACGCGAAATTGTATTGCTTGTGATTCCTGGGGATGAGCTACAATTTTACTGTGCCCGACATGTTTCGCCGTATTTCCTGTTTCTGGCCATAGATTAGGGTTATATTAGAAAAGACATGTGTTTGTTATACAGTAATTTATAGGCAACCTCAAATTCCTGAAGTTAAAAGCTATAGATTTTGAGGAAGAACATTGCCTTTTTCCTTTAGGGAAACTCCTCCGTCTTTGTTCATGGGGGCTTACGCATACGAAGGATAAGCTGAAATTATTGAGAATGAAAAACACGGTTAATATTTTCTGGGATTTTATTTTAAATATGCTCAAAGTAATTCCGTTCAACAATGATACATTTGATCATTCTTTCTTTCCATTGTTTAAAAGCTCCCAACTTCTTTTGAAATACCTTCAAAATAAGCGTGAATTGAGGTATTAATCTCTTCTTCAGACCAAAACCTTCTACCCCGCAAATTTCGTTTCAGCCCAAGAAATAACCAAAAGTCACACATTGCAAAATCAGGTGAGTATCACGGATGTTCCATTACTTTCATATTTTTTGTAGCCAAAAACTGGAGAGTTGAAACTGCCATATGGAACGATGCATTGTCATGGTGGAGCATAATTCCCCTGTCTGGAACTCTATTGAACACTTCAGACAATCATTTTTAGTGTACCACTTAGCTGTAACTGTCTCTTGGCGATCTAGCTTAATGGCATTTACTAAGTCCGTACTTCTGAAGAATACGTAACCTTTTTCTGCTTCTTAGTCATTGTACGAGTTTCCCCATCTTTGGGGATCCAGACACCACTCCCTTGGTAGAAAAATGGAATATAATTTGGTCACCTGTCACTATTTTGGAAAAAATTGGTGCCCGCCATTGTTTTATAAATTTAAAGTTTCATGGAAAATTCTCACAAGCTCTGATTTTTGGAAGTCAGAAAGATGATGCGGCACAAAACGACTTATCATTTTCTTAAATGCAGGTGATCGTGTATGATTGTTTTAACAGCTGAGGATCCAATCTCGAGGTGATGTTCGATAACTACAAAAGTCCTTGTCAATTATCCTTTTAACAGCAGTAATGTTTTTGTCGTTAACAACCGTAGGAGGACGCCCTGCTCCTTTTTGATGCTGAACAGAACTCCTTTCGCGTTTAAATTCCTTACACCATCGGTAAATTATAACCAAGGAAGCTACTTCTTCACTAAAAACTTAATCTAAACTCTCTTTGTACTTAAACCTCTTTCAAAATCATAATAAATTGTGATTCGTAAGTGCTCTCTGGTTAATTTCACTTTATTTTACTTAAAAAAAAAAATAAGTAATCGAGTTATAACGAAGGTAACTTCAACAAATAAACGTCCAATTAGAGATTAAAAGTTGCTCTCAATAAACACTGTGATTCTTTTTCACAGTCTACTAGATTTTCTTATCCTTAATAAATGCAGCTTCCCCGTATGCTCAAGGTTTACATTTGACCGTCATGCTTAACACTGCTAGGGCAATCCTTCCTTTAAAGTCCAGACTTCTTAGACTTTTGGCAAAACCTGTAAGTCTTCGGATAAGAATGTTACGGGATTTTGGAATTTGTTTCTCCCTCTAAAATAATGATTCAGGTAAGCTGAATAACGCGAAAAATGTGGATTTAACACATTTTTGTCAACTGCAAATACATTGTTGTTGTAAAATACCTGGTCAATACATGTCTACAAAGTTGGATACAATCCGAAGGAGACAAAGTTGTTCAGTAATGCGGACCTTCCTGGTGTATACATCAAGAGATTTATGTTATAATCACCTGCAATTATAGCTCCGTCAATATCACTCCTAATTTTCCCAAAAATATACCGACGCACCCTGCCGACGTTCTATAAATCCACGAAATAAAAATCTTATCCTTTTCGCTTGTTATGCCTGTAATCCCAAAAGTCATTTTCTCGCAATGTTTCTTCATTCTTAACAGTTTTGACATCTCCATCCTCTATCTGTAGAAAACCAAGGCTCCTTTGTCTAAAACATTGTGAATACTGTACAAGAATAACAACTGTGACAACCTCGAATTTATTTTTTTATCGAGATAATTGCTTTAAAAACACTTCCCAGATGGCGTATGCCAAGCTACAAAGACAGGAAGACATCAAAAAAAACAATAAAATTTCGAAAGAAACCACATCAAAGTTCGATATTTTATTAGCTAGACCAATTGACCCTCAATTACCACAACACGAACAACAATTTTAAAAAGCATTGAAATCACTTCGCGTTCTAATTTTTTCATAATTTTTCTTCAACCCTGGCTGCGTTCAATCACATATCGTCATTGAATATCACCCGGAAACATCGACGATTCAATTGCAAAAGTATGGCGGGCAAAGTGCAGAAGCGAGAATGATATGCACATTTATACGAGAACGTTACAAAATGAGACCCCGTAACTGTAGAAGAAATTACACGCGTCCGCGAGTTTTATCTATTATGGAAATCTAAGACACGCATAAACATACATACATGCTCGTGCGTGTGTGCAATAATGTATGTAATATGTAAGTAGTGTACAATTAGAGTAACACAGATAACCTTCTTTTTTCATTGCGTTAAAGATCAAACTATTAATAAATCTGACACAATTAAAATGTATTTACATAAATATGCGATAATTGATTCGAGCAGAGCTAAACGAGAAATATGTAAATAAATAGGAACGTAAATCATTGAAAAGATCACCGTCGACTATTCTGCATTGCAATGCGTGCGAGTTGCGAGTTCAGTGAACTGCAAGGTCGTAATGCGACTTGCCGGTTGCCTATAGGTCGCGGGTATTCCCCATTGCTTTCACTGCAAGAACACATCGCGCGTTGGATATCTATACATATGTACATTACATATAAATATTCACGCAAGAACGTACGCATATTTGCTGCATATTCGATTAGTGTAACGCTAATATAAACACAAAACACCTTAAAATTATAGGCACCAGTATTATTGCACTAGGCTCGTGAGGAATTCGCGTTGAAAGGTTCGATAATCTCGGCAATAATTCGCCCGAATCCAAAGTAAAGCGCTAATAGTACTGGCAGCTCGTTTTCTTCTTTTTTATGAAAGGTAGACGTTATGAACAGTTTAGCCTGTCAAGTAACTACTTCCCGTGCAAATAAATATATTGAACTGCAAGTCGAATCGAAATTTTTGCTAAGAACGTAGTTGCATCCACTAGATTCTTCTCCAAGATAAAGGAACTTTTCTTCTTCTCATTCCCTTGCATTCCCAAATCGACCTTTCGTTCCAGGAAACTCTTCCAAATAATAAGATGTCCAGGTGTTCGCTTCCAGAAGTGCATCTTTCATAGATTTTTCTTTCGTCCTCATCAACTGCACCCTGTTATCTTCTTACGGTCCTTCTCCTGTTTTAATTACTTTACTGACGCATGATTCTTTATGGCGGTGCTAGGTTCCCCGAACTATATCTGCCGTCTACCTATCTAGCGCCTCCACAGAAACCAGGCCAAAGTATGTTTGTTACCAAACTCATTTTCACTGTTGGAATGAATATGCCTTTCCAACTTCGTGATTATTCAGTCCAAATTTTTATTTCAAAGCTTAATGAGTAGTTTGAAACCTTAGTCCTCAGAGTCCGAAAACCTCATCACTAAACTCTGAGGAGCATTGCTTCCTTAACGCTTTTGGGGCCATTTTCGTAGGGAGTTCGAAAGAGTGATTTGTTAGTACCAACAACCTTATTTAAGGAACGTATATTAATATGAAGACTTTTGTTTTATTCCAGGTATCCAGAATATCGCATATCCTATCGGAAGTGGAAGTTTCTTTAAGCAAAGTAGGACAAATTCAGGTATAGTAAGGTGTGAAGCACATAATGACGTTTCATAAGTTCAACCAATTATAGTCACATTTCTTTCCTTTTGTTTTTCTTTTTCTGTTTTCCATTTCTGTGATCACATCTAATACATATTCCTCTAGAAAAGTGGTTTTCAATCATCCATCATTTAAGGATCCCCAAGAGATTCCTCTCCCCTCCATACATTACATAAGCATCACAGTTTTATTTTGTGCGGATTTTTAGCGGTCCGCGGACCATCACTTGGGAAACGAAAGCAGTTCATGGCAAAAACCATTATATTCGAGGGTTCAGGACAACAGATATTTGGAAAGCACTGATGTAAACTAAGAGATTTTGGATTAATTACTGCCGCAACCAATCAACTCTTTTGAACAATATACACACATCAAGAGGTGTCGTCCGTGCTATCAACATTTAGGGGTGCTTTCGCATTTAAAACTTTTCTTTTCAAGCAATTGATTTTTAATTATTTTTAATTTATCAGTTTTTTCCATGATTCTAAAATTAGGCACCACTATTTGGGAAACGCTGTTCTAGACGATACTTCTACGGGTAGGTAATCTGCAATATTTAGCATTATTTTGGTTCTCTTCGATGATTTACCTACTGATCTTCTAATGGAAGTGCGGGTTACACACCAACACGTGATCATAATGTGAGAAGAAGTAAGAATAAGAATGGGATGGCATTTGAGTTGTAAAAGAAACCATAACAATACCTGAGAATACTTAACAGCGGTGTTTTAAATCTAGATTTATCTCACAAGTAAGTTAACATTTAGAACAAGTACCGGCATCGGTAAATTACGGTGAAGGGAAGTTATGAATAGATTTATTCCATTTAGAGCATCACGTTTATAGTATTTATTTCCAAGAGAATGTTTAATGTTTCTCTTTTGAATCATGAGCAATATCATCTTACTCGCTGCTGTTGCTTATTTGGAGAGTTTTTATAAAAAGAAAAATAGCAAATATCAATGCACGCTACTCTTGCTCAAATAACAAGATCGTTATTCAGTTAGTTGCAATCTCAAAACCGGTAGGAGGTCTCCTGGAAAGGATGTATATGTATTTTGCGTGCTGATAGATTTTCGTATGTTGTTTATCTTAATTAATAGCGATTGCAGTGTCTGTAGTGTAGTATTACTTGCACTATATCACATCGGTAAGCTCTTCACCACACAATTATTTCATTAAATCCGGTGACATGTATTTCGCCAATAGAAGGGCCAGCATCTTCAATCGTACCGAATTGAATAAGGTACGGTTCGGGAATGCAATTATCCTTGCTGGCGAAACACGTGTCACTGGATTTAATTAAATACTTATGTGCTGAGAAGTTTACTGATATGATTTAGTGTTAGTTGTATCTCTTAAGAAAGAAGATTGAAGCAAATGTTTAAGACCCTCGCAAACAAAATCTCAATATTTCACGCCGTTCCTGTCCAAATCTTTGCATTTTCTGAAAAGTCGGATCATCATGTTGTCAACCATGTCTACGTTTTTCTACTTATGAAATGGTAAGAAAGATGTTGGTTCTCATAAGGCTAAATTGGAAAAAAGCGATCAACACACAAAAGCAGTTTCAAGTCATGTAATTGCAGGAAATTCTTTGGTATGGAATTATGATATGTTTGGTGATTTAATATCTCAGCAAACCATATGACACATTCTAGACTAGTTAACGGCTTTTCATAAAAATGATTGTGCTTGGAATGTTTTCGTTTTAATTTGCACTTTCTGAAACGTCGGATAGTCATGTCAGCCATGCTTTTATATTTATAACTGATTACTATTTGTAAAAGCCACCAAGTGCTGAAAAGAATGTTGGTTCTCGTGAGGTAAAAATGGAAGAGAACGGGCCAATACACAAAAGTATTTTCAAATCATATAACTAGACGAAATTTTCGGTAAGAATGATGATGTATTTGGTGATTTTATATCTCAACGAACCATATGACTTAT